>CM060624.1:31303414-31903414 GCA_030578275.1 Meda fulgida
ATTATTTTACACATACTGTACATTATTGTTGCTCCTCTTTGCCACTCCTTTCTGAAACATGTCAAATTTGTATAAAGCTCATCATTCAGAAAAGCGGTGTGCTCTGATTGGCCAGAAATCCAGTGCATTGTGATTGGCCCAAATACCTTAAGCACCTGACGGAAATATCACGCTTCTTACCATATCTGGAACATCAACTCCCAAAGCAAAGCAATATTGACAGATGACAATGTCAGTCCTACCTTATCAATTAGAGCTGGAATCTGATCCGGATGATGCAGATGACTAAGCTAATCGATCAAGGTTGCCAGCGCGACTGGACCAGAATGTATCAGATTGGTAAGTATCAGTATTGCATTTGTTATCGTTGAAACGACAAAGACGTAGTCTGAGCTCTCCCAGATGCTCGAAACAGTCCTCCGAAAAATGCGCAGCACACAGTCGAATATTTGGGTTGTACTGTTCTGGAACAGTGTTGTAAATAAAGCTTAGCCACTGTTTTCTAATTGTGTCCTCTTTTGGAAAGCCAAACAAAGTAGTTGGGCTTTCGCGACGAAAAACACAGCGTCTCCACGATATGCCGGCGCGGATAAAAGTTATGCCTTCTTTGCGTATACATTTGAGCGGTGTTATGGAACTCTGCCCCCACAGACTGACGTAGAGATGAGGGGCTGTGTTTGAACGAAGTGTTTTAGGAAGGTGTGGCTGAGCCTTCACTTTTACAAAAAATATCTCTTTAGGTTTGAGACTTTGATCTTTGTAACGCTGCAGATCTTATACATGCACAAACAGCTGCATAACACACTAAAGAGAAAGAAAAAGAAGAATAGAAAGAAAAAGAAGAAATCGCATCAAATGACCCCTTTAAGAGGCAGATACATCAGAACCATGGCTCAGGGTGGGCGGCCATCTGCCTTGACCGGTTGCGGTGAAGAAGAGAGAGATGCAATGCCCCAAAACTATACAAAAACGTACATGTAGGCCTGTATTATTCTTTAGTTAACTTATTTTCCCCACTTTGCATAGAGCCAAATGGTCTGCTAAAACACAAGTGGAGAAAGACACTGGTAATGGTAATGTCACTTACTTATTTCAAATGAAATCTCCTCTGCAGCTTTCAAAATTTCGACCAATTGGTTCCTTCCATAAAAGGAAGGCTTCCTGAGGGTAAGGCTTGTGGGCAGTCCAGCTACATTAATGGTCATGCCCTGATTTACCAGGGACTGGTAGGGGAGCCTCCCAATACCTCCGGCCTCCTCTGAAATACACGGGCACACACATGCATGCACACGTTACACTGTTACACAGTTGGACAATTGAGACTCTCCCCTCTAGTTGATAGCCAGTGTACAGGCTGCAAACAGACATTTTGGTAAGGTGTCAATCTAATGGTTGATGGCCACATTAGATAATTTATTCATTTGATAATAATGCCATGGATTCATGAAGGTATTAAAAGTATTTGAACTTATGCTTACTATTTTTGGTTAAATAGATCTTGCACTTTCCCTACCAGAACACTGACATGTTCTCTGGTACTGGGTGTTGCGGGTGAGGAGCTGGCTACAGATGTAAACAGACAACAATAATTTCATAAAACTGTATTATGTATATTTGCACTATTACAGGCCTGAGTCAATTTCTGTGGATTTTTATATAACCAACACCTTTGAAATGCAGTGCAAAGTTGTTCACTGTCTCCGTTGAATCAAGGAAATCAGTGGCTCCTTTGCTGCTCAGTTCAAACACCTCTAATGTGGACTTTTGGCGGTCAAATGATAAAATGGCTGTTTCCACACCCAAATCCTCAAGCTTGGACACCTTTACAATATTTAGAAGAAGACAACCACATAAAATAGTAAATAATTGATTATACACAAAACCTACTTTTAAAAATTCAACACACCGAAGAAACAACGCATAACAGGGCTTGGCAATATATGAAAACAGTGTTGTCACAAATGCAATAATTTTGACTCATAGTCATTTGTGACTACTAATGCTTCAATTGACCACCTTGATGTGAATAGACTAGCCCAACCAGTAGGAATTTAGTTTGAGAGGGTGGTATAAGCCTTTGACAATTTCTTCAAAGTGAGAATATTTGATGTTGATAGCCATGTAAACAACAATCAGCTGGAATATTTATTGGGATGAATTCATTTGAAATGATGAAAAAAATCTACAGATCAACAATCCAGTTGTCTGTCACAATGTTCTGCTCACATCACAATTGCTGTCGATCATCCTTCCGTTCCATCTAATACTATATAATACCACAAATGCCGAGCAAATGAAGCCATTTTCCAAACCTCTAACTTCAGCTTCTTAAGGTGCATTTTAATTCGGGCATCCCTCATCTCAGGGCTAAGGTCCTGTGCCTGCCCATGTGCCCTCAGTGCTGCTGCCTCTTGAAAGTATTTCTGCTTTTCATCTTCCCCCAATGTGGCCCACCTGCCCTTAATGTCATTCATTGTGCCTGAGGAAAAAATAGATGCACAGAAAACTTAACACTTTAGATTCAGCATCTCTTTTTTAAAGTAAATTCATACAACGACAATCTGTCCAACACACTGGTTTACTTGGGTTGTGAAACCCATTTCTCTGTAACAACTCTGTAAAAACAAGATAACATGTAAAGTAGATGACCTGATGATTCTTTTCAATACACACAGCAGTCTTGCGTTGATGAATGCAACTTGCGTGAGTGAAGTACTTGCCAGATACTATCTTGAAAATCTGTTTCATGACCCTTGTAAACCCCTGATGTCAACAGGGCCACTATGTACAAAAACAAACCATTTAGTATAACAATTAAAAGCAGCCGTTCAATTTTGTCTCTCACCTTTGTTTTTGAATATGTCCCTACAAAAAAGATTGTAAGGCGACAGCTCTCTGATGTGAACTTTGGCCTTTGATTGCCGGGGTTCAGATGAAGCTTTTGTCATTTCTGATCTTTTGTAATTACCGATCCAGTTCTGGAAAACAAAAAACAAAATAAAGAAAGAGTATTACACCAATTAAACTGAATGTTAACAAAACACTTCATTTATACAAGCAGTACAGCAGAATGATATATTTATTTGACATGTTGTTTGTTAGTGTGGCATAACAGTAAAACTTACTTCTATGACACTGGTGTCCGAACCAGTAGCAGATGCAGCTCTTGGAATTAATTCTGACCCAACTCGTGTCATTCCATCCTTAAAAAAGGATTTCAGAGTTTCCTTTTGATTCCCATTAATGGGAGTTCTCTCTTGTTGAATAACAACAAAGAAAGAAAAAGCTAGTCAGTAATAAATCAGTAATAAAAAAAGACAGTGTTGCAGATCATACCATCGTTCTCAGACACACTTGTCTAATGCTTCTAGATTAGCAACTGCAAGGCTTCCTCTGAGCCATCTTCAACCTAAAACATAAACAGAAAAACTTGCACAAGACAGATTTGTGAACGGGCCCTTCTCTCTAAAAAGGCCCAAACCAAATTTTGGATTGTTCAACAAAGACAGAGCATGGAAGTAATAAAATAAACTTACCACAGAAGTCCTTGCAATCCACTGGAAATTGATGCTGTAAAGGGAGACAAAAAAGTTAGGTAAAGAGATATCAATGTTACACAGGCAGGCAGAAAGATAGATAAATTGACAGTTTTTTTTTTCAAGTTCAATGTAAAGGACAGCAATAAATGTGACACACACAGACACCACAGTCTATAGTTACTTCTAATAGATTGCCAGTATTCGTCTTTTGCATGAATGTAATTGTAAGCTTCCTCGTGTGGGATCAAATCCATCCAAGCTTTTTTCAAACCCACAAAACTTTATTTTACATTCTAGTCAAGATCCCAAGGTTCCCAAACAGCCATTAAAATACGTCATGGGTTTGAATATTTCACTCAAGTCAATAGGAGTAAGGTTAGGCCTATGATGGGCGTTAACGAGCATACAATATTATGCAATAAATAAGCCTTACAGTGTGGAAAAAGTAATTTTTACAGGCTCACTTTGCGTTTAACTAGAAACTAAAATTCCCCATTAGCTTCATACGTAAAACATGCTTATTAGGTACGTTAATGCTCACATAAAGCAAGTTAACGTAATGATAGGCAATAACGTAACGTAATAGGGCCTATTAATCGCAATACGCTTATATCACGTCAACACTCATGTCACGCAACATTAAAACACATTTTATGTATTGTTTTCCATTATTGACTAATTAATTAGCAGCTACAGTATAAATGATCGTTTTTATCATTTAAATGTTCTTACCTGAAAATATCAATCGCGAAATATCGCAATACGGTTAGCCTATCTCATGTCAACACTCATGTCACGCAACATTAAAACACAATTCATGTATTGTTTTCCCTTATTGACTAATTAATTACCGTTTAAATACTCGGTTTTATCATTTAAATGTTCTTACCTGAAAATATCAAGCGCCAAATATTGCAACGTTGCTGCGTCATTCGTCATAGACTTCCGATTACCGGCGAGCTGGATTCCTCTAGGATTGGATCTGGAGTCTCTTGTATTTGTCGGTGATTAACCATGTGGATGGATGATAACAGCCTTCTGAGCCTACCAGTAGGCGGAGGAGGCCCCTACTGGCCTGTCTATATGAGCTGATAACCACTGATAACACCCATTCAATCGAGTGATAGCGTGGTTGGCTAAATTAGGAATGTTTTTGGAGTTGCAATATTGAAAGGGGGTTACTTTTCTGTCGTGTAGTTCCCATATTAAAATTTACATTTTAAAATAAAATCTAATTCACTTATACTCTCTACACTTAAATGCAAAATAAAACACTTCAAAAATGCTTTTCTTACTTAGTATTTTTGTCTTGTTTCCAGTCCAAATATTAAACAATTCTTAAATCATTATGCATTTAATAGATGAGTAAAATGACATACGAAATTATGTCTTGTTTTCTGGGGGAATAAATCAAAATGAAGTGATTCGTTGCTTAAAACAAGCAAAATGATCTACAGTGGTGTGATAAAGTGAGGTATGTAACTTTCAATTCAAAGAACCAAACAATGGGTTTTGTGTTCAAAATAAGTTTATTTACTGTTTTGTCTCACATGTGTCGAATGGAAGCTGCACATTTCATTGCGACTCATGTTTGTTGGTCTTAGCCTTTGGTGCCTGTAAATGAGAAGGTGAATGTAAATTACACAAATAATGATCTGTTTGTTAATGGTGAATGTTGTCTTACCTTCTTCCTGGAACTTCCTAATAGGAGGGACTCGCCCACAGGAAGCCTGAATTATACCTTCCTTCTTCTTCTTCTTTTTATTTGGCGGTTAGCAACTATTTCTTGTGCATTACCGCCACCACAGGACTGGAGTAAGGCACGGGAGTTACTGACTATTCTTTACTGTTATAAACAAACAAAATATACCAGCAATTAAACAAATATTGATAACTTAAAAAAAAATTAAGTTATTCTTATATCCTTTTAGAAGGCCTGTACTTTTCAGAAAAGAAAGTAAGAAATCAAAATTCTCCCTTGAACTACTATTCAATAGTGTTTTAGTTTCTAAAGACATTCTCTTTGCTTTCAACTCATTAACAAGCCTTTGCCTTGCCTCGTTGTATTTATGACAGTACATAATTACATGCTCTACTGTTTCAGGTATATTACCCTGGCAATACTCACAATTTCCATCTCCATGCTTTTTTATTAAAAACATTGTACTATTCAACTTTGTATGACGCAACCTCATCCTAGTCAGCACAATTTCTTCCTGTCTTGATCTGGTTATGTGTATGTCTTTTCCCACTTTCCCTTGTATCCTATATAGATGTCTTCCTGAGCACCCATTATCCCAGATATGTTGCCACTTTTTAATAGATTTAGCCTTAACTATACTTTTTATCTCAGCTTTACTGTACTTTACATCTATATCTATATTGCTTTTATCTGTTGCTCTCTTTGCATGCTCATCGGCCATTTCGTTTCCTTCCACTCCTATATGGGCTGGAACCCATAAGAATGTCACCCTCCTTCCTGATGCTTGTATTCCATTTGCTAGCTGTAATTTCAATTAAAATATCTTCCCTTGAATCAGACCGATAGTTCTGAATACTGAACATTGCTGAACTTGAATCAGAGGCAATCACTGCCTGCAGACAATTATTAGACTCTAGCCACAAGAGTGCTAACCATTGGCAACCAGTTCAGCAGTATACACTGCTAGGTCATCATTTATCCTTTTTGCCTTTGCTATTCCCGCCTCAGGGATTACATAAGCTACCCCTACTCTCTTCTCAATGTTTTTCGATGCATCTGTAAAAACCTTTACACACTCTTTGTATTTTCCTGTTATATACTTGCTTACCACATACTTATCCACTCCATCTTTCTTCCTTTCCTCCAATAGCCCTAAATCAACCTTCAATTCTTCTAACATCCAAGGAGGCACTACTGGACATGCCACTGTTGGGCTGATGTTCAGAGAACCAATTCCCATGTTATTCACCTTATCTTTTATAACCCACCCATAACTTTTAATTTTCACTCTTTCTTTTTCTGACTTTCCATTTCATTACTGTCTGAGACATGTGGTTCTCTTTATGCCCCCTGATATTTGCCCAGTATACGAGTGCTAGCTGGTCCCTCCTCAAATGCAGTGGCATCTCACCCACCTCTACCTGAATTGCAGCTACTGGAGAAGTTTTTATTGCACCACTAATTATCCTCATTGCTTGATTTTGCATACCATCAAGTTTGTTTAAGCTTGTCTTGGAGGCAGATCCATATGCTATACAGCCGTAGTCAAACACTGATCGTTTTTACTGAAATACTGATGGTTTTTAATGCTGACCTTGTTGCACCCCAATCTATCCCACATAAACACCTCATAACATTTAGTATCCTTTTACATTTATCTACCATCTTTTGGATGTGACATGCCCATGTCAACCTCTTATCAAACCAGACTCCCAGACATTTAAAGATCTCAACCCTCTCAAGCTCTTTATCTAACACCATTATTTTTAATTCTCGGCTAATTTTTTTCCTTGTAAAGAACATAACCTTTGTCTTCTCTATTGAGATTCTAAACCCCCATTTCACTCCCCATTGCTGAACTTCATTCACAGCATCTTGCATCTTATGCACAATAAACTCAATGTTCCTTCCCTTCTTCCACATTGCACCGTCATCCGCAAATAACGCTACTCCATCTAGACCATGCAAGTCTTTAAATATCTGGTCTATCATAATTACAAATAATAAAGGACTCACAATGCTTCCTTGAGGGGTTCCATTTTCTACTCTAAAACTCTCACTTAGTTTCCCATCAATTTTAACTCTCAATGTTCTTTCAGACAGGAAATTTCTGACCCACTGATACATCAGTCCCCTAACTCCCATCTGATTTAATTTAATTAATAGTCCTTCTGACCACATCATGTCATATGCATATGTCTATGTCAAAAAACACTGCCACTAGTCTCTTTATTCACTTGAGCCTTTCTTATGGCTTCCTCCAGGCATACCACTGGGTCCATAGTACCCCTTCCCCTTCTGAATCCACTCTGGTAACATTGCAACCATCCTTTTGACTCTACCCAATACATCAGCCTATCATTTACCATTTTCTCCATTGTCTTACCCATCTGCGATGTCAACGCTATAGGTCTATAACTGCTTGGACTATGAGGGTCTTTCCCCGGCTTCTTAATTGGTACAATGATAGACTCCTTCCACTCTTTAGGGATAATTCCCACCATCCATATCTTATTGTACAACTTCAACAGGACATCCTTACCACTATCACTCAGGTTCTCTAACATTGAGTAGCATTAGTGTCTTTTCCTGGAGCTGACTTTCCTAACTTCTTCAGTGCTCTATTCAATTCTCCTTTTGTGAACTTCTCATTCAAACTATCACTTTCCCCATTCCCATTCTCAAACACTCTTTGATATTTAGACACAGTTTCTTCTCTCCCTTTTCTTTCTTCATAACTAAGGTTTTCTGAACTGTGTACTTTCGCTAGTGTTTTTCCTATAACTTCTGCTTTCTCCTTACTAGAAGTTATACTGTCATCTCCATCAATTATCACAGGATATCCATATTCCCTACCATTTCCTTTCATTTTCCTAATCATTCCCCAAACCTTCTCTATTGGAGTAGTTCGACCTAAAGAATCACAAAACTTCCTCCAGTACTCCCTTTTTGCTTTCCTGACATTTTGCCTTACCATTGCTTGCGCTCTCTTGTATTCTATCAAATGCTGGAAGTTGTGTGTCCTCTTAAGTAATCTAAATGCCTTGTTTCTTTCTTTAACAGCTAATTATACCTTCCCAACGAAGGAGGAGTTCAAGTATTGAAAATGTTGAATGTTATTAAATTAAATGCATGTCTTTTAAGATTCTCGTTGATTTTCATGATGAAAATAGAGCTTGGTAAAGAAGATGCTAATATTCATGTTTGAATATTGATGTTAAATATGATCTTATAAAGAAGCTATGTAGATTGTATTTGAGACAGCCTTGCCATTGGTATGTTTGAATTTGAGGGGAGGAGCCTCAACTATAAAGAGTCTGATTGTTTGGACAGAGAGGGAGAGAACAAAGGGTGACTGTTGGGCCAGTAGCCAACGTGTGTGATGTTTCTCATGTAAATATTATTTTGATATGTTTTTTTTTCCTCTTTATTTTTGTTTCTATTTTGAATTTTCTCGTATTGGAATTTTGGTGGATGTAACCCTGTTCACTGTTTGGAGCATGCCCTGACAAAAAAAATTAAATCACCTTTGAGAGATTTCAGAGTTTTTTTTCTTGCTGCCTGCTTAGCCACAACAAGACTATTTTTACCACAAGTGGGGTAAGAAAAATAATCTTAATTCAAACAGAAACAAGATTTTTTTTCTTACCCCATTGGCAGATCATTTTGCGTTTTAAGCGAAATCTCGCTTAATTTTGATTAATTTTTTCTCTCCAGTCCAGAAAACAAGAAATAATATTGTTTGGCATTTCAGTAAATGCATGTTATTTTGAGATATTTAGACTGGAAATGTAGCGGGTATTGAGAAGAGAATATTATCGTTATGATTGGTTATTTCATTGGTTCATGTAGTTTGTAATGGTGCAGTAGTGAAAGACTCCAGCAGGGGGTGGGCGAGCATGGAGAGTTATTATCAGACACACGGTTCCCTTCCCCCCCACTCATAATACAGAGATTTGAGGGAAACGCAACAAGAAGCCCTTTTCACCATAGACATAATAAATACATAGACGCCCTATTAGCCGCTTTGGAGCGTTGCTGCGATACGTCAACGTGTCCGCCATTTTGCGGAGGGCAAGACTGTGCTGTGAACAAATGCAAGTAAACGGGTGAGCTGCGGTTTCCCTGGATAAAAACAATAATAACGTTTACATTTGCAGCCGATTTCAGTGCTTTGCACGTGGTGTACGTTACGATTACTAATTATGTAATTACCAAATACAACCAGAAAAAAATGTTCAGTCTTGTTTGTGAAAGGTAATTCCCCGAGACCTGTTTTCAATTATGTGGCGACTTGTACAGCCCCAAGCAGCGCACGAAACAGGCATTTTCTCAATTCCCATAATGAGAGGTATGGGCAAGTTGCCCTCCTTGATATGGCGGCGCCGTTGACGTACGCTCCAGCAGCCAATAGGATGTCTATGTATTTATTATGTCTATGCTTTTCACAATTACGTCACACAACTTCCGGTCTGACTCGAAGCTGGGCATGTTTACTTCCGTTTTGCTTTCGCTTCAGAGACTTCTCCGGAAAATGCACAGATACTCATCAACTTTACGAAATTAAGAAAGGTAAGGTTAAGAATAATATATTCAAATAAACGCCGGGCCTCTGATAGTGGCAAATGCAGCTCATATCTGTTGCTTTCGGTGACGTGAACTCCATTAAGTCTGCATTTAGCGTGGTAATTGAAGATTTATATCCGTTTTTGCGAAAACGCATTTGTGAGCAGATTTAAGTAGAATTGTTTTGATAAATCAGATAGCTTTCCGACCTGAGAAAACACATGAAGTGGCCAGGTGTAAACATCCCCTATATGCATTCAAGTTCTTCATAACGTACAGCCAATAGATGTAACACAGATATAATTTAGTGCTGCTATAGTGTAACGGTCTTTTCTTTATTGAAAACGAAATTGTCTTGAGGAGCATGGAACCCAGACAGAAATTTGATTTTGATTTTTTTTAAATAAAGGCATGCCTCTAATAAAAGCCTGCTTCGAATAAAAGCCTGTTACCTTCTGCAGTTTAGGTAAATAAAGGCCCCGGCTTTTATTTGAGGAATTACAGTAAATGCATAATCACTGACATCTTCCACTGTTGTTTATAATAGCTTTTTAGATAAAAGCTACATGCTATACCATTTCCATTTGCTGATGTGATTCATCATTTCGCTCTTTACTTTCTTCTTGTGTCCATCTTTCGCAGCAGCAGCCCACCCAACAAGCATGGCACAGTCATCAAGACGATGTTATTGCAGTGTTCCTTGTTGTTCCAATAACAAACAGAAAAGTCCGTATTTGAGTTTCCACGACTTTCCTGTGGATGCAGAAATACGTGCCCGTTGGGTAAGAGCGATCAGGAGAGATGAGGGGCCGAGTTTCAAAATCCTTCGTGGAAGTACCCATGTGTGTAGTCAGCACTTTGCCCCAGAGTCAAGTCAAGTCAAGTGTATTTATATAGCGTTTTCACAATATAAATTGCATCAAAGCAGCTTCACAGTATCAATCAAATAACATAACAATGTTTGTTTCTTAGTGGAAAAAACATCCACGTTTGGTAGGGCTGATCAATGGTATTAATGCTTGGTTAATTAATTTGAATATCCCCAACTGAGCAAGCCAAAGGCAACAGTGGCAAGGAATCGAAAAACTCCATCAAGTGACTTAATGGAGAAAAAAAAAACCTTGGGAGAACCCAGGCTCAGTCGGGGGCCAGTTCTCTCTGGCGTTTATGAACTAAAGGCCGGATTTACAGAGGATCTAAGTACGTCAGCCAGTGGAAGAATCCAGATTAAACAAGGAACAGTGCCGTCTAGATTCCTCTGGAATGACTGGGGTAAAGGTGATGTCATGACCATCAAGTGGTCAACATATTTCACACCCCTAGGGAGAGGCTCACAAGCTCGTGAGTCAGTTTACCTGCGAGCAAGAAAGCACCTCGGTGCTGCTGGCCTGGATGACTCCCAGGAGATGCCTGACCCAGGGGACTGCACAGAGGAGGCATTGCCTGCAGGTGCAGTGGCAAAAGATCCTGACTATGCCTGCCATCCATCTCCTGGTTAGTATTACAAAAAGTGTCTTGCAGAAAAAATATATGGCAGTGAATTACATTGTAACCCTCTTGGAGTTGTATTCAGAACATCTGGACTTGCTCTGAAAATCTCTAAATATTTTGCTGCTCATCCAAGAAGCTTCTTCAGTTCTACTGACTGGTGGGATATCTCTCTGTGTGACACACTTATGACGTTAAAAAGGTCTGACTTTTTTTTTTTACAGCAAAGCCATTTACTCTGAATACTACTACAAGATATGAACATGACCTAGAAGACTGATAACTTCCACAGACATTACATTGTAAACTTTATTTTATTAGTTTCTTCACCTCATAAAGAGTCAAGAATAACTGTAAAGTTCACCAACAGCATCCAGTAATGAAGACAGTGAAAATGGATAGATGGATGAGTGAAATCTATCAAGGTGTATGCTCTTTCTTTCCCTTAAGGTAAACTGGACGGTGCCACACGAAGAATTCAAGAGTTGGAGCTCCAAGTTTTGTCACTAGAAATGGAAATACAGCAGCTGACAGTTATGAAGCAGCAGCCAGTGATTTTCAAGTTTTGTATGACAGATGAGGACTTTCCTTACTACACAAGATTCAGCTCAAAGAAGGTCTTCAGTGTGTTTTGGGAGTCAGTTTATCCCTCTGCTTCAAGGCTTGTATACTGGTCCAAGGCACAGCGGACAGCAGAAGATAGACCTAGTCCACAGCGAAAACTTCCGCTAATTGATGAATTCTCCATGTTTCTCAGCTAACCCAAATGGCGGTGTTTCCTTCGGGTTGAAGACTTTAGCATCAGGGCTGGCTCCAAGGTGAGGTGCATCGGGGTGGATGATGATCCCACACTGTATCACAGAGACATCACAGAAATCTGCAGAGGCTTTGGCGGAAGACTCCCCGCGAACATGGCATATTTCACGGAATCTGCTGGCTGTAAGTCGGGGTTTGCGTACTTGGGTCCACGGCTGGCATTCTGATTGCTGTCGGGTTTCTGCTTCAATAGCAGCACAAATCTCATGTGAAACCTTTATGCTCTCCAAGTGGCAATGTAGCTTGTAGTTGGGCTCAAAATCTAGTGTAAACTTAAAGTTGTAACCGTCAACAGGCAACTGAGGAAATTCCGGGGCACCTGGATGCTTAATAATGTCTCTGCTTATTTCAGGAGGGCACTGATAAGAAAGTACAGATCCAAATGGCACAGGGCCAAATTTAGAGTCCACCAAAGTAAGGTTCTCAAGCCCGTGCAGCAATTTGCATATCCCCGGTTGTGGAAGTATGTCTTTTAGTTTCTCCCCGCTGGCCATGACGTGGCGATCTGGAAGAGGACCTGACAAAGTGAGATATGTCAAGTTTAATTTAGATTTAATTCTGTCACATGGCCTTTCAAACTATAACACAGTCACACTAATCACCTCCCTGTACATGTTTGTAATGCAAAATGTCCAAAATAACTCTTTTAATAACTCATTTAATAGTGTTATGTTAAGCTGCCCCAAACTTTCTCATAAGTCTCATAATACAAAGATTTGAGGGAAACGCAACAAGTGTCTGTCGTGGTAATATTTTTATGTTCCCCTCTTCAGGGAGACTACAGAAACAAGACAAAAATACTTAGTAGTAAGAAAATCAATTTTTTGCAGTGCACCGTTTCTCTTTGGGTGACTTAAATGAAACGTTGGCACATCAGCTTCACGCACGCAACAACAGCACTGTGTCCCACAGCAGAGCTTGTTTTTCTGAGCAGGAGCTGGAGTTTCAGCAGGTGCTGTTAAAGGTACAGGAGTCTCTCACTGACGGTGAAGTGCAGGACCTGCTGTTCCTGTGCTCATCATCGCTGCTAAAGACCTCAGCACTGTGAGCTCAGGCACACAACTCTTCCTTCTTCTGGAGAACCGGGACCTGCTGTCGTCGGAGGATCCATCGCTGCTTCTGGAGCTGCCCAGGATCATGAAACACAACAGCCTGATCCACAATCTGCACTTTGATGCTTTCACACAACCCGACTTCACAACATTTCCTCAGCGTATCTCCCCGTATAGGTGAGGATGCGGCTGTTCGTAATAGACCTTATTCAGAGCAGCGCCATGACAGGTATATAAGCCAGGCTGTGAGGGATAGACGTGTTCTCTTTCATAGGTTCACTCAACGCTGCGGAAAGCACAGTGGGATATTTTCTGAATGTGCCGGTTGTCTGAAGCCTTTGTAAGACTGGAAAAATTAGAAGGACTTTAAGAGAGGACCACTCTCTGAGAAAACAAAGGAAATTAACATTTGAACTCCCCCTCATGCACTATTGAGACGAAGGTCTCACCTCCCTCCTCCTAATCTACATTTCTCTCCCCCATTCTTCATCCTGGCAGAGATCTCCCAAACTCACACAAGAATCTAAATGGTTTAATGTGAATGATTATCATACATGTTTGGTATTATTTGAAATGTCTCGGTGCGACTGGTACAAATGTCTCATTCCCAAAGAAGTAAACCAAAAGATAATAAAGTTCTTAGGAAGTTTAGAAATATCTTCCACACTGGAGGGTGTGTCTTTGAGTTAACACCTTCTGACCATTTGACTGAATGCTAATTTTCCACTGCTAGCAAATGGTGATTTACAGGTAAATTTCCACCGTGGATGAGGCTTAGATTGGAAAGGAGGTCTGGGTATATAATGAAACGCAGCGAGAGCTCGGGCCTTTTCTGTATTTGAGATCGGCCCGTGAGGCTGAGAGTTGCGAGACTCTCAGCCTCACGGATTTCTTGTCGGGTAAACTTTTTCCTCTTTGTTCTAGAGCATTTGAGGTTTTACATTGATTATCTTTGAATTGATTATGAAATTGTAATGATACATTTACCTGACATATTAAATTGTAAACGTTTGATTTTACTCTGATTGACTCTTGAGTTTGTTCTCCCAAGGAGATTATCGGATTCGTATGCTCCCGCAAGACTGCGTCAGATTGGCGACGGCTGATACTTTGTCACTAATTGAAGTATACTTGTTTTGTAGAGACGGGGCATTCCGTTTAGGGTAGCTAACGTGCTACTTGACCAACCTAAATTTGGGTACATCTATTTTACCTCTGTCTTAATGTGGTGATGTCATCAGCCACTATAGGGTTAATTCCCAAATATGGTGTTTTGTGGATATATAAAACAGCTGCGACGGACATCTAGCCAAGCGTGCTATTCCGTGTTCGGGAAGTGACGTCATTCTCGGGGCGCCGGTTTAGGTTCAGGAGGTAAGAGCTTGTGCTGGCAAATGCATCTTGAATGTTTGGGTCAGGAAGGATAATTTTGGGACTCAATTGACTTGCAGTGTGGCTGAGGAGGATGAAGATACGTGGAATGAATGTTCATCATAGCGAGCCTGTTATTTAACACGCCATCAAGTGCGCAGCTTGTGTTATTTAACGCAGGTATGTAATGCGGTTTCTTTATGCCTAAGTTAAACGAGATGATTGCCTCCTAAAACTAATGCGAGCTATTTAAAACAGTGGTACAGGGCGTGGAGGTGTTGCAGCAGGCTTAGCACCCTTCGGGAGGCTAAGAGGACGCTGACGGCTCGCGCTACTTGTTGTAGCTTTTGTCTGCGTGTGCCGCCAGACAACTCCGGACGGATTGGAGGGTGTCTCACTTATCGGTCGCCTTCCGCCTCTTGTCTGAACTGTATTTTCTTGTGAACTTGTATGTGAGTTCTAATTCGACAGCGCGGGTCTCTATCTGGAAGAGGACGACGCGCAAGTGGATCAGAACACGCGCTAGCGTGCAGCCTGCCAGGATATCTTTAAATTGGCGTGGTGACTGTGTGTTCCTCGACTGATGGACTGAGGAACGTGGGGGGGGGGTAATCTTACGGGACGAAGGTCTATATGCGTCTCCCTGATACTTGTATGTTATTCTAAGTGATTGATTTAATTTGGGTTTGTATCATTTGTTTCTTTTTTTGTGTGTTTGATTCCCTGTTTGTGATTTTGTTTATTTTGTTGTCTAAAGAGAAGGGGAATGACCCACCATCACCCCCTATTGTGCTGATTACGGTCCATTAGTATCAGCAGGTTGTTGGTGTTGTTCTCGAAAAAAGACGGCCCTTTTGTTGGCCGTGTGTGACCCATCCACTTTATAGATCTAGTTCATGTGGAAAGTATATGTGTCTTTTGTTTATTACTGTTGTATTGACTGTTTTTGTCTTTTCCCTTCAGAATCTGGGGGATCCGTGGTTCCTGAAGTCTTCTGGGTGTGGTGGTGGTTTGATTGACAGCTTGCAGTGTTCACTGTGGGTGGAGTGTTGTGAGAGCACGAGTGATTGCTGTGTCCATCCGATGAGCAAGACGGATTCCCCGGGTTCTGAAGTGGTAGGGCGTTTTTGTGTGTGTGTGTGTGTCTGTGTGTGTGAACGCGCGTGTATGTGAAGTCTGATTTATACGCTTTTAGGATTTATTACCAGAGATTGTGTTGTATCTTATTAAATGGTGCTTCTGAATAAACTGTTTTATACCATTCTCATTGTCTGTTATCTGACGCAGCCATAACGTATCTGTGTGCTTTGTATCTAAATTATTTGTGGGTTCCCGGACCGTTCCGGGTGGCGTAGTCGGACTTAACCAAACAAAAAAAAATCCAAACTGCCACATTTGGCGTATAGTCGGCAGGGTTTTGTGGCTGTCGTACAGATTCAGACATGGTGATTGTTTTTTTTGTTTTTTCTTTGTGTGTTTGAGTGGTGACAATACGGTGGATATTCGTCTGGTGAGTGCCCCCCCTACAGTATTTAGGAATGGAGGCTGAGTTACAGGAAATGAGAGATCTTGTGATTCAGTTAAAGGCTGACAATGAGAGACTGCGACAGGAGCGGGCACCAGTTGAGTTGCTTGATCCTGGCGCAGCCTCTGGTAGTGCGTCGCGACCGGTAACGCCCAGTTCCGTCGACTCAAATATTGGTACCGTCGAACGCTTCGTGTTTGTTCCGCGGGAACGGCCTTGTCCAAAATTCAATGGTAGATCCGGTATAGGCATTGAAGAATGGGTTGAAGAAGCAGAGGCGTGTATGCGCATGCGGACTATGACTGTTGCTGAAAGGGCTTTCTTTTTGTTCGATCATCTTGAAGGAGAGGCTCGAGATGAAATTAGATACCGACCAAGTATGGATAAAGCTGACCCAACAAAAATTATTTTAGCACTACGCGAGCTATATGGTTGTGCAGTACCTTATGTTGCACTTCAAGAGGCTTTTTACTCACGGCGACAATTTGAGGGAGAAACGTTACAAGAATTCTCCCTGGTACTGTTGGGTCTGTTTGATAAACTTAAACAACAGTCACCGCATGCTATTTTGAATGCAAACATTATAGTAAGGGACCAATTTATTGAATGTGTGCTGGATAATGCGTTACGCCGAGAATTAAAACAGCTAGTACGGCGTCAGCCTGCTGCAACACCTTTGGAGGTACGAGGTGAAGCTATTCGCTGGGAGCGGGAGGGGATGCCAGGTGGTGCCAGGGGCCGTAGTCAATCTGCACCTTAATGCACGGGAATCAATGTGGGGTTCAAGGCGATACGGGGATCAACTCCGAACATGGGAGGCGTTCAGCAGAACTAGGTGAATTACGGGAAATACTGCATCAGCAGCAAAAGCAAATTGATCAACTTACTCAGATTCTAACCCGTGGCCAAAGTCCCCAGTTTCGCGGTCGTCCGCCACGTCTTGCGTCCGTGATTTGCCGGCGGTGCCAGCAGCCCGGGCATTTTGCTCGAGAGTGTAATCGGCCACAGCACGTTCCTGGCCTTCCAGCTCATCCCCCTGTTGACTCGTTATCCAGCAACGTTAGGTCTGGCCTCTCCAACCAGTCGGAAAACTAGTCCCCACCGGGCTGCAGAGCCACAGTCCGGTTGGGGTTACGAATGGCTCCCGCGTGTTCTTTGATGGCGCTTCCACGTCTCATCTAGTCTCCTCTTGCCCACACCTTGTCGTTACAATCGGGGGTGTCTCAGTGCCCTGCCTGATAGATACTGGTTCCATGGTATCGACCATTACAGAGAGCTGTTTTAGGTCGTGGTTTGAACCGTGGGGCCAGGATCGATTGCAGTCATGTCACTGGTTGCGGCTCAGAGCCGCCAATGGATTAGAAATTCCCTACATCGGCTACATGGAATTAGACATCGGATTGTGTGGTCGTATTGTATCCGGGTGTGGAATATTGGTGGTGCGTGACCCCCAGGCGCTAATCCAAGTACTCCGGGGATTCTAGGAATGAATGTTCTTAGTCGTTGCTATAGCGAGCTCTTCGGACAACACGGAGCAGCTTTATTTGATTTACCCTTAGTAACGCGGGATGCAGAATTATCCCAGGCTTTCCAAGCCTGTCAAAAAGTGGATGGCGTTCTTACATGCGGAGGTAATACCAAAATCCGTGGGCGTCGAGTGTGTCGTGTTCCAGGCAGCACTCTGAGATTTGTAACGGCTACATGTTCGTCCCTGTTTAGTGGTAAGACAGTATTATTTGAGCCCCTCGAGACCGGGTTACCTGGGGGCTTATTAGCCTCTCCGGCTTTAGTGCGCGTAAGCGGTGGTACAGTTTCAGTCCCCGTGGTTAACGTTGGTCTACTAGATGCTGTTTTATATCCTACAACAATCCTAGGGAAGCTGCAGGAGGTGTACTTTGTGGATCCTCCTGTGGGGCTGACTGAGGTTCCGACAGCGAATGCTAGGACAGTAACCTGTGATGAGATTGTGGTGTCGGGGGCAGAGGGCGTCGAGAAGGTAGAATTGCAGGGGTTGTCGGACGAAGAGCAGGAACAGGTGAGGGCTCTTCTTTGGGAGTTCCAGGATGTGTTTTCCACTGGTGAGAGAGATCTGGGTTGCACTAACCTGTTGTCTCATGAAATTCCTCTATTAGATGAAACTCCAGTCCGACAACGCTATAGACGTATTCCTCCATCGGAATATGAGTTGGTTAAGACTCACATTAGTCAGCTTTTAGATGCTCAGGTGATCCAGGAGAGTTGCAGTCCGTATGCCTCCCCTGTGGTATTGGTAAAGAAGAAAGACGCTTATGCGTAGACTACCGCCAACTCAATTCTAAGACTCGAAGAGACTCGTTTCCGTTGCCTCGAATTGAGGAAACATTGGATTCTTTAACAGGGGCCCGCTGGTTCACTACCTTAGATCTGGCCAGCGGGTATAATCAAGTCCCTGTTGCGGAGCCTGATCGTTATAAAACGGCCTTTTGCACACCCTTTGGGCTATACGAATGGAATCGTATGCCCTTTGGCCTGTGTAACGCACCCGGAACCTTCCAGCGGTTGATGGAGCGGCTCTTTGGCGACCAGCGACACCAGTCTGTCTTATTGTACCTTGACGACATTATAGTGTACTCCTCATCCGTCCAACACCATCTGCAGAGATTGAGGATGGTGCTGGGTCGCCTGAGAGCTGCTGGCCTCAAAGTTAAGCTGGAAAAATGTGCGTTTTTCAGGGAAACGGTGCGGTACTTGGGACATACAATATCGTCCCAGGGGGTGGCTACAGACCCAGGAAAGGTTGAGGCCGTAGTGCAGTGGCCCTGCCCTGAGACGGTGTCGGAGCTGCGGACCTTTTTGGGTTTCATTAGCTATTACAGGCGATTCGTGGGGGGGTTCGCTCAGGTAGCAGCTCCGTTGCATCGGCTAGTGACCGAGGCAACTAAAGGGAAAGTGAGTAGACGGAGGCAGGAATTGGCGCCGGGGCGGTCGGAACAGTGCGAGCAAGCGTTTCAGACGTTGAAGCAGAAGCTCACTACCGCGCCGGTCCTTGCCTACGCGGATTTTAGACTTCCGTTTATTTTAAAGATTGACGCCAGCTATGTAGGGTTAGGGGCCGTGCTTTCCCAAGAGGTCGATGGCAAGGTGAGGCCAGTGGCTTACGCTAGCCGAAGTCTTCGGCCAACGGAGCGTAATACTGCCACATACAGTTCTATGCGGCTTGAGTTTCTGGCCTTAAAATGGGCTATGGCAGAAAAATTTCGCGAATACCTGTTGGGTCATCGGTGTATTGTCCGTACTGATAATAATCCGCTGAGTCACCTGGCCACTGCAAAATTGGGCGCTACCGAACAGCGATGGGCAGCCGAATTAGCAGCTTTTGATTTTGTAGTGCAGTATCGATCAGGCAAGTCTGGCCAAAATGCAGACGCGTTATCGCGGTTACCTTCTGGGGAACAGCCCGCAGGGGACAATAGTCAGTCGGGTATGGTAGTTCCCGAGTTGTCGAGGCGTGCGGCGGTTGTAGGTCCAATGGGACCCACCGCTGTGAGGGCTGTGCAGACTATACCAGGTCGATCCGGGCCGGAATTGGTGGCTCTGCAGGAGGATCCTGTTATTGGTGCAGCCCTTGGGTATTGGCGTCAAGGGCGAGGCCCAGGGCCTCAAGAGAGACGATCCTTACCTAATCTGGTGTTAATATTACTTCGACAGTGGGACCGTCTGGAGGAACGGGAAGGTCTGGTATATCGAAGGGTCCGTCGTCCCGATGGTGGCGAAGAGGCGCTCCAGCTGGTGCTGCCTGCTGTGTTGCGACCTGAGGTACTGACCCAATTACATCAGGGCCATGGGCATCAAGGCATCGAGCGCACCCTGGAGTTAGTGCGACAACGATGCTACTGGCCAGGGATGTCGGCCGATGTGGCTCAGTGGGTGCAGCAGTGCGAACGATGTCAACAGGCCAGGGGGCTGCACCCGTGGCTCGGAGTTATATGGCACACTTATTGGCCTCTCGCCCGAATTAGATAGTTGCCCTTGACTTCACCGTCTTGGAACCTTCTAAGTCTGGGCAAGAGAACGTGCTCGTGATGACAGATGTTTTTAGTAAATTCACGGTGGCAATCCCTACTTGGGATCAACAGGCGGAGACCGTGGCTCGTATTCTGGTGGGTGAGTGGTTTTATAAGTTTGGCGTTCCAGGCCGAATCCATTCGGATCAGGGCCGAAATTTCGAGTCCCGTCTTATTCAGCAGCTGTGTAACCTCTACCAGGTGGGCAAGTCTCGCACTACACCATATCATCCAGCGGGCAATGGGCAGTGTGAATGGTTTAACCGTACTCTGCACAATTTGTTGCGGTCTTTGCCCACCGGGAGAAAGAGGGACTGGGCATCCTGTTTGCCCCAGGTGCTGTTCTGTTATAACACCACCCCCCACCCGGCCACTGGAGAGGCCCCTTACTATCTGATGTTTGGGCAGGAGCCTAGACTGCCGGTGGATTCCTGCTGGGTCGGGTGCAGGAGCCAGTGGCTGGTAGGGTCCATCATTGGGTGGAAGAGCATCAGTCCCGGCATCACAGTGGCTTTTGATGGTGCCCGTGAGCGCTGCAAGTAGCCCTCCCAACATCGGAAGGCCAAGCATGACCGGCAAGTAAGGGAACAGCCACTAGTTAAGGGTCAACTAGTCTACCTGCGCGAGCATGGGTTTGTGGGACGTCATAAGAATCCAGGATCTTTGGAGCTCGACGGTATATCAGGTAGTCCAGACTCCACGCGACGGTGGGTCAGTGTACACTGTGGCACCGGTGCAGGACCTAGAGAAGGTTCGTCACGTTCATCGGGCGTCCTTGAAACCTCGTAATCAGAATAACCCAGTATGCACTGGGTAGGGCATGCTGAGCCATCGTCACCCCCCGAGATGGAGGACGAGCTGGAGGATGGGGAATTAGCTCGTCTGGTGATAGAGGCCCCGTCGGTTACCCCAGGGGGGTGTAGAGGTGAGTAGGGCTCTATCAGAGGCCAGGGTTAGTCTATCCCCGGGAGCAGAGGAATCTACTAGCCAGCCTGTAGTGGGAATCCATGGACGGTGGCGTTAGCTCTCGGCTAGAGCTGGAACCGTAGCTTTAGGATCGCCCACTATGTTGGAGGGTGTGCCAAGACGAACGGGCCGCGTCGGGGCAGGTCAACACTCCAATCGGTATCACTTGCCGCGAGCATTAGGAAGTGAAATCCATCAGGTTACTGCTAGTTCTGGTTTGGGCTCGGCCTGATTCAGACCATGGGACCAGTAGTGTTTTTTTTCATCGTCGGGACTACGATGACCAAAGGGGGGGGTGGATTGTGGTGATGTCATCAGCCACTATAGGGTTAATTCCCAAATATGGTGTTTCGAGGATATATAAAACAGCTGCGACGGACATCTAGCCAAGCGTGCTATTACCGTGTTCGGAAGTGACGTCATTCTCGGGGCGCCGGTTTAGGTTCAGGAGGTAAGAGCTTGTGCTGGCAAATGCATCTTGAATGTTTGGGTCAGGAAGGATAATTTTGGGACTCAATTGACTTGCAGTGTGGCTGAGGAGGATGAAGATACGTGGAATGAATGTTCATCAAGCGAGCCTGTCTATTTAACCGCTATCGAGTGCGCAGCTTGTGTTATTTAACGCAGGTATGTAATGCGGTTTCTTTATGCCTAAGTTAAACGAGATGATTGCCTCCTAAAACTAATGCGAGCTAATTTAAAACAGTGGTACAGGGCGTGGAGGTGTTGCAGCAGGCCCTAGCACCCTTCGGGAGGCTAAGAGGACGCTGACGGCTCGCGCTACTTGTTGTAGCTTTTGTCTGCGTGTGCCGCCAGACAACTCCGGACGGATTGGAGGGTGTCTCACTTATCGGTCGCCTTCGCCTCTTGTCTGAACTGTATTTTCTTGTGAACATGTATGTGAGTTCTAATTCGACAGCGCGGGTCTCTATCTGGAAGAGGACGACGCGCAAGTGGATCAGAACACGCGCTAGCGTGCAGCCTGCCAGGATATCTTTAAATTGGCGTGGTGATTGTGTGTTCCTCGACTGATGGACTGAGGAACGTGGGGGGGGTAATCTTACGGGACGAAGGTCTATATGTGTCTCCCTGATACTTGTATGTTATTCTAAGTGATTGCTTTAATTTGGGTTTGTATCATTTGTTTCTTTTTTTGTGTGTTTGATTCCCTGTTTGTGATTTTGTTTATTTTGTTGTCTAAAGAGAAGGGGAATGACCCACCATCACTCCCTATTGTGCTGATTACGGTCCATTAGTATCAGCAGGTTGCTGGTGTTGTTCTCGAAGAAAGACGGCCCTTTTGTTGGCCCGTGTGTGACCCATCCACTTTATAGATCTAGTTTCATGTGGAAAGTATATGTGTCTTTTGTTTATTACTGTTGTATTGACTGTTTTTGTCTTTTCCCTTAGGAATCTGGGGGGATCCGTGGTTCCTGAAGTCTTCTGGGTGTGGTGGTGGTTTGATTGACAGCTTGCAGTGTTCACAGTGGGTGGAGTGTTGTGAGAGCACGAGTGATTGCTGTGTCCATCCGATGAGCAAGACGGATTCCCCCGGTTCTGAAGTGGTAGGGCGTTTTTGTGTGTGTGTGTGTGTGTGTGTCTGTGTGTGTGAACGCGCATGTATTTGAAGTCTGATTTATACGCTTTTAGGATTTATTACCAGAGATTGTGTTGTATCTTATTAAATGGTGCTTCTGAATAAACTGTTTTATACCATTCTCATTGTCTGTTATCTGACGCAGCCATAACGTATCTGTGTGCTTTGTATCTACATTATTTGTGGGTTCCCGGACCGTTCCGGGTGGCGTAGTCGGACTTAACCAAACAAAAAAAATATGACGAGCCCCGCGCTTTCTCTCCCTCCCTCCCTCCCTCCCTCCCTCCCTCCCTCCCTCCCTCCCTCCCTCCCTCCCTCCCTCCCCTCGGCACGCGCGAGGCATGCCAGTCGAGTTTTCACACGATTATTTGCGCCCCAGCCCGGGAGCACGCAACGCGGTTTCTTTCGGGCTGGAGATATACTTTTTACCGAGGCTTCCGACTCCGAGGATTTCAGGCCTACTCTCGCCGACGAGGTTATCCCGCCGACGCGGCCAGGAAGCGCGGCCTACTGCGGCCTACTGCGGCTACGCG
Organism: Meda fulgida; assembly: GCA_030578275.1. Lineage (NCBI taxonomy): Eukaryota > Metazoa > Chordata > Actinopteri > Cypriniformes > Leuciscidae > Meda > Meda fulgida. Next base: position 31,326,613 of record CM060624.1, read on the forward strand.
CAGCTCCTTGACGTGCTTTTGCGCGCTACGGAGAAGCTCACTATTAATTGGCTCGACAAGCCACGTGAGAAACTCGACGTGCGAAACTCGACGAAAGGCTTCTCAGTGGCCCTAATTCTAGGCCTCAACGGAGGAAGCTGCCATTTTTCAGTGATCTGCATCATGAGATCTCCAGATCCTGGAAGCAGCCTTTCTCTTCCCGCCTCACTAATTTCACTGCTGCTGATTTCACCAACCTGGTAGGCTCTGTGGAACAGGGCTATTCCGCCATTCCGGAGATTGAAGAAACTTTAGCCGACCATCTTGCTCCGTCGTCTGCGCCGTCCAGGAAGTCGCCACCCCCTCTTCCCTTCTAAAGCATGTAGGACTAATTCCTCTCTCATTGGAAATCCTACATGGGGGCTGGGCAGGCAGGCATGACCCTGCACACTATGGCCATTCTTCAGGCCTACCAGGCGGACGTCCTGACGGATATGGATGAGGGCGACGGCGCGACCCCTGAAGCTGTCAAGGAGCATCGTAAGGCTACGGATTTAGCCTTAAGAGCCACCAAGCATACCGCACACGCTATAGGTCGCTCTATGGCTGGTTCTGTTGCGGTGGAGCGCCACTTGTGGCTTAATCTCACGGAAATCCGTGACAAAGAGAAGGTTTTCCTCTTGGACGCCCCCATTTCTCAAACGGGGTTGTTTTGGTGAGGCGGTCAACACAGTGGTTGAGAAATTCCGCTCCTCCAAATCCCAATCGGCCCCGTTCAGACAGTTCATGCCCAGGAGGGCCTAGGGAAACCTTCTGCCCGCAACCCGGGGCGACCCAAGAGAACGTCCCGCTCATAGACCGGAGTTCTCTTCCAGAAGAAGCGAACCGGGGCATCCCCCACCTACCACGGTTTGGGGGAGCCCGTGGTCGCCCGTTTCCCCGTCAACCGGCCTCACAAGCGCCTCCAGTTGAATGCGGTCCGACAAACCGACTGCTCCGGCGGCCCAGAGCCGTTCCTTCCGCTCAGAAAAAGGAGAGCTCCTCTACTTCCTCAAGGTTGGGTCAGACCGCGCAAGCGTTTCTGCCCACCTACCAGCTCTCCTTTCCTTGCCCTGTCACCTTCGCCACTCAGAGTGTCTCGAAGTGCAGGCCATATTTCCACCGTCTCTACTCAGTCCGGTGCGGGAGGAAGGAGACGCTTTTGCTTTCTCCCCTCACCCCCCATACTCTCTATAACTCCCCGGCCGCATCCTCGGAGGGCACTTTCCATTTTCTCCGGAGCAGGCGGACCTGGTCACCATGACCCCAGTCTCGATGCCTCCCATCACGTGCCAGGACGCCCGATGGCCCCTCCTGCACAGTCAACCTCTTCACCCCAGGAGCGTCAGCACGGCAACCTCACTCAGTATGTCGTCTGCATTACAGCATCCCTCCTCCTCTATCACATTTCCTTCCAGAGTGGGAGCGCTTACCAGGGTTATCGTCTTGGGTTCTTCGCACAATTCGGTTCGGCTACATCTTCAGTTTTGCCGCAATCCCCCCCCATTTCAGCGAGGTGTTTCCTACTGTAGTAGACAGCGCCACTCAGGCTTCTGTACTTCAGCAGGAAATCTCTTCCCTCCTTCTCAAAGGAGCAATAGAGGAGATTTCTCCAGGGGAAACCGAGCGGGGCTTTTACAGCCGTTACTTCCTGGTCCCGAAGAAGGGCGGCGGTTTGCGTCCCATACTGGTCCTCCGCCGACTGAACTTCGCCCTTTACAAAGGAAATTTCAAGATGTTGACGCTGAAAGCTATCATATCTCAGATTCGGCCAGGGGATTGGTTTGTGACGATAGACCTAAAGGACGCTTATTTTCACATCCAGACACAGGCAGTTCCTCAGGTTTGCCGTTGGAGAAGGGCGTTCCAGTACAGGGTCCTTCCCTTCGGCCTATCTCTGGCCCCGAGGACATTCACAAAGTGCATGGATGCAGCTCTGGCCCCATTGCGGCTCCAGGGCCTCCGTGTTCTAAATTACCTGGACGATTGGCTCATTTTAGCCTAGTCCAGGAAGCTAGTGGCCCACCACAGAGACATCGTTCTGAGTCATATCCAGTCTCTCGGTTTGAGGTTGAACTCGGAGAAGAGTGTTCTTGCTCCGGCTCAAAGCACCGTTTTCTTGGGGGAGTGAACATGGATTCCGTTCTCATGCAGGCCCGCTTAGCCCCCTGCATTTCCAGCTTGAAGGCATGCTTGGCTCGTTTTTTTTGCTAGGCCATCATGTGTCTGTGGGCACCTGCCGCAGGATGCTGGGCCTTATGGCCACGGCCTCCTCCGTGCTACCACTGGGCCTACTCCACATGAGACCCTTCATGTGGTGGGTGAAACTCTCAGGGGTTCGACCCTCCCGAGTCAACCCTTCGCCTACTGAAGGTATCGCGCAGTTGCTTTCGAGCCCTGTCAGTTTGGCGGGACCCCTCTTTTTCTTCGGAAAGGGCGTCAGCATGGGTGCGGTATCTCGTCGCCAGATGATTATGACGGATGCCTCTCTCACCGGCTGGGGAGCGGTTTTTTGAGGGCAGATCAGCGTATGGGCTCTGGACCGGAGAGGCCTCTCTCTTGGCACATAAACTGCCTGGAGTTAAGGGACGTTTTTCTGGCTCTGCTTCATTTCCTCCCTCTTCTGGAGGGTCACCATGTCATTGTCAGAACAGACAACATGGCAGTGGTGTCTCATGTGAACCGGCAGGGAGGTTCTCGGTCGCGCACCCTAGACAGGCATGCGCGTCACCTTCTCCTGTGGTCTCAGAGCAGATTCCTATCTCTAAGAGCGGTTTATGTCCCAGGGGTTCTGAACCTCACAGCAGATTTTCTGTCGAGACAGAAACTCAGATCGGGGGAATGGATGTTGAACCGCCATACGATGGCCCTTAATCTGGAAGGTTTTTGGAGAGGCGGAGGTGGACCTCTTTGCATCTCAAGAGTCGTCCCAATGCCCGCTTTGGTTCTCCCTGAGTCCCCCGGGCCCCAACTGGGGATAGATGCGTTCGCTCACCCTTGGCCAACGCAGAAACTCTATGCCTTCCCGCCCATCAAATTGATCCAGGCGGGTCTGGCCAGAGTGAGATAGAGCGGAGTACGCCTCCTCCTGGTAGCTCCGTTCTGGCCATCTCAGCCATGGTTTTCGGAGCTAAATCCCCTACTGAAATCTTCCCCCCTGGAGGATCCCGGTCAGGGAAGATCTGCTGTCCCAGCTACAGGGCAGGATATGGCATCCTCGCCCAGACATGTGGAAGCTGTATGTTTGGCCGATCAGAGGCCGTTAGCATTAAGCTCATTGCAAGTGCTAGAGCCCCTTCTACAAGGAGATTATATTCTTCCAAATGGATGGTTTTGAGACCTGGTGCTTAGCACATGATAGGAGCTCAGTTAACTGCCCTGCCTGGTTCAGTACTGGAATTCCTGCAGGAGAAGTTTGCGGCTGGAGCAGCCACTACCACTCTTAGAGTTTATGTTGCGGCTATGCAGCGCATAGGGAATCGGATGAGATTCCCCAGGGCAAATTTAGGTTAGTCTTCTGCCTTTATGCGTGGGGTGAAGCGCCTGAAACCGGCTCGCTCCCCTAGAGTTCCCTCATGGGATCTTTCTGTTGTCCTAGAGGGTTTGACGAAAGCCCCTTTGAGCCCGGGGAGTATTCTGACTCTCAAGGTTACTCTTTGTTAGCTTTGTCCTCATTAAAGCGGGGTGGGAGACTCACAAGCTCTTTCTGTTAGCAAGTCTTGCTTGGACCTTTGCCCCTGGCCTGGTCAAAGTTTCCTTGAGGCCGAGACCAGGGTATGTCCCCAAGGTTCTTTCCTCAACTGTCCCGCTCACAGGTAGTTAAACCTTAACGCTTTCAACCCCTCCTCCATTTTCGTCTGAGGAAGATAGGAAGCTTAACTTGCTCTTCCCAGTTCGTTCTCTTAAGATATATGTAGACCCGCTCAGGCGGTTGGAGGAAATCTAACCAGCTTCTGGTTTGCTTCGGTGCTAGACGCCGTGGGCTTGCTGCATCAAAGCAGAGGATTCTCACTGGGTCACAGAGGCTATCTCGTTGGCTTACGGGGTGCGTGGCTTGCCTTCACCTCTTAGCATTAGAGCACATTCCACCAGAAGTGTAGCATCTTCTCAAGCTATTTTCAGAGGAGCACTTTTGGAGGATATTTGTGTTGCGGCAGGCCGGTCCGCACACTTTTGTAAGGTTCTATAGCTTGGATCTTGACATGACCCCGGTTTCCCAGGTTCTTTCTGTTTGAACTCATTTCGGTCGTTGTCTCTTTTATTGACCAGTCATAAAAAGCGCTCTAGCTTGGCGAGTTTGGTAGTCCGTTCCCACTGCGCTTTCCGCAGCGTTGAGTGAACCTCTGAAAGAGAACGTCTATGGTTACTTGCGTAACCTATGTTCTCTGAATAGGGAACGAGACGCTGCGTTAGCAGTTTGAGCAAGTTTCTGACAGTTTCTTTTCGGCAGAGAAATCTGAGGAGCAGATGGTGCGCGCGATTATCTAATGATGCGACGTAAGAGCGTCGGGGCGGAGCCATATCGCGCGGACGCCATCAGCCAATGAAATTGGCGTTTTTCTATAAGGCTTCAGACAATCGGCACATTCAGAGAATATCCCACTGCACTTTCCTTAGTGTCTCATTCCCTATTCAGAGAACATAGGTTACGCAAGTAACCAGAGACGTTTTCAAGACTGTAAAAAGCTGTATAAATCTCCAAAACGTACCAATTTTCCTCTGCTCATGTTGTCTGGAGTTTTTCCAGTTAGATCTGAAGTTACATATTTAGCCATCGTGGTGATCACTAAAAATCAAGATAATAGAAGTACCTTGAACTTTGACCCTGTTATAATAAAAGCCCAAAGAAGATTGAATGCATGGTTGCAGAGATCTTGAGAGGCAGAGCACTGCTTGCTGAGGCTGAGGGAATCTCCAGGTTGACATATGCTGCACTCTCTCTGCATGTGGACAACAACATGTGTAGGACAGTCCATAAAACCCTCTTCAGTTTTATTTGGAAAAACAAAATACATTATGTTAAGAAGTCTGTAATAATGAATACATACGGGATGCTGGGTTGAATTTTCTTGATTTCTCATCTCTGAACACACTTTCAAAATTAATTGGATTAGTCAGTTTTTGTGTAATCCAAATTCAATTTGGAATTGTATCCCTTATTACTTCTTTTCTAAATTAGGTGGTCTCCCTTTCCTATTGATCTGCAATTATAATATTGCTAGAATCCCTTGTCTAAGTTCCATAAGCAAGCATTACTTGCATGGTCTTTAATTTTTAAGCACTTTTCCCCCTCACCGGTACTTTATTTGGAACAACCGGGATATTGAATATAAGAATAAGTCTTTGTTTTTAGTAATTGGTTTGAGAAACAAATATTGACTGTTTCTCAGTTATTAAATTCAGAAGGTCTTACTTTAAATGATGAAGAATTTTTACGTAAATTCAATTTCCCAGTAACTCCCAAGAGTTTTCCATTGTAATAGACGCTGTTCCTAAAGGAGTTGTTCTGCTTCTGAGAGAGTCTGTTAGATCATCTACACTTTACCTATTTCTTTAGACCCCATTTGCTTTTTGTCACATCCTTCATCGCGTAATTATAGAATTAGATCTCTCTTTCAAAAGGAGCTTGTAACAATTCAATATGTGGCGTCACATTGAATCATTTGGTTGACCGTATTGATTGGAAAAAAGTATGGACTCTGCCTTTGAAATGCATAATAACTAACAAGGTTAGATACATTTCATTCAAATTATTACACAAATTTGACCCTGCTAAAGCTGTTTTGAAAAGGTTTAAGTCAGATATAGACGCACGTTGTTCTCTCTGTGTTGTCCCTGATGAAACTGCTCCTCATATCTTCTGGGATTGTCCTCACACACAACACTTTTGGGACGAATTTTCTAATTTTATTAACTGCGATGTGCTTCCAGGTTTCTCTTTTTTTTTTAAGGATGTAATGTTTTGCTTCTTTAATATACAAAAAGCTAAAATTAATGAATACTTTATTATTAATCTATATTGTTCCTTGTTAAATTTCACATTCACCGCTGTAATTCTCTCTTCAAAATCCTTTATTCATTGTTTTTAGGAGAGAGGTCCAACAGTACATCCAAAATATTTCATCATCTGAGAATCTTAAAACTCTTTAGACAATAAGCTTGTTTCAACTTTTTTTTTTTCATTAAAGGTTTCTGTTCTGTTTTTTATACGTTTATATAGGCTATATGAAACCTGTATGCATAGGTCCATGTATATATGTATAAATTATGGATTTTATTACATTAACTTTTACATTGTTGCTTTTGTATTTTTGATACCTTGGCATTAAACATGGGAGGACCTGCCCCTCCTGAAGAATACGGAATTTTTTCCATATAAAGATAAAGTGTTTGGAAATGCTGAGGTGCAATAGGTGATTGTCTACAATTGTTTTTTCATTATGCTGGTTGAAAGTCTCTCATATCCTGATAGCAATCACAATGTTAAGCGGTCTAACACACATACCATCTCTCAAAATCAGGTACGCCAATATTGTTTATATAAATATTATTTATTGAACAATAATAGTTAATGAACAATAACAGCCATTATACAAGAATACAAAGTTTGTAGAATAGCAAACAGACAAGCAACAATTCAGTCAAAGTACAAAGGGATAAATAACAACTATAAAGTTATAAAACTTAACTTTGCCCTCAGTCAACACGATTCTATCGGAAACAAATAACAGATTTGTAATATCATTTACACTTTCTACATTGCATTTTCATGTGTGGTCACCAAATACTGCTAGATGAAAATATGACTTCCTCAAAACAAGGAGCCAGACAAAGTAGCTAAAGCATTGTGGGACCGCTCATATCAGCCTCATACCTGCCAACTTTTCAAAAAACCTTGGAGTGAGATTTTTTCAGGGGTGATCAAAATTATGCCACGCACGCAGCCACACAAGTTGGTGGCTCAGATATCAGAGAATTGGAATTAATTTGATGTTGTACCCATGTTATACCCTGCATTCTGGTGGTTTGTGGGGAAGCCCAAAGCCGTTGATAGGGGCAGCCTACTGGAGATGGACAATATTGGTTAGATTCTGTGAAGCAGACATAGCTGAAGGAAGGTCCACCCCCAGGACATTTGGGATTAAGTAGATGTGATTTCCTGCATTCTAGTGGATTTTTGGGTGGTCTGGTAAAGATGTGCAATACCTGAACTTATTCTGATTCATGTTCAGCATCATGACTTCAAGACTTGAGCTGAACATTCAACCAGAAAACTATTGTTGTGCCTAAATGACTGCCTATGTACCACAATAAAGCCTTATTCATAGACCAGTGTTTAAGATTTGACGTAGATTGATTGATATTTTGATTAGAATAGTATGTTGTGAATAATAATATAATTCTTAAGACAACTTGATGATTTATGTTCAGACAAAAACGGCACAAGATTAGTTGGAAAGGGACATTATTCTTCATTCAAAGCCTCCCACCACATGGTCCATCATAAACCAAAAAGTGCAACAAATAAAGTGCTTAAACATAACAGCTTTTTCAAGCAATAAAACAGATGAATGCATTACAAAAATATAATCAGTTATAATCAGTATCAGATGCAGATCAGAAGCTGGTAAAGTCCTTGTCTATGATCTGTGGGCATGGTTATACTGTCCTGTGGCCTTCTTGGAGGCCTTGATGATATCTGAGGGGGGCTCCCATTTGAAGCAGGGCTGATTGGCCATCTTTATGGTCATTATTGATGACAGGGTGCCATCCAATGCTAGGCTGTTTCTTCTCTTGGTTTTGTTCAGTCCCACAACTGAAAACATCCTCTCAGCGTCTGCGTTTGAATGGGGCAACACCAGGACCAGCTTGGCGACAGCAGCAAGCCTCTCGAATTCTTTAGCTCCTGTCACCTATGGAAAATGCCCCAAAATGGAAAAACTATACCTTGATTTTTTATTTGATTGATTAATAATGTAAGTATACTGTAGGTTGATCCATTAACAACGTTCAGATAAAAACATGCATCATTTGCAACATGCATGACACATATATGCATGCAACAATTTTTATGCAACAGATGTAGCCAAGCCACACCTGCCAAAAGCAAAGACAAAAAAAATGTTTACCTTATGTTTCCGAGTTGCCATTTCAGCCCAGAAGCTTTCCATTTCAGTTTCGTCCTGCAGGGATATCATTGGCATGGTCTGATAATTTAGAAACTCCTCACCCAGAAGGTCATGCTCCTCTGGCCCATGGTATGGAAAGAGATGGGGAAACCTATTTATGAAAGTAGAGTTACAAGTTGTTAAGTTTTAGGTATATGTCATCAGCAGCAGTTCAAACGCATCTTTGAGGAGAAGCCACATAAGAATAGCTCATGTGCAGTTTAGGAAGTGAACATACCTCATCATAAAACGCAGGGTATTTTAGCTAATATGATAGACAATAATTAGAGAAAAAAAACTAACCTTTCAACAAAGTACAGGACATCTTCGATGTCACTTTCAGCCCTCTGCCGCTACATCTACGAATTTTGCATGTTTGATCAGTGGCTCTTCCAGTGGCAGCTTCTTAAGTGCATAGTCCACAGCACTAGTCAGGAAACACAACACAGCTTCAATGAATCCACTTGCTGTGGTGTGATGTCAGCCTCGTCGAGTAATATCTGTTAAGTTTAGCCCTGGTTGTGTGAACCCAATGTTCAACTTTCTTCCTGTCACAGGACACAGCATATCAGGTTAACATAAATGGGCAAGAAATACAACCAGAAGCTCATGGTTAATGGAAGGACTACCACAAACCTTACTAGGTTTCTACTCATGAAGTGGCAAAAGGCTAAATATCCCATATCACAGTGTTTGATCATAATAATAGTCAAGCACTGACCTGGAAAATGGTTTGCCTTCCCTTTAAAGGCAATTTCACAAGACTCCTGGTGGTCCTGCAGAGCTGCTGGAACCATAAACTTGGAACATAGCTTGCGTACGAATTTCACCATCTATATCAGACATTTACAAAAATAGTAGGTGAAGCCTGTTTTAGAGGATCCCTGCAGTTATCAGCAAGAAACACAGAATGAAAAAAAAAGCAAAATCCAATCCCACCTAATCATGTAACAAAAATATTGACGACTGCTCTCTCTGAAGAAGCAAGTTGAAAGAAGTGAAAGTTGGTACGGTGGCCAGAGGTTCACACAGCCTCAGGATCCTGGTCACACAACGTTCAAGGCTTAGCCAACAAACCGAGATATGCAGGAGGACCTCCATGTATCCGTTTCATAGAGCTCACAAAACTCTGTTTCAGACATTTAATTCCATATCATATATTTTCTACAGCTCAGCATTTCAATATAACACTTAATAGTATCAAACATGCATACCTGTCAGGTATCCTTTCCGATTTGTGCTACCTTTGAACCAGTAACCGATGTCCACTACCATATCCTCCAAATCAAAACCGGACACCTGCAATGCATTAATCACATCATAACACATTCGGTCAATGCACGTAATTAGGATACAAAACTCCTGCAGCGTTGGCGGTGTTATGTGCCACATGACAAGGACAACCATGAATATAGGTGTTGGGATGCTTCTGGAGGACCCTAGACGCAATGGAATTAAGTGATCCAATGTTCACAGCTGCATTGTCGACTGAGAGACCAATGCAGTTCTCCCAAGGGATGCAATGCTCCTCTAAGGTGGAGTTAATTTTGGTGAAGATCTCACTTGCTGTCCCACATCTCGTCCCACTTGTTGTGCACATACTTAAAAACTGGTGGACAACTTCGCTGCCCATGAAGACCCAGACAGTAAGCGGGTTCATCTTTTCCACTCCTATAATAACGACAAGTTAGAATCATACAGATGTTCATGTTGTTAGATGTTTAAAAATACACAAAGCAAATGTTTTGCAGAGGACAAAAATCTCAAATAGTTTGGGAAATACCAGTGTCAATCGACCCATCCGTACCAAGGCTATACGGGGCTTTTTTTCATCTCCTTCACAAGCACCTGTGTGAAATATGGTGCGAGTGCTTCATTGGTAATGCAGGATGACTTAGTCCTGGCACACCTGTACTCATGCGCTGTCTTCAAATCTCTGAAACATTCTTTTAGGAGAGGCCAGGTGGTCCGCAAAGGCTAGGGGGATGTTGTGAACTACCAACCCAGCTGTCACTTTGACCTCAGCCCTTCTTGTCTGTAAGAAATGAAAAATTATTAATCCTCCCAAAAGACCATCGTTTATTTTAAATAGACACCTGCGATAATAGGGCACAGGGAAAAAAACACATTCAGCAACTAAGATCTAAAATTAAGAAAACTGGACTGTACTACACTGAAATACAAACCACAAATTAGTCAAAACTATCAACCATGACTTTACCGTGATCAACTATAACACAAAACTCTTGACTGAACCTTGACAGGACCATTACACATATCATACCTTAACCTCTTGTGCAGGACATCCCCCCAACAGAGGGAACGGGCATTGCATATTGGGATATTGTGGCTGTGGACTGGAGAGCCCGATGCTTTTCTTGGTGGCCTTTGCTTTTTATGTGGCGCACTACATCTGCCACATCCTGGTGGCAACATGAGTTTTCAATACGGCAGAATGCACACCAGTAGTGCGTGTTGAGGCTCCCTCTGGTAATAAATGGCCATGAAGAGGTCCACTCATTTTTGAAAATGGATCTATATGTTGCTGCTCCAGCCAGAGCACGACTCTTCTGGCCCTGCTGTTGGATTGGGGGGGGGGGGGGGGGGTCTCTTCTGTCTGTCCCTCTGTGTCTTCTTCCATCTGCCCTGTTGGTCGTTCTCTCTGTCCTGTGTGTTGTTCCTCTGACTGTCCTGTCATTTCTATTAGTCATTCTGGCAGTGCGCTGGTCTTTTCTCAGTTGGCTGGTTCTTTAAATAAAATAAAAGGTTTCAGGATCTGTGGAGAGGGCCGTGGCAGAAGCAGCTTTCACAGGAACTTCTGGGCGCTGACATTGCTCTTCATGTCTTATTCTGTGACCTGAAACAAACAAACAAAAAAGGTTACAGTCATAGATTACAATTAGAAGAAATGAAAAGTGAATATAATCTTCAAAATCATTTGTAGCTGATCTTAGGCTCATTACCTTAAACCATTCATGTCGAAGGATTTTCCTCAAATAAATCCGTTGTCTTGGGCTTTCCTTCAGGAGGGATCGAATCAGGAGACAGCATTCTGTGCAGAACGAGAGAAGTGAGTCAGATTATTACCTTAAACTTTACACCTGCTGTCTTTCTATTAAGCTGTAAGATTCGACTATTCTATAAATACGGTCAGAAAATCTGAAAAAATGCTTGTATTATCCAATATCTATCTTTTGGTGTTACTTTTTCGTAATTTTTTTGGTTTTGTATGATTTAAATTACAGTTGGTCTTTGTTGTGATGAATGCCATCTTACCGTTGGACAAGCCCGGCTCAGACCAGATGTCTTCACCCATCATTCGCCTGTCTCTTGGTTCTGGAAAGCGTCCACACACCAGCAGGAATAAGAGCACTCCCAGAGACCACACAGTCGCTGGTTTGCCGTGGTACTTGCCCTCTGTGCAGGACTCAGGTGGCTGGTAGTCTAGAGTGCCTGCAGAAAAAGAGTTGTCTGATGGGTAAGTGCCATAGCATGAAATACCATAGCATGTGGTAAAAACATCTGGTGTTCTTCATTTTCAAAAATGCTGCCTCAAATGTGAGATATGGTTTATATGATACCAATTGAACTAGTCACTTGAACTTAAGTCCCAAACTACAGGTTTGATTCATAATTCATACCACAGAATCTTTCATAGCCAGAGTCCTGCAGGAGATCCCCGCACCCGAAGTCAATCAGTTTGACCTCAAGAGTTTCTGTGTTGATCAGCAGGTTCTCCAGCTTAATATCCCGGTGAAACACTCCACGGCGACAGCACATTTGAGCAGCCCTTGTTGCCTGGGCCATAATAAACCGTGCTGTGTCCTCATTTAGGACGCCTTCGTGACCGTTCCAAAACTCCCACAGATCTTTACAGGGTGAGGGACGCTCCAAGACCATGATGTATCGGTCAGGCTGGTCCTGCCAGTCCAGCAGCTCAATGATCTCTGACACTTTGGGGCCGCTATTAGCAAGCATTAATAGGCCGACCTCTAATGGGACGGGTGCGGGATGACCAGGCTGGAACAAAGATCGTTGTTATATGAAGGTGTTGTCATTATTTTTACATATTTTCATTTGAGAACAACATAGTGAGTGTAGTCTACTTACAATGTAGATGTATTTCATGTTCTGCGGCTTTCTGGCGATTTTCACTGCCACCTGATCAACCAAAAAAAAAAAACATTGTTACATTTCTAACATGTCAAATGCAGTAAATTGTGGAAACATATACACAAAAAGACCTGAAATGGATATAGTGAGACAAAATAATTTGTTGGCCAAATATTGTAAGAAAATGACGATACCTCAAGGCCGTCCTCCAAGCGTTTCCCTTCATAAACAGAGCCGAACGATCCCTCACCAAGCATTCTGCCCATTTCACACCGGCTCAAAATGTCGTCTGCAAAAAGATGATTCAATTAAGTGTCATGGACAGCAGTGAGTTTAATGTTTGAGGTCATGGCCGTAAACTCACCCTCAGTTGTCACGTCCACTCTGTGTCTGTGAGCTGGTGCTGGACTGACTGGACTGTGGTGGACTGGAGCTGGAGGGGTTTGCACCTGCGGATCTTCAACACCACTGGATAGAGCCTGAAGACCATGATCCTCTGATTTAAAAAATAAAAGTTCTGTTTAAATATTTAAGACATGTCCTGGTAAAAATCATAACTTTGATCAAACTTTTGGATTTTGATATCGGTGTGAATTTGTAACATATGGTAATTAATGGCACTTCATCCAAGGGAACAGAACAATTCCCTTCATTAATTAAGTCCCCATGAATGACACGCTTCCATTAATGGATACTCATATCTAGCTGAAAATGATGTAGACTTTCTGATGTACAGAGCACTAATAAACAGAGCATTTCCACATCCTCGACTGGTCACTGGATTTACCCTCAGCGTGTCTCTCACTAATGGTGTCAGTGGTCTGATCCTCCACTCTCTGGCCCTGACCTGAGCCACTGCTGTGAAGAGAGAGACGCTCTCCAGAACTCCAGTGAAGAGACAGCAGATCTACACAACTACTCTTCTTCCTCTGGCTCTCCTGACTAGCACTTTCCTCACTAACAGGCTGATGATAGACATAGAGCACACACAAGAGGTTTGACCTTGATTTCTTCCCATATCACAATAAACAAAGAACATTTAAAACAAAGGCACAAAAGGGTGTCAAAATCTCCCAAATGTTCATATATATTCACATTCATTTGTAGCTTATTAGGGCCAATACCTTGAAGCATTTCTGGAGAAGTGCTGGACTGTGGTGGACTGGAGCTGGAGGGGTTTGAACCTGCTGATCTTCAACACCACTGGATCGAGCCTGAAGACCATGATCCTCTGCAGCACAGGCACTGGACTGGACACCATTCTCATCTAAAGCAGGGAATATCAAACAAAAGCATGTTTCAAACTAAAAATTATAATTATTTAACATTGGATACTCATATCATGGCTATTCTTCTGTTAAAATGTTTAATTTTTTAAACAATCCTTGTTTAAATGTTATGACGTATATATCTAAATCTATTGTCAATTATTGGCTTGATTAAACTTCAGTTGTATTTTGATATAATATGGTGTGGTCATATCATGTATGGTAATTAATGACTCCAGTGATATTCTCCAATGGTCATGAGATTTACCCTCAGCTCTTCTCTCATGTATCGGTGCAGTATTCTGGTCTGAGATGATGCCGCTCCAGTCACAGCAATGAAGCTTCACAAAACTCTCCATCCTCCTCCTCTTCCTCAGTGGCATCTCATCTTCCTCAGCACCAGCACTGACGGGTCGCTGGTGTTCAGCCGCATGGGTGCTGGATATGGAGGATGCGCTCTGATGGGAGTCGGACACCACAAGAATAACAGTTACTTTAAGCACTATGATATATAACACATTGGCTTTTTGTTTAATCAAATAGTGTTTTGTAATTCTGTGCATAATCATAACACCAGAAAGGCAAATAACGGTCATATATCGACCCCCTAGTATCCAAAAACTAATTTTATGAAGAAAACCGTCCTGTATAGAGCTATAGTCATCTGGGATAACACTCCCATTGAAGTTCGTCAGCTTTGTAATAAACTGTCATTTAAAAGAAGAATTAAAAGGTGTTATGTGTTATATTTAGTCTTATTATGAACTGAAACTAGATTGTTTGTTTGTATGTATGTATGTGGTATGTATGAGAGTGTGTTTGTGTATGTAGGCTACATATATGAAACGTGAATGTGTTAACTGTGATGATTGAAATGTTGTTGTTGTTGTAATGTAATTTTTTTATAATGGACCCCAGGAAGACTAGCTGATTGCACAGACTTTCAGCTAATGATGGGATCCTACAAATAAACAAATAAACACCTGAGCGCTAGAACTGAGCTTTCTCTTCAGTGCCGGACCTCTGCGAGAGTGTTGAGATGAAGTGGACGGACGTCCATCATCTGGGCTCTGCTGGCTGTCTCTCTGCCACTCTCTCTCCCTGTGAGCCGCACCTGTGGACACAGAAACAAACTCACAAGACAGAGGTGTTAAATATCCAGGAATAAGCTCCTGGCTCTGTGTCCGGGTCGGGCCTGGCATCCTCTGTCAAACTGCCGAAAAAGCAATACAAAATACAATACTATACAATACAATACAATGCTCCTAAGAAATACCCCTCCCAAAAAAAAAATAATAGCAGCTAATAAAAAAAAACTCCCAATCTGCCTCTAAAATAAGAAAAGAACAATCAAATTAAAGAGTTCTCAGAAATAATATGAACTTTTAAAAAAATAAAACGATGTAACGTTAAAGGATATATTATCCGATCTCCTTCTAGAATAAAAGTCTCTCTGAAATCCTCCGATCAGCTCCGAAATCTCGAGATTAGCACAGAAAATATTCAGCAAAAGTCTCTGAAATCGCCTCGTCTCTCAACCAACAGACAGCGATCAAAGTGTTGATATTTGCAGTCAGAACTCATAACATGCGTCGCCATAGCAACTAAAAATCGAATCAGTCATATGCACGCACGCGCAGAGCGCACATCGAATCTGCAAACAACCCGAATCTGTTCATGCAGGACTGAATGTAATTATTAAATAACCATTTAACATGGGATATAATAATGTATAATTACTGCTTAGCTACAAAATGGAAGTTCAACTGTTAAAGCATGAAATAAGGTACCACGAATCAGTGAATTTGAGTTTGATGAGGCTATATATTATTTGTAATAAAATAATCATTAAACAATTTAAACGTTAAAAAATATATCAGACATTTATGTCAATTCGATTCAGAGATGAATACTACTATTGTCCACCAGAGGGAGTCACAGGATAGCAAATCCTTTAAGATTAAGTCTTTTGCTAACTGTTTTTTTTTTTGTTTGTTTTAAATGTTAGATTTATTCAGATATACAGAAAAATAAATGTACATATAATGAATTTGTAATATAGTGTAAAAAGTTATTTTCTAGAGTTATTTTTTCTAATTGTTTAATGAGTTTATTCATTGACTTTTATGAGGTAAATTGCTCTCAAGCTTTCTGAGTTTGAGTGATTACCAGACTGTAAAAATAGGTGACATGAGACATGATTAGTTTATTCATGATAGTTTATTTAGAAATTAGTAAAAGGAAGAAATGGTATTATTCGGTTAAGAACCGCTTGAACTGAGGAGCTACAACACGTGACCTTAAAAATGTCAAAATGGTATTTATTGTTTAAATTTGATAATAATATTGACATAATTTGAAATCTGAGACTTTGTAACAAAGCACAACAGCAAATTGTGATTTATTGAAGGTGCACTACAATGTTCTGTTCGTTCATCAACTAAAAATGACTGACTAAAGGATCTATTCTTCGAATTTAAGAATTGATATTCTTAGATTGTTATTTTTACCCAGTCCTATTTTGAACCAATATTCATATGGATCACGCAAAACAAAAACGCAGAATGGATCAATTATATTTAGGCCTACTATTATTTATTGTGATGCTTTATTTGAAGAATGACTTGTTTGGAGATCAGTGTTGCACTTTTACCAAATAATATTGTGCAGGAGGAACATTTAGCGAATACGATTGAGTCAAAAAAGCTTAAGAGCAGAAGATAAGGAAAACTTGATTCAAGGTTTGGAGATTTATCAGCGTGGTTGGCTAAATTAGGAATGTTTTTGGAGTTGCAATATTGAAAGGGGGTTACTTTTCTGTTGTGTAGTTCCCATATTAAAATTCACATTTTAAAATAAAATCTAATTCACTTATACTCTCTACACTTAAATGCAAAATAAAACACTGCAAAAATGCTTTTCTTACTTAGCATTTTTGTCTTGTTTCCAGTCCAAATATTAAACAATTCTTAAATCATTATGCATTTACTAGATGAGTAAAATGACATACGAAATTATGTCTTGTTTTCTAGGGGATCATTTTGCGTGTTTTAAGCGAAATCTCGCTTAATTTTGATTAATTTTTCTCTCCAGTCCAGAAAAAAAGAAATAATATCGTTTGGCATTTTAGTAAATGCATGTTATATTTAGACATTTAGACTGGAAATGTACCGGGTATTGAGAAGAGAATATTATCGTTATGATTGGTTATTTCATTGGTTCATGTAGTTTGTTATGGTGCAGTAGTGAAAGACTCCAGCAGGGGGTGGGCGAGCATGGAGAGTTATTATCAGACACACGGTTCCCTTTCGTAGTCACTCCGAGTTACGTCGGAATGACGACGAATGGGGTTTCGCTTAGAAAGCCTATCAGCTTTGAGTATTTAAAAACGATCCAATGGCAAAGAAATGCCATGGGTCTGCGGAATTTGCATGCCGTAACTCCGCCCTACCTCGTGGGTATAAAAGGAGGACGCTAGCAACCAGCAGTTATGTTTTCGCTTCGGAGCCAAGAGTCTCTCTTCACTCCACAAAGCCATCTCTGAATTGTCAGCTTTCACGTACGAGTTCCTCTAGTGTTGGTGTTTGTGGCGATATCCGGCGAGCGCGCGCTTCCTGCTGATCTGTGCAGTGGTTTGCCAGAGAGTGTGTGTTTCCCCGGGCGCTTCGACACTAGAGTGTTTCTCTCTTAAAAGAGCTTGCACGCGGCACGTCTTTTTAAAGATGCCTCGCCCGTACACTTCTGGTTGCGGCAGATATGTGTCTGACTCTGATGGGCACGAGCGTTGCCTAGTGTGTTTGGGCATGGATCACGCTAGAGCAGCGCTCGTGGATGAGTCATGTTCTCTCTGCGGGAACATGACCATCGCGTCACTAAGGTCGAGACTCAGTGATCTCGCAAGAGTGAGAGTCCCCTCATCCACACCCCGATCTAACGCTCCCCCGAGGAGTGTTACTTCGGCTGGTGGCCAGGGTGACCTGAGGGTAACGGTCTGGAACCAGGCGCCGACTATTTGTCCACGACCCCAGCCCCCCTCTTCTGTGACGGTGCCCGCTAGTGAACCTCCGATTCTCGCGGGTCCATCTTCGGATGCCCCGCGGGCTTCGGTTGAAGCTACAGAGGAGGATGCCATGTCTGTTGCAGCATCACAAGGTGGGCTTGATTCTTCCGGAAGTGAAGATTCAGCGCAGCTGCCACCTTCCGGTGTGCATACGGCTGTGTCTGATTCGGATCCGGAAATGACGGCCATGCTTTCCCGGGCAGCCGCGAGCATCGGTTTAGAGTGGAGGCCTCCACCCTGTCCCGAGCGCTCGCGGCTGGACGATTGGTTTTTGGGTAAGGCTGCCGACCCCCGTGGTCCACGGCAAACCCCAATACCTTTCTTCCCGGATGTGCATGATGAGATCTCGAAGTCCTGGAGGACCCAGTTGTCTTCCCGGGACCGCTCGCTGATCCCATCCGCCTTTCCTCCCCTCGATGAGGCGGCCGCCCGTGGGTACACTGGACTTCCCCCGGTTGAACGCTCTGTTGCGATGCAACTGTGTCCTCAGAGTGCTTCTTCTCGGGGCGAGTCTAAGCACCCATCCAAGGCCTGTAGATTTTCGTCTTCTCTGGCGGCGAAGTCTTACAGAGCGGCGGGACAGGCAGCTACTTCTCTGCATGCTATGGCCATTCTGCAGGTCTACCAGGCCCAGATGCTCAGAAACATGCACGAGGGCAGGACAGACCCAGGGCTCTTCAATGAGCTGCGTGCCGCAACCGACCTCGCTCTCCGGGCGACGAAGGTAGCCGCGCGCTCCCTTGGTCTGGTGATGTCCACTGCGGTGGTCCAGGAGAGACACCTGTGGCTGAACCTGGCTGACATGCGGGATTCCGAGCGGACTCGTCTGCTCGATGCGCCCCTGTCCCAGGCCAGCCTCTTCGGCGGCGCAGTTGAGGACTTCGCCCCAACAGTTCTCAACTGCACAGAAACAGTCTGAGGCCATCAAACACATTCTGCCCCGCCGACCCGCTGCTGCCTCGTCGTCGGTCGGGCAGATGCCTCAGCCTGTTTCCCGCCGAGGGCGCCCTCCTAAGGCTCCCGCCCCTCCCGCTCGGCCAAAGCAGCAGCCTCCACCCAGGCCGACGCGAGGAGGAAGCCGTAGGAAGGCGCCACAGCCCGCTCCTGCCCCGCCCCCCGCCAAGCGCCGGGACAAGCGGCGCTCCTGAGACGGGCTGCTCGGAGATGATGTTTGTCTGTCAGGAGATGGTAGCAGGGCCACTCCTTCCCCCGGTGGAGGGCCGGGGGAGAATCTTTTGTTCTCCACTTCCCGCTGCTCACCCACGGGTGGGCAGCACCCTAATGTGGTTAAAGACAGATTCAAACCTCTCATCTCCGAGCACACAGAGTTCTCGGACGACCCAGAGCGCCGCCCACCAGCCGTGCTCTCCTCGTCCCCCTCTGTCCCAGAGTCGGTTGACACGGCGTGCCGCCCACGGGCCGTTTCGTCCCTGTCCCACTCTGTCGCCAGACCCCCTGGCAGAGCAGGCCCCCGTGGAACGCTGGTCCTTCCCTGGCCTCCTCTGTCAGGGCGCGGAGCTTAACTGCGCCCCCACACCGGATCGCTATGCCGTCCACGTCGGGGCCAGTTACTCCGCTTCGCTGCCCCTCCGGGGGGACGCCGGTGGTCCGCATGACCCCGCTGGTGCAGTTCCTAGAAGCCTGGCTAGAGCTTCCCCAACTGTCCCGCTGGGTCGCCCGCACCATCCGGTTCGGCTATGCGATTCAGTTCGCATGGTCTCCTCCCCGATACAGGGGAGTCCGCTCCACTTTGGTCGGTGGCAAACGCCCCGGTCATGCGAGCAGAGATTGCCACTCTGCTGGCGAAGGGTGCAATCGAGACTGTCCCTCCAGCCGAGATGAAGTCCGGCTTCTACAGCCCTTACTTCATTGTCCCCAAGAAAACCGGTGGGTTACGACCGATCCTGGACCTGCGAGTATTGAATCGCTCCCTTCTCAGGAGGCCGTTCAAAATGCTCACCGCCAAACGCATTTTCGAATGTGTGCGGCCCCAGGATTGGTTTGCAGCGATCGACCTGAAGGACGCCTACTTTCATGTCTCCATTCTCCCTCGACACAGACCGTTTCTCCGGTTTGCTTTCGAGGGACAGGCATATCAGTACGCGGTTCTCCCATTCGGGCTAGCCCTGTCTCCTCGCGTCTTCACGAAGGTCGTCGAGGCAGCCCTTGTTCCCCTTCGGGTTCACGGGGTTCGCATCCTGAACTATCTCGACGACTGGCTGATCCTAGCTCACTCTCGAGATCAGGTTTGCGAACACAGGGACCTTGTGCTCCGGCACCTAGCCCGTCTGGGCCTTCAGGTCAAATGGGAGAAGAGCAAACTTTGCCCCGTGCAGAGGATCTCTTTTCTCGGTATGGACATCGACTCGGTTGCCATGTCCGCGCAGCTTACGAGCGAGCGCGCGCAGTCACTGCTGACTTGTCTGAGACAAATACAGGGCAAGAGTGCGGTTCCACTGAAACATTTTCAGAGGCTCCTGGGGCATATGGCATCTGCAGCCGCGGTCACGCCGCTCGGATTGCTGCATATGAGACCGCTTCAGCTTTGGCTTCGCGACCGAGTCCCGAGGTGGGCATGGCAACAAGGCAAGCTCCGAGTTCCAGTGACTTCGAGCTGCCGTCAGACCTTCACCCCGTGGTTGAACCTCAGTTTTCTCAGGGCTGGTGTCCCCCTGGAACGAGTGTCGAGGCATGTTGTTGTCTCAACAGATGCCTCCACCACGGGCTGGGGCGCCATGTGCAATGGACATGCTGCCGCGGGCTCCTGGACAGGACCCCAGCGCCTATGGCATGTGAATTGCCTCGAGTTGCTGGCAGTACGCCTTGCTCTGCACCGCTTCCGAGCGCTGCTCATGGGTCAACACGTACTAGTCCGATCAGACAATACCGCCACAGTAGCGTACATCAACCATCAAGGTGGTCTACGCTCCCGCGGTATGTCGCAACTCGCCCGCCACCTCCTCCTATGGAGTCAGAAGCATCTGAGGTCCCTTCGTGCTATTTACATTCCCGGAGCCCTGAACCGTGCTGCCGACGAGCTGTCACGGCTTCAGCCCCTCGCTGGAGAATGGCGACTCCATCCCCAGTCGGTCCAGCTGATTTGGGACCAGTTTGGCGACGCACAGATAGATCTGTTTGCCTCCCGCGACTCATCCCACTGCGCCCAGTTTTATTCTCTGACCGAGGGCACGCTCGGCACGGATGCACTGGCGCACAGCTGGCCGAGGGGCCGCAAGTATGCGTTTCCCCCAGTGAGCCTTCTTGCGCAGTTCCTGCGCAAAGTCAGGGAGGACGAGGAGCAAGTCCTTCTGGTTGCGCCGTACTGGCCCACCCGGACTTGGTTCTCCGAACTAGTGCTCCTCGCGACAGCACCTCCTTGGCCAATTCCTCTGAGGAAGGACCTCCTTTCTCAGGGACGGGGCACTCTATGGCACCCCTCGTCCCGATCTCTGGAACCTCCACGTGTGGCTCCTCGACGGGACGAGACAGGTTTGAGTACCCTACCACCTCCGGTGGTGGCTACCATCACTTCCGCTAGAGCGTCGTCCACGAGACATGCCTACGCGTTGAAGTGGAACCTATTCGTCAATTGGTGCTCTTCTCACCGAGAAGATCCCTGGAGTTGTTCGATCGGTCTCGTGCTTTCCTTCCTTCAAGATGGGTTGGAGCGAAGGCTGTCTCCCTCCACCCTCAAAGTTTATGTTGCCGCTATTGCCGCATACCACGACTTAGTGGAAGGTAAGTCTATAGGGAAGCACGACCTGATCGTCAGGTTCCTGAGGGGGGCGAGGAGACTGAATCCTCCTCGCTCTCCTCTCGTTCCCTCTTGGGACCTCTCAGTGGTCTTAAGTGCCCTGCAGAGTGCTCCCTTTGAGCCTTTGCAATCAGTGGAGCTTAAGTTTCTGTCAATGAAGACAGCGCTCCTGATTGCATTGGCTTCTCTCAAGAGGGTCGGGGACCTGCACGCATTCTCCGTTGACGAAGCGTGCCTAGAGTTCGGGCCGGCCGGTTCTCACGTGATCCTGAGACCCCGGCCTGGATATGTGCCCAAGGTTCCTACCACTCCCTTCCGGGACCAGGTGGTGAACCTGCAAGCGCTGCCCTTGGAGGAGGCAGACCCAGCCTTGGCACTGCTCTGTCCAGTACGCGCTCTCCGCGCTTATGTAGACAGGACGCAGTGTTTCAGGACCTCAGACCAGCTCTTTGTCTGTTATGGTGGGAAGCTGAAGGGAAAGGCTCTCTCAAAGCAGAGGTTGTCTCACTGGATTGTGGACACCATTGCTTTGGCTTACCAGCAGCAAGGGTCGACCGTGCCCCCTTGGTGTGACCGCCCACTCCACTCGGAGTGTGGCATCCTCCTGGGCTCTGGCGCATGGCGCCTCGCTGGCAGACATCTGCAGAGCTGCAGGCTGGGCGGACACCTAACACATTCGCCAGATTCTATAATCTCCGAATAGAGCCAGTGTCCTCTCTTGTTCTCGCTTCAAACAGCTAGTTCCGGACCTGCTCAGGTGTCTTCGCTTGCTCGCCATTCCACTCCGCGGACTGGATACGTGCGATATTCTGCTCAGATGAGCTTCTCCGAAAGCCCTGAGTTCCTCCAGCACCCCTGATGCTAGCGCCAGTGTCTCTTGCCTGGGCGTCGGCTAGGTGCCTCCGTGTGCATGGTCCCTCCCATGAGCTACCCCCACACGTGTATTTCCACTGTAAGCCTCTTTTGAGCATGTGTCTTTCCCTCGGCAAGCCACCTTGCCACCCCTGAGGTTGAAATATTCCACCTGCGGCTGGACACCTCAGAGTTTCTCCATATGTTTCCTTCGGGTCATATGTGTATTTTCAAATGCCCCCCCCATTGGGTTGGTGATAATTGCATATTTCCCCTTAAAAGCTTGGGATATGCTTCCCAGTGTACCTTGGTATTCCTGTGCTAAATAGGAGTCCTTCGTCCTAAAATTCGAGGGCTCAGATTTACGCAGGGCACTGGAAGAGAGCTGTGAGGTGGCGTGATTAGACTGGTAACCCCATTCGTCGTCATTCCGACGTAACTCGGAGTGACTACGAAAGGGAACGTCTCGGTTACGTATGTAACCCTCGTTCCCTGAGAAGGGAACGGAGACGTTACGTCTTCCTGCCACCTCCGCTGTGTCGCCGGGATCGCCGAGCTCAGTCTTGGCTCCTCAGCGAGAAAACATAACTGCTGGTTGCTAGCGTCCTCCTTTTATACCCACGAGGTAGGGCGGAGTTACGGCATGCAAATTCCGCAGACCCATGGCATTTCTTTGCCATTGGATCGTTTTTAAATACTCGAAGCTGATAGGCTTTCTAAGCGAAACCCCATTCGTCGTCATTCCGACGTAACGTCTCCGTTCCCTACTCAGGGAACGAGGGTTACATACGTAACCGAGACGTTCCCTTCCCCCCCACTCATAATACAGAGATTTGAGGGAAACTTTTTTTTTTTTTTTTTTTTTTTTTTTTTAATTGAAGAAATGTTTTACAGTAGTACGAATATACAGTTCTTAGAAATATAGAACATTTCCAAAAAAGTATCAATTATACATAGTCAAATTTGCATATTCAAAGGATACAGAACAAAAAGATAAACAAAAAATCAAAATAAATAGATAAATAAAAATAAATTTTTAAATTAAAAAAAAAAAAAAAAAAAAAACGGCAGAGATATAGCTCATGGTACATGGAGGATCTCATCATATTTTTCCAGAAAAGACATACACTTTCTATTATCGATTGTTCTTAGTGATTTGATTAAATATTTGACTTCACAAAGGAAATCATTAAAAGAAGGAATTTTCTTACGAAACCTTTGCTTGTGAAAGTAAAATTTTGCCACAATGATAAGAAAGTTAACAGTAGACTCTAAAGATTTGTTAGGGTTTTCAAAAAGACAAATTACATCCTTTAAGCATAGATTATTGATCAAATTAACTTTCGAAAAACAATAAGCACTTAAATCATTCCAAAAAATTGAAGACACATTACAAGAAAAAAACAAATGACAGACGTCTTCAACTTCATTATTACAGAAGGTGCATACCTCAGCTACATCACAGTGTTTGGACAAATGCGCGTTACAAGGGTATATATTATGCAAAATTTTAAAATGCACTTCTCTCATTTTATTGGGTATACAATATTTAAATGGTAGTAACCATGTTTTCCTCCACTGAATGTTGTCTATTATAGAATTCCAAAAGAATTTTCCTTTTGGAGTACAAATATTTCTAGATTGAGAGAGTTGACGAATAAATGTATTATTACAATCTTTACTTAAAAGTGAAACACCACCCAGACATAACAAAGAGAATTGTTTTAGAACATGCCTCATAGGAAAGGGAAGCTTTCATCAGACATATTAAACCACTCGGAATAGCCTTTGTAACAGAGTTAAATTCTTTAAACGGGACAGGATATTGGTAGATATTCATAAAACTCTCATAGGATAACAAATCACCATTAGAGTTGAATAGATCTGCAATAAAAATTATATTTTTATTAAACCATTTCTCAAGAAAGAGTGATCTATTTCTAATTTTAACATCTGAATTATTCCATAAGATAGTTTTATGGGGGGAAAAGTTGTGGTTGTAAATCAATTTCCAGGCTAACAGAGCTTGTTGATGAAAACTAGCCAATTTAATGGGTAATTTACCAGTGGAGTAATTACACTTCATCAAAAAGAAAGGCCACCTACCTTTTTAAATATGTTATTTGGGATAAAATACCACATAGAGTCTGACCCAAGCAAGCATCTCTTCAACCAATTAATTTTGAAAGTGTTGTTGGTATCGTCAAAGTTCAGGACTTCAAGACCGCCCTCACTTCTTTTGTTTGCTAAAATATATTTCTTCAATTTGTGAGATTTATTATTCCAAACAAAATCAAGAAAAATTTTATCAATATTTTTGGAGGTATGATTATCTACAGATAAAGATAAGGAAGGGTAGACAAACCTGGATAATCCCTCTGCTTTGGATAAAAAGACTCTGCCTAAAATTGACAGATCTCTTTGTAGCCAACTATTAAAAATAAATTTAGTTTTGGACAGACGTGAAGAAAAATTCAGAAACTGTCTACTAATTAAATTTTTCGTTATATGAATCCCCAAATATTTCACTTCATTTTTAACTGGTATATTTTCAATTTCAGATTCTACATTGTCAAATAAGCAAATAATTTCACACTTGGATAAATTAAGTTTGAGTCCAGAAGCATTAGAGAAGGCATTAATTGTAGTTAATACTGGAGAAACTTGCTCTTTATCTTTTAAGAATAAAGTAGTATCATCTGCTAATTGTGAAATACGAATCTCTCTGTTAAAGACACTAAGACCAACAAAGTTATCATTATGCAAAATATCAATGGATAATGTTTCTACAACCACTAAAAATAACAATGGGCTTAAAGGGCAACCCTGTCTTATTCCGCGAAGAATAGGAAACCTTGGTGATGTTCGTGAATTTAAGATTAAACAGCTATCAATATCTTTGTACAACATTTGGACAACATTAATAAAACTGGTTGGGAATCCAAAAGCCCTTAAAGAGCTTATAAGGAACTGGTGCTCTACAGTGTCGAAAGCCTTGTAAAAGTCAAGGAACAAGATGATTGCATCAGACTCAATTTCTTCTTTGTAATCAATAAGATCCAGAACAAAACGAGTATTACAGCTAATATGACGTCCCTTCATAAAGCCGGTCTGCGTTTCATTAATGATATGATGTAAATGTTGTTTTAATCTCTTGGCAAATATAGAAGCAAATAATTAATAATCAAAATTTAAAAGTGTAATAGGACGCCAATTATCAATTAAAGTTATATCTTTGTCCGGTTTGGGAATAAGAGATATCACTCCTTGTTTCATAGTGGGAATCATCGTTCCAGATTTAATACATTCTTGAAGCATTAATAAAAAGGGTTGCTCTAAAATTTCCCAGAAGTGTATAAAGAATTCTAAAGTGAGGCCATCGCAACCAGGCGACTTCCCTTTTTTCATCGATTTCATTGCATCCCTAATTTCAATTAATGACACAGGAGCCTCACATAATAACTTAAATTCATCACTAATTTGCGGTATATAGTTCTTAATTTGATGTAGGTATGAATCACTTTGGTTTGCTTGAAAATCAGAGGAGTATAATTTTCTATAAAAATTTATGACAAAATTCTCTATTTCTTCAGGGTGTTTTGAAACAGAATTTTTAATTTGCAAAGCAGAAATGCTTTTCCTTTTAAAATTCCTTTTCTCAAGTGAAAAGAAAAAACTTGTATTTTTCTCTCCCTCCTCAATCCATCTCGCCCTAGACCTAACGAAGGCACCTTTAACTATTTTAATATATATCTGGTCTAATTCTAATTGCATGGTTTTTAACTTACTAATTTCTGTAACAGAGAGATTCTCTTTTTGAATTAAATTATTAATGCTGCTTAACAAGTTAGCTTCTTTATCAGCATTAACCACCCTAAGGGCCTTTGCTCTATTAATAGCTAGTGATCGAGCTTTAAATTTAAAAAAATCCCAATTAGCATCATGTGACTCAAGCTCATTTTTAGAAAATATTTGTTTAACTAATCCTTTGATCTGATCATTAAATATTTTATCTTTTAGCAGAGTATTGTTCATCTTCCAGTAACCACGCAAGGTATTCTTCCTTTGCTTTGTTTGCAAATTCAACTTAATTACTAAGTGGTCCAAGAATGGAGCATAATGGTGACTAACATCAAACACATACTGCAGTATCTGTTGAGAAATCAGAAAAAAATCTATTCTACATTTAGAAGTTAGCAACTTATTACTCCATGTAAATTCCTTAACATCTGGATGATAGTAGCGCCATGCATCTGCAATATGGAGATGGTCACACAAGTTACAAATAATGTTATTACTGAGGCCCATTTTAGCAGGAAATCTATCAGCTGAGTTATCTAAAACAACATTAAAATCTCCAGCAATAATAATAAATGCCTGTAGATATTTCTTTTTTAAATCTTCAATTTTACCCTGTAATGACGAAATAAGACTCTTGTTGGCGGAACTTAAATTGTGGCCATAAATATTACATATTATAAAAGTAGAATTATCAAGTTTAGTGACAAGAATAACCCATCTTCCATCCGTGGAAACCAAGGACTCCACAATATCTCCATTAAACTTGTTGATCAAAATGAGAACACCAGCAGAATGATTAGAGCCGTGACTAAAGTATACCTTATCCCCCCATTGTGATTTCCAAAAACGAGCATCACTCTCACAGGAATGTGTTTCTTGTAAGAGTATTAAGTCAGCATTTGTTCTTCTACAGTATAAGAATAGAGCCTTTCTTTTAGTGAGATCTCTCAAACCACGAGTGTTTAACGAAATAATACTCAAAGAATTAAATTCCACGTCTTGCATTTACACAAAAGAAAAGGAAAAGAGATAGAAAAAAAAACAAGAAAAAAATTACTTGGAATATTACTTGGATAATAAGAATAAAACCCAGAACAATAACAAGAACACAGAAGGTTTTGCTTACCGCTGTAAACGCGAGCTAACACGGAGGTAGTTAAAGTTAACATATATATTGAGTCTTAGGCAAAAGTGCAACTGTAAGGGAGGACAAAACTTACAATGCTGTAGGAACCACAGCAGAATACAACAAACGTAAATGTTGCTCCCTGAAGGCAGACCACAAATATCGAGTGTCCATATGCAAATCAAGAGTCAAGTTCGATTGCAGGTACTTCAAGAATGTGGACTGTGAATTAGAGAAATCAGATCACATTTCGGGAATTAAACTTGAACGCTGTTACACCTCGAAGTTGCATTTCAGGGGTTAATTTCAAGCCTTTTCCCAGTAACAAAAGCATGGGGTCCCTTCCATGAAACCACCTTTCCATCCTCACGAGCCTTCTTGACAAGGGGCCATAATTTGGCTCTAGCATCCACATCCTGCTTGATCAACGCCTCTTTGATGCGAAACTTGTTATCCTTTAGAAAGCGAGAGTCTTTTGCTGCCCGCCATACCATGTCTCTGTAGGTTCGCATGGTAAAACGCATGATGATATTTCGGGGTGCTCCGTCGGATCTCCTTGGCCCCAGGCGGTGTACCACATCGATTACATCATCCATTTTGCTTTGGATACTAGGGATAATTTTTCTTAGGATGTCGATCGTCACGCTTCTCGCATCTTCGCCATCGCGTTCAGGGACCCCTTGCAGAGTGAGATTCCATCTACGCGAGTACCGCTGCATTTCATCCAGGTTTTCTTTTAGACATACGTTTTCAGCTCGCAGATCCTTATTCTCCTTTTCAAGTTGAACGATCTTGACATCGTGCCTCATGACTTCATCATTCTTGCCTTTTACATTCGCAATATTCTTGGATGGAGTAGAGGAAACAGACCTTGCAAAAACCTCTTCACAGGCACCGACTTCTGTCTCAATATTAACAATCTCCAGGTCGGCCGAATCCATGCAGCTCTCTTCTTCCACGAGGTGTCCAGCTAATATAGCGCTTTCTTGAAGGGACTGATTCTTCCTTTTTTTGCCCATTGCAGCAAGTCAAAAAATAAAGAATTGCCAAAAATAATCGATAGAAATAATCACAAACTGATCATTACTCAAAAATTACATCTCATCTTGTCTTGTTAACTTTAAACTCCTCAAACTACTTGGACGCTTAACTAACGTGACTCTTCACACCGCTGCCATCTTGGCTCCCGGACATCCGCGACATAACAGTGGATTATTTACTTAGAGGAGATCATAGAAAAGTACAAATGGGCTCATTTGAAAGATAACATCAAGAGGTAAAAGATTATATAGAGTTTGTGGCTGATTTTAGCTTAGAGCACCTGTAATCGAAGTAGAAATGAGACGTTTGTCTTTGTTTTTTCACAGAAATCATATTTTACTGCCCAATTCTTCTGGAGATAATGTGAACTATGATGTTAAAACAATAAAACAAACTACATCGTCACATTTCTGAGAATGAGAGCTTTCTTTTGATATGATTTTTCTGTTTTGTGAGATACGTAAAAAAACAATACATATTCATATTTACATTTCTGCATCGCCATTTTGGGGGAGGAGCGATTTTGTGACGATTGTTTTTTTAAAGCTTTATATGAATTATTTGTTCCATATACACACATATCATTATATTCTGTGTAAAGATTAGAT
Organism: Meda fulgida; assembly: GCA_030578275.1. Lineage (NCBI taxonomy): Eukaryota > Metazoa > Chordata > Actinopteri > Cypriniformes > Leuciscidae > Meda > Meda fulgida. The sequence goes on from CM060624.1 coordinate 31,355,422, forward strand.
TTTAAGATTTAAAATGATACTATATATGGGGTTATAGTATCTCCAGAAACGAAAAGTTTAAATATAATGACGTAGCTCTATGGCCCGCCCACGGGCGATCAGAGTGGAAGAGGTTTGGAAAACTTGATTCAAAATTTGGAGATTTATCAGCGTGGTTGGCTAAATTAGGAATGTTTTTGGAGTTGCAATATTGAAAGGGGGTTACTTTTCTGTTGTGTAGTTCACATATTAAAATTTACATTTTAAAATAAAATTTAATTCACTTATACTCTCTACACTTAAATGCAAAATAAAACACTGCAAAAATGCTTTTCTAACTTAGTATTTTTGTCTTGTTTCCAGTCCAAATATTAAACAATTCTTAAATCATTATGCATTTACTAGATGAGTAAAATGACATACGAAATTATGTCTTGTTTTCTAGGGGAATAAATCGAAATGAAGTTATTTGTTGCTTAAAACAAGCAAAATGATCTGACAGTGGGGTAAGAAAAATAATCTTAATTCAAACAGAAACCATTTTTTTTCTTACCCCATTGGCAGATCATTTTGCGTGTTTTAAGCGAAATCTCGCTTAATTTTGATTAATTTTTTCCCAGTCCAGAAAACAAGAAATAATACCGTTTGGCATTTTAGTAAATGCATGTTGTTTTCAGATATTTAGACTGGAAACAAGACAAAAATACTTAGTTGTAAGAAAAGCATTTGTTTGCAGTGCACCGTTTCTCTTTGGTGACTTAAATGAAACGTTGGCACATCAGCTTCATGCACGCAGCAACAGCACTGTGTCCCACAGCAGAGCTTGTTTCTCTGAGCAGGAGCTGGAGTTTCAGCAGGTGCTGTTAAAGCTACAGGAGTCTCTCACTGACGGTGAAGTGCAGGACCTGCTGTTCCTTTGCTCAGATCTCATCGCTGCTAAAGACCTCAGCACTGTGAGCTCAGGCACACAACTCTTCCTTCTTCTGGAGAACCGGGACCTGCTGTCGTTGGAGGATCCATCGCTGCTTCTGGAGCTGCCCAAGATCATCAAACACAACAGCCTGATCCACAATCTGCACTTTGATGCTTTCACACAACCCGACTTCACAACATTTCCTCAGCGTATCTCCCCGTACAGGTGAGGATGCGGCTGTTCGTAATAGACCTTATTCAGAGCAGCGCCATGACAGGTATAAAAGCCAGGCTGTGAGGGATAGACGTGTTCTCTTTCATAGGTTCACTCAACGCTGCGGAAAGCACAGTGGGATATTCTCTGTATGTGCCGGTGCTAACAGGGCTATTCCGCCATTCCGGAGATTGAAGAAACTTTAGCCGACCATCTTGCTCCGTCGTCTGCGCCGTCCTGGAAGTCGCACCCCCTCTTCCCTTCTAAAGCATGTAGGACTAATTCCTCTCTCATTGGGAAATCCTACATGGGGGCTGGGCAGGCAGGCATGACCCTGCACACTATGGCCATTCTTCAGGCCTACCAGGCGGACGTCCTGACGGATATGGACGAGGGCGACGGCGCGACCCCTGAAGCGGTCAAGGAGCATCGTAAGGCTACGGATTTAGCCTTAAGAGCCACCAAGCATACCGCACACACTATAGGTCGCTCTATGGCTGGTTCTGTTGCGGTGGAGCGCCACTTGTGGCATAATCTCACGGAAATCCGTGACAAAGAGAAGGTTTTCCTCTTGGACGCCCCCATTTCTCAAACGGGGTTGTTTGGTGAGGCGGTCAACACAGTGGTTGAGAAATTCCGCTCCTCCAAATCCCAATCGGCCGCGTTCAGACAGTTCATGCCCAGGAGGGCTAGGGAACCTTCGCCCGTTTCCCCGTCAACGGCCTCACAAGCGCCTCCAGTTGAAGCGGCCCGACAAACCGACTGCTCCCGCGGCCCAGAGCCGTTCCTGACCTTCCGGTCAGAAAAAGGAGAGCTCCTCTACTTCCTCAAGGTTGGGTCAGACCGCGCAAGCGTTTCTGCCCACCTACCAGCTCTCCTTTCCTTGCCCTGTCACCTTCGCCACTCAGAGTGTCTTGAAGTGCAGGCCATATTTCAGCGTCTCTACTCAGTCCGGTGCGGGAGGAAGGAGACGCTTTCTGCTTTCTCCCCTCACCCCCCCATACTCTCAATAACTGCCGGCCGCATCCTCGGAGGCACTTTCCATTTTCCTCCGGAGCAGGCGGACCTGGTCACCATGACTCCAGTCTCGATGCCTCCCATCACGTGCCAGGACGCCGATGGCCCTCCTGCACAGTCAACCTCTTCACCCCAGGAGCGTCAGCACGGCACCCTCACTCAGGTATGTCGTCTGCATTACAGCATCCCTCCTCCTCTATCACATTTCCTTCCAGAGTGGGAGCGCTTACCAGGGTTATCGTCTTGGGTTCTTCGCACAATTCGGTTCGGCTACACTCTTCAGTTTTGCCGCAATCCCCCCCGTTTCAGCGAGGTGTTCCCTACTGTAGTAGACAGCGCCACTCAGGCTTCTGTACTTCAGCAGGAAATCTCTTCCCTCCTTCTCAAAGGAGCAATAGAGGAGATTTCTCCAGGGGAAACCGAGCGGGGCTTTTACAGCCATTACTTCCTGGTCCCGAAGAAGGGCGGCGGTTTGCGTCCCATACTGGTCCCCCGCCGACTGAACTTCGCCCTTTACAAAGGAAAATTCAAGATGTTGACGCTGAAAGCTATCATATCTCAGATTCGGCCAGGGGATTGGTTCGTGACGATAGACCTAAAGGATGCTTATTTCCACATCCAAGTTGTACAGCGACACAGGCAGTTCCTCTGGTTTGCCCTTGGAGAAAGGGCGTTCCAGTACAGGGTCCTTCCCTTCGGCCTATCTCTGGCCCCGAGGACATTCACAAAGTGCATGGATACAGCTCTGGCCCCATTGCGGCTCCAGGGCATCCGTGTTCTAAATTACCTGGAAGATTGCCTCATTTTAGCCCAGTCCAGGAAGCTAGCTGCCCACCACAGAGACATCGTTCTGAGTCATATCCAGTCTCTCGGTTTGAGGTTGAACTCGGAGAAGAGTGTTCTTGCTCCGGCTCAAAGCACCGTTTTCTTGGGGGTGAACATGGATTCCGTTCTCATGCAGGCCCGCTCAGCCCCTGCATTTCCAGCTTGACGGCATTCTTGGCTCGTTTTTTGCTAGGCCATCATGTGTCTGTTGGCACCTGCCGCAGGATGCTGGGCCTTATGGCCGCGGCCTCCTCCGTGCCACCACTGGGCCTACTCCACATGAGACCCTTCATGTGGTGGGTGAAACTCTCAGGGGTTCGACCCTCCGGGTCAACCCTTCGCCTACTGAAGGTATCGCGCAGTTGCTTTCGAGCCCTGTCAGTTTGGCGGGACCCTCTTTTTCTTCGGAAAGGGGTCAGCATGGGTGCGGTATCTCGTCGCCAGATGATTATGACGGATGCCTCTCTCACCGGCTGGGGAGCGGTTTTTGAGGGCAGACCAGCGTGTGGGGTCTGGACCGGAGAGGCTCTCTCTTTGCACATAAACTGCCTGGAGTTAAGGGCCGTTTTTCTGGCTCTGCTTCATTTCCTCCCTCTTCTGGAGGGTCACCATGTCATTGTCAGAACAGACAACATGGCAGTGGTGTCTCATGTGAACCGGCAGGGAGGTTCTCGGTCGCGCACCCTAGACAGGCATGCGCGTCACCTTCTCCTGTGGTCTCAGAGCAGATTCCTATCTCTAAGAGCGGTTTATGTCCCAGGGGTTCTGAACCTCGCAGCAGATTTTCTGTCGAGACAGAAACTCAGATCGGGGGAATGGATGTTGAACCGCCAGACGATGGCCCTGATCTGGAAGGTTTTTGGAGAGGCGGAGGTGGACCTCTTTGCATCTCAAGAGTCGTCCCAATGCCCGCTTTGGTTCTCCCTAAGTCCCCCGGCCCCACTGGGGATAGATGCGTTCGCTCACCCTTGGCCAACGCAGAAACTCTATGCCTTCCCGCCCATCAAATTGATCCAGGCGGTCTTGGCCAGAGTGAGAGAGAGCGGAGTACGCCTCCTCCTGGTAGCTCCGTTCTGGCCATCTCAGCCATGGTTTTCGGAGCTAATTCCCCTACTGGAATCTTCCCCCTGGAGGATCCCGATCAGGGAAGATCTGCTGTCCCAGCTACAGGGCAGGATATGGCATCCTCGCCCAGACATGTGGAAGCTGTATGTTTGGCTGATCAGAGGCCGTTAGCATTAAGCTCATTGCGAGTGCTAGAGCCCCTTCTACAAGGAGATTATATTCTTCCAAATGGAAGGTTTTTGAGACTTGGTGCTTAGCACAGGATAGGAGCCCAGTTAACTGCCCTGCTGGTTCAGTACTGGAATTCCTGCAGGAGAAGTTTGCGGCTGGAGCAGCCACTACCACTCTCAGAGTTTATGTCGCGGCTATTGCAGCGCATAGGGAATCGGATGAGATTCCCCTGGGCAAATTAAGGTTAGTTTCTGCCTTTATGCGTGGGGTGAAGCGCCTGAAACCGGCTCGCTCCCCTAGAGTTCCCTCATGGGATCTTTCTGTTGTCCTAGAGGGTTTGACTAAAGCCCACTTTGAGCCCGGGGAGTATTCTGACTCTCAAGGTTTCTCTTTTGTTAGCTTTGTCCTCATTAAAGCGGGTGGGAGACTTACAAGCTCTTTCTGTTAGCAAGTCTTGCTTGGACTTTGCCCCTGGCCTGGTAAAAGTTTCCTTGGCCGAGACCAGGGTATTTCCCCAAGGTTCTTTCCTCAACTTTCCGCTCACAGGTAGTTAACCTTAACGCTTTCCACCCTCCTCCATTTTCGTCTGAGGAAGATAGGAAGCTTAACTTGCTCTGCCCAGTTCGTTCTCTTAAGATATATGTAGACCGCTCAGGCGGTTGAAGGAAATCTAACCAGCTTCTGGTTTGCTTCAGGTGCTAGCCGCCGTGGGCTTGCTGCATCAAAGCAGAGGATTTCTCATTGGGTCACAGAGGCTATCTCGTTGGCTTACGGGGTGCGTGGCTTGCCTTCACCTCTTAGCATTAGAGCACATTCCACCAGAAGTGTAGCATCTTCTCAAGCTCTTTTCAGAGGAGCACTTTTGAAGGATATTTGTGTTGCGGCAGGCTGGTCCTCTCCGCACACTTTTGTAAGGTTTTATAGCTTGGATCTTGACATGACCCCGGGTTCCCAGGTTCTTTCTGTTTGAACTCATTTCGGTCGTTGTCTCTTTTATCTACCAGTCCGTTCCCACTGCGCTTTCCGCAGCGTTGAGTGAACCTATGAAAGAGAACGTCTCTGGTTACTTGCGTAACCTATGTTCTCTGAATAGGGAACGAGACGCTGCGTTAGCAGTTTGAACAAGTTTCTGACAGTTTCTTTTCGGCAGAGAAATATGAGGTGCAGATGGCGCGCGCGATTATCTAATGATGCGACGTAAGAGCGTCGGGGCGGAGCCATATCGCGCGGACGCCATCAGCCAATGAATTGGCGTGATTCTATAAGGCTTCAGACAATCGGCACATTCAGAGAATATCCCACTGCGCTTTCCGCAGCGTCTCATTCCCTATTCAGAGAACATAGGTTACGCAAGTAACCAGAGACGTTTTCGATACTGTAAAAAGCTGTATAAATCTCCAAAACGTACAATTTTCCTCCGCTCATGTTGTCTGGAGTTTTTCCAGTTAGATCTGATGTTACATATTTAGCCATCGTGGTGATCACTAAAAATCAAGATAATAGAAGTACCTTGAACTTTGACCCTGTTATAATAAAAGCCCAAAGAAGATTGAATGCATGGTTGCAGAGATCTTGAGCTTGAGAGGCAGAGCACTCCTTGCTGAGGCTGAGGGAATCTCCAGGTTGACATATGCTGCACTCTCTCTGCATGTGGACAACAACATGTGTAGGACAGTCCATAAAACCCTCTTCAGTTTTATTTGGAAAAACAAAATACATTATGTTAAGAAGTCTGTAATAATGAATACATACGGGGATGCTAGGTTGAATTTTCTTGATTTCTCATCTCTGAACAACACTTTCAAAATTAATTGGATTAGTCAGTTTTTGTGTAATTCAAATTCAATTTGGAATTGTATCCCTTATTACTTCTTTTCTAAATTAGGTGGTCTCCCTTTCCTATTGATCTGCAATTATAATATTGCTAGAATCCCTTGTCTAAGTTCCATAAGCAAGCATTACTTGCATGGTCTTTAATTTTTAAGCACTTTTCCCCTCACTGGTAGTTTATTTGGAACAACCGGGATATTGTATATAAGAATAAGTCTTTTTTTTTTTAGTAATTGGTTTGAGAAACAAATTTTGACTGTTTCTCAGTTATTAAATTCAGAAGGTCTTACTTTAAATGATGAAGAATTTTTACCTAAATTCAATTTCCCAGTAACTCCCCAGGAGTTTTCCATTGTAATAGACGCTGTTCCTAAAGGAGTTGTTCTGCTTCTGAGAGAGTCTGTTAGATCATCTACACTTTACCTATTTCTTTAGACCCATTTGCTTTTTGTCACATCCTTCATCATGTTATTATAGAATTAGATCTCTCTTTCAAAAGGAGCTTGTAACAATTCAATATGTGGCGTCATATTGAATCAATTTGGTTGACCATATTGATTGGAAAAAAGTATGGACTCTGCCTTTGAAATGCATAATAACTAACAAGGTTAGATACATTTCATTCAAATTATTACACAAATTTGACCCTGCTAAAGCTGTTTTGAAAAGGTTTAAGTCAGATATAGACGCACGTTGTTCTCTCTGTGTTGTCCCTGATGAAACTGCTCCTCATATCTTCTGGGATTGTCCTCACACACAACACTTTTGGGACGAATTTTCTAATTTTATTAACTGCGATGTGCTTCCGGGTTTCTCTTTTTTTTAAGGATGTAATGTTTTGCTTCTTTAATATACAAAAAGCTAAAATTAATGAATATTTTATTATTAATCTATATTGTTCCTTGTTAAATTTCACATTCACCACTGTAAATTCTCTCTTCAAAATCCTTTATTCATTGTTTTTAGGAGAGAGGTCCAACAGTACATCCAAAATATTTCATCATCTGAGAATCTTAAAACTCTTTAGACAATAAGCTTGTTTCAACTTTTTTTATTTATTTCATTAAAGTTTTCTGTTCTGTTTTTATATGTTTATATAGGCTATATGAAACCTGTATGCATAGGTCCATGTATATATGTATAAATTATGGATTTTATTACATTAACTTTTACATTGTTGCTTTTGTATTTTTGATACCTTGGCATTAAACATGGGAGGACCTGCCCCTCCTGAAGAATTCTGAATTTTTTCCATATAAAGATAAAGTGTTTGGAAAATGCTGAGGTGCAATAGGTGATTGTCTACAATTGTTTTTTCATTATGCTGGTTGAAAGTCTCCTCATATCCTGATAGCAATCACAATGTTAAGCGGTCTAACACACATACCATCTCTCAAAATCAGGTACGCCAATATTGTTTATATAAATATTATTTATTGAACAATAATAGTTAATGAACAATAACAGCCATTATACAAGAATACAAAGTTTGTAGAATAGCAAACAGACAAGCCAACAATTCAGTCAAAGTACAAAGGGATAAATAACAATATAAAGTTATAAAACTTAACTTTGCTCTCAGTCAAAACGATTTGATCTGGAACAAATAACAGATTTGTAATATCATTTACACTTTCTACATTGCATTTTCATGTGTGGTCACCAAATACTGCTAGATGAAAATATGACTTCCTCAAAACAAGGAGCCAGACAAAGTAGCTAAAGCATTGTGGGACCGCTCATATCAGCCTCATACCTGCCAACTTTTCAAAAAACCTTGGAGTGAGATTTTTTCAGGGGTGATCAAAATTATGCCACGCACGCAGCCACACAAGTTGGTGGCTCAGATATCAGAGAATTGGAATTAATTTGATGTGGTACCCATGTTATACGCTGCATTCTGGTGGTTTGTGGGGAGGCCCAAAGCCGTTGATAGGGGCAGCCTACTGGAGATGGACAATATTGGTTAGATTCTGTGAAGCAGACATAGCTGAAGGAAGGTCCACCCCCAGGACATTTGGGATTAAGTAGATGTGATTTCCTGCATTCTAGTGGATTTTTGGGTGGTCTGCTAAAGATGTGCAATACCTGAACTTCTTCTGATTCATGTTCAGCATCATGACTTCAAGACTTGAGCTGAGCATTCAACCAGAAAACTATTGTTGTGCCTAAATGACTGCCTATGTACCACAATAAAGCCTTATTCATAGACCAGTGTTTAAGATTTGACGTAGATTGATTGATATTTTGATTAGAATAGTATGTTGTGAATAATAATTCTTAAGAGAACTTAATGATTTATGTTCAGACAAAAATGACACAAGATTAGTTAGAAAGGGACATTATTCTTCATTCAAAGCCTCCCACCACATGGTCCATCATAAACCAAAAAAGTGCAACAAATAAAGTGCTTAAACATAACAGCTTTTTCAAGCAATAAAACAGATGAATGCATTACAAAAATATAATCAGTTATAATCAGTATCAGATGCAGATCAGAAGCTGGGTAAAGTCCTTGTCTATGATCTGTGGGCATGGTTATACTGTCCTGTGGCCTTCTTGGAGGCCTTGATGATATCTGAGGGGGGCTCCCATTTGAAGCAGGGCTCCAGATTGGCCATCTTTATGGTCATTATTGATGACATCCAATGCTAGGCTGTTTCTTCTCTTGGTTTTGTTCAGTCCCACAACTGAAAACATCCTCTCAGCGTCTGCGTTTGCATGGGGCAACACCAGGACCAGCTTGGCGACAGCAGCAAGCCTCTCGAATTCTTTAGCTCCTGTCACCTATGGAAAATGCCCCAAAATGGAAAAACCATACCTTGATTTTTGATTTGATTGATTAATAATGTAAGTATACTGTAGGTTGATCCATTAACAACGTTCAGATAAAAACACGCATCATTTGCAACATGCATGACACATATATGCATGCAACAATTTTTAAGCAACAGATGTAGCCAAGCCACACCTGCCAAATGCAAAGACAAAAAAAATGTTTACCTTATGTTTCCGAGTTGCCATTTCAGCCCAGAAGCTTTCCATTTCAGTTTCGTCCTGCAGGGATATCATTGGCATGGTCTGATAATTTAGAAACTCCTCACCCAGAAGGTCATGCTCCTCTGGCCCATGGTATGGAAAGAGATGGGGAAACCTATTTATGAAAGTAGAGTTACAAGCTGTTAAGTTTTAGGTATATTGTCATCAGCAGCAGTTCAAACGCATCTTTGAGGAGAAGCCACATAAGAATAGCTCATGTGCAGTTTAGGAGTGAACATACCTCATCATAAAACGCAGGGTATTTTAGCTAAGATGATAGACAATAATAAGAGAAAAAAAAACTAACCTTTCAACAAAGTACAGGACATCTTCGATGTCACTTTCAGCCCTCTGCCGTACATCTATGAATTTTGCATGTTTGATCAGTGGCTCTTCCAGTGGCAGCTTCTTAAGTGCATAGTCCACAGCACTAGTCAGGAAACACAACACAGCTTCAATGAATCCACTTGCTGTGGTGTGATGTCAGCCTCGTCGAGTAATATCTGTTAAGTTTAGCCCTGGTTGTGTGAACCCAATGTTCAACTTTCTTCCTGTCACAGACACAGCATATCAGGTTAACATAAATGGGCAAGAAATACAACCAGAAGCTCATGGTTAATGGAAGGACTACCACAAACCTTACTAGGTTTCTACTCATGAAGTGGCAAAAGGCTAAATATCCCATATCACAGTGTTTGATCATAATAATAGTCAAGCACTGACCTGGAAAATGGTTTGCCTTCCCTTTAAAGGCAATTTCACAAGACTCCTGGTGGTCCTGCAGAGCTGCTGGAACCATAAACTTGGAACATAGCTTGCGTACGAATTTCACCATCTATATCAGACATTTACAAAAATAGTAGGTGAAGCCTGTTTTAGAGGATCCCTGCAGTTATCAGCAAGAAACACAGAATGAAAAAAAAAGCAAAATCCAATCCCACCTAATCATGTAACAAAAATATTGACGACTGCTCTCTCTGAAGAAGCAAGTTGAAAGAAGTGAAAGTCCACTACCATATCCTCCAAATCAAAACCGGACACCTGCAATGCATTAATCACATCATAACACATTCGGTCAATGCACGTAATTAGGATACAAATAAAAAGTTACATGTAAAGATAAATCAGGCCTTGACTCACTTAAAAAAAATCCATCTCCTGCAGCGTTGGCGGTGTTATGTGCCACATGACAAGGACAACCATGAATATAGGTGTTGGGATGCTTCTGGAGGACCCTAGACGCAATGGAATTAAGTGATCCAATGTTCACAGCTGCATTGTCGACTGAGAGACCAATGCAGTTCTCCCAAGGGATGCAATGCTCCTCTAAGGTGGAGTTAATTTTGGTGAAGATCTCACTTGCTGTCCCACATCTCGTCCCACTTGTTGTGCACATACTTAAAAACTGGTGGACAACTTCGCTGCCCTTGAAGACCCAGACAGTAAGCGGGTTCATCTTTTCCACTCCTATAATAACGACAAGTTAGAATCATACAGATGTTCATGTTGTTAGATGTTTAAAAATACACAAAGCAAATGCAGAGGACAAAAATCTCAAATAGTTTGGGAAATACCAGTGTCAATCGACCCATCCGTAACAAGGCTATACGGGGCTTTTTTCATCTCCTTCACAAGCACCTGTGTGAAATATGGTGCGAGTGCTTCATTGGTAATGCAGGATGACTTAGTCCTGGCACACCTGTACTCATGCGCTGTCTTCAAATCTCCGAAACATTCTTTTAGGAGAGGCCCAGGTGGTCCGCAAAGGCTAGGGGGGTGTTGTGAACTACCAACCCAGCTGTCACTTTGACCTCAGCCCTTCTTGTCTGTAAGAAATGAAAAATTATTAATCCTCCCAAAAGACCATCGTTTATTTTAAATAGACACCTGCGATAATAGGGCACAGGGAAAAAAACACATTCAGCAACTAAGATCTAAAATTAAGAAAACTGGACTGTACTACACTGAAATACAAACCACAAATTAGTCAAAACTATCAACCATGACTTTACCGTGATCAACTATAACACAAAACTCTTGACTGAACCTTGACAGGACCATTACACATATCATACCTTAACCTCTTGTGCAGACATCCCCCCAACAGAGGGAACGGGCATTGCATATTGGGATATTGTGGCTGTGGACTGGAGAGCCCGATGCTTTTCTTGGTGGCCTTTGCTTTTTATGTGGCGCACTACATCTGCCACATCCTGGTGGCAACATGAGTTTTCAATACGGCAGAATGCACACCAGTAGTGCGTGTTGAGGCTCCCTCTGGTAATAAATGGCCATGAAGAGGTCCACTCATTTTTGAAAATGGATCTATAAGTTGCTGCTCCAGCCAGAGCACGACTCTTCTGGCCCTGCTGTTGGATTGGGGGGGGGGGGGGGGGGTCTCTTCTGTCTGTCCCTCTGTGTCTTCTTCCATCTGCCCTGTTGGTCGTTCTCTCTGTCCTGTGTGTTGCTCCTCTGACTGTCCTGTCATTTCTATTAGTCATTCTGGCAGTGCGCTGGTCTTTTCTCAGTTGGCTGGTTCTTTATATAAAACAAAAGGTTTCAGGATCTGTGGAGAGGGCCGTGGCAGAAGCAGCTTTCACAGGAACTTCTGGGCGGCTAAGAGACGGATTCTGACATTCCTCTTCATGTCTTATTCTGTGACCTGAAACAAACAAACAAAAAAGGTTACAGTCATAGATTACAATTAGAAGAAATGAAAAGTGAATATAATCTTCAAAATCATTTGTAGCTGATCTTAGGGCTCATTACCTTAAACCATTCATGTCGAAGGATTTTCCTCAAATAAATCCGTTGTCTTGGGCTTTCCTTGAGGAGGGATCGAATCAGGAGACAGCATTCTGTGCAGAACGAGAGAAGTGAGTCAGATTATTACCTTAAACTTTACACCTGCTGTCTTTCTATTAAGCTGTAAGATTCGACTATTCTATAAATACGGTCAGAAAATCAGAAAAAATGCTTGTATTATCCAATATCTATCTTTTGGTGTTACTTTTTCGTAATTTTTTTGGTTTTGTATGATTTAAATTAGAGTTGGTCTTTGTTGTGATGAATGCCATCTTACCGTTGGACAAGCCCGGCTCAGACCAGATGTCTTCACCCATCATTCGCCTGTCTCTTGGTTCTGGAAAGCGTCCACACACCAGCAGGAATAAGAGCACTCCCAGAGACCACACAGTCGCTGGTTTGCCGTGGTACTTGCCCTCTGTGCAGGACTCAGGTGGCTGGTAGTCTAGAGTGCCTGCAGAAAAAGAGTTGTCTGATGGGTAAGTGCCATAGCATGAAATACCATAGCATGTGGTAAAAACATCTGGTGTTCTTCATTTTCAAAAATGCTGCCTCAAATGTGAGATATGGTTTATATGATACCAATTGAACTAGTCACTTGAACTTAAGTCCCAAACTACAGGTTTGATTCATAATTCATACCACAGAATCTTTCATAGCCAGAGTCCTGCAGGAGATCCCCGCACCCGAAGTCAATCAGTTTGACCTCAAGAGTTTCTGTGTTGATCAGCAGGTTCTCCAGCTTAATATCCCGGTGAAACACTCCACGGCGACAGCACATTTGAGCAGCCCTTGTTGCCTGGGCCATAATAAACCGTGCTGTGTCCTCATTTAGGACGCCTTCGTGACCGTTCCAAAACTCCCACAGATCTTTACAGGGTGAGGGACGCTCCAAGACCATGATGTATCGGTCAGGCTGGTTCTGCCAGTCCAGCAGCTCAATGATCTCTGACACTTTGGGGCCGCTATTAGCAAGCATTAATAGGCCGACCTCTAATGGGACGGGTGCGGGATGACCAGGCTGGAACAAAGATCGTTGTTATATGAAGGTGTTGTCATTATGTTTACATATTTTCATTTGAGAACAACATAGTGAGTGTAGTCTACTTACAATGTAGATGTATTTCATGTTCTGAGGCTTTCTGGCAATTTTCACTGCCACCTGATCAACCCAAAAAAAAAAAATGGTTACATTTCTAACAAGTCAAATGCAGTAAATTGTGGAAACATACACAAAAAGACTTGAAATGGATATAGTGAGACAAAATAATTTGTTGGCCAAATATTGTAAGAAAATGACGATACCTCAAGGCCGTCCTCCAAGCGTTTCCCTTCATAAACAGAGCCGAACGATCCCTCACCAAGCATTCTGCCCATTTCATACCGGCTCAAAATGTCGTCTGGAAAGGATGATTCATTTTAGTGTCATGGACAGCAGTGAGTTTAATGTTTGAGGTCATGGCCGTAAACTCACCCTCAGTTGTCACGTCCACTCTGTGTCTGTGAGCTGGTGCTGGACTGACTGGACTGTGGTGGACTGGAGCTGGAGGGGTTTGCACCTGCGGATCTTCAACACCACTGGATAGAGCCTGAAGACCATGATCCTCTGATTTAAAAAATAAAAGTTCTGTTTAAATATTTAAGACATGTCCTGGTAAAAATCATAACTTTGATCAAACTTTTGGATTTTGATATAGGTGTGAATTTGTAACATATGGTAATTAATGGCACTTCATCCAAGGGAACAGAACAATTCCCTTCATTAATTAAGTTCCCATGAATGACACACTTCCATTAATGTATACTCATATCTAGCTGAAAATGATGTAGACTTTCTGATGTACAGAGCACTAATAAACAGAGCATTTCCACATCCTCGACTGGTCACTGGATTTACCCTCAGCGTGTCTCTCACTAATGGTGTCAGTGGTCTGATCCTCCACTCTCTGGCCCTGACCTGAGCCACTGCTGTGAAGAGAGAGACGCTCTCCAGAACTCCAGTGAAGAGACAGCAGATCTACACAACTACTCTTCTTCCTCTGGCTCTCCTGACTAGCACTTTCCTCACTAACAGGCTGATGATAGACATAGAGCACACACAAGAGGTTTGACCTTGATTTCTTCCCACATCATAATAATAAAAAAAAACATTTAAAACAAAGGCACAAAAGGGTGTCAAAATCTCCCAAATGTTCATATATATTCACATTCATTTGTAGCTTATTAGGGCCAATACCGTAAAGCATTTCTGGAGCAGTGCTGGACTGTGGTGGACTGGAGCTGGAGGGGTTTGAACCTGCTGATCTTCAACACCACTGGATCGAGCCTGAAGACCATGATCCTCTGCAGCACAGGCACTGGACTGGACACCATTCTCATCTAAAGCAGGGAATATCAAACAAAAACATGTTTCAAACTAATAATTATAATTATTAAACATTGGATACTCATATCATGGCTACTCTTCTGTTAAAATGTTTAATTTTTTAAACAATCCTTGTTTAAATGTTATGACATATATATCTAAATCTATTGTCAATTATTGGCTTGATTAAACTTCAGTTGTATTTTGATATAATATGGTGTGGTCATATCATGTATGGTAATTAATGACTCCAGTGATATTCTCCAATGGTCATGAGATTTACCCTCAGCTCTTCTCTCATGTATCGGTGCAGTATTCTGGTCTGAGATGATGCCGCTCCAGTCACAGCAATGAAGCTTCACAAAACTCTCCATCCTCCTCCTCTTCCTCAGTGGCATCTCATCTTCCTCAGCACCAGCACTGACGGGTCGCTGGTGTTCAGCCGCATGGGTGCTGGATATGGAGGATGCGCTCTGATGGGAGTCGGACACCACAAGAATAACAGTTACTTTAAGCACTATGATATATAACACATTGCCTTTTTGTTTAATCAAATAGTGTTTTGTAATTCTGTGCATAATCATAACACCAGAGAGGCAAATAACGGTCATATATCGTCCCCCTAGTATCCAAAAACTAATCTTATGAAGAAAACCGTCCTGTATAGAGCTATAGTCATCTGGGATAACACTCCCATCGAAGTTCGTCAGCTTTGTAATAAGCTGTCATTTAAAAGAAGTATTAAAAGGTGTTATGTGTTATATTTAGTCTTATTATGAACTGAAACTAGATTGTTTGTTTGTATGTATGTATGTGTGTGTGTATGTATGTATGAGAGTGTGTTTGTGTATGTAGGCTACATCTATGAAACGTGTATGTGTTAACTGTGATGATTGAAATGTTGTTGTTGTTGTAATGTAATTTTTTTATAATGAACCCCAGGAAGACTAGCTGATTGCACAGACTTTCAGCTAATGATGGGATCCTACAAATAAACAAATAAACACCTGAGCGCTAGAACTGAGCTTTCTCTTCAGTGCCGGACCTCTGCGAGAGTGTTGAGATGAAGTGGACGGACGTCCATCATCTGGGCTCTGCTGGCTGTCTCTCTGCCACTCTCTCTCCCTGTGAGCCGCACCTGTGGACACAGAAACAAACTCACAAGACAGAGGTGTTAAATATCCAGGAATAAGCTCCTGGCTCTGTGTCCGGGTCGGGCCTGGCATCCTCTATCAAACTGCCGAAAAAGCAATACAAAATACAATACAATACAATACAATACAATACAATGCTAAAAAAAAATAAAAAAATAAAAATAAAACTCCAATCTCCCTCTAAAATAAGAAAAGAACAATCAAATTAAAGAGTCCTCAGAAATAATATGAACTTTTAAAAAATAAAACGATGTAACGTTAAAGGATATCTTATCCGATCTCCTTCTAGAATAAAAGTCTCTCTGAAATCCTCCGATCAGCTCCGAAATCTCAAGATTAGCACAGAAAATATTCAGCAAAAGTCTCTGAAATCGCCTCGTCTCTCAACCAACAGACAGCGATCAAAGTGTTGATATTTGCAGTCAGAACTCATAACACGCGTCGCCATAGCAACTAAAAATCGAATCAGTCATATGCACGCACGCGCAGAGCGCACATCGAATCTGCAAACAACCCGAATCTGTTCATGCAGGACTGAATGTAATTATTAAATAACCATTTAACAAGTGATATAATAATGTATAATTACTGCTTAGCTACAAAATGGAAGTTCAACTGTTAAAGCATGAAATAAGGTACCACGAATCAGTGAAATTGACAGACATTTATGTGTCAATTCGATTCAGAGATGAATACTAATATTGTCCACCAGGATAGCAAATCCAGATATACAGAAAAATAAATGTACATATAATGAATTTGTAATATAGTGTAAAAAGTTATTTTCTAGAGTTATTTTTTCTAATTGTCTAATGAGTTTATTCTTTGACTTTTATGAGGTAAATTGCTCTCAAGCTTTCTGAGTTTGAGTGATTACCAGACTGTAAAAATAGGTGACATGAGACATGATTAGTTTATTCATGATAGTTTATTTAGAAATTAGTAAAAAGGAAGAAATGGTATTATTCGGTTAAGAACCGCAA
Organism: Meda fulgida; assembly: GCA_030578275.1. Lineage (NCBI taxonomy): Eukaryota > Metazoa > Chordata > Actinopteri > Cypriniformes > Leuciscidae > Meda > Meda fulgida. Next base: position 31,371,781 of record CM060624.1, read on the forward strand.
AATGGTATTTATTGTTTAAATTTGATAATAATATTGACATAATTTGAAATCTGAGACTTTATAACAAAGCACAACAGCAAATTGTGATTTATTGAAGGTGCACTACAATGTTCTGTTCGTTCATCAACTAAAAATGACTGACTAAAAGATCTATTCTTCGAATTTAAGAATTGATATTCTTAGATTTTTATTTTTACCCAGTCCTATTTTGAACCAAGAATGACTTGTTTGGAGATCAGTGTTGCACTTTTACCAAATAATATTGTGCAGGAGGAACATTTGTACAGAAAACCCTTCAAATGTATTAAATCAGATTGCAAAACTTCATAAATAGCATTGTATGCTTTTAAAATACTACGAGAAACAAAATAAAATAGGACTTTTATTTTGTATTTTTTATAAAATCCTGTCTTTGAAAATCTGTGATTCAGGCACTGTTTGCTCTGGGGACCTGCTGATTATATTGTTTGACTATACTAGGTGGCAGTATCCACCAGAAAAAAAGATTTTTTCTTTATCACATTCTGAGCAAGAGTTATTCAAATATAACCGAAGGGAGGTAAAGTATCATTTTTAGTGCATTTATGTGTCCTTTGGATTTTTCTAATACTCTATGCAATTTTTTTTTCTTTACTAATATTATCCCAAAAATCCTACCTTTAATACATACTAAAGCACTTTACTTAATTATCTCCACCACTCCACTGATTCGTTGGATGATTCAGCATGTGACTGGACTAGATAAATGATTGACATGTGATTGGAAAGCTGACAACCTCAGCTTTGAACATGTGCCTGATATGTATATCATCGTCATGATTAGAGGACTCTTGCACGTTTTGATGATGATGTGTAGATCGCGTGTTTCTCCCGTCTAGCGCGTTTTGTGTTCTGGACATCCGCGACATAACAGTGGATTATTTACTTAGAGGAGATCATAGAAAAGTACAAATGGGCTCATTTGAAAGATAACATCAAAAGGTAAAAGATTATATAGAGTTTGTGGCTGATTTTAGCTTAGAGCACCTGTAATCGAAGTAGAAATGAGACGTTTGTCTTTGTTTTTTCACAGAAATCATATTTTACTGCCCAATTCTTCTGGAGATAATGTGAACTATGATGTTAAAACAATAAAACAAACTACATAGTCACATTTCTGAGAATGAGAGCTTTCTTTTGATATGATTTTTCTGTTTTGTGAGATACGTAAAAAAAATACATATTCATATTTACATTTCTGCATCGCCATTTTGGGGGAGGAGCGATTTTGTGACGATTGTTTCTTTAATTTAGACTATTTATTTATTTTTGTCCCTGCGCGCCGATCGGAGACGGAGTTCACTGCTGATATTCTGAGAGCTTTGATGAAATAATCATCCGCGTATCCCTAGCAGAAAAACATTATTAAAAATATATCTAAATTACGTCATATGCCCTCAATGAAAAAAAGCCCGGTTCTGTCAACACTCCATTGGCTCACTATTAAACATCGTAAACATTTTTAAATATTGTTGATTACTTACAAAGCACTAAATGGTTTAGCTCCGCAGTACTTGAGCGAGCTCTTAACGCATTATAGTCCTTCACGTCTATTGCGATCTCAAAATTCTGGCCAGTTGATAATACCTAGAATATCTAAATCGACTGCTGGTGGTAGATCCTATTTGGCACCAAAACTTTGGAACAGTCTTCCTACCATTGTCCGGGAAGCAGACACAGTCTGTCAGTTCAAAAGGTAGATTAAAAACACATCTCTTTGGCCTAGCATACACACAACACATTATAGACTTCTATAATTCAATGTTAGGCTGCATAGTTTAGATCAGCTGGAACCGGGAAGACTTCCCATAAATCCTGATGTACTTGTTACATCATAAGAAGGATGGCGTCTACGCTAATATTTGTCTCTCTGTTTATCCCGAGGTTTACCGCAGTCCGCCGTATCCAGATCTGATGAAGGACCTGCGCCTGGACACAACGACAATGCAGTCCTTAAGTGTCACTAGTCTCTCCCTTGTGAAGGCCTCCTTCCCTTTACCTCTGTACTGATAAAACATTGTCGGGACAATTCCGATTCACGTGGCTACGCAGAAGCAATAAAATAATTCTCAGAGCCACCAGGCACTGTTTTATGCAAATGAGCGGCCGGACACTAATTAAAGGTTCCCTATCAAGGCTACGGAACTCGACATTACGGATGTCGTATATGGGAACTCCTCTCATCCTTCACTTCCGCTGAAATCTTATAGGCTAACGCCAGCAGAGCTGGCCAATTGACGCAAATATGCAAATACCGAACTTCGTAGCAGTATAAAGCAAGTGCAGCGTCAATTCCCTTCAGAATCTCTCTCTTCACGCTTAAATCGTGTGCTAGAAAGCTGATACTACAACTTGGATTATTTCGCCGTCGTTGAAGTTGCGCCGAGATACTTGCACTGTCTCCTGCATCCGATGGCAACTAACTGCAACTTGTGCTCGGGCCACATCTTGCCCCCCGACACGCACCTGTTCTGCGTCGCGTGTTTGGGGCTGGCCCATGCCGAGTCAGCCCTCACGGACGGAGGGTCCTGCGACCACTGCGCGGACATGTCTCTTCGAGCTCTCAAAGCCAGGAGGGATGAGGCTCGCGCAGCAGCGGGGATTGGGCCCACCGCCGCCACTGAGCCGCTGGTAGCCCCCCCCAACCGCGGAGTCGAGGTTCGTCCCCCGGTGAGCTTTCCCGACCCCACCTTTCAGCCCCCTCGCGAGGTCGCTGACTTCGTTTCCTTCGGGGCGAGTGAGGAAGACGACTCCATGTCTCTGTCTGCCTCCGAGAATGAGAACGGGTGCGGAGCAGGCCGCATCACAGACGGCCGCGGAGCAAGAGACCCCGGCGGACCTGCAGGACGAGCTTTTCCGTATCCTCTCGAAGGCCGTCGAGGAACCGGACCTGTCGTGGAAGGCTCCCGACGAACCTTCAAAGAGCAAACTGGATACGTGGTTCCTCCAATCGAGCCGCCGTCAGGCCGCTTCGAAAAGAGGAACACCGTTTTTTCCTGACGTGCATGAGCACGTGGTGAAGTCGTGGGTGGCCCCGCAATCGGCGCGCACCCTCACTTCCACCCAAGCCATGTTTACCCCCGTGGACGAGGCGGGGGACCACTTTCAACCCAATTTCAGGGGCGTGTCCAGGGGGAGGCTGGGAGAGGCAGTGCCTCCCCTAGGATAAGCCCTGCCTCCCCTGAGAAATTATCTGTCCATCTGATGATAAATTAAGATAAAAGTGGATTGTTTTGTGCATATTTTCCCATCGCTAGCGGAAGGGTCTGACCCAACAAAAATCCAGTTTGGCGCTGTTTGACAGTGTGCGCGTGCTTCGGACGTATACGCACTCAGAAAAAGTGCATAATTACGGTGGCCGAGAGAGCTCAACGTGCTACAACTGAAGAAAACACATGCAAATAGAAAAAAACGTGTGCAAATAGAAAAAAACACATGCAAATAAAATAAAACGTGTGCAAATAGAAAAAAACGCGTGCAAAAAAAAAACACCAGCAAATTAAGAAAACATTTTCATCCGTTTCACAACACACGTGTGCTCCAAATACTCACAACACAACAATTACAGAAACGCGCTGCAAAAACAGAAACGCTCTGCAAATAACAGACCACAACGGAAATGTTTCCAGGGGAACCAAATAAGTGACGAACCCGGCTGGGAAGTGCTGGCATAGATATCCATAAATCTATGCGTGCTGGTGCTTACAGCTTAAAATTATACTTTATTTATTTATTTATTTGTGCAAAACATACAGAGATTACATTTTTTATGACATACAACTTGTATACAATGTACAAAATGTATTAACAATTTGTTCAATACCATCAGAATACAAATGAGAAAAGAACAATGAGCTGGAAACTAAAATAAATAAATAAAAAAGATAAAGAAGAAAAACATGAAGGAAAGATATTTATCTATACATCAGTTGCACTGTACAAATTGTTTCATGTTATTACATTTTCATAAAGAAAAGTTTCATAAGAAATGTTAGGTAGGCTAATGTAGGGTCCAAAATTTTAAAGCTGAGACACAGATATATAACCCATATTTTAAAAGCTTTTTTGTAAGCTAAAAATAAAAATGTATTTGCATCCGTTATGTTAACAGCATAGTATATCTGTCGTCGTAAGACCAGCTGATGGACACCTTGCTGCGTTGTCATGGGAACATCCCAGGTGAAAATAATGAGGAATTCCTTCATCAAGTGCGCTCCACACGGCTGCCTAACAGCACACTTTAGCCCTGCTCACTCCAAAGGCCCACTTTAAGGGCTCTGCCGTCTGCCCTTCGAAGGGAGTAGGGCATTATGAGAAATAAGCACGTCCCTGCCGGGTTCGTCACTTATTTGGTTCCCCTGGAAACATTTCCGTTGTGGTCTGTGTTATTTGCAGCGCGTTTCTGTATTTGGAGCACACGTGTGTTGTGAAACTGATGAAGACGTTTATTATTATTATTATTATTTGCAGGTGTTTTTTTCTATTTGTACGCGTGTTTTTCTATTTCTCATGTGTTTGCTTCAGTTGCAGCGCGTTGAGCTGTCTTGGCCACCGTACATAATAATGTGAAAACAGAACGCCAATGAAATGTTTACCTGTCAAAGCTTTAAAGCACGAGCAAATAATGAACTTTTGTGATTGCGAATAAGTGCAGTGTCCTGTGAGTTTAACTCTACCGCTGCATTAACATGTGATGTGAATGTACGTCGAGTATTGGGACTGCAGCTGATAGAATGTGCGCTGTAGCACGATACTATCATATTATACTATATCATATTTTAGTTTCCATGCGCTTAATGTGTTTCCACAACAATGTTAGTGAGTAAATCTACTGAAATGGCCAAATGATGAATGAGAGAAAGCCGTGTGCAGTGCGTATGCTATATATAGAATATATTTAGTTGCTCAAGCAAGTGGTAAAATATTTAACCATGTATTTATTAAAATCTGATTCGCAAACATTTTAAATTAAAACATAAAATTGACAAAAACAGCAGACTCATACCTTTTCTTTTGCATTTAAATTTTAATACAATAAATCCTGCATTTCACAAAGAACTTGTTTTTCCACCTCCACGAATGAGACTAGTATCGTTCATTATGTCGCCTTGTTGAGGTAAATTGTAGTCTTCCTTGCTTTACCCCGGTCTTAAAGTAAAAAGATAACTGTGAAAAATATAAGTATGCAATTAAATACATTTTTCTAAGTCTATTTTGACTATAGATCTCAAAACTCCTCCAGTAGCTCCTTAAATAAAAAACGAACAGTCCTAACCAGAACGTTAATTAATTTTTTTTTTAACCTATTGCTTTTCTATTGGCCGTTATTGGGGGTGTGTCAGTCTGCTGCCGGATCACTTTAACAACCAGAGAGCGCAGCAGTCACAGTCACTCTGCACACAGACGATATAGATTTTGAATCTGTTAGCAGCTCGTGTTAAAAGTCTCACTGATCACAACTTTGTTCTTTTCTCATTTAATGCTAGTGTGTACTTATAAGCTTTTCCTGAAATTCTTGTGGTTCAACGGTTAAGTTTTGTGTGCACTTTTTTGTCATTTTAGGCTATTAATTTGTTGGGTAGCTCAGGCTGCTTAGCTAGCTGCTAGTCACTCACTTAAGTTGCTAGTCTCTAGTCACTGAAGTTGGCACTGACTGACTGAAGTCAATGAAGTAGGCTTTTGGATTTAATAATTAGACCAGTTTTTATTAAACATAAAAAATGCATAAGTGGCTCATTAAAAAACAGGCACCTTGTCCTTCGCCCTTCATACAAGCTGTCTCTGTTGAGCTCAGCTCACCTGCTAGCAACAGTGAACATGCTGCCTCTGACAAGCCCAGTACCTCTGCTTCCGACACCAAGCAGAGCCTTGTTGCATCCACAACGGTAAATCCTCCAAACGCACGTCCTCCACAAAATCCACATGCACCATCCTCCAGCTCTGCATCTGTGTCGGAGCCAGCAACATTCTGCCCTCCCCAAAACAGACAATCCTCCTCCAGCTCTAGCGTGTCTGTTCCCCCTGACTTAGATTTGTATAGCCCATCCCAGCCCAAGCTAAGTAGCTATCCTAAGCGCCCATTTGGACAGGCTCTCAGGTGTTTCAATGCGGGCTGGTATCAGTCTCGACCATGGCTCGAATATTCTCTCTTACGTGATGCCAGCTTTTGCTTTCCCTGCCGTAAATTTAGTGTCTCCAATTCACAAAGAGATGACGCATTCACAAAAGTAGGCTACACCAATTGGAAAAAAGCGCTGATGAAAAACAGTGGTTTTCAGAAACATGCGCATGTCAAGTCAAGTGTATTTATATAGCGCTTTTCACAATATAAATTGCATCAAAGCAGCTTCACAGTATCCATCAAATAACATAACAATGTTTGTTTCTTAGTGGAAAAAACATCCACGTTTGGTAGGGCTGATCAATGGTATTATTGCTTGGTTACTTAATTTGAATATCCCCAACTGAGCAAGCCAAAGGCAACAGTGGCAAGGAACCGAAAAACTCCATCAAGTGACCTACTGGTGTCCTAAAACTCCATCAAGTGACCTACTGGTGTCCTAAAACTCCATCAGGTGACCTACTGGTGTCCTAAAACTCCATCAATTGACCTACTGGTGTCCTAAAACTCCATCAAGTGACCTACTGGTGTCCTAAAACTCCATCAAGTGACCTACTGGTGTCCTAAAACTCCATCAAGTGACCTACTGGTGTCCTAAAACTCAATCAAGTGACCTAATGGTGTCCTAAAACTCCATCAAGTGACCTACTGGTGTCCTAAAACTCCATCAAGTGACCTACTGGTGTCCTAAAACTCCATCAAGTGACCTACTGGTGTCCTAAAACTCCATCAAGTGACCTACTGGTGTCCTAAAACTCCATCAAGTGACCTACTGGTGTCCTAAAACTCCATCAAGTGACCTACTGGTGTCCTAAAACTCCATCAAGTGACCTACTGGTGTCCTAAAACTCAATCAAGTGACCTACTGGTGTCCTAAAACTCCATCAGGTGACCTACTGGTGTCCTAAAACTCCATCAGGTGACCCACTGGTGTCCTAAAACTCCATCAGGTGACCTAATGGAGAAAAAAAAAAAAACCTTGGGAGAACCCAGGCTCAGTCGGGGGCCAGTTCTCCTCTGGCGTTTATGAACTAGAGGCCGGATTTACAGTAACTGTAATTTGATACAGAATTTTGTTTTATTGTATCACTTCGGGGTGGGTACGCGAACCGGAATCACAACGTTTTATCTGTAGAGTGGGAAAGGGATCCTCCATAGGGAGAGGCTAGGTGGCACTTCAGCACTGCGTTGTCATCGGGCCCAGGCAAATCTCCTAGTCAGATCTGGATACGGCCTGGATCCGGTAGGCTGCGGGAAAACCTCGGGATAAACAAAGACACTAAAATTAGCATAGATGCCATTCTTCTTATGATGTAACGAGTATATCAGGATTTAAGGGAAGTGTTCCCAGTTCCGGCTGACCTAATCTATGCAGCCTAATGTCAGAGCCATGTCTGCGTGGCAGGAATACCAGTGCCGGACAGAGACCGATAATACCATTGTTCACCAGCTTGGTCAAACTCACATAGAAAAAAACAGATATTATGTAAAAAGTATTGGGGAAGTTATTCAGTTTCTGGCGGTTAATGAACTTGCTCTACGGGGGTGGGGGTGGGGGTGAGGAAGGTCTTTTAATTAAGACCCTAAACTCGTAGAGATTGCAAAAAGCATTCCCGAAAATGCGAAATACACGTCCAATTTGATTCAGAACGAGATAATTCAAACTCTTGCCAAAATGGTACTAAAAGACATCCAGACCAAATATGAGGAGGCCGACTCTCCTGGCCCTTGTATTAAAAGTGATGGTACCAGGGATCGGTGTAACATTGAGAATTGGTCAGTCATCATTAGATTTGTCCGCAACTCAATCCCAGAGGAACACCTAATCGGCCTCATTGAATTGAATCAGCTTGATGCTGAGTATGGGTGTGACCAAATTCTTTCTAATCTGTCTGACCTGGGTTAAAATGGTGACAATTTAGTGTCTCAGTGTTATGATGGTGCTTCTGTCATGTCAGGAGTGAGGGGCGGTGTGCAGGCTTTGCTGCAAAACAAAGTGGGTAAAGATATCCCATATGTGCACTGCTACAACCACCAACTCCATTTGGCAGTGGTACATGCAATGCATGCAGAACCTGTGGCAAAGAAGTTCTTTGACTGGTCCAGTTCACTAAACACATTTTGTCACAGACATTATGTTGCAAATAGATACAGTACACCCACACTGAAAAGACTATTAGAAATTCGCTGGACCAGTCATTGTGATGTCACCAAGTCTATTTTTCACAATGAGGATGTCATCAGGAGGCTTCTATCTGAGATAGCAGAGGATGACAGTGCTCCATTTGACATTAACACAGAGACATGTGGTCTTTTGACCCAGCTTAACAGACAGAACTTCTTTGACACTGGCAAATTTCTTCTGCATGTGCTTGGTGCGCTGAAGCCAGCCAATTCAATTCTGCCGTCCCAAACAGTGGATTTGTGCACTGCAGGGGAAGTGGTGACAGCTTCCCTGGGCACACTGAAGGAGATGCGATGCGACTCATTCTGGGAGGAGCATTTCTCTCAGTGTGGAAGTAGGCCTACCAACCCACCTAAAAGAAGACGGATAGTTAATTCACAACTTGACAGTAGTGTTATCTTGTCTACAATAGGGCATGGTGGTGACTCTGATGACCAAACTGCTCCTAATCAGACTTTTAAAAGGGCTATGTTCAACATCCTTGACAGGGCTATTGTGGAGATGGAGACGAGATTCTCTCAAAGAAATGTTGATTTAATGAGGGCAACATCATTTCTCCTACCAAAATCAGCGTCTTTCCTTGACCCTTCTCTCCTGAATCTACTTCAAGTGCTTGCAGGCACAGAGCAAAATAGTATGACCTTGCAAAATGAAATTGCTGTGGCAAAAGCAATGTTGCTCAATAAACTGTCCACTGATGCTAACCTCTCTGAAGTATGCAAGTGCATTCAGCAGTACAAAGAGGCCTTCCCCATTTTGCATAAGCTGTATGTCACAGCACTCATCATAGGTGTGTCCTCAGCTGCATGTGAAAGTTCTTTTTCTACCTTGAGCCGCATTCTCACCCCTCTCCGAAGATCAATGCTGCATTCAAGGAAGAGAGATTTGGTCATTTTGGCACACGAAAAGAAAATCAAAAAAGCTCTGGACATGAATCGATTTGTTTCTGAATTTGCCAAGACTAGCCGCAAACTGGTCCTGTAGATAGGATACACTGGATGTATCAGGGACCTGATTAAATCCATGAATAAGTACCACTAATAAAAAAATAATAATTATATATGTGTGTGTGTACAAAAAAAGTTATGTTGCCTCTGCTAATCATATCATAATTTCAATTCTTATAGTTTCACAAAAAATAGCTTTTATTTCAACTCTCTAGGTCTCCTGACCCCCTGCATGTAGCCTAATATGTTTCCTTTTATCTAGGCCTACATTTTTACATTTATTCATTTAGCGGACACTTTTATCCAAAGCCACCAGAGAATAACATTCAAATACTGTTCTCATACTGTTCAAATGAGCATATCAAAATTGTTTACCTGGGGCCGCATTCACAAAGAATCTTATAAGAGGCTACAAGTAGCTCCTAACTGGCGAAACTCCTAAAAATAATGGGCGTGTGACTCATAACTTTAGACTCCTAATGTGTTTTACTAAGAGTACTTCACGAAACATTTAAGCCCTAAAAGTAGCACCTACGTCTGGGACAGTTTAGAAGAAGAAACAAATTAATTTACCTCTTGTCTACAAACGTGACTTCAGATTCATTTAAAAAACTCTCATCCTTCTCGGTAGCCTACTCGTGTAGCACGTCTTTTCACAAGCAAACACAGGCAATCACCGTGATCTGATATATATGAATCTGTCAATAATAATAATATCATCATCATATTATTAATGTTGACCTGGTTTGATTAACTTTTATGTGATAGCCCTATAGTCTAATAGGGGCCCTGTGCCTATCTCTGGGTTCCTGGCTTAGAAAAAGATCTGCACTAAAACAGATTGTGTGTAGTATAGCTTAATTTTGCGCCGATTTTTTCAATTGTTTATGTTGCCCCCCCAAACAAGCCAAATGCCCCCCCAAACATGACATCCTGGTACCCCCTCTGCTTCACCCTTCAGTCTCCTTTTCTCTCGCGTCGTCTGTCTTTATCCTGTGCTGTTTTTTCTTCTTGGAGCCCGGAGGAGGTCCGAGGTCCTCAAGGATACTGTGTATATTTTACTCCTGGCTCTTGGTTTCCGCTGGTTCCTCTTTATTTATAACCTTTGGAGGCCGGCTGCGTGGCATCAGCTTTTTTCCGATCTGCAATAGAGATGTGATTTTTACGTCAGCATCACACTATTGATCAATATTAAAATATTTGATGAGCAAGACAAAAGTACGGGGGAAGTAGTGCTGGTTCTGTGTGCCACTTACTATTTTCACTGGAGGAGCAAGAGCTCTCTCCAGTCTTTCCTGCCTCCGTTCCTCTCGCAGTGCTTCCAACTCAGCTTGTTTCTGTAACATGTCACTGTGAACGAGAGAAAGCGAGAGTGAGATTATCTAGAGGTCACTCAAACCATACAATTAGAAGAGCCACTAATGATCATCACAGTAGCTTTATCGCTTTGTTTCATGTAGTTTTATATCTTACCACATAGCATAGTCTTGCAAAAGGTTCTTTAGTAGTTTGTGGAGTGTTTTAAGTGGCATGTTTTCCAACAAGTTAAAACTCCAGTCATAAAATTCTGACAGAATTTCAAATGGAAAATCAGGGCTGCAGAAATGCTTAAAGCTCTCCAAGTAAATGTCCGCCATCTTCTCACAGCATTGCCTGACCTGGTGAGATAAAAGCAAAATTATGAGATCACATGTGACAGATCAGCCGTACAGTCTTTTATTACATTTGGATGTGTGTGATGCTGTGATGACTTTAGATGGGACACTTACTTTCGTTTTTTTAGAGATGTTGTCCGACTTGCCGCTCCTCACTCGATCGTTTATCTTTTTTAGTTCATCTTGCTTTTGTTCAATGAGGAGAGCATTGTTCTGCACCTTCTCTTTACTGCAGTCTGCCTTCTCTTTCCTGCACAAAAACACACAAAGCAAAAACAGGGTCAAAACACTGTCGTCAGTTCCCACAGATCAGAAAGTGTGAAGAAATCAAACCCATCATTGTGCACAAGAAACTTACTTCTTTTCCTTTATATCATTTTGATGCTTAATGACCATTTTCTCTGTATGCATTTCGTCTTCGAAGTTCATATAGTCCCACATCACATTTTTATAAAGCTCCATCATCAGCACATCGTCCATCTTCTCTTCCACTTCAGGTTCTGTCAAATTCATCTCTTCAGATTTTATTTTTAACTCACTGACTTTTCTGAAGGAGATTACAGTAACAGAGATGGATATGAATAATGTTATCAGAAGCAGTATCTTAAAATAGAAAAACATCAATTGTGCACATTGGCATGACAGTACTATTGTGCTGACCTTTCAAGAGCTTCAAGTTCTTTTTGTGATTCTATCTCTGTCAAGTTCACATCCCGAGCCCTGAAACATGACGAAATTAAAATCAGTCTGGCAAACAGCTATTTAAAATGAAACTGGATTATTTTTTACAAACCAACTTTTAACAATAGTGGAAAAGTAATTACGCTTGTTTGGCCTCCTTTGCATTGTGGACTTTTAAACAGGGTTTAAAATTGGCCTTAAAAATGGCTGAATCATTTCCTGCCTTCAGCTCTCTTTCAGATATGGCACTTTCCTTCTGAGATATACGTTGGGCCTGAATACAAAAGGCTTCTTTTCGAGCAGGTCTAAAACACTGAGAAAGAAAAAGAGAGAGAGGTTAGAGGAGTACAGATGCTACACACAATTTACGAGCAGTGGATATTTCATATTTCAAAATATCATATTCATTTGAACTGGAACAAACCTATACAAAATCCACTTACTTTATAGCGAATGTGTTGTGAAAGCTCAGCCTTGCGTTGATCATCCCTGATAACGTATTCAACTAAAGTGTTCGTCTTCCTCTGAGCTGGTGGGTGTGGAAACAGTCCTGTATAAAACATCACATTTATTAACATAATGTAATAGGATGATGGTTTAAGATATAGGCCTTTTGCTGTCACCAGCGTGATGTTGATGTTCTCACATGGACACACTCAAATACACAAAATAACAGGTCAGTGTTTACCAGAAATATTGTAAGACAGACAGATGACTAACTTGTTCTGACTATTCAGTTTGTTTCCTTTACTCAATAAATGCTATATCACAATAGAAACAGTTTATCTTTGAGCCAGTGCTGAGAAATTAGCTCATTTTGGCGTATGAGGCGGACATCTTGGATTTTACACTCTACTGAATTTCACGTAAGAGATACAGCTCGGCAAACAGCAAAAATACCCCTAGAATAGTCTATTTGCCAACTTTTACTCAAATATGCCTGAGGATTTTTATTTAGGCACATTTTTTGTGATTTCAACCTGGTCTATTATTTTATTTCATGCTCAAGTGATATGTTTTGAATTGAAATGTAGCAAACCGGTTTCAGATTGCTGGACTAACGTTAGCTCACCTCTGGAAGAGTCAAAGATCGGAGGAAACTTGACAGACTGCAGTCGGCTGGAGATTGGGGACTTTTCTCTCACAATAACGCTTTTCTGGCGAGCAAGCACCTGCTGATGATAAATCAGAATAAGAAAACAACTTAATACTATGCCCAACATATGAACGTAGGCTTACTATTAAAAATGACTGATCATGGTTGAAAAAACACATTCAATAGCCTACTCTGATAGCCTTCCTCGTCGCAATGCCTTCTGGGTGTCTTTGAGGCGGTGGTTGTGGCCTCAGTCCAGAGCTAGGCATGTCTGAAGCACACGAAGGTTGTGCAGTCGGAGCAGGACTGACACATGTCATGGGCCTGAGCTTGCGAAATCTATTGATATACATTCTCTGATCTAGATTAGATTAGATTAAAAGTCAAATGTTATGATCTGAAACCGTACACAGATCACAACGATGTGACTGATGTGCAATTCAACTGTACTTGTACACAGATCTGGAAATGAACACAAAACGGTTATAAAACTGCACACTGAAAAAAAACACTGAATAAAAATGCCGAATCGTACACTTAGCTGATTTAGAATCGCACACTGATCAAAAGCTGCAGACTAAATCGACACTAAATCGCATATAAGGCAACGAGTCAAAAGTTTGTGAGTTTTCAGTGAGAACAGCCTGTGAAGCCTCCAGTACAGTGACGTGTCGAATAGAATGCATTCCGATGACGTTACGCAGCAGCGCTTCAATGCAAGAGTAGGATTGTTTTGATTTAAAAATGTTAATGTCGTGTGAGTTGTGTTTATATAGTTTCCACAAGAAGATGAGAGGAATAAAGATTAGGCTATGTAGTAATAATGTCTAATAGGCTATTTTGTGTGTAGGCTACACAAAAATAGCCAACAATACACAGGGTTCTTCATTTATGCCTCCCCTAGGATAAGCCCTGCCTCCCCTGAGAAATTATCTGTCCATCTGATGATAAATTAAGATGAAAGTGGATTGTTTTGTGCATATTTTCCCATCGCTAGCGGAAGGGTCTGACCCAACAAAAATCCAGTTTGGCGCTGTTTGACAGTGTGCGCGTGCTTCGGACGTATACGCACTCAGAAAAAGTGCATAATAATGTGAAAACAGAACGCCAATGAAATGTTTACCTGTCAAAGCTTTAAAGCACGAGCAAATAATGAACTTTTGTGATTGCGAATAAGTGCAGTGTCCTGTGAGTTTAACTCTACCGCTGCATTAACATGTGATGTGAATGTACGTCGAGTATTGGGACTGCAGCTGATAGAATGTGCGCTGTAGCACGATACTATCATATTATACTATATCATATTTTAGTTTCCATGCGCTTAATGTGTTTCCACAACAATGTTAGTGAGTAAATCTACTGAAATGGCCAAATGATGAATGAGAGAAAGCCGTGTGCAGTGCGTATGCTATATATAGAATATATTTAGTTGCTCAAGCAAGTGGTAAAATATTTAACCATGTATTTACTAAAATCTGATTCGCAAACATTTTAAATTAAAACTTACAATTGACAAAAACAGCGGACTCATACCTTTTCTTTTGCATTTAAATTTTAATACAATAAATCCTGCATTTCACAAAGAACTTGTTCTTCCACCTCCAGCTAGCAGGGAACGTTCTCGGAACTTTGGCTAACATTCCCTTCAAGTTCGGTTAATGTTCTAAAGAAAACATTTGAATGTAATGTCTAACTAACGTTTAAGGATGTTTTCACATTTTTAAAAATGTTCCTATAACGTTACATGTAACTAAGATATAACATTTTAACTGCAACATTCAAAAGATGTTTTGGGAATGTTTCTGAGGTAACAAGTTGTACAATGATCTCAAAATAACATAGTCCCAATGTTTCATAATAACCAGAGAAGAACATTCTCTGTGTCACAATAGGAAAATGTTTTGAGGATATCATTGAGAGATGAGATGTTGAATGTTCTCCATAAAATGTTCTTCTAATGTGATGAATTAACACAATTATAACATTTTATTTGCAACATTATGAGCATATTTGGGGAAAGTTGTTAAAGTTAAAGTTTGTACAATAATCTCAAAATAACATTGTCCCAATGTTTCATAATAACCAGAGAAGAACATTCTCTGTGTCACATTAGGAAAATGTTAGAAGGGCATCATAGAGAGATGAGCTGACAAAGCATGTAGGCTAAATTATGATGGGCCCCGAAAAATGGGGACCACTTTAATCATCACCATGCAACTTTCTCCACCCTTCTGTTGTCTGACTTGAACTAGTGCTGGTCACTCAAGATTCACTCCATAAAACCTTTAAAGAATCACTCTTCATATTTCATTAAACTTGTGAAAGCTTATGATTCTAAGTGTTGGTCATGTTTCAGACTTCCTGAGAACCTGATAGCTTTAGGCTAGTTTTGGAGATTCTCCAATTCTGGAATTTGTTGGCACTGCAGTCTAAAGGGTGTTTTTACACTTAATTATTCTCCTTAATTCTCAGAGTATTTTGCAGTACGTGCATCTTCTCAGTAGGTTTTTGTGACACTGCAAAATTAAGCCATTTAATTGTCTGGTAACTTTTTAATTTGCACAATTTTTGACCTTTCAATGTCAGTTAAATCTCTTTTTTTGGCCCATTTGCCTGTAAAAAAAATATAAAAAAATAAATAAAAAACCTGTCAAAAAAAGTCCAAGCTAAGTTAAGCTTAGACTTAGGTCCAGCTGCTGCCTTAACATGTATTCAAAGTATAATCAAATTGCATGCCTGTTACTAGTCATTTTGGTTTAAATTATATTAAACTGACTTTAAAAAAAAATGTTGAAATTGTTTGAAACATTTTGATGAGTAATGGAAACACATCGAGCATAAGTTTTCTTTAGTGTAGCCTATTAATTATGTCTAAAAATATATAAAAAGAACATATCATATGTTTTTTTAAACTTTTTACTTTACTTTAACTCATTAACAATTTCACCACCTAAATGATTTTACAGTCTCAATAGTAGGCCTATGATGTGGAATTCTAGGAAAATATAGGCATATGGTCAAATCAACTTGCATTAAAACTATGCACACTCAGCAGTCTATCTGCTTCAAAATAATAATAATAATAATAATAATAATAATAACAACATCAAATCATTAGTAAAATAAAGTTAAATAGCCTAATGAAAATAACAACTTAAAAATGTAGACAACTAAAATATAGGCTACTTTATGAACAATAATATTATCAATAATACTATTAATTCATTTGATTAATTTTAAATAATTTTATCGTTATAATTATTATCATTGTTGTTGTAGTTGTACATTTTGAAAACAGGACTTGGAGATAACCGCCCTACGCGAAGCGGCATTCGTGTGTGTGCTCGTGCGTTCAATGAAGTCAGCGCATTAATCTAGAACCGTGATTAAACTGACTGGAACCAACCGTTTGGACGCACACCTTCCAACCAATCTAAATCTGTCAATAGTTCCAGTCGTCATCCTTCGGAGAGCCGTAATCTACCTGGTTTCGTGCTGCGAAAAGGTAAGGATAACTCAAAGTAGGCTAATGTATATTATTATGGATATTATTTTCATTAATTTGTTCAAATTATGTTTAACCTGATGTGGACGGAAAGTTAGCCTGCAAGATCATTTTAGCAGACATCTTGACTTAACGTTAGCCTGCTACACAGTGAGTGACTGAGGGGGTTTTCATTTTGATGAGATCCTGGCAAAAGTATTAGTTTTGGGGAATGTGTTTTGTTAATGCTAACTTAATTTCTTGTGCATAAGTAGGATACATAATTGTGGTGCTCGTTTCGGATGATTATTAAATACTGTTAAACAAGACTACACTTAAATGAATAACATTTCTTTAATCGCTCAACTAACCTATGCGATGTTGCCTAGTATTTATTTTGTTTGCGGGGACACTATGCATGTGCTGTAAACGCAACATAAATTCACAAAAGTCAACAAAGCACTGTAAAAAAAATAATTAAAATCTTTAGAATCCTTTCTATTGAGAGGAACAGATTCAAATTCAGGCAGCGACCGTTAACGTCAAATCGCGCTTAAATTCAAACATAAATTTGCATAATTTTGAAATACACAAAATGGCGCCTAAAGAAGCGTTAAGACCTCTGATCTCTATATAGATCAGTTATTACAACACATTTCATATATAACAAAAAAGTTAAATTCTGCTCTTTAGCTCAATAATATAATGACACAGAGGACTGCAACTGCAACACATCTTAATTTGAATTTTGACATTTTTCCAATATTCTGTTTTTCTCTATAAAAGTACATAGGCTATATTTAGAAATGGTTATGGGTAGGTTAGATGTAGAAGTGGGATTAGGGTGGCAAAATACCTTGCAATATTGTTACAACAATTGTCTTTTTTCTACTCCTTTTTGTTTGTCAATTTCGATTTATATATTATTTTTATATTATCTATAAAATGGTTATGTTTGGGGCAGGGTTACAGAATCTAAAATGTATATATATATATATATATATATATATATATATAAAAAGGTAAACTTTATGATATAAAAGATTAAATATTTTACATTTATATGGTTTAAAAACGTAAATTTTTTTACATTTAAATATTGCCAATACGTGCATATTGTAGGTTTCAGCGTTGTACATTTTGTACCTGTTAATGTTACGTATTAATGATGAGACCAGGCTGGGGAAATTATGTTGACTTTGGTCTTCTTGTGACACTTTTCCAGGGGTGTTGTGTTATAGTTTTGCCTATTATGATCAACTTAAAGGTATAGCGGAGGATCTTTCCGAATTTTAGAGAAGACCCGCCCTCTCCAATTTCTTAAAAAATGCACATGCGCAGCCCAACACTCTATTTGCTCCCGGTGCATGACTTGTGCCAGGGCTAGCATCGCTAATCATAGCTTACATTCACTTTTACTATCAGTGATTTTAAATGGATTTCTCCAAATAGCATGACACTTTACCTGTCTAGTAGAATCTTCGCGACTGCGGCATCATGGGAAGCCCAACCTGTGCTTTTAGCGCACGCCAGCGTGTGAAATATTCACCCAAAATCACTCTGGTCTTGTTTCTATATTCTGCGGCCTTTCTCTTCTTACCATACACTTCGTATACATTTTTTCTGTTTCGACCCTCAGCCATTTTCAAAGGAATGGCTGAAACCTTAACTCATCACACATAATACACCTGAAAGTTGTGCATGCGCAGAAAGCGAAAACTACATAGGAACGAGCACGTACGACGGCCTTACGTAAACATCACCAGAATGATTGACACTTAGGTGGACCAATAGTATAGGCTACCCACCCGGAAAAAGAAAATCCTCCGCTATACCTTTAATGTGATTCACTTGACAAATGTTTACTCATGCTGCAATTTCTCTGTGTTCTTCTTTCTTTACAGTGAAAGCATCATGGATGCAATATTGTGCTCGGTATGTTTTTTTTAATCAACATTTTTATGTTTTCCTCTTCAACTTTCATCAGTATACATTTAGTAGCAATGTCAGATAGAAAGTACTCATCCCTTTGGAAAAGGGCAAAAAGATTAGAACAAAAATATGCAAGTGCCCAAACAGCTGCATCAGAGTTTTTGCCAACAATTGTCTCTCCTCATTGCTCTTCACTGCTTTCCCAAGAACTCACACAAGAGGAGAGTTCTTTCAAACAGAATAGTGCAGATGAGGGAGATTTGGATGATGTCCGGTCCCAGAGCAGCTATAGGGAAACTAACCTACCACTTAGACATTGCATTGCACAGTGGACAAATGAATTTCATGTAAAACACAATGCAGTGGATTCTTTGTTAAAAATTTTGATTGAAAATGGACACCCAGACCTGCCAAGGACAGCAAAAACTCTGCTTGCCACCAGTGAAAGTGTTGAGTTTGAGATTAAAACAGGAATGCAGTATATCTACCTTGGCTGCAAAGACCAGCTCCTGAAACATTTGAAAATGTATCCTTTACAGGATATTTCTAAATTAAATCTCATTGACTTTTCGCTCAATATTGATGGCTTGCCGCTTTTCAAAAGTAGCAAAAATACACTGTGGCCAGTGTTGTGCAAATTGAATTGATCTCCTCCCTCAGTATTTCCGTTGGCTTTGTGTTTTGGTTTGTCAAAGCCCAAAAATCTTGACTTTCTTGATGATGTTGTTGGTGACCTTCGCAGCATTATAGAAAATGGACTAGAGACAGACAGTGGTTTGATTAGGATGAGGCTGCGTTGTGTTACATGTGATGCCCCAGCCAAGGCTCTTGTGAAGTCCATAAAACTGTGTTCAGGCTATTATGGGTGTGACAAATGTACACAAAAAGGAGTGTGGGATGGCCATCGGGTGATCTATCCTGAAATAAACAATCTAACATTGAGAACTGATCAAGCATTTCGAGATCAGTCTCAGGAGGAGCACCACCTCTCTTCAGTTTTGTCGCCATTTTGCCAGCTCCCAATAAACATGATTGAACAGTTCCCTGCGGATTATATGCACCAGTGTTGCCTTGGGGTTATGCGCAAAATGATCCTCATGTGGCTGAGGGGACCACTGGGAATCAGATTGTCATCTGGCCATGTTAAGAAGGTCAGTTTACAGCTTCTGAAGCTTAAAGCCTGCATTCCAAATGTGTTTGCAAGGAAACCAAGAGGCTTGGAAGAGATTGATAGATGGAAGGCCACAGAGTTGAGACACTTTGCCCTCTATACAGGAAAAATTGTGCTTAAAGGCATAATTGCAGAACAGCTCTATGAGCACTTCCTGGTTTTTAGTGTGGCATTATCCATCCTTGTTTGCCCAAGACTATCAAAACAGTACAATCACAATGCAGAGGAGTTGTTGGTGTACTTCATTGCACAGGGAAGACATTTGTATGGGGATGAGTTTCTTGTGTACAATGTCCACAGTTTGGTACACCTGGCATCGGATGCAAACCTTTATGGCAGTCTAGATGAGTGCAGTGCTTTCTCTTTTGAGAATTACTTGCATCAGCTGAAAAGATTGGTTCGTTCTGGGCGAAATCCTCTCACAGATTGTGAGGCGGCTTAGGGAAGCAGACAAACTGAGGAAGATACTTTGTGAACCAAAGAAGACTGTAAAAATAAAAAAAACCAACAATGTCTTCACTCTTAGTGATCTAGAGTGCTGTGAAGTTGTTGCAGTGTCTGGTGAGACAGAGCATGGGGAAAAGATGTTGCTCTGTCGTATCTATGATCGACTTGAGCCATTCTTCATGCAGCCCTGTGACTCAAGGTTGATTGGAGTCTACACAGCCAGAGACAGTCACACTCGGATGAAAACATTATCTGAGAGGCATTTGGGCAGGCAGGCATTTATGACTGAGGCAGACAGTGGTTTGAGGATTGTACTTACCTTGCTCCATTCATTCTGATGAGTTCACAGACTTAAAGGATTAAATCACTTTAGAATAAAAATGTCCTGATTATTTACTCACCCAAAATGTTTTATGTCTTGCTTTCTTCAGTTAAAATTGTTTTTGTTTTTTTTCAGGAAAACATTCCAAAATTTTTCTCCAAATAGTGGATTTCACGGGGGTCGAACTGGTTGAAGGTCCAAATCGCAGTTTTAAAGCAGCTTCAAAGGGCTCTACACAATCCCAGCCAAGGAATAAGAGTCTCATCCAGCGAAACAATCGTCATTTTCTATAAAAAAAAAAAAATATCTGAACGTATATACCTTTAGTTTTAACCAAAAATGCTCGTCTTGCTCTAGCTCTGCGATGCACCACGCATTACGTTGGAAAGGTCACGCATGACGGAGATGTAAGTACCGACCCAGTGTTTACAAAAAAAAAACTGTTTTTTTTTTTGTTTTTGTAAAGGGCGATGTCGGACGATTTTGAAGTTGGAGGAGAAGATGAGAGAGTTTTTCACCTTACCGTACCTTTTTGAACCGGAGTACACAGACGAACTTCACGTCACCCGTGACCTTTCCAACGTGATATCGTAATGCGTGGTGCATTGCAGAGCTAGAGCGAGACAAGCATTTGTGGTTAAAAAGTAAATAAATAAATAAAAATATTTACAAAATGGCCGATCGTTACACTAGATGAGGCCCTTTTGCGATCGTGTAATGTAACCTTCAACCCGCTGTTTGCAATTCCATTATATAGAGAAAAATCCTGGAATGTGTTCCTCAAAATCCTTAATTTCTTTTCGACTGGACATGGACATTTTGGATGACGGGGGTGAGTAAATTATCAGGAAGTATGAACTAATCATTTAATATGCAGTAACATATTTGGTCATGTATTATGTAGCAAACATTTGTTTTCGAGCAATAGTTTTCTAATTCATATTGCCCACAGAGGACACTTTTGTCTGTGTGGCCTACAACTGCCAGTTGCCATTTTTTTGTGTTGTAAACCACCCCAGATTTTATTTTAATATATTTCCATTGAGTGGAAATACAACACATTCAGTACATCCAACATCAACACAATACATCCAAGTGGTACGTACTTGTAAGTGTATATAATAACAAAATAATAATAATATGAATATACATTTGCTCGGGGGGAAGATCACAATGTGACAACATTTTCATTTTTCCCCCAGAACACGGTCAAACAGTTTGCAGTCGTGAAATTTGTGAAATCCAACACAGTGGATGCTGTGCCAACTAACTGGCTAGAGACAACTGAAAAGGTATTTCCTAATAGATAAGTTCATGGAATATATAACAATATAAGCTTAGCTTGTACTCTCTTCAAGAAAGTTATTCTAAGCTAGGGAAATATTTCAACTGGCACAGATGAACTATCAAATGCTGTCATTCCGGGGAATGGCAAGTATGACTAAACATTCTCCAAAAAGTGCTGGTAGGTGGTCAGTTAGCCTCGTTTGCAGCAGCATTATACTGAAGAATAAATCCTGCAGCACCTGCTGATTGCCCAAACTGTGATTTAAGTTGGCATTTGCCATTTTGATTCAGTATTTGACTTGACACTTGTGCGAAACTCCCTGTGAACTCTGGTAAAGTGGACTTGGTCACATCTCTGATCTATTGTTTATTATACAAAGATATGCATTTTTATTTTATATTTTTTGTAGACCGTGTTTTGCTACTGGCCGCAGAAGAATGTTACTGCCAAAGTCAAAAGGAGAGAGATACCAGACAAAACACGTTGGGCCAAATGTAAAGTCTCAGTTTTAACATACACAGGTATTGTATTGTTTCACACTTGAGAACTAAGCCCACAGTCATCTACTAAATAAAGACATTTCAAATTATTACATCATTGTCACACAGTTAAAGGGATAATTTACAGCTATGAAAAACAATTAAGACCACTTAACATTGATTTCTGAACTTGAAGTGGTCTCTTAATTTTTTCCAGAGCTTTATATATACTGATACACACACACACATATTGAATATCTCTGTTCTGATCTCTACCGATATTTTGTAGACAGCTACAGCAAGGCCAGAGAAAAGGTCAACCAAGCAACAATGACCTCAAATTTGGACAGTGACCAGGAAGAAGAAACAGGCAGGAAGATTGTCACTCCTGCTCGATACCTCGACTCAGGTAAAAGACAGTTTGGTGGCTGTTTGTTTTTTTGTAGTTTTATTTCTTTACATTTCTCAGAAGAATATCTAATGTTACGCTGTGTATATATATATTAGGGATGTAACAATTCACTCGCAACTGGTTGAAAATCAATAAAAATGTGTGACGATTCAAGCGAGCACACACTGGCGTGAAGCTAGCGAGTGTTTTCAGTTCATTCCTATGGAACTTTTGTGAGCTCAAAACACTGGGTTTGCTCCTCTCGCCAGTGTGCACCATACAGTTTGATGGTGTGCATATTGCATATTTGTGCATATTTGACACCATCAAACAGTAGACATGGTGACAGGAAGCGTATATGTTGAGGTTGAATCATTCAAATCGGAGATGTTGCTGCATTTTGGCTTTCCGTAGACTAATAATAATCACCACCGTGAGAAGCAACAGTCACCTCCGTTTTCATGCAAAAGGCATTAATACGTCAAGTGCGAGAGCCACAGAGATAACAAGGTGCATCAGTGTTTTCATTTTTTTATAACTTTAGCTAGTGTAATGATACAAATTATAACACAATTTAAATCTTCCCTGTATTACAATGTAAAATCCCTGTCAATGCTAATTTTACAGTCTTTTCACATAGTGTGCGAAGGTACCAGCCTCTTGACCAGACAGACAGAAAGACATAACACTTATACACTTATACATAACACTAAAAAAAAGAAATCCCTTCAAGTTTTTCAAGTTTCAAGTTACAAAATATATTTCAAAATTAAAAAGAAATGTGCAGCATTTTGTCTGAAAAATAATAAAAGGGACACTTCTTTATAATTTTTCTTAAATCTCATTTGTTAAAAAAAATCGTGAGAAAATCGTATCGTGAAACCATTATTGTGAATCGCATCGTGAGTTGAGTGCATCGTTACATCCCTAAATATGTGTGTATATATATATATATATGTATATATACTGTGCAAAAATATTAACATGCCTAAGACTTTTTGCACAGTACTGTGTGTGTATATATATATATATATATATAAAGATATATCTCCATTAGATACAGATATAGATGAGCCTTTTGCCAAGAGAGGGAAGAAAAAGACTGCCACATCTGCCACAATGACTCCCCAGACTCCACAGATGCCAAACATGCCTTCCTGTAAGTAAATGGTACTGAGTAACCACAATGTGTTTGATGTCTGTGTATTTTCTTCATAATCTTTGTGTCTTGTTTTCCTCAGAAATTCGTATACTTTCAGTGAACTGCACTGACTTTCTAACTTGCAATGACCTTGTGTTTTTAGTCACCCCATCAATGGATTTCTTTTCAGCCAGACACAACGAGGACAGCCCAAGTAAGTCTCCATTTTAACACTTTATTAACATTGTTTTTACCCCTGGCTGGCTGTACATTTAGGAATTTTCTCACAAATGTAGTTGTTTGAAATTCATTCAAATGAAATTAGATTTGTGTTGTATAGTGTAAGAAATATAGAAAAGACGTAGCTGATCCATGTACTGTTAGGGGCAGGCCCTTCTGGTCAACTTGCAGTCTTGGAGTTTATCCCTCTTTTGCACCTTTTAAATCCCTAGTAAAGGAGTCAATGTAAAATACGCACGCCTCACGGGCATTCATAACGGTGCGGAGGAGAGCAACGTTTTCGTTTAATGGAAGTTGAGCGTGAACACACGCTCGCACCATATGAATGCCCGTATGCATTTTACTTTTGTAGGCTTAGCGCCAATTTCGGGGGTGGCAGTTCCTTGAATGGTGGCGGGTTCATTATTATTCTCAACTGGAAAACACAACAAAACAGTATAACGACAAACACGCTTAAATAGGCGCTTTTACATTATGCTTTGAAACCAAATCTTCCGCCGTCGTCTTGTCAGTCAGTGTGCGCAGTGTGGTGAAATCTGACTCCTGCTGATTTGTGCTGTGACTTGTTCAGATGCGATCAGTTTTTAATTGTATATAAGAAATCAAAACGACGTTGGGGGCGGTGGGCAAGTGATGTAACCGGTGTTGCGGCTGAAAAGGCTCTCAGACTGAATGCAAGACAGAAAATATAGAATTCATCACATTGACTGATAAACTGTACGTCTATTGCAATGTTCCCAACTTTAGATTTGAATCCATGGCGGAAGGAAGTAGTTCTCCACACAATAGGAAAGAAACTCCATCATTGTTTCTTATTAACTAACTTATGCCGTCGAACTGTTGTATAAATGAATATCACACTTGTAGCTGTGCGATATGGCTGTATATCAGCAAGCTGTGATTACCTACGGCCTACAGCCGAATCACAGCCATGCTGATATACAGACATATCGCACGGCTACAAGTGTGATATTGCTCATATATAGCAGAAATGGTTAAAAACCTAGTCTGATTTGTTTTTTACTGAATTAAATGATTTTGCACATAAACAGGGTTCCCGCGGGGTCTTAAAAAGCCTTAAAAGTATTGAATTTATGAATTTGGAAATAATACCTTAAAAAGTCTTTAAAAAGTCTTGAATTTTGATGTCTGGGTCTTTAAAATTGTGTTGTATGTCAGTGTTCATTTCATTGACTAAAATAATGACGAAAACGTTTTTTCAACGACATTTTTCACTGACGAAAACGAGACGCTGCCTAAATAAAACCTAGTTTTGAATGACGAAAATCTATTGACGTTTTCGTCAACGAATAAAAACTAGATGAAAATGTTAGTGTCGATCTGGGAAGCGATGCAGTCAGAACTGATGTCCTGCGTGTGTGGTAGATGCACACATTTGTACTGTAACGTGCTGATCTACCCCGCGGTCTCATAAAATGTTATAAATGTAAACCAACCACGCACCAACCCGAAGCATGGAGCCATGCACATACACACCTACAGCGCGTACTGCACTGAGCTCTCTTTCGTGTCTGAATGGACAAACACACACAACGTTATGTCTAAATGTCCGGTTTGGAGAGATTCATGTAAACTATGTCGGTTATGTCTTAAACAGTTGTATCGGGTGTGCATCAGTGCAATCGTATCCGCATGTCAGTGGACATGAGCCGATGTCTTAAAGTGACAGTGGCAATAAACATAATGCGGTCTGTGTCATTAATTTTGATCAAGCAAAAAAAGAAAAACAGAAAAGCATTCACTGTTTGTTAATAGCTTTAATAAGGATTAATTATATTTAATTCATACAAATAATTGTCTGCTTGAAAGAATAAAGAATTATGTATGTAAGTTGTTATAAAGAATGCATATATCATTCATTGAAAAGAAGACTGTTTTACTTTAGGAAAAGTGGTTTTATTTCATTTTAAGATATTTTTTTTAAGTCACAGTAGTTAAATCTGTATCTGTATTGCATGTTGAAACTTAAAAATCATTCATATTAACAGGTTAATAGATGTTTTCTCCGGGAGTAATTTTAGAGAAATTCTAAATTGACACATTACAATTGACCTAAACCCATTATATTTTAGTCGACTAAATCTACTGTAGATTAGTTTACAGTAGATTTCGAAAATCTAAAATCACTAAAAATCGTATTGTATTTCGTCAACTAAAACTAGACTAAAACTAAAACAATTCAAATGACTAAAATATGACTAAAATTAGTTTATCATTTTTTTAGTCAAAAGACTGAGACTAACTAGATCAAAATTTACTGTCAAAATTAACACTGCTGTATGTAACTTCCGTATTGTATTTTTCCTCAAAAGTTTCATTTGTCAACCACGATTATTATGATTTTCGATGTTTATTGTTCAGGGGTCTCTCAGGTCCCCATATTCCCAGCATGGAATAAGTAGCTAGCTAATGTTAAAACACAACTTAACATTGTTCGGCAAACTTTCTTGTGGCCTACTGAAATGTTTTTATTTTTCACACCTGCTTGGCTTATCATCTTTTACCCATTCCACATTTGAAAAATAAATGAACACAAGTTGAAGGATTTTGTTTTTCTTTGCTGGTAGGGATGTGAAATAGGTATTAATTTTTTGTATAAAAGGTCTTAAAAAGGTCTTAAAAAGACTTGAATTTAACTTGAAGAAACCTGTAGGAACCCTGATAAATTTCTCAGTGTATCCCTTTAGCAAGGAAAAACACACTATTTGCAAATGTTTCATTGTGCCTCTAAAGTTTATAAATGCGCTCCTAAATTTTTCAACTTAAAAGCACTGGGTAAAAAAAAAGCATCAAGCCCTGACTTTGCAAATAATTGTATGACTGCATTTCATTTTTTACTTTTTTTAGGTCATGCTATAGGTCTTCAGATTTATTCATAATGGTCTTAAAAAGTCTTAAATTAGACATGATGAAACCCTGATGTAACCAGCTTTTCTTTTTTTCTTATTTTGGCAGCTTTGCTCACAAATTTGGATGCGACCTCAACCAGGACTGTGTTACAGAGCAGTGACCAAGGTATGCCTGTCATTACTAGACAACTTGCTTTTGGTGACATCATCTAATTGTACACAATTTTAACTTGTTATTTGCACAAATGTAGGTCCCTCTATCACCGGCACTCTGAATACAACTCCAAGTACTCAGAGTAAGTTGGATTCTTGACCATTGCCAATGCCATCAAAAATGACAAAAAACAAGTTGCCATTGTCACCTACCAATGGTAATGTGCTACTTCCAGTAAGCTGGAACTTGTCAAAGCCTAGTAAGTTCTGACAGATTTTTGTTTCCATTACCATTTAATGAAGAATCAACAATGATGAAGTAGGTAGTGTACAATTACAAAACCTTTGTCATTTCTCATGGGTACATGTGAGATGTCAGCAAAATGGACTGTTAATCACTGGTAACCACTGGGCTCAGCTCTTGATTCAAGTTTCAGGGTTTCCTGATGTAGCAGCCTGGCATTCTGCCATATCACAAGTTTTTCAGGAAGATCACGATTTACATTATTATTTGTTTCCAAATTATTTTTTTTCATATTGGTAGTACTATAAGTCACTGTGCAGTACAGCAAAAATTCTCAAATCTCAAATTGATGTGTAACCTAGACACATGTACGTAAATTTCATATGTAACACTTTGCAAGTCATATTTGTTAACACGGATGTATTAGCTTGCAAGAACTATATGCATTTTGCAGTATAATTTTTTACAGCATTTATTAATATTTTAGCAAAACAATTGTACTATGATCATTCATGTTAGTTCATAGTGTAGTTAAAATAAAACACACTCATGCCTGAACCTATTTGTAAGTTCTTGTGGTCAATAAGGACCATAGGACAATTGCTCAGATGTATTTTTATATTTCAGATGATTCTTGCACACCTGCATATGTGAGGGCCATCTTTATGAGACTGGACAAGATTGAACTCTCTCTAGAGACCATTCAGTCCATTTTAACAAAAAACATGAGTTCTGATGACCCTGAAATAGAAGAGCTGACCAGGTCACTGCAGACTCCAGCACAACTTGAAGAAGCTTCTGACAAGTGTGTGTGTGTGTGTGTGTGTGTGTGTGTGTGTGTGTGTGTGTGTGTGTGTGTGTGTGTGTGTGTGTGTGTGTGTGTGTGTGTGTGTGTGTGTGTGTGTGTGTGTGTGTGTGTGTGTGTGTGTGTGTGTGTGTGTGTGTGTGTGTGTGTGTGTGTGTGTGTGTGTGTGTGTGTGAAACAGCCAGTTGTGAATACACTCAGTCATGATCACAGTTATCTAGCTCATTGTATTTGTTTGGATAAGATGTTTCAATAAAATATGCATTTGACAACTTTATTACTTGAAGAGTCAAACCTAATGAAAGGAACACTGAGAAGAAAGGAAATCACTGGGAAATACAAGCCTTGTCCTATCAGATAACTATTCTTCTGCATTGATTGTCTTCACAGGTTGTACCTGTCACTGCTGGGAGGAAAAACTCCTGGTGACTCTGTACGTCGAATAACGAGGAAAATTGGAACAAATGCTCTTTGGGCCAATTATAGTTTGAAGGGTCGAAAGGGTAAAAGAGATTTTCAGGACCTGGCTATATATCACATCATAATCCGTAAGTTGTTTTTATTTTTTAAGTTATTTTGTAACCCAAGACCTTTTCACTCTCAATCCTACTATATAATTGGAGAGGGATTAGTGTGTTTGTGTGTTTCACCATTCCTATTAGTGTGAATTTTGCTAACTAAAACGATAATGAAACATGTTTGGTGACGACCTTTTTGTTGTGAATTATGATGACCGACGAGACAACGCCAATGTCATTAAACAATAACTGACTACATGCACAACATCATTGACAAAAAAAGACAAGGCTAAACTGTAGTTTAATAAAATACAACATTACAAAATCTACCTTTATTATTGATGAAAAAAGAAAAGAGGCAACTGCTTTTTCATAGTCCGCCACAAGCGTTCATTCATGCGGTTGCTAGATGTGAAGACTTTAAATCCACCCAATTATGCATTTTTTGATGTGTTTGACTTAATCTTTGCAATCTGGCAACCATGAGCACATTTACTCTGCACTGCAGAAACTACAA
Source organism: Meda fulgida (assembly GCA_030578275.1). Taxonomy (NCBI): domain Eukaryota; kingdom Metazoa; phylum Chordata; class Actinopteri; order Cypriniformes; family Leuciscidae; genus Meda; species Meda fulgida. Next base: position 31,400,507 of record CM060624.1, read on the forward strand.
GGCTACAACTACTTTGTAAATTACTGCTTCAGCTACATTAAAGTACTTTAATACTTTTCTCATTCTTGTTTTTTCCCTCTTTGCCTTTCTTTATATTTAGAGGCCTGCCACAAGATCCACCCCACGACTCTGCCAAAAACAATAGAGAACTGTGTAGCTGATACACTGAGATATGCTCCTCACAGAGTGTCTCAGGTCAGTGTTAATCGTTTGTTCAAAAGACAAGGATGTATTTTCTCTTCAGCAAATTATGCTTTTTTCACATAAATTTAGGTGACTTGTGTCAATTTATTTTTTACAAGCATTATATAGAAATTCGAAATTGCACTATCGTGACAACACTAACTTGATTAGATCAAAGATGAAAATGTATTAGCTTTAAGATAGGCATAACAACATTTTTTGGCTAAGCTAGAAAGCCATGTTCGGTGAACTCATGAAAAAAGTAACTGACCCACTGCATTACAGTTTAGCTGACATGTAGCTACAAATTTACATTATATAAATTTGATTTTAGTGACAGGGTGGTTTGAGATGGTAATGCAAATTTTTAAATAACGTTTTTTCGTTTGACAAAACCAAAGAAAATTCTCCTTTGTAACATTGTATAGAATTGACATTTACTTGAATGCCGTTACCTGTTTTTAGTAGTTTGGTTCATTTATCCATCTTTTTTGTTGTAAATATAAATAAGTTATTTGTGTATCCTGTTGTTTATGAAAGATTAAACTTGCAAAAAATATATATATAAATCCATTTAATAATAGGAAAATATATAAATAAATAATTTGTTTTTAAAAAATTATATATTTTTCTGTATGTATTTATAACTATATTTTGTTTTACTTTTTTTTATTTGTATATTTACTTAATTGTAATGCATTAATTTGTATTTATTTCCCTATTTATTTGTACATTTTTTTATTTGTACATGCATGAAAGACAACAGCATCTACTTTTTTAAGAAATCATAAATCATTCTGATTTTATTTCATATTATTGTCTATACAGGTGGATACTGGAGGACCATCCACGGATGAAAGACAGGAGCATGAGGGGAGCGGCATGTCAGAATCTGCTGACTAAATTTGCGAATACAAAATGTTGAGATTGTTTGTTATTAATATTTGTTTCTTGAGCAGTTTATTATTTTTTTTATCATGGTAATGTTTAAAAAAGTTCAGATTTTATTTTTATTCATAGTTCTTGAGCAGTTTTATTAGATTTTTTTTATTAAATGTATCCTATGTTTCATGATATGCACACTTTCTGTTAAAGCTAATAAAGTTTAAAATGTTACTACACAACATTTGCATGTTATTAAAGCATGAAGTTCGACTCTAAATAAAACTGTCTGGGAACATTTAACAAACTGGAAAAAAAAAACTTTATAGCAATGTTATGGCATAATGTTCCAACAATGTTATCACTAAAAACATGTTTAAAATGTGTTTTTAAAGTATATTATTGTATCTTTTAGAAGAACATTCTGGAAATGTTTGTTGTTTTAGACAATGTTCTAAAAAATATTATCACTAAACATTTTAACAAGGATATTATTACCTAACAGTTTTAGAATATCTGTTGGAGAACGTTATCCTACCTCTTAGGAGAACATTCCGGGAACTAAAATGTTAGAGGATAATCTTCTAAAAATGTTATGTCTAAAAATTTAAGGAATATCGTCACAAAACATGTATAATGTTTTTATAGAATCTTATCCTAACTTTCAAAAGAACATTCTAAGAACAGAAATAAAATGTATAACAGCAACTTGTATAAGAACGCTAGGAAATAATGTTCTAATAACATTATTACTAAACATTTTAATAATGTTTTTAAATAATGTTATCCTAACTTTTAAAAGAACATTCTAGGAACAATAATAAAACCTGCTGAAAACATTATAAGAACGTTAGAGAATAATGTTATAAGAAAGTTACTATGAAACCTTTTAATAATGTTTTTAAAGAATGTTATCCTAACGTTTAAAAAAAATTCTGGGAATAAAAATAAAACTACCCGCTGAAAACATTTATAGAACAATGCATGATAAGGTTCTCAGAACATTTTTAGAACAAAAAAATCCTAGTACTAGTATCGTTCATTATGTCGCCTTGTTGAGGTAAATTGTAGTCTTCCTTGCTTTACCCCGGTCTTAAAGTAAAAAGATAACTGAAAAATATAAGTATGCAATTAAATACATTTATCTAAGTCTATTTTGACTCTCAAAACTCCTCCAGTAGCTCCTTAAATAAAAAACGAACAGTCCTAACCAGAACGTTCATTAATTTTTTTTTTAACCTATTGCTTTTCTATTGGCCGTTATTGGGGGTGTGTCAGTCTGCTGCCGGTGTTCTGACGATTCATGCTACCCGTCAGATTGGGCTTGTTTGAGATGCGCCTTGCCTCGCCTGAAATGTAGTCGGGAGTAGCGGCTGCAGTGAGAGGAGGAGTGAAAAAAGCGCAGGCAAGCCGGACAGATCGCTCTTCTCGCAGTGGATCTAACACCTGTGAGATCAAAGGCGGATATCGCGGGATTCACACTCGTGCACGGTGTTACTAATAAACTGGATGTAATTTAAGTTTTGTTGCTTGAATATATTTTTTTGTTGCTTTGGGGATATCCACACATAATTTATACACATAAAACATGATATCAGAGTTTTAAAATCAAACATTTTAAAAGAGAACAATACATCACGGTTGTTTAAACCAATGAGCATTAAGCTGTGCCGTCAGCAAGTCGTTTCCCATCATGCTTTTGATCAGCGCAGTCGGTAGAGAGCAACTGCGCGCGACTGCAGAATCCGACACGTGCGCCTTGCGGTCGCGAGAGTTTTTTGACACACGTCAGCATGACATCAGAGCAAGGCGGACCGCTCTCGGACACATTTCTATCCGGCATGCATCTCGCGCTGATCACCGGTGATCGATTCTGCGCAGATTTTGCTCATCTCAAATAAGCCTATTCTAAAAGTTTTGAAGTTTTGACGTATTCCAGATGAGCAAACAAACAAACATAAAAAAAAAAAAAAAAGTCTTCCAAATGTAAACACACACATTAAAAAGACGCCAACGTGACGTACATGTATCAGGGACATACATGCTGAATAAATGTTTTCAAATAATTACGTGTGTGTGTGTATTTTGGTTATGTAATACATTTATACCCAGAAATAAGTATATGTTGAAAGAGGTGTCATGTAAACACCCCCTAAGATGTATATGCACAGTTCAGTTCAATACAGTATGGAAATAGCTTCTTAATTAGAAGATTTACTTGTAGCCTAAATAAACATTAATGATTTCACATTGTAATTTTGGCTGCCCCTGAATTATTAATTAATCAGCTAAGGTAATATGCTAAAACCCCGTTCATTCATTCGAGACATGTATATGCATGCGATGCGTGGCGTGGGGCAACATAGCATAATGCATACCTGCCAACTTTTCAAAAAACCTTGGAGTGAGATTTTTTCAGGGGTGATCAAAATTATGCCACGCACGCAGCCACACAAGTTGGTGGCTCAGATATCAGAGAATTGGAATTAATTTGATGTTGTACCCATGTTATACCCTGCATTCTGGTGGTTTGTGGGGAGGCCCAAAGCCGTTGATAGGGGCAGCCTACTGGAGATGGACAATATTGGTTAGATTCTGTGAAGCAGACATAGCTGAAGGAAGGTCCACCCCCAGGACATTTGGGATTAAGTAGATGTGATTTCCTGCATTCTAGTGGATTTTTGGGTGGTCTGCTAAAGATGTGCAATACCTGAACTTATTCTGATTCATGTTCAGCATCATGACTTCAAGACTTGAGCTGAACATTCAACCAGAAAACTATTGTTGTGCCTAAATGACTGCCTATGTACCACAATAAAGCCTTATTCATAGACCAGTGTTTAAGATTTGACGTAGATTGATTGATATTTTGATTAGAATAGTATGTTGTGAATAATAATAATAATTCAACAAATAAAGTGCTTAAACATAACAGCTTTTTCAAGCAATAAAACAGATGAATGCATTACAAAAATATAATCAGTTATAATCAGTATCAGATGCAGATCAGAAGCTGGGTAAAGTCCTTGTCTATGATCTGTGGGCATGGTTATACTGTCCTGTGGCCTTCTTGGAGGCCTTGATGATATCTGAGGGGGGCTCCCATTTGAAGCAGGGCTCCAGATTGGCCATCTTTATGGTCATGATTGATGACATCCAATGCTAGGCTGTTTCTTCTCTTGGTTTTGTTCAGTCCCACAACTGAAAATAAAGGACATCCTCTAAAACATCCCCTCCTAAACATCCTCTCAGCGTCTGCGTTTGCATGGGGCAACACCAGGACCAGCTTGGCGACAGCAGCAAGCCTCTCGAATTCTTTAGCTCCTGTCACCTATGGAAAATGCCCCAAAATGGAAAAACCATACCTTGATTTTTGATTTGATTGATTAATAATGTAAGTATACTGTAGGTTGATCCATTAACAACGTTCAGATAAAAACATGCATCATTTGCAACATGCATGACACATATATGCATGCAACAATTTTTAAGCAACAGATGTAGCCAAGCCACACCTGCCAAAAGCAAAGACAAAAAAAATGTTTACCTTATGTTTCCGAGCTGCCATTTCAGCCCAGAAGCTTTCCATTTCAGTTTCGTCCTGCAGGGATATCATTGGCATGGTCTGATAATTTAGAAACTCCTCGCCCAGAAGGTCATGCTCCTCTGGCCCATGGTATGGAAAGAGATGGGGAAACCTATTTATGAAAGTAGAGTTACAAGTTGTTAAGTTTTAGGTATATTGTCATCAGCAGCAGTTCAAACGCATCTTTGAGGAGAAGCCACATAAGAATAGCTCATGTGCAGTTTAGGAGTGAACATACCTCATCATAAAACGCAGGGTATTTTAGCTAAGATGATAGACAATAATTAGAGAAAAAAACTAACCTTTCAACAAAGTACAGGACATCTTCAATGTCACTTTCAGCCCTCTGCCGTACATCTACGAATTTTGCATGTTTGATCAGTGGCTCTTCCAGTGGCAGCTTCTTAAGTGCATAGTCCACAGCACTAGTCAGGAAACACAACACAGCTTCAATGAATCCACTTGCTGTGGTGTGATGTCAGCCTCGTCGAGTAATATCTGTTAAGTTTAGCCCTGGTTGTGTGAACCCAATGTTCAACTTTCTTCCTGTCACAGACACAGCATATCAGGTTAACATAAATGGGCAAGAAATACAACCAGAAGCTCATGGTTAATGGAAGGACTACCACAAACCTTAGTAGGTTTCTACTTATGAAGTGGCAAAAGGCTAAATATCCCATATCACAGTGTTTGATCATAATAATAGTCAAGCACTGACCTGGAAAATGGTTTGCCTTCCCTTTAAAGGCAATTTCACAAGACTCCTGGTGGTCCTGCAGAGCTGCTGGAACCATAAACTTGGAACATAGCTTGCGTACGAATTTCACCATCTATATCAGACATTTACAAAAATAGTAGGTGAAGCCTGTTTTAGAGGATCCCTGCAGTTATCAGCAAGAAACACAGAATGAAAAAAAAAGCAAAATCCAATCCCACCTAATCATGTAACAAAAATATTGACGACTGCTCTCTCTGAAGAATGAAGTTGAAAGAAGTGAAAGTTGGTACGGTGGCCAGAGGTTCACACAGCCTCAGGATCCTGGTCACACAACGTTCAAGGCTTAGCCCACGAACCGAGATATGCAGGAGGACCTCCATGTATCCGTTTCATAGAGCTCACAAAACTCTGTTTCAGACATTTAATTCCATATCATATATTTTCTACAGCTCAGCATTTCAATATAACACTTAATAGTATCAAACATGCATACCTGTCAGGTATCGTTTCCGATTTGTGCTACCTTTGAACCAGTAACCGATGTCCACTACCATATCCTCCAAATCAAAACCGGACACCTGCAATGCATTAATCACATCATAACACATTCGGTCAATGCACGTAATTAGGATACAAATAAAAAGTTACATGTAAAGATAAATCAGGCCTTGACTCACTTAAAAAAAATCCCACTCCTGCAGCGTTGGCGGTGTTATGTGCCACATGACAAGGACAACCATGAATATAGGTGTTGGGATGCTTCTGGAGGACCCTACACGCAATGGAATTAAGTGATCCAATGTTCACAGCTGCATTGTCGACTGAGAGACCAATGCAGTTCTCCCAAGGGATGCAATGCTCCTCTAAGGTGGAGTTAATTTTGGTGAAGATCTCACTTGCTGTCCCACATCTCGTCCCACTTGTTGTGCACATACATAAAACTGGTGGACAACTTCGCTGCCCATGAAGACCCAGACAGTAAGCGGGTTCATCTTTTCCACTCCTATAATAACGACAAGTTAGAATCATACAGATGTTCATGTTGTTAGATGTTTAAAAATACACAAAGCAAATGTTTTGCAGAGGACAAAAATCTCAAATAGTTCGGGAAATACCAGTGTCAATCGACCCATCCGTAACAAGGCTATACGGGGCTTTTTTCATCTCCTTCACAAGCACCTGTGTGAAATATGGTGCGAGTGCTTCATTGGTAATGCAGGATGACTTAGTCCTGGCACACCTGTACTCATGCGCTGTCTTCAAATCTCCGAAACATTCTTTTAGGAGAGGCCCAGGTGGTCCGCAAAGGCTAGGGGGATGTTGTGAACTACCAACACAGCTGTCACTTTGACCTCAGCCCTTCTTGTCTGTAAGAAATGAAAAATTATTAATCCTCCCAAAAGACCATCGTTTATTTTAAATAGACACCTGCGATAATAGGGCACAGGGAAAAAAACACATTCAGCAACTAAGATCTAAAATTAAGAAAACTGGACTGTACTACACTGAAATACAAACCACAAATTAGTCAAAACTATCAACCATGACTTTACCGTGATCAACTATAGCACAAAACTCTTGACTGAACCTTGACAGGACCATTACACATATCATACCTTAACCTCTTGTGCAGACATCCCCCCAACAGAGGGAATGGGCATTGCATATTGGGATATTGTGGCTGTGGACTGGAGAGCCCGATGCTTTACTTGGTGGCCTTTGCTTTTTATGTGGCGCACTACATCTGCCACATCCTGGTGGCAACATGAGTTTTCAATACGGCAGAATGCACACCAGTAGTGCGTGTTGAGGCTCCCTCTGGTAATAAATGACCATGAAGAGGTCCACTCATTTTTGAAAATGGATCTATATGTTGCTGCTCCAGCCAGAGCACGACTCTTCTGGCCCTGCTGTTGGATTGGGGGGGGGGGGGGGGGTCTCTTCTGTCTGTCCCTCTGTGTCTTCTTCCATCTGCCCTGTTGGTCGTTCTCTCTGTCCTGTGTGTTGTTCCTCTGACTGTCCTGTCTTTTCTATTAGTCATTCTGGCAGTGCGCTGGTCTTTTCTCAGTTGGCTGGTTCTTTAAATAAAATAAAAGGTTTCAGGATCTGTGGAGAGGGCCGTGGCAGAAGCAGCTTTCACAGGAACTTCTGGGCGCTGACATTCCTCTTCATGTCTTATTCTGTGACCTGAAACAAACAAACAAAAAAGGTTACAGTCATAGATTACAATTAGAAGAAATAAAAAAAGTGAATATAATCTTCAAAATCATTTGTAGCTGATCTTAGGCTCATTACCTTAAACCATTCATGTCGAAGGATTTTCCTCAAATAAATCCGTTGTCTTGGGCTTTCCTTCAGGAGGGATCGAATCAGGAGACAGCATTCTGTGCAGAACGAGAGAAGTGAGTCAGATTATTACCTTAAACTTTACACCTGCTGTCTTTCTATTAAGCTGTAAGATTCGACTATTCTATAAATACGGTCAGAAAATCTGAAAAAATGCTTGTATTATCCAATATCTATCTTTTGGTGTTACTTTTTCGTAATTTTTTTGGTTTTGTATGATTTAAATTACAGTTGGTCTTTGTTGTGATGAATGCCATCTTACCGTTGGACAAGCCCGGCTCAGACCAGATGTCTTCACCCATCATTCGCCTGTCTCTTGGTTCTGGAAAGCGTCCACACACCAGCAGGAATAAGAGCACTCCCAGAGACCACACAGTCGCTGGTTTGCCGTGGTACTTGCCCTCTGTGCAGGACTCAGGTGGCTGGTAGTCTAGAGTGCCTGCAGAAAAAGAGTTGTCTGATGGGTAAGTGCCATAGCATGAAATACCATAGCATGTGGTAAAAACATCTGGTGTTCTTCATTTTCAAAAATGCTGCCTCAAATGTGAGATATGGTTTATATGATACCAATTGAACTAGTCACTTGAACTTAAGTCCCAAACTACAGGTTTGATTCATAATTCATACCACAGAATCTTTCATAGCCAGAGTCCTGCAGGAGATCCCCGCACCCGAAGTCAATCAGTTTGACCTCAAGAGTTTCTGTGTTGATCAGCAGGTTCTCCAGCTTAATATCCCGGTGAAACACTCCACGGCGACAGCACATTTGAGCAGCCCTTGTTGCCTGGGCCATAATAAACCGTGCTGTGTCCTCATTTAGGACGCCTTCGTGACCGTTCCAAAACTCCCACAGATCTTTACAGGGTGAGGGACGCTCCAAGACCATGATGTATCGGTCAGGCTGGTCCTGCCAGTCCAGCAGCTCAATGATCTCTGACACTTTGGGGCCGCTATTAGCAAGCATTAATAGGCCGACCTCTAATGGGACGGGTGCGGGATGACCAGGCTGGAACAAAGATCGTTGTTATATGAAGGTGTTGTCATTATGTTTACATATTTTCATTTGAGAACAACATAGTGGGTGTAGTCTACTTACAATGTAGATGTATTTCATGTTCTGCGGCTTTCTGGCAATTTTCACTGCCACCTGATCAACCAAAAAAAAAAAAACATTGTTACATTTCTAACATGTCAAATGCAGTAAATTGTGGAAACATATACACAAAAAGACTTGAAATGGATATAGTGAGACAAAATAATTTGTTGGCCAAATATTGTAAGAAAATTACGATACCTCAAGGCCATCCTCCAAGCGTTTCCCTTCATAAACAGAGCCGAACGATCCCTCACCAAGCATTCTGCCCATTTCATACCGGCTCAAAATGTCGTCTGCAAAAAGATGATTCAATTTAGTGTCATGGACAGCAGTGAGTTTAATGTTTGAGGTCATGGCCGTAAACTCACCCTCAGTTGTCACGTCCACTCTGTTGCTGTGAGCTGGTGCTGGACTGACTGGACTGTGGTGGACTGGAGCTGGAGGGGTTTGCACCTGCGGATCTTCAACACCACTGGATAGAGCCTGAAGACCATGATCCTCTGATTTAAAAAATAAAAGTTCTGTTTAAATATTTAAGACATGTCCTGGTAAAAATCATAACTTTGATCAAACTTTTGGATTTTGATATAGGTGTGAATTTGTAACATATGGTAATTAATGGCACTTCATCCAAGGGAACAGAACAATTCCCTTCATTAATTAAGTTCCCATGAATGACACGCTTCCATTAATGGATACTCATATCTAGCTGAAAATGATGTAGACTTTCTGATGTAGAGAGCACTAATAAACAGAGCATTTCCACATCCTCGACTGGTCACTGGATTTACCCTCAGCGTGTCTCTCACTAATGGTGTCAGTGGTCTGATCCTCCACTCTCTGGCCCTGACCTGAGCCACTGCTGTGAAGAGAGAGACGCTCTCCAGAACTCCAGTGAAGAGACAGCAGATCTACACAACTACTCTTCTTCCTCTGGCTCTCCTGACTAGCACTTTCCTCACTAACAGGCTGATGATAGACATAGAGCACACACAAGAGGTTTGACCTTGATTTCTTCCCACATCACAATAATAATAAAAAACATTTAAAACAAAGGCACAAAAGGGTGTCAAAATCCCCCAAATGTTCATATATATTCACATTCATTTGTAGCTTATTAGGGCCAATACCTTGAAGCATTTCTGGAGAAGTGCTGGACTGTGGTGGACTGGAGCTGGACGGGTTTGAACCTGCTGATCTTCAACACTACTGGATCGAGCCTGAAGACCATGATCCTCTGCAGCACAGGCACTGGACTGGACACCATTCTCATCTAAAGCAGGGAATATCAAACAAAAGCATGTTTCAAACTAATAATTATAATTATTAAACATTGGATACTCATATCATGGCAACTCTTCTGTTAAATGTTTAATTTTTTTTAACAATCCTTGTTTAAATGTTATGACATATATATCTAAATCTATTGTCAATTATTGGCTTGATTAAACTTCAGTTGTATTTTGATATAATATGGTGTGGTCATATCATGTATGGTAATTAATGACTCCAGTGATATTCTCCAATGGTCATGAGATTTACCCTCAGCTCTTCTCTCATGTATCGGTGCAGTATTCTGGTCTGAGATGATGCCGCTCCAGTCACAGCAATGAAGCTTCACAAAACTCTCCATCCTCCTCCTCTTCCTCAGTGGCATCTCATCTTCCTCAGCACCAGCACTGACGGGTCGCTGGTGTTCAGCCGCATGGGTGCTGGATATGGAGGATGCGCTCTGATGGGAGTCGGACACCACAAGAATAACAGTTACTTTAAGCACTATGATATATAACACATTGCCTTTTTGTTTAATCAAATAGTGTTTTGTAATTCTGTGCATAATCATAACACCAGAAAGGCAAATAACGGTCATATATCGACCCCCTAGTATCCAAAAACTAATTTTATGAAGAAAACCGTCCTGTATAGAGCTATAGTCATCTGGGATAACACTCCCATTGAAGTTCGTCAGCTTTGTAATAAGCTGTCATTTAAAAGAAGTATTAAAAGGTGTTATGTGTTATATTTAGTCTTATTATGAACTGAAACTAGATTGTTTGTTTGTATGTATGTATGTGTGTATGTATGAGAGTGTGTTTGTGTATGTAGGCTACATATATGAAACGTGTATGTGTTAACTGTGATGATTGAAATGTTGTTGTTGTTGTAATGTAATTTTTTTTAATAATGGACCCCAGGAAGACTAGCTGATTGCACAGACTTTCAGCTAATGATGGGATCCTACAAATAAACAAATAAACACCTGAGCGCTAGAACTGAGCTTTCTCTTCAGTGCCGGACCTCTGCGAGAGTGTTGAGATGAAGTGGACGGACGTCGTTCATCTGGGCTCTGCTGGCTGTCTCTCTGCCACTCTCTCTCCCTGTGAGCCGCACCTGTGGACACAGAAACAAACTCACAAGACAGAGGTGTTAAATATCCAGGAATAAGCTCCTGGCTCTGTGTCCGGGTCGGGCCTGGCATCCTCTATCAAACTGCCGAAAAAGCAATACAAAATACAATACTATACAATACAATACAATACAATACAATACAATACAATACAATACAATACAATGCTCCTCAGAAATACCCCTCCCAAAAAAACAAACCTCCAATCTCCCTCTAAAATAAGAAAAGAACAATCAAATTAAAGAGTTCTCAGAAATAATATGAACTTTTTAAAAATAAAACGATGTAACGTTAAAGGATATCTTATCCGATCTCCTTCTAGAATAAAAGTCTCTCTGAAATCCTCCGATCAGCTCCGAAATCTCAAGATTAGCACAGAAAATATTCAGCAAAAGTCTCTGAAATCGCCTCGTCTCTCAACCAACAGACAGCGATCAAAGTGTTGATATTTGCAGTCAGAACTCATAACATGCGTCGCCATAGCAACTAAAAATCGAATCAGTCATATGCACGCACGCGCAGAGCGCACATCGAATCTGCAAACAACCCGAATCTGTTCATGCAGGACTGAATGTAATTATTAAATAACCATTTAACATGGGATATAATAATGTATAATTACTGCTTAGCTACAAAATGGAAGTTCAACTGTTAAAGCATGAAATAAGGTACCACGAATCAGTGAATTTGAGTTTGATCTGGCTATATATTATTTGTAATAAAATAATCATTAAACAAATTAATCGTTAAAAAAAATATATCAGACATTTCTGTCAATTCGATTCAGAGATGAATACTAATATTGTCCACCAGAGGGAGTCACAGGATAGCAAATCCTTTAAGATTAAGTCTCTTGCTAACTGTTTTTTTGTTTGTTTTAAATGTTAGATTTATTCAGATACACAGAAAAATAAATGTACATATAATGAATTTGTAATATAGTGTAAAAAGTTATTTTCTAGAGTTATTTTTTCTAATTGTCTAATGAGTTTATTCTTTGACTTTTATGAGGTAAATTGCTCTCAAGCTTTCTGAGTTTGAGTGATTACCAGACTGTAAAAATAGGTGACATGAGACATGATTAGTTTATTCATGATAGTTTATTTAGAAATTAGTAAAAAGGAAGAAATGGTATTATTCGGTTAAGAACCGCTTGAACTGAGGAGCTACAACTGTCACGTATGGCGTAGTTGAGGCAGAAATGAGGCTAGAGAAGCTGGATCCAATTGCAGCACACTTTAATCCAAAATTCAGAAGATACACGATACAGGGACAGGAATTAGAACTGGAACGGGAACGGGAACGGGAACGGGAACGGGAACGGGAACGGGAACGGGAACGGGAACGGGAACAACCAACACAAGCATGTAACATTGACGAGAACTCACAAACACAGGCCAGAAACACAGGGCTTAAATAATAAGGACAAACGAGCTAACAAGATAACGAGGGGGCGGAACCAACAAGAAACACCTGGGACAACCAAATGAGAAGACAGGGAACCACCAAACACGACAGGACACAAAAGCACATCATAACAACAACACGTGACCTTAAAAATGTCAAAATGGTATTTATTGTTTAAATTTGATAATAATATTGACATTATGTGAAATCTGAGACTTTATAACAAAGCACTAAAGCAAATTGCGATTTATTGAAGGTGCACTACAATGTTCTGTTCGTTCATCAACTAAAAATGACTGACTAAAAGATCTATTCTTCGAATTTAAGAATTGATATTCTTAGATTGTTATTTTTACCCATGTCTTGTTTTCTAGGGGAATAAATCAAAATGAAGTTATTTGTTGCTTGAAACAAGCAAAATGATCTGACAGTGGGGTAAGAAAAATAATCTTAATTCAAACAGAAACAATTTTTTTTCTTACCCCATTGGCAGATCATTTTGCGTGTTTTAAGCGAAATCTTGCTTAATTTTGATTATTTTTTTCCCAGTCCAGAAAACAAGAAATAATATCGTTTGGCATTTTAGTAAATGCATGTTGTTTTTAGATATTTAGACTGGAAACAAGACAAAAATACTTAGTAGTAAGAAAAGCATTTGTTTGCAGTGCACCGTTTCTCTTTGGTGACTTAAATGAAACGTTGGCACATCAGCTTCACGCACGCAACAACAGCACTGTGTCCCACAGCAGAGCTTGTTTCTCTGAGCAGGAGCTGGAGTTTCAGCAGGTGCTGTTAAAGGTACAGGAGTCTCTCACTGACGGTGAAGTGCAGGACCTGCTGTTCCTGTGCTCAGATCTCATCGCTGCTAAAGACCTCAGCACTGTGAGCTCAGGCACTCAACTCTTCCTTCTTCTGGAGAACCGGGACCTGCTGTCGTCGGAGGGTCCATCGCTGCTTCTGGAGCTGCCCAGGATCATCAAACACAACAGCCTGATCCACAATCTGCACTTTGATGCTTTCACACAACCCGACTTCACAACATTTCTCCCCGTACAGGTGAGGATGCGGCTGTTCGTAATAAACCTTATTCAGAGCAGCGCCATGACAGGTATATAAGCCAGGCTGTGAGGGATAGACGTGTTTTCAATACTGTAAAAAGCTGTATAAATCTCCAAAACGGACAATTTTCCACCGCTCATGTTGTCTGGAGTTTTTTTCAGTTAGATCTGAAGTTGCATATTTAGCCATCGTGGTGATCACTAAAAATTAAGATAATAGAAGTACCTTGAACTTTGACCCTGTTATAATAAAAGCCCAAAGAAGATTGAATGCATGGTTGCAGAGATCTTGAGCTTGAGAGGCAGAGCACTGCTTGCTGACGCTGAGGGAATCTCCAGGTTAACATATGCTGCACTCTCTCTGTGTCACGAATGCAGCCTCTGTGGCTCCCTCCGCTCACCACCAGAGGTCACCATCTCCTGAGTACTAACTCTTTGGACTGCATTTCCCATAAACCCCGTACCTGTGGCTGATTTGACTCACAGGTGTTTCCCATTGACTCTCTCTATTTAAACTGTTCTCTCAGCTTCCTCCTTGCGAAGTCTTGTCTTACCATGCAAACATTTCTAAGCACTTATTCTGTGTGTGATTTCCCGTGTATGACCTGGACTGTTTACTGGACGCTGATTATTTGCCGCCTGCCTATTCTGATTGCATCTGCCTTGTCATTCGATTATCCTGTGTGTTTGTCGCCTGCCCTGATCTTCAGCCTGAACTCTGACTTTGATCCTGCCTTATCTACATTGTGCTTGAAGCTTGTGATTGAACTCTGCCTGTTTGACTTGGATTCTGTTGTAATAAAGCTGCATATGGATCCTCACGACACTGCCTCCTCGTTACAGAAGACTTCGGTTACAGGAGATCTGGTAAAGGCATTACAATCACTTCAGCTCCAAGTACCCAGCGAGCCTGTTCCACCCCCACTCCGCCTCAGGCCACTGTGGTGAGTTCGATTCCCAAATCCACTACTAGTTTAGAGATTGCAGTCACTCTGGAGATAAATGGGAGGGTCGTTGAGACAGTAGCACTGATTGACTCGGGGGCTGCAGGAATCTTCATTGATATGTCTTCTGCGAAAAGTAACAATGTTCCCCTTGTTCCCTATGACTCTCACTTGGCAGTCGCAGCGCTAGATGGCCGACCTCTGGGCTCCGGTCGTATCAAATTCACCACTGAAGATCTGCAGTTGAGTACGGGAGTCCTCCACACTGAAACCATCCGTCTGTTTGTTTTCAGTCACCACAAAATCCCATCATTCTCGGACTTCCATGGTTGGAACTGCACAACCCCCCTATCTCCTGGACTAAGCAAATCACTCAATGGTTAGACTTCTGTCTTCACAACTGTCTTCACAACTTGCCCGTCAAGAAGGGGAGTGAGACTTCCTTAATAGAGCCATTTCTCAGTGTCTATCAGGATCTAGCCGAGGCATTCAGCAAAGTGAAAGCATCACACTTACCTCCTCACCGAGCCAGTGACTGTGCCATAGATCTTCTCCCAGGATCACAACCTCCCAAGGGCAGAGTCTTTCCGCTGTCACAACCCGAAGCAGAGGCTATGAGATCCTACATTCAGGAGGAACTCGTCAAAGGTTTAATTCGTCCCTCCACGTCACCCGCATCAGCACGCTTCTTCGTCAAGAAGAAAGATGGAGGTCTTCGTCCCTGTGTCGACTATCAATCTCTCAACAACATCACAACCAAGTTCCGTTATCCTCTACCACTAGTCCCTGCAGCTCTCGAACAACTCAGACAAGCAAGATATTTCACCAAACTGGATCTTCGTTGTGCCTATAATCTCATCCGCATTCGTGAAGGGGACGAGTGGAAGACCGCATTCTCCACCACGACGGGGCACTACGAATATCTTATGCCATTCGGCCTGTCCAATAGTCCTTCCGTGTTTCAGGCTTTCATTAACAACGTTTTCAGAGACATGCTGAACCAAAGTGTAATTGTTTACGTTGATGACATCCTCATTTACTCTGAGACTTATGAGGAGCACGTTAAACACGTCAGAGCAGTTCTGAAACGTCTCATTCAACACCAATTGTATGCCAAGGCAGAGAAGTGCGAGTTCCACCAAGAGACCATCTCCTTCCTCGGGTATGTGATTAGCTCGGGAGGGGTTGCCATGGACGAGAAGGTACAGGCGGTAGTTCACTGGTCCCAACCTACTACTCTCAAGGAACTACAACGCTTCTTAGGTTTTGCCAATTTCTATTGGCAGTTCTTCTGCAAACTTCTCGCAATGAAGGCAGCATTCGAGTAGTGTCGTCACTGGCTGGAAGGGGCTAAACATCCGTTCACTGTTCTTACTGATCATCGTAACCTAGAATATCTGAAATCAGCCAAACGACTCAACCATCGACAAGCCAGATGGTCACTCTTTTTCACCAGATTCGATTTCAGAGTTACTTATTGTCCAGGCTCTCAAAATACCAAGGCGGCTGCTCTCTCTCGACTTTATGAGTCAGACCTCCTATCGCCAGATCAAGAACCCATCATTCCATCCACTATCATTCTCGCACCTGTGCAGTGGGACATACTAACCGAAATTGCAGAAGCCCAGGTCATCGAGCCACCACCGGCTGAAACCCTACCCAACCTAATGTACGTTCCACTGGCCTTAAGACAGAGTAATACAAATGGTACACAATAACCCTAGTTCTGGGCATCCAGGTATAACGGCTACAGTTCAACTCCTCAACAAGAAGTTCTGGTGGTCTTCTATACGAACGGACACCATCACGTTCATTCAAAATCGCACCATCTGCAATACCTCCAAATCTCCGCGTCAATTACCTGCCGGCCTTCTTCATCCATTACCCATCCCACAAAGACCATGGTCACACATCGCCATCGACTTCGTGACGGACCTACCACTCTCTCAGGGCCACACTACCATTCTCACGGTAATAGATCGTTTCTCTAAAGCCTGCAGACTGATACCTCTTCCCAATCTCCCCACTGCTCTGGAAACTGCTGAAGTCCTCTGCAATAATGTATTTAGATTCTACGGTCTACCAGAGGATATAGTCTCTGATCGGGGTCCGCAGTTCACCTCCCAAGTCTGGTCCGCTTTCTGTCAGCTACTGAACATTAATGTCAGCTTAACCTCCGGATATCATCCTGAAGCCAATGGTCAAGTGGAAAGATTAAACCAGGAACTCACCCGCTTCCTTCGCTCATATTGCCAGAAGAATCAGTTCGACTGGAGTCGCTATCTGTTATGGGCAGTGTACGCTCAATTCACTCCGCAAGCCATCTACAGGGCTCACCCCCTTCCAGTGCATCCTAGGCTTCCAACCCCCATTGTTTCCGTGGTCTGGAGAACCCTCGGACTTACCTGCAATTAATTCATGGTTACAACGCAGTGAGGAGACGTGGAGCTCATGTCCATTTACAAAGAGCAGTGCATCGCACCAGAGGACAGGCCAATCGTCATCGGCGAACCAATCCTAACTACCAACCAGGGCAATGGGTTAGGTTGTCCACCCGTGACATACGACTCCGGTTACCCTGCAAGAAACTCAGTCCCAGGTACGTGGGTCCTTTCAAAATCATTAGACAAATCACTCCAGTTTCATTTAGATTAGCCTCACCTGACCATTACCATATCTCACCCACCTTTCATGTCTCTTTGCTCAAACCCGCTGGTGGTCCGAGAGGAGAGGAGGTCCTAGATGAGGCTGGTGACCAGAGAGCTCCTCCCATCATCGACGGTCAGGAGGCTTAGCGGGTCGATGAAATCCTGGACTCTCGTTGTCAGGGCAGGTTCCTCCAGTATCTCGTGGACTGGGAGGGATACGGTCCAGAGGAGAGATCCTGGATCAATGCCAATGATGTTCTAGACCCTTCACTCACTACTGATTTCCACAGAGATCACCCGGACAAACCTGCCCCAAGATCTCGAGGAAGACCCCGGCGTCGTTTGCCAGGGAGGGGCTCACAGGGGAGGGGCTCTGTCACGAATGCAGCCTCTGTGGCTCCCTCTGCTCACCACCAGAGGTCCACCACCACCATCTCCTGAGTACTAATTCTTTGGACTGCATTTCCCATATACCCCGTACCTGTGGCTGATTTGACTCACAGGTGTTTCCCATTGACTCTCTCTATTTAAACTGTTCTCTCAGCTTCCTCCTTGCGAAGTCTTGTCTTGCCATGCAAACATTTCTAAGCACTTATTCCGTGTGTAATTTCCTGTGTATGACCTGGACTGTTCTACATTGTTCTTGAAGCCTGTGATTGAACTCTGCCTGTTTGACTTGCATTCTGTTGTAATAAAGCTGCATATGGATCCTCACGACACTGCCTCCTCGTTACACTCTGCATGTGGACAACAACATGTGTAGGACAGTCCATAAAACCCTCTTCACTTTTATTTGGAAAAACAAAATACATTATGTTAAGTCTGTAATAATGAATACATACAGGGATGGTGGGTTGAATTTTCTTGATTTCTCATCTCTGAACAACACTTATAAAATTAATTGGATTAGTCAGTTTTTGCGTAAACCAAATTCAATTTGGAATTGTATCCCTAATTACTTATATTTCTAAATTAGGTGGTCTCCCTTTCCTATTGATCTGCAATTATAATATTGCTAGAATTCCTTGTATAAGTTCCATAAGCAAGCATTACTTGTATGGTCTTTAATTTAAGCACTTTTCCCCTCACCGGTACTTTATTTGGAACAACTGGGATATTGTGTATATAAGAAGTCTTTGTTTTTTAGTAATTGGTTTGAGAAATAAATTTTGACTGTTTCTCAGTTATTAAATTCAGAAGGGGATTACTTTAAATGATGAATTTTTACGTAAATTCAATTTCCCAGTAACTCCCAAGGAGTTTTCCATTGTAATAGACGCTGTTCCTAAAGGAGTTGTTCTGCTTCTGAGAGAGTCTGTTGGATCATCTACACTTTACCTATTTCTTTAGACCCATTTGCTTTTTGTCACATCCTTCATCACGTAATTATAGAATTAGATTTCTCTTTCAAAAGGAGCTTGTAACAATTCAATATGTGGCGTCATATTGAATCAATTTGGTTGATAATATGGAGTGAAATTAATTTGTTACAATTCAGTTGATGTCATGCCCTCATAGGAATGCCCACCTGGAGGGTAAAACAAGTTTTTAGTGACTGAAATACTGCAGCATGTGTTTTGCCGTCAGCCTGTAGCCTAAAGTTGAGAATGATAAACTAAATTGTATACATTACCTGAAATGACGAATGGGGCTGAGCATGCAGTGAGTTGAATACATTACCCAATGCCCATTGCTGATTTCACTGATTTCAGGTGGCGCTATACACCAGTTTATGTCCAATGTATATAGCTTTGATTTTATGGACAACAGCTGGTACTATTTACAACAAAAGTCCTGGAAGTTTAATGCCTATTTCAATATGTTCCTTTTTTTTTCATATGCCTTTGTAAATATGCTACTCCCTCATTAAACATCAACACTAAACCACGGTTTTATTACATTGGAAATCTACAAACCCACCTAAAGCATCGCATTGGCTTCAGGATGCAATGTTTTACCTACACTTGGAAAAGATTCAATATTCAATTATGGTTCTCATACATTTTCTTATGTCTGCCAACCCTTATTAATTTTCCTCTTCCATGAATGTACTTCCTAAGTATGGGATTCACATTAATATTGTAACTTTTTCTTTTTCACACACCTCTCTAATATGGTAATCTTGTGTTGTTTGACGCTTAGGTACATATGTCAATATGTAGGGTTTACGTCGTTTACTGTTGGATCATTGTTACACCTTTGATTGTGGTATACAACTCCTCCCCTTTTTAAATATGGTCATTATTTAACTATTGCATAATTTTTATTTAATTTTTATTTGATAAAATTACTATTATTATTACTAATATTATTTTCTTTTTCATTATCTTATTTTTAAAATCCTACTAACTAACATAAGGCAGTGTTGTCGGGGTTGGTGGGGGAGGGATTGAAAATGTAAAAATACCATCTCTGTACAAACAATAGCATTTTTCTTTGGAATAAGAGAGAAAAAACAAGTAATTAAACCAATATAACAAAAAAAAAGATTAAAAATACACTATAGACTAAATTATATTTATTAAATTAAAGTTGTGTAAGGTCTATGTT
This sequence comes from Meda fulgida, assembly GCA_030578275.1. Lineage (NCBI taxonomy): Eukaryota > Metazoa > Chordata > Actinopteri > Cypriniformes > Leuciscidae > Meda > Meda fulgida. Next base: position 31,420,332 of record CM060624.1, read on the forward strand.
AATGGATTGCAGCTATAACAACACACGTTTCTTTGAGTTAATAAAACGGTTAAAAACAATGTTTAATAACTACTGTTTCTATGGAATAACACATTCATACCTTTAAATTATTTTTTTCTCTCTCTACTTTTAGCACTTATTTCACACCATTGCATTCTGTTTTTTTAATGCTACACATATTTTGGAATGAATGATTTTTGTTTATTATTGTTGGCTAGTGGTTTTCCACAATTACCAGCCACGCAGCATTTTTACAAGCCACATTTTTGTTGTTGGAAAATTACGTTTTATATGATTAAAGTTGACAATGGGGCTTAAAACGTGCTAAAATGTACTAATATTATCATTAGCTCTGATAAGGTTGTGTATAAAGCTCCTTTTTTGAAAACATGTTGTCTATTAAGATAAACGCAGAAAATAGCTTCTTATTGTATATAGGCCAAATAAAAGTGCTGCATCGTTTTTTTTACAGCAGTAAATACTATAATACAGAGTAGAACAATTATCTGCATTAGAAACAACGAGCAAAGAATAAATTAGTTTTTCTAAGAAAAAATCCACAATTAAGGCAACAGGATTACAACTTTATATAGGCATATATGACAGTTTTGGGGACCTTGGAACTGTTTGTTTTGCATCAGCATTTCCTCAGAGCTCTGACTTAATATTTATCATCATGAAGCTCTGGTAGCTTCCCTTAATCATGAAGATTAATTTTTCATTATATCGGCCACGCACACTCACGCACAGACTGAACGCTGTGTTGATGTGTGTGTGCATGCGACCAGTCGCGTGTGATGACAGATCGTACCATCAGGTAAAAGCAGGCGGGAGGCTGACGGTCTACAGGTCTGAGGGACTGTGACTGCCCTGAGACAGATTCAACTTTATATTGTCGTTTGACAAAAGTCTGGATGCCATATTTGGCGCGCGCACCCTCGCGCAGCGGCACTGCAGGAGAGGCGCCTGTGGTCTGGATTCTCCTGCTATTAAAAAAGATTGCTATATCATCGCTGCCGCTGGTTAAGTTGATAATTAAGGGCAGACTAAAACAGCCCTCAGTCCGACTGCCAGTCCGCAAGTTTAATCTCCGCGTGTCTTCTTGTTTACAGTGTTGTCGTTCAAGAGGCTTCACGAATGGACCAATAAGCAAACACTATGCTATGTGCAGGTATGCCTATAGTAGCCTACTCATGGGAGTTGTAGTGTCGTAAGGTGCGTTCCTTTCGACCGTAAGTGGACTGCGAAGTGAACTTCACAGGGTATTTCGCCATCTTAAGTGAGATTCCAATCCGAAGGGAACGAACACGTTCAGTTCGAAGGCCACTACAAACGGCATAGGGAATAAGGGAATATCGATACATCACTTCACAGGAAGTGGAGAGCGATGATCACCCAACTGTCATTGCGCACCACGTCATCACCAGTCAGAGCCATAGATATTATAAATACATAGACGCCCTATTAGCCGCTTTGGAGCGTTGCTGCGATACGTCAACGTGTCCGCCATTTTGCGGAGGGCAAGACTGTGCTGTGAACAAATGCAAGTAAACGGGTGAGCTGCGGTTTTCCTGGATAAAAACAATAATAACGTTTATATTTATCAGCCGATTTCAGTGCTTTGCACGTGGTGTACGTTACTATTACTAATTATATAATTACCAAATACAACCAGAAAAAAATGTTCTGTCTTGTTTGTGAAAGGTAATTCCCCGAGACCTGTTTTCAATTGTGTGGCGACTTGTACAGCCCCAAGCAGCGCACGAAACAGGCATTTTTCTCAATTCCCATAATGAGAGGTATGGGCAAGTTGCCCTTCTTGATATGGCGGCGCCGTTGACGTACGCTCCAGCAGCCAATAGGATGTCTATGTATTTATTATGTCTATGGTCAGAGCAGTCATACATAACGATGGAGTTTTCTAAGAAAATTCCTTCTTTTAATGATTTCCTTTGTGAAGTCAAATATTTAATCAAATCACTAAGAACAATCGATAATAGAAAATGTACGTTTTTTTCTGAAAAAATATGATGAGATCCTTCTAGTACCATGAGCTATATCTCCGCCGTTTTTTTTATTTATTCAAAAATGTATTTTTATTTATTTATTTATTTTGATTTTTTGTTTATTTTTTCGTTCTGTATCCTTTGATTGTGCAAATTTGACTATGTATAATAGATGCTTATTTGGAAATGTTCTATATTTCTAAGAAATGTATATTCGCACTACTGGAAAACATTTCTTCAATAAATAAAAAAAAAACGATGGAGGAGTTTACGTATGTGTGTAATTATTCATACATTTTGTCATTATTATACAAATTACAGTATTTTTAACGGTTATTGGAGTGAATATTACATTTACATATACTATTTTTGTATGTCCTAGGGACTATAGAAACGATTAACAATTTACCTCAGTGAATGTAGTCAGCTTAACTAGTTTGTGAAGTAAAGTGATTTTATTTTAGGTAGCCGTAAAATAGTGCTTAGATACATTTGTCATTGTGTGTGTGTGTGTTATTTGTGTGCTTAGGGTCTAGAGAAACTGTTGTTAACTTTCTTTGATGACGTTTGCAGGGCATTCCAAATGAGCGGTTATTGTCAGCGAAGTCCACTTCAACTGATATACCGTGCTCAGGGAGTAGGGAGCAGTGAACACTTGTGTAGGGACCCTGTCGAATGGAACGCACCTATAGTGTCAAATTGCAATGGGCTATATGCACGCATAAGTTCCGCATTTGACACAAGGATGCTCTTCAGTTTCCGGTTGGGGAGATTAAAGGAGGAAAACCGAGGAAAACGGGATTATGGCAAAGTCTTCAAATTTTACTGTCCTCCCTTCTTTGAAACGAAACTTTCATACGTTTAGATGTAATTTTATATATAGTTATGTTTAATTAATATAATTTTAAAAAGAAGCATAAACACAACGAGGGGTGTCTGTTTTGTCTGTTTTTGTGACTAATGTTTCTTTAGTATAACCATGGAGTATAAAATTAAATACAAATTCTCGGTATTGCATTGGACTCTACGATCGGCGGAAGTTATCGAGCTTCCTTAGACCTTCACCGGAATTACCGCCGTGCATAGAGCCCATTCGTTTATGTAAGATGTCTTTTGACAAGACTACAATTTTTCAACACGTCAAAGTGGCTAGTGGGAGTGACTGTGTTAGGCTACTCGCCACGGGTGAAATCCACCCGCATTTGGCGGGTTGGCAGGTGTTAATGTCAAGCCCTGCAAATAACCCCACAAAGTTATTAAAACCTGAAATGTTTTACACATATGTTTGAGCCTAGCTTATAAATCAACTTATAAATCAGCTTATAAATCATACTAAATTATGTTTTTCTTTCTTTCTTTCTTGTAAAAATGTAGAATGTCTTCTGTGAGGGTGTTTAAGGGTTAATGTTAGTTTTTGCACACGTTTCTAAAACAGAACCAGGAAACCATTCCAGCTGTTCAGAGAAAATGAAACTTACTGAGCTGTTATATCTGTCTTTCTCTGTGTGTGTGTAAACACAGATAAATGGCAGAAGGCAGTTTTTCTCAGGAGCAGTTCAGCTGTCCAGTGTGTCTGGATCTACTGAATGATCCGGTGGCCATTCCCTGTGGACACAGTTACTGTAAGATCTGTATTACATGCTGTTGGGATCAGGAGGATGAAAAGGGAGTCTACAGCTGTCCTCAATGCAGACAGACCTTCACTTCAAGGCCTGTGTTAAATAAAAACACCATGCTGGATGAAGTGGTGGAGCAACTGAAGAAGATGAAACTCCAAGCTGCTGTTTCTGCTCGACCGAAAGATGTGGAGTCTGACATCAGTACTGGAAAACGAAGCAAGAAAGGAAAGAAAACTGCAGGAAAAAAACATCTGGTGTGTCTTAACTCTTACTGTAAAAAATCTATCTTGGCTTCATGACCATCTCACACTATATAGGTTGCAAACCCCATTCACATAAAGTCAAATGAGTATCCAATATTGTATGTACTCGTTTATACAATCGTGCTACACAAAATAGTTTTTTTTCTCTGACATTTCCAGTTTTACTTGTTTTTTGTATCCAGACGATTTTAAAAGAGCGACAGAGTAAGTTCCAGCAGAGAATCCAGCAGAGAGAGAAAGATCTTGGGGAGCTGAGAGAGGCTATGGAGTCTCATAAGGTGAGCTTAGAGAACAACAGATACACAGGCCGTGTGAGGTGTATATAATAAGAGCAGATTGAGATGTGTGTCCTGTACAGCGCTCTGCAGAGACAGCAGTGGGGGACAGCGAGAGGATCTTCATTGAGCTGTTCAGCAACATTGAGATAATCTGCTCTAAGGTGGCACAGCGGATCCGAGATCAGGAAAAGGCCGCAGTGAGTCGAGCTGAAGGATTCGTGGAGCAACTGGAGCAGGAGATTGATGATCTGAGCAGGAGAGATGCAGAGCTGGGGCTACTTTCTCGCACACATCGTTTCCGGAAGGTAACAGAGATCTGAAATACAGGACAGTAGTTTTAGAAACACCTTACCATTAGAGACTTTTTCATTTTAAGTTCTATTTAATTGGAGGAATTTGTCATACTCACACAGCTGATAAACTGTTAAACTTTAGTGCTTAACTAAACATCATGCACCATTTGTGCTACAGACATATATGATACATAAAATCATGTGGCTTTTTGTGAAAAGGTGACACTATTACTTTTCTTAATTATTAGGGTTTTCACCTGATGGATGATAAAAAAGCATAAAAAAAGTCCCAAAGACGTGAAAGAGGGGGTAACATTTACATTGTATTCCATTTAAACTGATTGGATTTCTAAGATCTATAGAAATGACTAGAACAGAAGTGCTAGACTAGACCTGAAGAGCCCAGTAGAACACCATGAAAAAAATACAGGACACAACTAGCAAATAAAGCATATATAATATCAAACTGGTAGTTCAAGTATACACAAGTCACTCAAGATGATTTGAATAAACAAGCAGAGTAAATATCTGTGCATGAAAGGTTTTTGTCTTTGTGCCTTCCTGTAGAGTTTTCAGTCTCTCCCTGAACCTCCTGAATCTGCAGATGTACCCAACATCACTGTCAGCTCTCTCCTCTCGTTTGATGATGTGGGAAAGTCTGTCTTTCAACTGAAAGAAAAACTGCAGGAATTATGTAGAGAGGAGATAGACAGGATATCTGGCAGAGGTAAAGTAGTGGACATTTATGAACTCGTAGACATCATAAATATTAAGAACTTTTTAATGGGAGCTATATTAACTATGTCTGTTTAATTTTTTAGTAACATACATTGAAATCATTCCCACCAATGAACCCAAGATCAGGGAGGAGTTCCTGCAATGTAAGACACAATGATATTATTTTTATTAGAATATATTAAGTATGTCTATTAAGCCATTTGATATTACAAAGACATTTGGGATGTCCTCACAATACAGATCTTTTTTGTAATTTCAAATATTCTGAAGCCATTTTTGCATTTCAGTCCAACAGTAATATGACTTTTACTGTTTGTTTATTCTCCACTTGTCTGTGCATCAGTGGTAGGGATTACTCAGTGTACAGTCTCAAATATCACTAATAAAAATGCAAGTTCCCTTTCAGTCAGTCAAGTTCAACATTACGTTGAATGACTGATGCATTGGGGTTTCACTTGGGAGCCCAATCAGCTTCGATGGTAATAAAACGGGCCAATGGATTTTGGCAAGTGAGATTTGCATGACAAGCCACTCCTCCGGACATAAAGGTATATAAGCTTGCCTGCAACTCACTCATTCAGGGTTTAGCCTCGGAGGTTTCACCTTCGCATTGAGAGGAAGGCGCTTCTTCAGTTGGAGAAAAGGCATTCAGCTGTTTTCGCCTAAAAAGAGCAAACTTGCACAGAAAAGTGCAATGATTTTATCCCAGGGCCCTTCAACAATAAAAACAGCAGTTTCCCAAAGGGGCAAACACGGGTTGTGTCTTTTTAAAGATGACATTCCACCCGTGTGTTTCAGGATGTGGTTGTTTCCTGACCCTGATGACTGGTTTCTCAGCACGAGATGTGCTGCACAGCATCGCCCTGCACCGGTTCCTTTCTTCCCGGAGGTGCATGAGGAGGTCATGAAGTCGTGAAAGGCATCTTTTACTGCCCAAAGCCACTTCATTGATTCCTACGTGCTCACTACCCCCGATGCTAGCTACGCGAAGATTGCTCAGGTGGAGTATGCAATTGCAGTGCATTTATGACTGCAAAGTGCTGGCACCTGGTAGAAAGGACTGGGCCTCCCATCCAAGGCCTGTATATTCTTGGCCGTGCTTGCCGCCAAGGCTTAAAGTGCTGCTGCTGGACAGGCTGCCTCTGTCCTACATGCTTTGGCCTTCCTGCAAGTCCTTTAGACCAAAGCGTTAAAAGAGCTGCATAATGGTTGTTCTGAGTCGGTACTGATGCAGGAATAGCGCACTGCGTGACAAAAGTCACCGCGTGGGCCCTTGGCAAGATGATTTCCACATTGGTGGTCCAGTAACACCATCTCTGGCTGAATTGGACTGAGATGAAGGAAGCCAACAAAGTTCGCTTTTTCAACGCCCCCATCTTTGAGGTCGGCCTCTTCGACACTGTTGAGGACATTGACCAGCAGCTCTCGGCAGTGCAGAAGCAGACGGAGGCGATCAAGTACCAGACCAGACCGCCGAGGGCTGCCCCTTCACCACCCCCCGCGGCATCTAAATCGGCTCCGGTGCGGCCCAAGAAGAAATGCGACAGTCCATTTCAGCTACCGCTAAACCCTCTAAGAGATTGTTATGCGATTCAGTTCTCCCGGCATCCCCTCAGGTTCAGAGGCTTCCTGTTTTCTCAGTGGCAAACAAAGATTCCCCGGACCTGCTGGCAAAGGACACAATATAGCTGGTCCCTCCAGCTGAGATGAAGTCAGGGTTTTACAGACCGTTCTTCAGACCAAGAAAGGCGGTGGGCCATCTGGGGCATTGGGTCAACTGGGAAAAGAGCAAATTCTCCCTGGGCAGAGTATTTCTTTTCTCTGTATCTCACGAACGAGCGTGCTCAGCCTGTGCTGACCTGCCTGAATTTATTCAAGAGTAGGACAGTGGTTCTACTGAAACAATTTCAGAGGCTCCTGGGGCATATGACATCCACATTGATGCATATGAGACACCTTCAGCACTGGCTACACGGCAGAGTCCCGAGATGAATGGCGTCAGGGCACACATCGGGTGACCATCGCACCAATCTGTCGCCACACCTTCAGCACTTGGTCCTTGCCTTTCTACGGGCTGTAGTGCCCTTATAGTACAAGTGTCCAGGCACGTTGTTGTTACAACAGATGCCCCCAGAACAGAGCCCCCTCTAATAGGCGATTTTATGCCTTGATTGGTGTTAAATGCCGGATCAGCTCTGTGCTTTCCTTCCTGCAGGAGAGGTTGGAGTAACGTCTGTCTCCCTCCACCTTAAAAGTGTATGTTGCCACCGGTGCAGTACATCACGATGCAGTAGACGGTAGGTCTTTGGGAAAGCTCAACCTGATCATCAGGTTCCTGAGAGGCGCCAAGAGACTAAATCCTCTCATGACTGCGCTTACATCAAGAGGATGTGGGACCTGCAGGCATCTTTTGTCAGCGAAATGTGCCTGGAATTTGGGCCACTGACTAATGTAATCCTCATGGAATGTTGTCACGCAGTGCACAGTTCCTGCATCAATACCGGCACTGGGAAGGGTCAGCGGTTGTGGTGCTTTCCATAGGCACCTCAATGCATAACATCCAACATGACTGTCTGTTACTGTCGTAACCTCATTCACTGAAGGAGGGAACAGGGACGTTACATCCCACCTGCCACAACCCTGTATCCCTGAATGCCTGTACCCCTCTCAGCTGCTCAGCACAAACCTGAATGAGTGAGTTGCCAGCACTCGAAGGTGATTGGGCTCCCAAGTGAGACCTCAATGCATCAGTCATTCGACGTAACGTCTCCGTTCCCTCATTCAGGGAGTAAGCAAGACACTGCTGCAGTAGAATTCACTGTGGATTTTTTTTCATATATACTAAATTACTTGCGCCTCAGAGCGTGCAGATGAAACGCACTAAAATCAGTCATGTTATCTTGCTTTCGGAGGAGAATGCCTGCTGTTTTTAAACATAGTGTGTGAGACAGTTCTGGGAGGTAATTATACCGAACCACTTTGACGACTGTGAATGATGACACATTTCAGAATGACCAAAACAACATTTCAGATGCTGTGCAACGAGACCGGTCCGCTGGTTGGTCCAGTTATGCTGTCCCATTAAGCAAAGTCACCTGTCTTTTTTGATGAACATCAAGGAATTTATTCGCCCATGCGCATGTTTTCTTATCGGCTAAAAAAATTATCAGCCTCAATTAAGCGCCTAAGTTTTTAATGCATGTTTTTAGAATTTATGCTTATCTTGGCGTTTGCATCCAGCGTTTTTTGTCATATCCGAAAATGTGCTTAAAAATAAGGGGGATGAAAACAGCTATTGACACACCAAAATGGAGGATGAATAAATTATTTTGTGTTTTATCTCCATCAGATTCCAGTCAGTTCACTCTAGACCCAAACACAGCGAATAAACACCTCCATCTGTCTGAGGGGAACAGAGTGGTGACTTTCACTGCCAGCGTCCAGCAGTATCCTGATCATCCAGACAGATTTCATTATTATCCTCAGGTGCTGTGCAGAGAGAGTGTGTGTGGACGCTGTTACTGGGAGCTTGAGTGGAGTGGGAGTGGATTTGTGGGTATATCAGTGTCTTATATGTACATCAACAGGAAGGGACAGAGAGATGAGTGTGTGTTCGGATATAATGATCAGTCCTGGAGTTTGATCTGCTCCACCTCCAGATGCTCATTCATTCACAATGACAGCCATACTGAACTCCTTGTACCCTTCAGCGGCTGTAGGATAGGAGTGTATGTGGATCACAGTGCAGGAACTCTGTCCTTCTACAGCGTCTCCGACACAATGACCCTCATCCACAGAGTCCAGACCACATTCACTCAGCCGCTCTATCCTGGGTTTGGGGTTATAAATGGGACGGCAGTAAAACTGTGCGATCTAACACTATAGATTACAGAGAGCTGACTGCAAATGTTACTGCAATATGGCTTTGAGTTGCATGATAAATCGGGAACAGTGAGATATTATTCTGGTGTTTAGTAAACTATCATGTCAAGTATTTCAACAGGGAACAAAGTTAAGTTTTCTCATTAGAATAATGTTCTAAGAGCGGGTGAAGAATAAATATGTACAAAATACTAGCAGAAACAACAAATATCAGAGTGATCAATGTAAGATATATGTATTACTTTTTTTTTTCCGCCTTACTGCGACACCCCCAAACTCATTTGGTCATTAGTCCTAAATAGTAATGGTGACCGGGGCACAACCTAAAGCGGGGCTACACGTGGTTTAAACGCTTCCACATATGCTAGCATGACAAAACTTAGTGTATTTACTAGTTGTCATATCAACACTAAAGAAAAAATCTTCAGAAATCTTCAGCAATTTCTTTACTATAGCCAACTTACTAAAGTTTAGTGTTTAAGTTAAGTTAAGTGTTACTCATTTTTAGTGTTTATTTAAAGCAAGACAAATCTGCTATTTTAATCTTCGATCTGTTATTTAAAAGTTTAGATACTTCTTTAATGCTTAGCTAGCAGAAGACAATAGCCAGGTTAAAATCCCTGTTGCGCAGATGGAGCATGCTGTAACACTGTGTAACAATGTGCCCTGCTATTAGAACTATGCGGTTATGGCGTTAGAGATAATTCACATTAATTGCTTTAATGAATTCTATTGAGAAACCATGAGAAACAGGTGAACAAATACTGAGAGTTTAATGTAAAGCAAAAAAATGTAAAGCATTCTGGCTCCTCTATTGTGTCCTGTTCTTTGAGAGCTGTGTGGAGGGAGGGAGGAGTGTGTTTTGCTCAGCTCTGTGTTTTTCTGAATGCGTTTCTATTTGAATGAAATCTATTTGCCCACATTGTTTTGAACTATGTACAGATGTGTTATGCAGTGTTCATTGTTAAACTCCAAAATTAGTTTATTTGTAATTATTTAAAAAGCCATTATTTTATTTGAAAAGGTTAATAATGTTACTTTATTGAGAAAATATTTTGTTTATAAAGTCGACATTTTCTTATGATCATGTTACAATGTGCCCCACCTATGGGGTGTGTTTGTCATATTTCACTTCCATTCTTTTGGGGTAAAGAAAGAAAGAAAATGATGCACTGTAATAATGAAACAAAACCACATGCATGTGTGAAATTAATGTGGAAAAACATACTCTGAACCCCAAGTGGATTTACACAGACTGAGAAAGTCAAAAAAGTAGGTTGTGCACATTGGTTCATCTTCCAATCACTATAGCATTTATAACACTTACAGATCAGGGATAGGAATGATACTGGATGACCCCCGCAGAGTCCAACCCTAATCAAACACACACCTGTCTGTCATTTTTAAACAATCCTGAAGACATAGGTTAGATTTTTCAGGTTTAATCTTTTCATATGTTTTAAGATTTGTTTGATTGCCACATACACACATATTGGCCTATGTGGAAATTTGTGTAGTTTAATATTTGTCCTGTTTTTAAGCATTTTGTATTTTCTTGTTCTTTGAAAAAAACACTATCTTCTGCATTTCTTTCTTCTGCTTCCTGCTGCAATGGCACAATAAAATGCTCAGGTGAATGTCTAGTACTAGCCTCTGTGTTCCCTGCTGGGCTCAAACCAGACATTTCAAGCACTAACCCAATAGTTTCCAGTCCAGGGACCAGAGGCCTGATGTATAAACGTTGCAATGTCGCAATTTTCCCCACACATATCAGGATTAATAAAAAAAAGTATAAATATACATTTTTTTAATAAAAAAAATAATAAAATTAAATAAAACCATGTTCGCACCATTTGCAAACTCTAAAGTATAATAACCTACATAAATCATACTTATCAGACAGTTATCAGTTTGTAGCAGTAAATGCAGACATGTCTTATCGATCACAAGTTCAGTCTGGCGTACCACAAGGCTCAGTAGGCTACTATGCCCCCAGAGGGTAATAACTGTAAAATATAGCAATCAGTTAACGAAAAGCAATAACTTTGTCATGTTTGCTTTATTCTTTTAATGGAGAATTTTAGCATTACTCTTTCCTTTTTTAAAATCTTTGAGAAAACAATCGCGTTTTTGAACTTCGGTTATTTTGATCCTCCCCGGCACCCGTCAGTTGTGTCTCCGCATCAGCGCACCCGGAAACTGATCAGTGCAACAAAAGCATCGCTTTCTGCAGGCAATAAACACCATCAGGTCTGTTCACAACATGCTTTCAGAGACGAGAAAACATTTCAGTAATATGTTTATAATAGAAGTCAACTGTTTATCCTTCAGTATGTCACTTGTAATGTGTTGGGTGTAGTCCAGCGGTAGCTTTTTACTGGGGCTGCTACTGTGAATCAGATGGCAGTAACACACATTAAAGTCCTCTGTTTTGTTTACATATATATATATATAACATGCATGCTGTTAGACTGTATGGTTGTTGTTTTGTTGTTTCTGCTGTGAGAAGGCAGAGGTTAATCTCATTCAGATTTCTGACTGTTGATAAATCCGCTTTAAAATGGATTACAGGAACGTTAAATGTGTATGTGCTCTCAGAATCAGAGAAGTGTACACAGACTTGAAAAAGATTATTGGACTTTCAGTTTTGTAGTGCCTAAACAAACAATGATATTATTATCATTATTAATGCATATAATGATCACATGAGTTGCTGAAAGATCGATCTGTGTCTGAAAATGCTGATAATGTTAGACTTGGACAGTTAATTCAAGCCATTGTATTGTATAAACACATTCAAATGCAGTGTCATTAAAAACATTAGATGTAATGTTAAAAAATTTCAAAAGTTGTGAGATTTTGTCAGATGTAAATGGTAAGATGTTTATAGTTAATGTGATGAACGTCAAGTCATTGTGCAAGAATGAAGAAGAACAATATAATTCTGAGAAAAGATCAGTATGTTTTGCCACTTTAGATCATACAAGGAGTTGGTTGAAAGAAGTGCTTCTCTTTTGCTGAAATTACAAAAATGATCTTGTGTGACTCTTTTTTTAAAGTGTTGAGTTTAACAGTAGTTTTATTGTGCTGTGAACTCCTCCTAAGACCACGAGTTCTGCACCAGGACTCATACAGTGTTGGAGTCTCCAGTGGAAATTGGCCCGGCTACTGGACTAAACTAGTCCGTTTCAAGTGCATGTTTTAATGTGGTCGTTCAGAGCTGTACAGAGCAGTCTTTGTTGAGATTAGAGACACAAACACGACTCCTGAACTGATCCTGTAACTGTGCCTGAAGAGCCTGAGACGAGACTTGGTGAAGGAAGGAGGTCTCTTTCTTTCCCTCAGCGCCTTATGCGTTTCTCTTACTGTTTGTTGAGGATGTAAACAGAAATAAGTCACACACAAGGTTGTGTGTTACAGTAATCCAGCAGTCCATTTTTTTAAAGCCTACTATATCATATATGAAACACAATTCTAAAGCCTCTACATTAACATATATAGGCTAGCTGATAATTCATACTTTTTATCAAGTATAACCGCCTCAGGTTGTTGTACGCATGTCTTTTTGCTGTGAAATCTTTATTGATTTTATGAAATAGACAAAAGAATAACATTTATGTTGTTAGTAGTATTGAAGATGAACACTTGCTTGATTATCCATACATATTTTTTTTATAATGTGCGAATTAAATTTGATACATCAGGCTTTTGAGGATTTATTTGTTCATCTCTCAATCATCATTGTATTGCATTGCATTATATTATATGTTTTGCCCCCACAATAAAAACTACAGAGCTTTGATCATAAAACTAAGCCTTTAAATATCATCTTACTAAGACATTATTTTAATAGCAGATATAGAGTGACAACTATTATTTATATGCCTTTAATGTAAGTAGTTTCCTTATAAAGATCTCATTGATTTGCATTACAATCAGAATTTTACTTTTTGGCCATATAAATATCAGTAGCAGCATAACATTTCAAATTTTTTGCTTGGTTTGTGCCTCTGAATAAAATGTAAGTGTTTTTTTCCTCCTTCGAGAATGAGCTTCATATTCTTCTCACTATATCAAATATAAGCCAAAAAAAAGAACACATGCGATCAAATATGATACTCAACAAAAACTTTTTTTTTTATTATCTAATGGTTAAATATACAAAAAAAGTCTGAGACTGGCTGTTTTCCTTTTTTTTTGACATTGTCTTTGTAAATAATTTTAGATGTAATAATTTTGAATGCACATTATACAGAAAAAACCTTGCATAACATGACTTATATTCTGGCTTCCTGACACTAACTTTTCTTTGTGTGTGTGTGTGTTTTGTGAAGCATCATGTCGGATAAAAGTGAGCTGAAGGCTGAGCTTGAGCGAAAGAAACAGCGCTTGGCTCAGATTAGAGAGGAGAAGAAGAGAAAGGAGGAGGAACGCAAGAAAAAAGAGGTACAAACTTTTCACTTGCATTAAAGGGATAGTTCACCCAAAAATCTAAATTCTGTCATCATTTACTCTCCCTCAAGTTGTTCCAAACCTGTATTCATTTCTTTCGTCTCTTGAACACAAAAGAAGATATTTTGAAGAATGTCAGTAACCAAACAGTTAATGGACCCCATCGACTTCTATAGTATGGAGAAAAAAACACTAGCCTATGTAAGTCAATGGGGTCCATTAACTGTTTGGTTACCCATATTCTTCAAAATATCCTCTTTTGTGTTCAAGAGATGAAAGAAATACAGGTTTGAAACAACTTGAGGGAGAGCAAATGATGACAGAATTTTCATTTTTGGGTGAACTATCCTTTTAATATACCAGAATAAGTTCCACTTCATGTGCATTCATTCACACATAAGAATGCCGCTCAATACTGCCCAACATGCCAGAGGTCTGTTGCTCTAAGATGTGTCTGTAAAACAGGTGGTCTTTAGTGTGCGTGTGTGCATAGTATGCTTTTATACTATACTGTGCATAACTGCGATAGAAACAATACTCGACATTTACACTGGTTAGCATATGTCATAGTAGTATTGTTGTTTAAGCGATGAATCCACCAAAATATTCAGCACTACCTGCATATTTTCAGGCACATCACATGAGTAAAAAAAGTTTGCAGTTATTGATCAACTTAAATTTCCCATAAAAGAAAGATAAATGTTAGTTTGATTGTTTATCTTACTATAACTTTAACAGGGTTGAGTTTGATGAATGCAATCAACACTGCAATTTGTGTCAAAATTGAGTAAACGCTGAGTAAGTAAACCGAGTCAGATTGCTGTTTTTTGTTGTTTGGGCACAATAGAAAGTTAGTTTTGGAGTGAAGTGTTTGATGGCCTGTGTTTGTGTCAGGCTGAGCTGAAGAAGGAGGCCGTCCCGCAGCAGGATGACTCAGACCTGGAGAAGAAGCGCAGAGAGGCGGATGCTCTTCTGCAGAGTATCGGCATCACGTCAGACACACCTGCGGGTAGGACACCCCCCGGACACAATCAGTTTCAGATTTACCTGTCCTAAGATATCAAACTCCGAACGCTGACGACCCCTCCTGCCAATGTTCAATAATAACTACATGTGTTTGGTATATCAGTAGGCCACGGTTTATCCTACAAGTGCAGTCACATTAACGGAAATTTGGCCGAATTTTACGGGCAAAGCAAATCCATTGTCCATTATCAGTAGTTTAACAATGCATGAAGCACCACTTACTCACTGACTTCTAAAGTCGGCAGCTTTATATTGTTCAGCGCAGCAAATTCATGCTTTAAGTTTAATCCAATGCGAAATCCATGTGTTTCGTCTTATCTCATCACGTGAAATTCCATATTACATCGATTTTTTTTTTCAAATATGAAGTTTTAACCGTGACATGTTTTAGTTTTTACCCCTTACCCCAGTTTAATCACCCCCCCCCCCAAATAAATAAATAAATAAACAAATAAATAAATGAGTAGATAAATAAAACTCAATAAATAAGTTGCACAATATAAATAATATTTCAAAAAAAAAAAAAGCATGGATAAAAGGAAAAATACATATAAATAACACATGCACAGATCAATAAAGGGTTGGGTCAAAGAAATATATTGTTTAGACTTTACAGAAATAGTAGGCAGCAACACAGAGATATAGGACATATTTGGAAGTGTTCTTCCTCTTTTTGTAATGCATTCTGAGTCAGAGATACAGAGACCCCAATTTTGTCACATAGATTCCTATGAAGATTTCGGCCCCGGAATTATGCTGTGCAAATGTAAATGTGACTGCATCCAAATATTTCAAATCTGTCTCTGCAAGACTGCACTTCACCAGTTCCTCTGAGTGTTCCCACCAGATGAAGAAACCCAGTGTAGTGTGCTTCAGTGATTGAACACACGGGGGCAGAAGTGCACCACAGTAGTTTTTTTTTGTCAATATACGTTCTTTGCTGTATTTTTTTTTAATTATTATTATTGAATATTTATACATTACAGCAAATAGAAAGAAAATATAATGTAATTTAAAAACAATAATACAAATAATGAAAAAAAGACAGGTATGAGATCATGAAATAAATAACATAAAAGCTTCACATAAAGACCTAGTACGTATAGCTTTACTGTTTTTTAACCCAAGTAGTAACTCACAATAACTTTTCATTTCTATCTGAAATTAAAAAAAAGGGTTTTCCTTTAGCCCATTTTTGTTTGTGTATATGATATTTCCCCATAATCAAACAGAGATTAACACATACCACATTTGGTGGTAAACTTTGTCTATTAAAATAAAAAAAGACATCTTTTTGAGAAAATAAAACTTTCATTCCTAACCATTTACAAAGAAAACATTCCATATCCACCCAAAACATTTTTTAAATGTAATTAAAAAATAAGTGGACAACATTTTCTTTCTCCGTCCCAACGAAATCACATATAACATCTACATCACTACGAAATCTTAGAAAAAGAGTTTTTACTGGGTACACCAGATGAAGTATTTTAAAATGTACTTCTCTCACCTTATTTGTTATGCAATATTTTTTTGGCAGCAACCATGCATATTTCCAGTCAATGCAATCAACTTTAGAATACCAGTATGTTTTAGAAGATATTGGGCTGTATTCAGTAAGTAACTTCCTAATAAAGTAATTATTCCATTTTCTATCAGTAATAGTAACTCCATTAATTACAAAATCAGGTCTAAGACTCACAATCTCCTTATTCACATTTCCTTTCAACAGACACTTTAAACCTGATGGTATAGCATCGAACACTATACAATATTCTTTTGGGGTTACTGGACTATTATACCTTTGAAGAAATTCCACATGGGTATACAGGTGCCCATTTTCATTAAATAACTCTTTGACAAAAATGATGCCATTATCAACCCATTTTTGAAAAAACAAAGTTTTATGCTTAAACCTTATATACCTGTTATTCCAAATTATTACATTTGTTTGGAGAAAAATTGTGTTTATTGATAAGCATCCATGAGAGAAGCACCTGCCTGTGAAAGTTACTTAATTTAATGGGAATCTTACTGATTTCGAAGTTGCATTGCAACAGAAAAGCTAACCCACCCATCTTTTCAAAAATTAGATTAGGAATTAAATACCAAATTTTATTTTTGTATTAAAGTAATGCTTGATCCATCTATTTTTTTTTAATTGAATTTGAGGTGCTGAAGTCAAGCACATTTAGACCTCCATCACCAAACGAATTAGTTTAGGTATCTTTTCTTATGTAATGAGATCTATTTCTCCAAATGAAATTGAAATTCAGCACTTTATTTCTCTTTCTAAAATCCTGATGCCGTAAAAGTTATAGTTTTTAATGTAAAGAGTCAATGTCTGAGTTACAAGTAAAAACAAAAAAGGTGATATTGGGCATCCCTGCCTTATGCCTCTTTCTAAAAGAAATCTAGAGGTAGTGCCATTCGCAAGTTTCACTGAGCTATTACACCCATTATATAAAGTACAAATGGCCCTTTTAAAAATGTTACCAAAGCCAAAAAAATCTAAAGTCGCAAACATAAAATTGTGGTTGACGGTGTCAAATGTTTTATAGAAATCTACAAAAAATATAAAACTTTCATTCTCAATATACTCATTATAATCAATTAGATCTGGGACCAAACGAATATTATTACTTATATGTCTGGCCTTCATGAATCCTGTTTGGCAATCATCTATAATTTGTTCTAAGCATTTTTTTAATCTTTCTGCAAAAATAATAGCAAACACCTTAACATCATTATTAAGTAATGTAATTGGTCTCCAATTATCGATTAGAGTCCTTATTGGCTTTTGGTATCAAGCTAATCAATCCCTGACATAATGATGGAGGTAACTCACCACGTTCTATAGCTTCATTAAACACACATAATAAAAACTGAGATAATTGTTCTTGAAATTCCTTGAAAAATTCGCTAACCAAACCATCGTTACCGGGAGATTTATTATCTTTTAGCTTACTGATCCCAAATCTAACTTCTTCTATAGAAATA
This sequence comes from Meda fulgida, assembly GCA_030578275.1. NCBI lineage: Eukaryota > Metazoa > Chordata > Actinopteri > Cypriniformes > Leuciscidae > Meda > Meda fulgida. The sequence continues at coordinate 31,437,889 of CM060624.1, forward strand.
TCTTTATCACACAACATCATACAATCTTGATCTATACATCTGCCATTTGCTTTAATGCTATCTAGAAATTGTCCTGTATGCCATCTTCCTATTTGCTATATAACGTTTGATAAAAGGTTGATATATAATTAGAAATTTTAACAGGATCTTCAGACACTTCCCCATTTATATTTAGTTTTTATACAGAATTCAACTCAGTGTTTCTATTTTCTAAATTAAAAAAAGTTTTTCTCCCCTTCTTCAAGCCATTTCCCTCTAGACCTTACAAATGCCCCTTTGGCTTTATATTCATACATCTCGTCTAACTGTAACTGTAATTCAAACAACCTTAATTTGTCCTGCTGATTTATTTTAGTCAAATAGTCAAATTAACTATCTCTTTTATTACTTGTTCCTCTCTAATCCTTTTAGCCTGTGCTATTATTTTTCCTCTAACAATGGCTTGTTTTCTTATAAGATACTTCATGTACTCCCAATTGCTACCATATTTATTTGAACTTTGTGCATTGTTCCAGCAACTCAAAATTATATTTTTAACTTCCTTTTCAAACAAGACATCTTCCAATATTGCCTTATTCAATTTCCAGTGTGTTCGTATTCTTACATTATTATACATATTTCCAGATAAGTCTAGATAAATGACTTTATGGTCAGTAAGGACAGAAGTTTCTATAGTAGCCTGGCTTACTTGATTTTCTAGTACACTGGATATGAGCCAAAAATCTATCCTAGACTGTTTACTCCTGTCACCAGAACACCATGTAAATTCTTGTTTGGTTGGGTTTCGGATCCTCCAAATATCCATTAAATCCAACCCCAAACACAAATTCTGTAATTCACTTAAATTATTTAAATTATTTCCTCGAGGAGGAATACAATCCAGGTTATTCTCACAAATAGAATTATAATCTCCTCCAGTAATTAGTTTAGCATCAGGAAAACTATCCAAGATGTTTCTGAGTTTTTCTTCAAAGTCTTGTAGTAAACTTTTATTCCTTACAACACAGTTTGTTGCATATATATATCCTAACACAAAATATTGCTGGTTGAATTCGACAATCAAAATTACCCATCTTCCCAAGGAATGTGAAATACTTTTAACAATTTTTCCTCTAAATTTACCCTCCAAAATTGCAACACCTGCAGAATGATTGCTACCATAAGACATCCACATATCGTTTCCCCACTGGCTCTTCCAAAACTGAAAATCTGATTCAGATGCATGTGTCTCTTGGATGAAATAAAAATCACAAACATATTTTCTACAAAACAAAAAGATTGCTTTTCTTTTAACTAAGTTTCTCAAACCTCTAACATTAAGAGAAAAAACAGCAAGTGAACCTATACTCACAGAACTTCAAAACAAAAGTTTACATCTCCAAACCCCCCTGCACATCCGGCAGCGTACTGTAGGCACTTGTAGACACGAGTCAAAAATAAATGTTATGTCAATGCCTACTTCACAAAGACCTCTTTCCCGTCCACAAACGCTCTGGTCCCAACGAACCTTTTTCTTCTTCTTCTTTTCGTGCAGCTTCAACACTTGGCCACAGCCGACTCCTAATTTCTTTATCAACTGCCGTTAGATCTTCAGCAAACCTCAGCTTCTTTTCCTTCAAAAAGCTGCTTGTCTTTGCACTTTTCCACAGTAAGTCTCTAACATGCCTGGATCTGAACAGGAGAATCACAGCTCGTGGTTTCTGGATCACATCGAGCCTCCTTCCTACGCGATGAACCACGTCAATCTCAGAAGCGAACTTTCCCTTTTCCTCTGGAAGCACTGCAGCGCAGATGTCCACGACCTTCTGTTTAAGGTCTTCGCCTTCACGTTCGTTGAGACCATAAAGCCTCAGGTTCCAGCGCCTTCTATATCTCTCCATTTCGTTTACTTTAGCTTCCAGATCCAGTATTTTCTTGTCGTGGGTACCACTCGATGTTTTCAGCCCAGTCAGATCTGCTTTGATGTCGTTAATCTCACGAGACAAGAATTCGGTGGATTTCTGGAGAGCCTCAATCCCATCAGAGTTCTTTTTGATAATTTTCTCTAAACCGTCAGCTCTTTCGTTGATTTTTTTCTGTCAGCATTCTGACAATGTTATTTTGCAGGTCGAGAAGGGAAGGCTCGTTCTTTGATTCCTTTGAATCAGGAGTATGCGGAGCCGAATCAAGTTCGAACCTTTAGAAAGCAAATTTTCACGTTGCTGTTGGATTTGTGAATAATCATGCACCTCCACGACTTCCTGTTCAGCATCCATCCACATTTCTTGAGCTTCTTTCTTGGAACTTTGTCTCTCTTTGCGTTTTCCAGCCATAACTTGCGATGTCAATCGGCTTACACGTTAATATAGCAATATAAACTTCCTGATGATGTTTAGCACAAAATATAGCTCAGAAGCGGAGTAAAAAAGATTATTGAACTACTACTCGATCAATTTTATATAATTACCACAAATGCATGGAATTTGGAGAAGAAACTTTCCGACCTCATAGATTTAAATCCACCACGGTTGCCATCTTGCGCGCCCCTGCACCACAGTAGTTGTGATGGGGTCTGCAATTTCATCAAGCACTTATATTTTCTATATCTGAACTTTGTCATTTTAATTAAGAATATTGTTCAAACGGAATAGAAACGTTGACAATCTTGGTCAATTGTTTTGATGCTCAGACTAATAATCATTTAACAGACATATATATATATATATATATATATATATACATTTTTAAATTATCCTGTTTGTAATGTTGTTAATATTAACCCTTTAATTATTGTTATTCTATGTGTATAGTATTACGTAGTAATACTAATAATATACTATACTATATTATAATATACTAATAATAATACGTAGTATTATTATTGTGTGTATTGTTATTTTTGTGTGTAGCAAAAATGCAGATGAAAGTATGTTTATCTCTTTTTCTCTTTGTTTAGTTCCTGCACCCATGTCTCCCACGGCCAAATCTGTGGGAACTCCAAGTGAGGCAGGGAGCCAAGACTCGGGAGAAGGAACCACCGGACCAAGGTATTATCTCTCTATATATAATATATATGTATATATCATGCATGTGGCAGCGGAGGGGTGTGTGGCTTCAACGTTGCATGAAGGACAGAGCGTCAGGGAAAGGGTTGTTGTAGTGTTGTGTCTGTGTGGTGCCTGTGTTGAGCAGGTTGGGAAAGGTTCTGCTGAATACATCTCTGTCATTAGCTGTTTTCATCTGTAACTTAAAAGAGAATTTACTGCTGGAAAACCCCTGAGAAGAGAGGAGGAAAACATTAGCTCTGTTCTCTAACACCTACTGTAGTGCGCTGCCCATCTAGTCTGTGTTTGAGAGATCATAGATGTGCTCTTAATGCAAAAGCTGTTCCAAAATGATGATGATGCGGTCTTCTAAGCCATATTCTACAGGAGAATCGTATCTACAGAGAAGGCTATCCCAGAATGCACTGCAGAAAGCTCCAATCAATGATAATTGAATGGAGGGCTGCAATGACGATGTGTTTGTGTAGGCCAATTTGAAAGTTTGGCAAAACAATTTTTCTGGCTTTTGGGTTCTTGTAGGAAATGATCTCTGTGACCAACAAAAGTTTATGATTTTTACATGTTTTGTTCACAATTTACTTTTATGAATTTTGAAACCTAAAAACAAGCAGCAGAAGTAAAAAGCGAAACACATGCCATAAACGAACTACACTGCGGTTACATCACATGACTCAATGCCTCTGCCATTAAGCTTCCGACAACTCTTTCATTCTTTATTTTAAAAAACATTCTCCCTGAAAGTTTGAGTTATAATAGTTTGTAAGAGCTCGATTATGAACAAACTGTGGGAAGGCTGTGAAAGTGACTAGTCAGTAGATGAGTTTATCTGTTCGGCTCAGGAGGTTTAATGTCCCCGGCAAGCTCTTTAGCCCCTTTTAGACACAAAATCCCATGTTACTGATGTATTCGTAGAATAAAACATGAAAATATCCTGAGCTAACCACAGACCTTGTTTAACCAAAAACCTGTTAAAAAAAACTTGTTTCCGGGTTTTGACCTCATAAAAAATATTCCTGCATCACCTTATTGTTCCAATTATCAGTACCAGATTCTAGTTTAGGGTTAAAAAAAAAATCTGGTAGTAAAACAATATTGCCACTTTATTATCGATAGTCAAAATAGAGACGGAACTGGAAAGTATTCTTGAGTGGGAAAATGTGATCTCTATTCCCTGACGACACTGGCTAGGATCGAACACGCATTTCCCACAATGCTTTTCTGAGGAACATGAGCTAGGCACTAGGCCATGGCTCCAGCTAGTAAAACAATATGAATATAGAAGTGTTATAGATTTTTATGCTGGAATAAGACCTGTGGGAGCAGTGAAGAGCTGCCGTGGAGAGTGTTTAACCCCTGATTACAGCAGAAGCTCACACACACACACACACACACACACACACAGATGCCCCCGGGGCTCCGTGTCCACTCATATCCCGCACCACTTCACCACTTCCTACACACATGCAGGTCATGTTACCAACTGCACACACACATTCTCCCTCATCACAGTCATACTCCCACTTATGCACTGATGACCACACACAGCCTCAGGTTTGCTTCCGCTGATGCGGGTCGGTTTAGTGTCAGGATCTGGAAGGATTTCATTGCCTTTTTAAAGGCAGCATGAAATAAAACTGAAGCCTATCTATTTGCTAAATGCATATTATAGATATGCATTTATTGGGAACCAGTCATTGATGCCTGTTTTTTTTTTTATATGCTTCGACCTCAAAATGTTAAATCAAAATGCCATGACTGGACCTTCCAGTAAAAACAACAGACTTCTCTCTGGTGATGAATGCAGGATTTCTCCAATCATTAAGGCCCTGTTTACAGCTGCTATTAAGATGCGTTTTGGTCGATCGGGTCACAAGTGGACGACACTAAATACAGGAGTAAACGCGGTGTAAAACGTCTCATTCTTTGACTCAACTTCGACCACTTCCAGAGGTAGAGGAAAACACATTCGCCCGGATTGCTTTCGTAGTGTAAACACTCATGTGGTTGAATGTGCTCAAACAGCCACAAACACCGTCTTCTCTCTCTCCACTGATCTAATGATGAACATTATGGGAAGAGCGCTAGCCAGACGGGATTTAAACTTTGTCGGCTGAAGACTCAAGTTTGGTTTGAAGATAAAAAACGTACCAAGCACAATGTTCTCTCACCATTCCTGATTTCTAACACACACTCACAGCGTTCGGCTGGTCTTGAGCAGAAACTAAAGCTGATGCTCTCTGTGGGTTTTGCGTGAGCTTATTTCGTCATATATTAATATGTGCTGTGTTCTTTGCTCTCAATAACAAAATAAACACACAACAAAAATGACAGTGGTGAGAAAAACATTTGGATTTGTGGGTGAATTTTGGTGATCTCAGCATGAGAGAAGGAGTGGGGGAAGAAGAGGGAACGAGATGTATTCTGAGGTGAGACTTGCGTTTCAAATGGTGATGCTAACTTCACACGAGAGAGTTCAAATGTTAATTTCCTTTGTTTTCTCAGAGAGTTGGCCTCTCTTTCAGTTCTTCCAGTCTTACAAAGTTCTCAAGTTTTTTTGGCCTACTGTTATCTATAAACTAGTGTGCTCCAAAACAATGACAAGATTTACATTTAGGAGACATAAGCGTACAAAACTTACAGTCTCTCTCTTCCGCCAATATGTATCAAAGATTTTGATGACATCACTCTGCACTTCAGCTTCTCATCAGATCTTCTGTCCAATCAAATGCTCTCTAGAAGCTGAAACTCCGCCCCCTACACTATAAATAGATGCTGATGCTGCAGCTAAAATCGGTCACTCTTTCACACATTTACTATTTTCTACATGGTGAACTGAATGGCACATAGTGCACTATATAGGGGATAAGGAACGATTCAGACCGTGTAAATATGCTTTGAAGTCTGGTTTCACGTTAGTGTCACTTGAACACAGTCCGCTCTGGTCCAGAGACACGACAGCACAGAGCGGATCATATGCGTGCCTCAAAGCCACACGCTGTTACTTCATCGCCACGGACTAACGGTGTTTATCAGCTGGAACAAACTTTTCTGTAAAGTTCACTTTGGCAAGCTGTTTCGAACTCTAAAAAAACTGTCCAAAAAAAGTTAGTTTTGGCCTGATTTTGTTCGAAATGACGTCACGCCAGTTCGTTTTCCAATTTCTCTTGAAGTATATCAGGGCCTTAATGGAGTGGAGAAATCACAATACAATGTCTTTTTCTATCAAAAATGGCCAAAGATAATCTCTAGATTCGCATCAGTCTGTTGTTCTTTTGAGAGATGAAGAATTTCATGCCCCACTGTCTTAATAGAAGAAAGCCAAGACTTTCGTTTCAGAGCCTGCACTGGTGCTCAGCTAGAAGCTTCATCGAACACAACACATTATACACCAGCTACATTCGCAGTGTTGAAGAGAATTTTCATGAATAGCTATAGAATATTTTAATAGGTTTTTTTTTATCTTTTTTTTTTTTACTTTCATCATAATGTAAAAACTTCTTGTGCTACTTTCCTTTTTGGCTTGTGTCACTCCCTCTTATTTTTAGCTGCCATATAGTGAGAATATCCTGTATATAAAATAAAAAAGATGGCAGATTTCATTTCATGTTGACTTTAAAATGAACCATACTCAGAGCTCCTGAGATGGTCTAAGTGTAGAGAGGTCTCAGACCCCTAAAACTAACCCATTGTGACAACCCCAAATCTGCACACGGATTTTCCCCTGCTGTGTAGACCTTACTTAAGACAATTGTTTGACAGATTTAGTGCACCAATTTAGTGACCAAATAATATGCACTACTGTATCTGGTCACATGATACATGATTTTGATGGCATTTCTAATATTTACTTAATACGTGTGTGTGTGTGTGTGTGTGTGTGTGTGTGTGTGTGTGTGTGTGTGTGTGTGTGTGTGTGTGTGTGTGTGTAGAAGCTTTTCTGCTTGTGTTTCTTAAATGCTCTGAAGTGTCGTAACATTGTGTGTTTTTTTAACCAACTTTTATATAACAGCCTCTCTCTGTCTCTGTCTGTAACGCTGTCCCGTGGCTCTGACACTAACAGGACTCTGCACTGGGACTGTGACCCCTCTACTCTTCTGCTTCACTCTGAGCTGGGGTACTGCACTCTTTCTGCTCTTTCTCCTTCACTCTTTCATACCTGTAGAGGAGTCATGAGTGGCACATGATCACGAGCAGGGATTCACACTGCACTGTAGATCAACGGCAGGAGAGCGAGGTGTTTTAAATGCCACACAGATGTGCATGTAAATTTAACCAGGTTTATAAAGTGAGCACAGTGGTTTCCAGAAGACATTTAGGGACTGTTTACACCTGTGTGAACATCTGGGAGTGATTCTGTGAGTTTGGTGCATGTTGACACTACGTGTCAATAGTTTGGACACACTTATTTAGTATTTATTCATTAATGTTAGCCTAGTTCCTGACCAAAATGCGTGAGCTGTTTTAACTGAAAGCAACTGACAGATCTTGAAATATGTGAGTTCCACTGTTTTGTCTCGAGGTGAACACCAGTAATGTTTTTTTTTTTTTCTAAGGCATGCTTATAAAAGCTACTTAAATGTCCTATTAAATCTAAGGCCTAATCCTGGTTTATTTTAAACCCTGTCTGTGAAACCAGGCCTTAGAATAATAGTGAAGTCATAAAAATTATGAAATGACACAAGTGTATATAAATATATATATAGTATATTTATTTGGTCATATAATGACCAAAAATGTTAAACAAATCAAAACTATCTGTATTTAAAGCAAGCTTTTCCAGCAGTATTGAAGGAGTTCCCAAGTGCACTGTTGGCAACTTTTCCTTCACAACCCGGTCCAACTTTTCCATTGAAATTAATTACTTAATTTAAAAAAATGTAATAGGTTTTTGCTTTTGTTTGAAATTCATTTATAGACCGGTTGTATTTATGTACAAAGGTAATTTTTAGGCATTTAACTAAAAGCCTTTTAAGATCATGAGTAACAAATTTAAGTCAAGTGTGTCCACATTTTTGATGTCAGAATGTTACATGCATTTCTAGTCACCTATAAATGTGGTGATTGCATCACAATGCTTTTCATAGGCCCTGTTTACACCTGGTATTAAGAAGCGTTTTAGTCGATCACAAGTAGACGAGGGAGACACATTCCTGTTTACTCCTGGAGTTTTACTCCGTCTCTTCTGTCCACTTTCAACCACTTCTGTCCTGATTTCTTCGAGGTGAGGGTCTATGGGTGGGTAAATGTTACATACATTGTATACAAAACTGTGCTTGGTACGTTTTTCATCTTCAAACCAAACTTGAGTCTTCAGCTGACAAAGTTTAAATCCCGTCTGGCTAGCGCTCTTCCCATAATGTTCATCATTAGATCAGTGGAGAGAGAGAAGACGGTGTTTGTGGCTGTTTGAACACATTCGATCACATGAGTGTTTACACTTCGAAACCAATCCGGTCAAATGTGTTTTCCTCTACCTCTGGAAGTGGTCAAAAGTGGACAAGCTCAAACTCCTGTATTCAGTGTCGTCCAGTTGTGATCCGATCGACCAAAACGCATCTTAATAGCAGCTGTAAACAGGGCCTGAGACTCATTGGACCCCGTTTACACCGGTACTGTGTTTAGTGCTGTTCACTAATGATCAGATCAGCTGAGAGGGCTGTTACTAGGTGTAAATGTTGTATTGTTACTATGTCGGTAGTTGTAAAAATACAACTGAAACTGGACTTTTATTAAACTACAGATTGAACTTCTGCAATTTTGTATTCCTGCCCACGGACAATCGACTGAAGGGTGGCGCTAAAATCAAAAGTGCATTATGAGTGTTTTTGGGACAAGGGAGCCTTTTCATCTGTTTTCTCTAGCAAAAATAGCCTTTCTACTACATAGACAGCAGCATTTTATTAAAAGCCCGTGTGAATTTTAATGTTTGAGCAGTGTGTGTACTGTTCCTCCGTATGATTTGTGTGTTTGTGCGCTCTCCCAGACGTGGTCCTCTGAAGTTGGCAATGGCGAAGATGACCCACGTGGATTTCCCACCCAAAGAGGTTGTGTCCTACACCAAGGAGACTCAGACGCCCACCACCACACAGCAGAACGAGGGTAAGCTGTGATCATGCACATGCAGGGATTCTGACTAATACCATTCAAAACATTCATTTTTTTGTTATGGCCAGTACACAAAGCAATTTCTGATATTGTTATATGTTTAAACACACACACACACACTAACATCCTGCATATTATTACAACATTTTCCTGTTATCTCTGTAAAGCTGCTTTGAAACAATCTGTATTGTAAAAAGCGCTATATAAATAAAGGTGACTTGACTAGACATGACCCAGTCAGTTATGATTGGTCTACTCTGCTCTGATTGGTCAGCTGACCCAATCTGTTGTGATTGGTCTACTCCGCTCTGATTGGTCAACCACTTACAGCGTGTCGGAAACGAAATGTCCATTATCTGAATTTCAGCTCCGGATCTTCCTCAGCACTTGATTCACAGTTATGCAAACAATAATGATGGCATTGGTTTTTCCGTATTTTTTTTTCTCACAAGTCCTCATCCTTTTGAAAGTGCATCAAAAGTGGATTTGCTTCCACAGCGCAGAAAACAGTGTCTTCTCGACATGAACAACACGAATCAAACTCTTCCAGTCTCAGCTACAACTACAGTGTACATATGTTGTTCCTGGGCAGCCAATGAAGACCATAGACTGGCATTATCCAAATGTGTTACAAACCTACGTAAGAAGTAAGACTGGAATTACTGATGACTCGTTTCAGGCAGTCAATAACTCCATTTATCTGTACTTTGATCTTGGCACTTCTACATTCACTAACAGCTATATTACACGCTACATGAAAGGTAATATGTGAAAAAGCATAATAGGGGCACTTTAATGTTTCAAGTGAAAATAGTAATTGGCCAATGCGGATAATCTCAAAACGGCATCAGTCTATCACTAATGTAGATCATAGATGACAAACAGTATTTTGTACAGTGTATTTCCTTTCAAATGTGTTATAGAAACTGAATATACTGTTTGAAATCAACAAATAAACTAATGCAAATAATCAAAATCCAGTAGTTGATGAATAATAAAGCAGTATTGGTTGTTGTGATTGTGGTCACTAGTACAGGTGAAACTCGAAAAATTAGAATATCGTGCAAAAGTTATAATTTTGATGATTATGGCTTACAGCTTATGAAAACCCCAAATTCAAAATCTCAGAAAATTAGATTACATGAAATCAATAAAAAAAAAAGAATTTTAAATACAGAAATGTCGGCCCTCTGAAAAGTATAATCATGCATATGTATATAGTTATATATACTAAATATATTAGTTTCACCTTTTAATGTCAATTGCTGAAATACATGAACTTTTGCACATTATTCTAATTATTCGAGTTTCACCTGTATATTGTGCATCTCTATTTTTGCTCTTCTCTTTTACCCACAATTATTTTTGGTTACTAATGAAACATGTCTCAGAAACAAGCAGAAACTGATTCTATAATGCTGAGGATGCAGATCACAGTCAAAACAAGCAACCCCACATCACACGGCAGGACTGACACATGCCAGTCATAGGAGTGGCACTGCGTTTGCACCCAGAGTTAGAGCGCAAGCCTCTGATCTGAGAGCTAATCAGATGTGTGTGTGTGTGAGAGAGACGTCAGAAGTGTGTGACCCTTTTTGGAAATGATCCGACCGTAGTGAACATGGAGATGAAAGCTGAGGGAAAATTGCAGAGACTCGAGAAACATAAGACGTCAAGGCAAGATTAAACACACACACACACACACACACATACACACACACACACACACACACACACACACACACACACACACACACACACACACACACACACACACACACACACACACACACACACACACACACACACACATCCGTTTACAGAGACAGAGCGAGAGGGGGCACAGGAAATGAGCAGTAGGTTAGTGAAGATATCGGAGTGTGTGTGTGTGTGTGTGTGTGTGTGTGTCCAAAGGCAGGTTAGGATTTGCGTAATTGCAGTTGTGCCCTTTCATGTGGCCGTTCGTGCATGTGTGTGACCGGCCCACTCATGACAAATACACAAGATCACTGCTTTGCCGTGTGTGTGTGTGTATCTTTGAGATGTTTATTCTGTAGATGTTTTTTCAGGAGATAATGAAAGAACATTTAATGAAAGCCCTTTTAGGGATCTATTTTTAGGGATATCATGACTATATAATTATTGGATAATTAAATTGAAATTTGTCTGATTAGGCTGATAATTGTTGCAGATATTATCAGGGATAATCTTTTATTTTTTACCATTCTTACAGTGAACTTACTTTCTATTACAGAATACTTTATAAGTTAAATGTTTAATTGGAAGCACTATTATTAAAACATTTAAAACTAAAACAAACTAAAAAATAAAAATAAATAATTGAATAAATGAACCCTAAATAGTAATATATAAAAAAACTAACAAAATAACAAGATACATAAAAAAAATTCTAAAAATTAAACTAAAATATAAAAATCAAAGGTAAAACTGAAATAAAACTGTGTATACTTTGAGACTGATAATGAAATCTATATGAGAAATTAATGTTTATTAAATTGATCAAAAGTGAGAGTACAGACTTTTACTTTTAAAAAATATAAAGCTGCACAATTGTTTTCTACCATGATAATAATAAGAAATTAAGGATCATGTGACACTGAAGACTAGTTATGCTTTGAAAATTCAGCTTTGACATAACAGGAAATACATTTAAATAGAAAAGGGTTATTTTAAATTGTAATATTTTTCTTTAAAGGGGTCACCGGGTGCAAATTCACTAATATGGGGTTTGCATATAAATGTGTCTTTGCAGTGTGGGGACACAACCACCATACAATGAAAAAAATCCATTCACTCCTCCTTTTTTTTTTATCCTCTAAAAGTCTAAACACTCAAGAATCAGGCCGTCTGGATTTTCTGAGCAATATGATGTCATATTATTATCTGTATTATTATTATCATTATTATCTGTAATATTATATTATATCATTATCATTTAAACAGACATGCACTGAAACGGGTCGCTGTGAACAGAGCTGTTTTTGAGGAGGTAAAAAGGGTGTTGTTTTACACAACCATTGAGGAATTTTAACCAAAGTGTATTACAAACTTTACATGAAGACCCTAAAGAATCATACCAACGTGTGGAAAATGGGCATCCGATGACCCCTTTAAACAAATCAACCCTAAACTTTTGAACAATAGCGTATGTGTGTAGATAACTATTGCTGTTTATTACTTGTTAATGTTATGTATCAGTACAATTAAAAATTCCTCCTGTCCCTTTAGTGAGAAATTTATATATATATTGTTTTAGCTTTTTACTGTTTTTTACTTTTTGCATACATTCTTAATTGTACTTGTATTTGGCTACAATGTCTTTTTGGATGTTAGGATGCTACCTCAAATTGGGGAAAAATCACGTATTTTTGAGCTATTTCAGAGCAATTAGATACATATCAAATATTTTTAAAAAGTCTGAAAAGATATCGAGCTATACATTTTTTTTCCCTTTTGTATCACTGAGCCTCATCCCACTGCATATTGAAAGTGTTAAATAAGACTTATCTGCAGACTGTCCAAAAGCTGTCCTCTCAACACACACACACACACACACACACACACACACACACACACACACACACACACCATCTCTCCTTCCATTCCTGCCACTGTATAATCATTTCATCAACTCTCACGCTCTCTTCTGTCTCTCCTCCAGCACATAACAAATCACTATGGGTGACATTGTGAGGTTTTCCCATCTCTCTCTCTCTCTCTGATGGAGTGGTTTGTGGTAAAGAGGCATATGGGGCTGTTAAAGGCTCAGCTCTTCGTAGGTCAGGAGGTGTGTGTGGACTTTACTGTGCCCGGCAGGACATAAGGTTGTCAGTGCTGTGTTTGAGTGCTAAATACGGTTACATTCACACACATTCAGTGCAATCTGTAAATTAACTGACCGTCTTACATTTTCAAGACTTGCATTGTGAGCGCGAGTTGCTAAATTAGCGGTGAGTGAGTGAAAAAGCATCTTACAGTGCGATAGCTGCTGTGTGCTTGAATTGTTGCATGTTTCTCATGTTCAATCTGACCTGATATGACCAATGTCTGAAGGTTTTAGATCCAGATGCTGTTTTCCAGTGGCGCTTCATCCGTCCGCTTTATGGTCTTTGGATGCATTAAAAAAGCTGTAGATGTGTGTGCGGAAATCACTTTCATCACTGCCCGATCCACAGCTCTGCTTGCTGCAGCACCAGGGGTTGTGAGAGTATGAAATTGAATTAAATATGATTGTTTTAATTGCCGTGTGCTCACAGGAGGGTTAATATCCCGTGCTAATCACAAGGATCCTCTCACATGGAGAGCATCTCTCTTAAAGTGAGGAACCCTCAGCCTAGCTCTTCACTGATCCCAGCATCTCTAAATGAATACTATTGTCCGTCATCTCCTAAATGGACTAAGTTCATCATTTATCAGCTATCAGTCAATGACACAGGAATTACGACATTGATCATAGGGATAATAAAGCCCCCGCTTTGCTCATTTTCTTGTCAGTTTGTGTCTTGCACAAACTTTTTGAGACAGAACTGATTTGGTAACTAGCTTTCTGTTGGTCAACGTGAAAAATCTGCATGACCAACTTTAACCCGTTGCGAAATCTGCGTGGGGAAATCTTTAGCCCATTGGCGAAAATTCCCGATCTCATGAAATAACTGGATTTTGCCAGCAAACATTCACTGAACAATGTTAAATGTGACCGCACCGTAAGATTTTAAAACATTGGGGCATTAGAGGTGTATTTATTTATATTGTATTTACAACAAAATGAATGAAATACAAGTTGACCAAAAATGTATGCACCTCTTTATGGAAATAACATCACAACATTTATTTCCATCAAGAGGTGCATCAATTTTTGGTCAAGATCTTGTATTGACAATGCAAGAGTCCAGCACTCTGTAAAGTCTCCTCCAGCACATCCCAAAGACTTACAATGAATTGAAGGTCTGGACTCAGAGGAGATTCATGTGTGAAAATGATTCTTCATGCTCCTCACAACCATTCTTTCACAGTTTGAGCCTGATGAATCATGATGTGTCTTCCTACATGGCTGTTTAAGAAATGAAAAGCTACAAACTCCAATTAGGGCTAGAAGAACTGTTGCCAAACGTAAAACATGCTAGAAACATAATAATCACTGCAATAATGATCCAATCATAGACTCTTACGCATTTGCCCATTTAAATCCAAACAGCATCTTTATGCTTTTTCAGCCATATATTCCTATTGACATAACTGGATTTCGGCCACAAACATATGTTGAACAAGGGTAAATGTGACATTAAAATCCAGGCCTTTGATGCCCAAAAGCGCCATTGAACATTGATCTTTGTTGATCTGTTCAAATGATCTTCCTGTGTGAGCTCTAAGCGCACATCTTTTATTTGCTTCTTCCAGGGGTAAAGCCCATCACAAACAACCCGTTCATTGAGTTGCGCAGAAGTCCCGTAGACTCTTTCACAAGCACAAACAAGGAAGTCAGCGTTCGGAGAGTCTCTCTGTGTCCTCTTTTCTGCGGGCATGCGACGGAGTCTGTGCACCTGCAGAGGACATCAAAGAGCATTAGTCTTGTTCTCGAACAACCTCTGACCCCATGGGGCGCTTGCATTAATACATTGTCCTTTGACAAAGGCTGCCGATTACCGGCCGCTCTCTTTCTCTCTCTGCTTACGCCCTGCCCCCTGCAAAAAAAGCTTTTATTTCTTGAGGGATACAAAAGCTATAATTGCTGCAGCTTTGAGATGAGGTGTCGATGGGAAGGGGATCTGCCATCAGGGTGAATTCTGTTAAATGTTTTTTTTTCTCTCTCTCTCTCTCTCTCTCTCTCTCTCTCTCTCTCTCTCTCTCTCTCTCTCTCTCTCTCTCTCTTTCTCTGCTCCTCTCTGTGGGGTCACCAGGATCACTTGCTTTTCTCGAAATGGGCATTTTGGCTGGCAGGTGCATTACACCCCTTATTTTCAGATTGTCTCTCCGCTGCTAATGCCTGGCAGGTTGATTGCTCGGGTCTGGCTGGCAGAGAAAGGGCCGCGCTGCGTTCGGGGCCCGGACTGAAAGACACTGATTACTGTTTTCCTCCAAGCCTGATTGAGGCCCTTGAAAGGAAAGATTTTAACCTTCTCTCCTCTCTCGTTCCTGAGTACGGGCCCGGCACGGCGAGATGGCCCGTGTCATCAGAACGACTCCATAAACTCATCAGAGTGAACCCCCCCCCCCCCCCCCCCCCCCCTTCAAACCCGGCCTTTCCAGAGAGAGCCGTGGACACGTTTCCGATGTAAAAGCTGACAGATGACATTATCATTTTGATTATTGCAGGAAAGGGCGATTTCGCTCTCTATTGAAACAAGTTTTTCTGGTCATGCAAAACAGCAAACCATTAACATGGGCGGAACTCAAAACCATAATTTTGATTATCGAATATGACTGTTTGTCGAGAAATTAAAGGAATTCATTATTTTGGCTTCGTGTCATTAGGTGAGAATCTCTGAAGAATGGCCTAGCCACTTTTATTTTTTCTAAAATGTAAAACCAAAAGCGGTCCATTAGACTGATGTACAAAGTCTTTAGTTGTAGCGCTGTTCATAGTGTTCTGAGGTCAGAGCTTTGTGTGAGGTTCCTATTTAAAATGGTGCAAAAAGTCATTTTGATTAGAAAAATGGTTCCAGTGGTTGCTGCCTTATTTCATTTGAGAGTCGTGGCGGAGGCGAGTATTAACTGTGAATAATGACTGATATTTCATTCTGTTTCTCACAGACAAGCTTTTCTTATGGTTTACTATAGACTAGGGCTACACGATTAATATAAATAAAAATGTGAGGACCTCATGACCAATTGTAGTCATTAGCTGTGTTTTCATCCTATTTTTTTATGCGTATTTTGGGACACCCTGAATGGAAATGCCAAGATGCGCATAAATTGTAAAAACGTGCATAAAAATCGAATGCGCTCAATTGCAAAAAACAATGCGATCAAACGACGATGGAAACACATTTACTGAATAAAAAAAGCTGTGACTGCGATGGGACAGCATAACTGGACTAACCGGCAGCATCTGAAATGTTGTTTTGGTCATCCTGAAATGCCTGAATACTGTATAATACCTCACAGAACTGTCTTGGGCCCGTTTACACTGTTTTGAACTAAAATCCCAAAACGTATGCGTTTTAGCCGTTCATTTACACAGCAATGGCGTTTTGGGCACCTGAAAGCGCAAGCTTTGGAAAACAGGCTTCAAAGTGCACGTTTTTGAATGTGATCACCGTTATCGTCACATGTGAACACACAGGTGTCGTGCAGTAGGTGGCGGTATGCACCTTCGAGTGGGTTGGAAAAAACTTGATCGGGACATCCCTAGTAATACTTTTTATTATGTTCAGGAATTTTATTTTGTAATAAAATTATTATTATTTAATTATTTTTAAAAATCTTCAAACATGGGGTTTACAATCACAGTTACAACATTTATCAGAAAAATGGCAATTCGTTTTATTTTTTTTTATCCCAAAGTCATACAGCCTTACACGGACTACTTTAAATGGTATTTTTATGGTGGTTATATTTTTTCCATTTCAGAGCTTGACAGACCTGGCCCCATTTCCTTTTGTATTTTACTGAAAATGTAATGGGGCTATAATATTCTTCAGATATTCTCCTTTTCTGTTCCATGGAGGAAAGAAAGTCATGCGAGTTTGGAATGGCATGAAGGCAAATAAATGAAGACATTTAATTTTGGGAGCTATTCCGTTGAGGTCTTTTTAACATGTTTTTTTCCTCCTGAGCTTTTGCATTTGTTCAGGCTTCGGTGGTGAGCTGTGTGTGTGTGTGGCTTACAGCTGGTCAGGGCAGCAGCTTCATTTAGCTGCTCATGTTTGGGGGTGAATAGCGGCCCATGGACCCCCTGCCGACTCTCTAATTGCATGAACTTGTGTATCCGGAGAGAGTCTTGACTAAAAGCAGTCAGGCAGAAACCCCTGTGCCATCCCCGTGCCACCACACACACAATTGCAGCAAAACCATCTGCCTAATACACACAGCCAGCCGTCAGCTGTCTCAGCCACTGGCACCTGCTGCCCTGCGTGTGTCTATGGGATGCGCTGCTGAATAGTCCCGGTCTCAGTTACACCGGGAGTCTATTGGACGGGCTGTAGGTTAAGACCTCTGTGATGGCGAAGACCCCTGTAGATTAGAGAGAAGACAGACTAGATACAATGTTCAAACACACACACACACACACACACACACACACACACACACACACACACACACACACACACACACACACACACACACACACACACACACACACACACACACACACACTCACTCACTCTCCAGGTTGTTCTTGAGCAAACAGGAGACTTGGACTTGGAATTTGGTGGCTGATTCACTTTGGTTTTTCCACCTATTCAATTGATATTAATCAGAACCAGTGAAATGAAGCAAATCCTTCCACCGTCCTGGTTATTTTATGTTACTGGGCATTCAGGGTGAAATTTACATCGATCACCTGCTAGTTCTTTTAGCAAATCACTTTTAGCAGTGATGGGTAATTTTATCTTATCTTAAATACATTTATTGTATTTGTTCAATTTCAAGTACCAGTTGCACTTAAAAATCTGCGTTACATAATTTGGAGCCACTTTATATAGTGAGTTATTTTTAAAATGGCAGATAAAATAGAGCATGTACATATACATGTAATAGAGCACTATAGGCAATCGGTAAAAATAAAAGTAAATGTTGTACTCTGAATGCTCGAATAACTGTGGTTTAATCTGTGTCCTGTTCTTACAGGTCTGCTTTTTTAAAGGTATCTTGGACCAAAAATTGTAATTTTAGATTTTAATAACATTTATCGGTAGCGCTTTACAGTTGTCTCATTTATATAAACATTAATATACATTAGCAAACAATGACCAATACATTTTTACAGCATTTATTAACCTTTGTTAATAAAAATGCTCATGTTAGTTCATAGCGCATTAACATACAACTTTTGCTATTTGCTGAAATTAATATCGACTAAAATTAATAAATGATGTAGAAGTATTGTGCATTGCTAGTTCATGTTAACGAAAGTAGTTAACTAATGTTATCAAATGAAACCTCATTGGAAAGTGTTACTCAGAGCCATATATCTCTATATGACTCTGGTGTTACCCATTGATCACACTCTCTGACCCATGCATTTAAAAAGGTGACTGTTCCTATAAGAGGTCGTTTTCGTATGTTAATGACCTCTGTGATGATTGGCTGACTTCATGCAACAGTTCATATTGTCCTTAGTTTCTGAAATTTTATTAAACTTATAGACTGGAAGGAAGCCTGCTTTGTTACCTCATAACAAAGTACTGCATTTTCAATAAGATTAAAGAAGTTCATTTTAAGATCATACATAAAATATACCCGGTGGATGTTACTGTGGCAAAATATATGGATGTTGACAGTTCTTGCTCATTTTGTGGGAATAAGGATGAAACACTGATTCATTTATTTCTCCAGTGCGAAAAAACTCAACTTTTGGAATAGTGTATATCGTCAAATAGATAAGCACCTTGATTCTTCCAAATCCTTTCAGTTAAAATATATAATGTTACTAAAAAGATAAAGCTAATACTTCAATGAATTACATTGTCAATTTTTTTTTATTTTGTTTGGGAAATGTTTTATTCACAAGCAAAAATTTTCAAAATGGCAGCCTACTTTTTCACATTTCTTAAATGAAATTGATGCATTTCTCATTATATATATATATATATATATATATATATATATATATTTTTTTTTTTTATTTGATGTAACTTCATTCCTGTGGAAGTTAAATCTGTTCTGTCCTTTAAGTCTGCTTATTGTTTGATACATAATTATAAAAAAAAAGAAAAAAGGCCAACTAACCTCATTGAATATATATAACCGGTAACACTTTAGTTTAGGGTCCAATTCTCACTAATAACTAGTTGCTTATTAGCGTGTATATTACAATGATATTGGCTGTTTATTAGTACTTATAAAGCACATATTAATGCCTTATTCTGCAAGATCATATTCTACATACCTTAATCCTGCCCAATACTTAAACTTAACAACTACGTTACTAACTATTAATAAGCAGTAATTAGCAGTTTATTGAGGCAAAGGTCGTAGTTAATAATGAGAATTGGACCCTAATCGAAAATGTGACCATGTAGCCTCATAAATATCCACTCAAGAACTTTAACCAATGGTTTACAAATGCAATGTACTTAAAGGGATAGTTCACCCAAAAATCATTTACTCATCTTCAATGTATGACCTGTATGAATTTCTTTCTTCTGTCGAACACAAACGAAGATATTTTAAAGAATGTCTGTAACCAGACAGTTGGACCCCATTGACTTCCATAGGATTGTACTGTGGAAGTCAATGGGGACCAGCATCTTTTTGGTTACCAACATTCTTCAAAATATCTTCTTTTGTGTTCAACACAACATAGAAACTCATATAGATTTAGAACAACATGAGGGCGAGTAAACGATGACAGAATTTTAATTTTTGGGTGAACTATCCCTTTAACCCAGGGTAAAGCATTAACAGTTTAAAGCATGTATCCTTTAGTAACACAGTACTGCAGCTCTGGTGTAAATGATCCTGATGTTTGTGATGTTACTATTGCAGAGGAAGATGAGGAGGAAGAGGCCCCAGCACCACAGCCAGAGGTCGAGGCAGAGAGAGAGAAACCAGTGGAGAATCAAGAAGAGGAAGGTAAAGTATTGAACGCATCTCATGTTCTTTGTCCTACCAACTCCACTGGAATGCATTACAGATCATTTCGTGTGTTTCACCAGTCGTATACAACTAAAGTCATATACAACTAGGATGACTTCAGGGTCAGTAAATCATGGGCTAATTTTTATTTTTAGGTGAACTATCCCTTTAACCATTAGAATCAAGAATTCAACTATTCTGAATTATAAATGGAATTAATTTCATCCAATGACACACCTGTCGTTTGTTCCCTGTCTGTTGGTGAGTGTAGCGGCCCCTCATGAGCTAACAGAGGAGGAGAAGTTACAGATCCTGCACTCGGAGGAGTTCATGGAGTTTTTCGATCACAGCACACGCATCGTGGAGCGCGCTCTGTCCGAACACGTGGATGTTTTCTTCGACTACAGCGGCCGTGACATGGAGGAGAAGGAGGGGTAACCATTAGCCCTAACATAAAATCACAGAGCAGCTCATATGCACTGTTTAATGTGAGGTGTGTGTGTGTGTGTCTAGTGAGATGCAGGCTGGGGCGAAACTGTCTCTGAACAGGCAGTTTGTTGATGACCGCTGGTCCAAACAGCGAGTGGTAACCTGTCTGGATTGGTCCCCACAGGTACATGACCTCAAAACTTGACTTTATAAATCAAGCATGCAAGTATACAGTACATACAATGATAATAACACATGAAATTAGGTGTTGATCAAGTTTAAATTAATTATACTTCTGATAAGTGATATAATGTACATGTCATAAAGTATATAAAATATCAAAAAATGACACACCTTCAAAGTATTTAAAATAGAGTCAAATGACTTGTGAAAAAAAGGTGAAAGCATCAAACCCCACTTAATAAATGTACAGTTAATAAAACCAATTAAACTAAAAATATCTTAACTTATAAGATTTAATTAAAATACTGCACAGCTGCACTGAAGTGTTATGTTTTTATTATTTTAGCTTTTTTTTAAAGCATGAAATTTCAGTCATCTACTCACCTGTGTTATTCCAAATATGTATTTTATGACTTTCTTTATCACTGAATAACAACTTAAATTGCAGTCTGAATGTAGCATGTAAGTGATGACCTGCAACATTGACACTTATTGAACTGAATTGAATCAACTTTGAATGATTTGAAGAATGATACCATTGCGTTCTGTAGAGCTGCTTTACAGTTTTAATTAAGATCATTTCATAATTGATGAATTTTGCTACAATTGTTTTTTTTCCTGTTTATTTCTGTGAATCTGCTTTGAAAAGCTTATAAGGCACTATACAAATAAATGAGACTTGATAGGGGTTGTCAATAACTTGTATAAGTCATGCATGGTTTAGAATGCTGTGAGGTGAATAACTACTTTAGTAGCATTTATTTTGCATTTTAAATTATTATTATTATTAAAAAGTATATTTTGTCCCTATGAAAATTATTTAGCTTTTTTTGTTGTTGCATGTGTGCAAATGTGTGTAAGTGGCCAGAATGAGCTGTAATGTGGACCAGACTTAATGCCTGCAGTCAAAAGATGTTCTTAAATAGACAAAAGTTTTGTTTTCCTGACCTGTACACACGTGTTGACAGTATCCAGAGTTGCTGGTCGCCTCTTACAACAACAATGAGGAAGCCCCACATGAGCCCGATGGAGTGGCTTTGGTCTGGAACATGAAATACAAGAAGGCCACACCGGAGTATGTGTTCCACTGTCAGGTACACACACACAGACACACACAGACACACACAGACACACACAAACACACACAGACACACACAGACACACACAGACACACACAGACACACACAGACACACACAGACACACACAGACACACACAGACACACACAGACACACACACACACAGACACACACAGACACACACAGACACACACAGACACACACAGACACACACAGACACACACAGACACACACAGACACACACAGACACACACAGACACACACAGACACACACAGACACACACAGACACACACAGACACACACAGACACACACACACACACACACACACACACACACACACACACACACACACACACACACACACGTCACTGCACTTTACTGAATAACTTTTGTAGCCTTAATAAGGATTAATCTATAATTCTATTTTTACACAATATATATACATTTGATAACATTTCTGAAGTATTTTTGATTCTATGAAGTATTTTTGATTTTTGAAGTATTTTTGATTCATTGTTTATTTAATTCGTATCTTTGTTCTGTACACATTTTTTGTATTTTTACAATTGTGAAATGTCACAAAATCATTGTGAAAAATTAAAAAAATTCTAATAAAACTTAATTATTAGAATTAAAGGTTACATGGATCAAAAGTAGGGCTGCACGATTAATCATAATTAACTTGAACTTTTGCAATGTTGAAATCGCAAAGGCTGCCATTCTTTTTTTTTTTTTATGTGCAGCTTGTCAGTGACGCACGGCTCTGTGATCTGTAGTAAACGCTGCTCCATCTGACAGCACTGCGAGTTTGAGTCGCTTATAACGTGCATTTGGAAAAGCAACACACGTCAACATAAGAAGCATTTATGAATGCTTATGAATTATGAATCCAATAGAAGACAACATTTAACATGTTTAACAGATTTTACTCCAAACTCACTTCATAACAACAGTTGAGCATCCTTCTGTTAGATGACGTGGCTTCTTACACAGAATAAGACACACAACATAATATTTCATAGTATTCTATACAGTGATAAAGGCTATATGTCAATTAGCTTTGAAGTATAAATATAGTAAATACCCGGGAAGACTTGAAGAACTCAGATAAACCATATAATGTCGTAGTCGTGTGTTTATTAGTCATGTTTAATCAATCAAAGCGTTTCAATCTTCTGTTTATTCAGCTACAGATAGTAAGATGCCCATTGGGATTTCCTGGAATGACCTGTGTTATCTACTTCTGCGGGGCACATCTGGCGTGTCTGGCGAGAGCGCCCTCTGTCTTTCAGATGGAGCAGCATTTACTGCTGATCACAGAGCCGTGCTTCACCGAGAAGCTGCACATTAAATAATCGCAGCCTTTGCCAAGTTGCGTGCGGTTTAATTTTAAGCCCTCATCACAAGCAACAAAAACAATATATTTGAAAAGTTTGGCAGGGTAAAAAAACTGCTACAATTTCACTATTTTACAGTGATTTCATAGACTTGTGTGACGTACAGACCCAAATTTAAACTGTTGTTCATTGACAAACTTGCCCTCTGCTGTAGACGTTTAATTTCAATTTCACGTAATCAAACTTCCATGTTCGGTTTCTTCCTTAACGTCTCCTTTTGTGTTCCATGAAAGAACTATTATTTTAAACACTCTGTAATCATTTTCAACTTAAACCATAATGTATCTAATTAATAACTTCTTAGCAACATGTGAATTTGTTAAGATTAAAACATTTTTAAAGTTGCTGTTAATATCCATGTTAGTACTATACTAAACGCCATTCACCACCATTAAAAAATTGAGGAATTCTTTGAAATTTCAAATTATACATGAACTAAAGCAAAACTAGTGTGATGCACGAAAAAAACAAACATTTTTATCAATATTTTATTTGAAAATATCATTGTATGAAATTTGTAAGAACTTATAACGTGAGAATTACCAGTGTGAACTCTATTGACTTCAGTTGATTTAAACACTCAGGAAAGTCATGAGACTCAAAGATTTTAAGCATACTAGCCATTATGCGGCATTACAAGCAATACAGAAGCAGATTGTGGCATTTCTTGGAAGGATTTCTTATTTGTCGAGTGTTACTGTATGTTCAGTGTGTGTTTGGCCTGAGGTGATCCGTTGTGAATAGCCTGAGTAGAACCACATGTGCTGCCCTCAGGAACGGATACACAGCTCGCTCTTTCTCACTCACACGCACGCACAGATGCAAAAACGCTCCACAAGTATTCACAAACACTCACAGAAGTTTGGACTTGTTACTTTTCCCATCTTCTTAGCGGAGTATGTTGGGGCTGGTAAACTGGAGAGTGTGATGAACATTGATCAACACATGCATGAAGCACATCAAATATGGTGAACGAAGGCTCAAATCTATTTGCTTGTTTTGTTTTCACGTCACTCCAGTAAGTTTGAGCTTCCCAATAAGGTTTGCTCTCACGTGGCAAACAAGCACAGCTGAGCTGCCTTTGATTAAATTTGATCAATGTTTATATGAATTACAGCCTAAATTAAATGTTCATCATATAAAGCAGTAGTGTATCTACAGAAGACCTGAATTAAACTGCTTGATTCATATCGATTACTTTTATGTCTATGAACTTTTTGAAATCTCTCTCTCTCTCTCTCTCTCTCTCTCTCTCTCTCTCTCTCTCTCTCTCTCTCTCTCTCTCTCTCTCTCTCTCTCTCTCTCTCTCTCTCCTGTAGTCTGCGGTCATGTCTGCAGCGTTTGCAAAGTTTCATCCTAACCTGGTTGTCGGTGGCACTTATTCAGGACAGATCGTCCTGTGGGACAACAGAAGTAACAGGCGCACCCCTGTCCAGAGGACTCCTCTCTCTGCTGCGGCCCACACGGTACATGAATCTTGAGATATTAATACTGTTTTCACGTCAGCGCTGAGAAATAGTGATTGTTATTTCACTATTAATCCGAACTAATAAACGGTCCGTGAAGCACAAATCAGTAGCACAGTTTCTTGGCGCTTTCATTTGTTTGGCGTTTGATGCTGGGTAACGTTGTGGTTGCTGACCTATATCGAATTTTGGTCGCACCGGCAGGAAAAATCGTTTGCAAAACGCACCCAGTCTGGAGGCCTGCCCTAACCTTACTCTTCTGTTTCTCTCCCAGCACCCAGTGTACTGTGTTAATGTGGTTGGCACACAGAACGCTCATAACCTCATTAGCATCTCGACCGATGGAAAGATGTGCTCCTGGAGTCTGGACATGCTGTCTCAACCGCAGGTACCCACAATTCTCTCTGCTCTCACGTGACCCTTGCCATCAAAAATTCATGTTTTCAGAGTTTGAATATCATACTCAAAGAAAGCAACTTGCTTACTCAACCAGTAAAAACAGTGAATGTTGCGTACAAATCTCTCCAACAAATGCCAAGGGAAGTGATTTGTTGGCTTCAGAAGCACTGACACTGAGAGCCACAACCTCTTCCCTGCTGCCTTACACACACACACACACACACACACACACACACACACACACACACACACACACACAGAGAGAGCTGCATTTGGAGTTAGTATACCATTAACTCATCCTTGAGTTTCCAAAAACATTTCCCAAACCACAGTGTCAGATGTTAATGATTAGTAAAACGCCGGCTGAATTTAAATTGGTCATTTCTAATCTGGGAGAGAGGCTATTTGCTGTGGTGTCATTGATGTGTGTGTGTGTGTGTGTGTGTGTGTGTGTGTGTGTGTGTGTGTGTGTGTGTGTGTGTGTGTGTGTGTCAACAGGACAGTATGGAGCTGGTGTTTAAGCAGTCTAAATCCGTTGCGGTCACCTCCATGTCCTTCCCTCTGGGTGACGTTAATAACTTTGTGGTGGGGAGTGAGGATGGATCAGTGTACACAGCCTGTCGCCATGGCAGGTAACACACACACTTACACACACTGTTCACTGCAGGAGATCTCTGGATCTGTGCATGTAATCTGATTACACAAACAAACATTTTCTTTCTCACAAAATTAGTGGTCCACTGATATATAGGCAAATATTTGGCATTTTTTAAATATTGGCATTGGCTGATAAGTTTTTCTGTGTGGCCGATATATTGGAAGAGGAACTAAGATTATTTTGACGAGAGGCCAGACTTTTATTTTGACGGCGCTGAGATCGCCCTGTTATACTGTAGCGTCTGAGCACACGGCTCTCCTGTTCTTCTCTATTCTCCCATCCGTCTTCAGTCCGTGCAAATTGAATTTAGTAATGGGAGGTTCGGATCATTTTACTGATCTTTGAATCTTGTTCATCAAAATGAAGTCATTTTGTTCATTTCAGCAAATTATAATTAAAATGTTACATGCTAATAGCCACGTGTTGATCACGTTTAGAATAAGAAAAAAATTGCAATGCAAGGACAAGGCCAAATGATGAGAAACAGAAATGATTAATTCATTGCTTAACTGGGCCTTCTTTACCACATGCAATGTAATGGAAAAGAACCATTATGACAAATAAAATAAAAAATATATAAATTGTAAGAAATAAAAAAGCTACAATTTGAGACCAGAAACATGCCATGTAACTAAGTTATATGCATATGTATATATATATATATACAATTTTTTATTACATTATTTGTGTAAATGTGGATTAGACATAGTTCAATGTATAATATGATTATATTAACTTATTTTTGAAAGTGGAAATTTGTGGAAAGGCATGTTTTAATGTTTCTTTAGTGGACTGATCAACACGCTTGTTTAGTTCACAAATTTGCTGTAATTACTATATAGTAATTAATAAAATAATATAAATAGTAATAATGACTTATTGAATAAGAATTGAATGATAAATATTAGTGTGTGTGTGTGTATATATATATATAGTAAATAGTAAATGAATGTGTATAAGTAATTAATATTAATTTCTATTAATAATACATTTATAGTGTCTACTGTAGACTGTAGAGCTTTACTGAAGCAGAAATCATGTTATGATCGTTATCTGTTGTCTCCCAAAACTTTATTGCTCTGAATGGAAGTTCCTGCACAAATTTTTTTAAATTAGAAATATGAAAATCAACTGTTTATGAATGGGATATAGTGGATGTGTTTGTGTGTGCTGAACCGAGCTGAGAGAGCGAATGTTTCCTCTTCATTTGTGATGCTGTGATTATCTCATCCTCTACACACACTCAGCATCTCACTCGGCTGTTTACCTCTCACAGTAATGAGCTCACACACACTCTGCAGTGTGTGTGTGTGTTAGTAATGTGAAGTGTTACCTGGCTGATGGAAACATGCTGAGATCATTAACCCTCTGTCATTCTGTGTGTGTGTGTGAGCAGTCGGGCAGGGATCAGTGAGATGTTTGAGGGACATCATGGTCCAATCACAGGCATTCACTGTCACACAGCGACTGGGCCGGTAGATTTCTCTCATCTCTTCCTGACCGCCTCTTTTGATTGGACCGTTAAACTCTGGAGCAGCAAGGTAACGGATCATTCATACACACATTACATTACACTGTCATTTATGAATCTCTCAGCTGACTGTGTTTCTCTCTCTGCTTTAGAATAACAAGCCGCTGTACTCGTTTGAGGATAACTCGGATTATGTTTATGATGTGATGTGGTCTCCGGTACATCCCGCCCTGTTTGCGTGTGTCGACGGACTCGGACGCATCGACCTGTGGAACCTCAACAACGACACAGAGGTTACAACAGCATACATGCCATGAAACATCACTGATACACACACTTGCATATGCAGAATTAACTTTATTTATTTATTTATTTATTATCCCTTAAAACTCATCTTTGATCACCAAAATTACATTTTTTTTTTTTTTTTCCTTGGAAAAAGTTCTTCATGGCTTAAAATAGCTTGAATGTAACTCTACACCCTTGCCTCATTTAGTATACGCGGCTCTATGAATATGAAAATGAGCCCCGCCTCGACTCACTCACAGCGGCTCAGAGATCCACTTGATCACATGTTGATCTGATTGGTTACAAGGTAGTTTGTGACATCAGTAGTTGTGTAGTTGTGACGATTTCAAAGCGTCTTTTTGAGACGGGGACTTTAAGTGCTGTGGGTGCGGGTTTACCAAGCAGGACTGAACCAGTATATGGACATTGTACAGTTTGTTGGGATCAGCCTTGTCCTGTTTGTAGTTCAACATGCGTTTGACAGGAAGTTATTTTTCAAATATCAGCATGAAGTCCTTCTGTTACATGATCTCTTTGATTAATAATGTGGATGGATAAGATACTGACTGAACAAATGGTATTATTGCTATTATTAGTCAAGCTTGTGTGTGTGTGTGTGTGTGTGTGTGCAGGTGCCCTCTGTCAGCGTGGCTGTGGAAGGGAGTCCTGCTCTGAACAGACTGCGCTGGTCTCAGTCGGGCAGAGAGATCGCCGTCGGGGACTCAGAGGGACAGATACACATCTACGACATCGGCGAGGTGAGAGAGGAGAGTTTACTGAACACACACATCACAGACTGACTTCACATCAACACCTTCAGCTCCGGGCAGCTTTCTCACTCTCGCTCTGTTACAAGACAGTCGTGTAAAAAGCCCATGCGGAGACTCTAAAGATGACATACACCACAATTACACGTCTGTCAGAGAGGGGCCCTTCAGGGGCCACAGAGGGCCTCTGTCACTCATGAGAGGGGATGAAAGCAGATAGAGTAGAAGAATGAGATGTGGGGTTGTTAGCCAGAGGTCAGTTCACTCTCAGAATAGCCTGATCGTCCACTGTTCACACCTCTTTACAAAACACTCCCATATTACACAGTTTACACCTCTTTACAAAACGCTCACATATTACACACAGTTTACACCTCTTTACAAAACGCTCACATATTACACACAGTTTACACCTCTTTACAAAACGCTCACATATTACACACAGTTTACACCTCTTTACAAAACGCTCACATATTACACACAGTTTACACCTCTTTACAAAACGCTCACATATTACACACAGTTTACACCTCTTTACAAAACACTCCCATATTACACACAGTTTACACCTCTTTACAAAACACTCCCATATTACACACAGTTTACACCTCTTTACAAAACACTCCCATATTACACACAGTTTACACCACTTTACAAAACACTCCCATATTACACACTGTTTACACCACTTTACAAAACACTCACATATTACACACTGTTTACACCCCTTTACAAAACACTCACATGTTACTCACTGTTTACACCTCTTCACAAAACACTCACGTTACACGCTGTTTACACTTTACAAAACGCTCACATATTACACAGTGTTTACACCACTTTACAAAACACTCACATATTACACACTGTTTACACCCCTTTACAAAACACTCACGTTACACGCTGTTTACACCACTTTACAAAACGCTCACATATTACACGCTGTTTACACCTTTTTACAAAACACTCACGTTACACGCTGTTTACACCCCTTTACAAAACACTCACATATTAAACACTGTTTACACCCCTTTACAAAACACTCACATATTACACACTGTTTACACCCCTTTACAAAACACTCACATATTACACTGTTTACACCACTTTACAAAACACTCACATATTACACACTCAGTTTTTCCTCTTCTCTCCATAGCAAATCGCAGTCCCGCGGAGCGACGAATGGACCCGGTTTGTGCGGACGCTGGCGGAGATCAACGAGAACCGCGATGATGCGGAGGAGCTGGCCGCCCAACGACTTTCCGCTTGATCCTCATGGAAACCAGCAAAGCTGTAATTTCTGTCTGCAAACCTTTGATTCTGCCTTTTGTTTGGAATAAAAATATGTAACATTGACCGTAGGTGCGATTCATAGTGCGAGAGCAGAAGGCCTCCCTGTCGCTCCACAACCAGAAGCCTTAACATTTGCATGCAAAAACAAAAACCATAATGAATGTTTCTGTTGCTCTATCCAGGTATCGCTGAGCGTGCTAAACTCTCAGCTCATTATGCACAGCCAAATATAAACCATTTACACAGATGCATCTCATTAAACCGGTGTCTGGCTCATAGTTCATCCCCAAAATTAAAAAAAGAAAATAGATTTACTGCCTTAAATTTACACAGATTTGAGTAAAATTAACTTTGTATTTCAGTTTTTTTAATTGTAATTCAGTAAGAATGGTTAATTGTCATTTAGTAGAAAATGTCCTAAAATTATCCTTCATTCTCTTTAAAATGTAGTTGTTTTCTTTTGATTTTGGGGTTGAAATATGGAAAATGAAATATCTTTGAGAGGTTGTGTAAGATTCACCCTAACATCAAACTTATCAATAAATACTAGTAAACCGTTGTATTCTATCAAACTCGATGAATCTCGAGGTCTACCTCTTGTAGAAGGTTTCAGTGGGACACATTCAGCATCACGAGTGGAGATTTCTGCTGTCCAGCACTGAACCAAGTGCTGGAGTCATTTGTGACTTTCAACTCTTTGCTCTTTTTTTTTTTGCTCTTGTTTCTGTTTTTGTTTTTTCTCCTGTTAATGATTGATCTTGTTCCTCTCCACCTTAGCAGAGGCACAATCACGTATTTATTATACATATCAATATACTGGGTTGATTTTCACACTGTCTGAATTGCTCTTTTCGAGATCAAGGTCTTCCTTTTCCAGTGTTCCTCTCCTGTTTGAAACGCAAACCGTATATATTTTGCAGAACCTCTTTGTACATCTCGATACTTTTTCTAAACCAAAACTTTGGTAAATGTCTTCTGATTTACCTCAATCAGTTTGAAGTCATCAGTCTTTCCTGTAGTATTCACGAGCAGAAAGTAGATTTATGAGGATTTTAAAACCTTGTTTCCAACAGTGTTCCTCATGTTTAAGTCAATGTCCAATCATTTCTGCATTTGAAAATAACTATTGTGATTTATTTCAATAAATGACAATACAATAATAAAATGCATTTAAACAAATCCATTGTCTTTTTTTTAAATTTTTTTAATTCCCTTAGATCCCATAACAGTATATACATACCATGATTCCACAGTCAGGCATAATTGTACTTTGGTCATTATTTAAACTTTTGGCTCAAAAGGTCTGATTGACCAGTCATAGGAAAATAATTTTCAACATTGATAATAGAAGAAAATATCTTTCGATAATAGAAAAGAAAAAAACCCACTCACAATTTAAAAGATCTGGAATGTTTTTGCAAAGAAGAGTTGGAATTATTCCCAAAACAATGTGCCAAGCTATCTAAACAGATAGTAGTAACAGAGTGCTTTAATAAAATCAAAGGGTGCTTCAACTAAGTGCTAGTTCAGGGGTGTGAACACTTATGCAGTTACATATAGCAGAATAAGTGATATATGCAACCCCAAATCAAGAAAAGTTGGGACATTCTGTAGAATACAATAAAATCAAGAATCTATGATTTGTTATTTCTCTTTCAAATTTATTTAACGAAAAAGTACAAAGGAAAGATTTCCAATGTTTTCACTGAACAACTTAATTGTATTTTATAAATGGTTTCAACACACTCCAAAAAAGTTGGGACAGAGGCAAAAAAAAGTGAAAAGCTCATAGAATATCCAAATGATACTCTTGAAACAGCCCACAATCAGCAGGTAAATTAGTAAAACTGTAGGTGAGGGAATCGAGAGTTAGTGTAAAAAGAGCATTCAGTCTGGTTTACTACTTTGTGCCAACCCAGACAGCAACATAGTGTCTGCCCAGATCCGGCCCACATCTGGTACCCGTTGAATCCATGTACGGGATCTGGGCCGACACTGTTGCTGTCTGGGAAATATCATGAGAATTGTCAAAAATCACATTTCTTAATGCAAGACTGCAACGAATTTATGTCTTTCACCATCTACCGTACATAATATTGTAGAAAGATTCAGGGAATCCAGAGAAATCTGGATCTAGGACACGCAACGAAACCTCTGTTGAATGTGCATGACCTTTGACCTTTGACCCCTCAGACGGCATCGCATGAGAACGGCAGATTTGAAATAATGGCCACCGTATGAGTTAAAACGCCCTCGGAATGGGAGGGGCTAGAAAGTAATATTCAGTTGGCCTTGATATACAATTTCACCGCTAGATGGGAGAAATCCTACACAGTGTAGATTTAAATAAAGTTGAAAGGATGATCAACTCGCAGATTCTTGATTTTATTGCATTTTACAAAATGTCCCAACTTTTCTTAATATGGGGTTGTATATTATACGTGTCACTTAGATTGTCGGTGACACTGCATACGTTCTAATTTTAACATTAAACATGCAACAGTTCTGATATGATTTATGGTGTGTAGACTGTGCAGATTACAGTAAGTATTACTGTATTTGTAACCGCAGCCAACTGGAGTCTGCCAACATGATTGACACTAACCTGAGGAAGTTCTGAGGTTGGGCAAAAACATCTCCTGTAATATAAACCACAGGCCCTCTTGTAATTGATATGTCAGTCACCTGCAAAAAAAGGTGCAGAATACATGGCTACTTTTGAAAGCTCGACAACTGCACCAAACCACTAACCAGTGAAACCTCGACCCGCTGGTTAACACATCCTGCTGGACTGCAGAAAGACACGGTCCTCCAAAGTTAATGTAACAATCTCTGCAGAAGGTCAGTAGAGATACAGCAGACTGTGGAGATGATCTGAAAACACGCACAAAGTGACAGTGTTGCGTCCCAATGCAATCTCACACACATCTTGCAGACCGCAAATAGAGGAGTCCTGGAACCTTTCATTTCACCGCAGTGAGACATCAGGTGTGTGTTTGTATCTCCTGGCCCTCCGCAGAGCTCTGAAGCACCTCTGTCTCCATTTTCCTCAGTCAGTCAGTCGATCTCACTGCTGCAGGCTACGTTCACGTTGTCCGGCCCGATCGAGCGGCCACCCGCGTGCACGTTTAGATGACATCAGCAGGGGCCAGCGGCGAGACGGAACAACTATACAACAAATGCATTACAATGCAAAGACAATCTATCATAATACCTGCAGAAGAATCTCACATCCGTCGCATCCTGCTATGCCAGATTCAAACAGGGTGTAAAGCATCTACATAACACTGACAGCAATTTAAAAACGGTGAGCTGCGATCCGAAGTCGAACCAGAGGCATCATGACGATGCATTCATATTCCGATATTGACTTCGACTGGAAGAATATCTATGATACATTATCCAACACGGTGATATTTATGATTGTATGTAACCCATATAGGCCATAGGTGTGGGCCATTCTCAGGTGCATTGTTTATGACTGCTGATACTAATAAAAATAATACTGAACTGAATCATATTTGACTAGATTATGGGTGGCTGCAGAAAATTCAGCATCACAGGAATAAATTACATTTAATTTTAAAACAGTTATTTTAAATTGTAACAGTATTTCACAATATTGTTCACTATTTTTGATCAAATAAATTCAGGCTTGGCATAAGAGACTTGTTTCAAAAACAGTAAAATCTTAATGAATCTAAACGTTTGAATGGTAGGCTAGTACCCTTCACATTCTGATTTCTTTAAATGCAGCCTAAATGTAGGCTAATTGTTCTGAAATGCTTCTCTAAAATGCGTATTTCTGCAGGCCAACCCATAAGTTCGCACAAAAGACAATATAAATTTTCAGTTTGCTTTGGATTATTGCGGGAAATAAACTCTGTGACTAACAAAATTTTATGATTCTTGCATATTTAATTTATCATGATAATCTAAACAAATGAACAAAGCTTTTATCAATTTTGAAGCCTAAATACAATCGGCAGAAGTCAAAAGGTAAACGAAGGCTATAAATGAACTACAACACGGTCGCACTTCTGACAACTCTTTTAGAGGACGGGTATGAGCACAGGCTGTGAAAGTGGACTACTGAGAGTAGATTAGTTACTTTTTTCAGTTCAGCTGATAACATTTACAGGGCATATGGCAGGTTAGAGGACCCAACGTGTCAATGTATAGAAAAATAATGCAGAAACTAGATTTTCAAAAATATACTTATAAATACGCTACATTGGCTTCTGGAGTGGTTTTTGTGAGAAAATTTTATTTCCGCATCTGAAAAAGGGCGTGGCGGGCGTGACGTAACGGGAGGGAGAGCGGTCGATTCAAACAACAGGAAAACCAGTGGAGAACATGGCAGCTGTCATGGAGAGAGACCAGTGTTAGCTTATAGACATATACACTGTGCTCACAATATTGTACAGATTATTATCATCGTATATCCGTTAATAGCAAAGCTAGACACTTGTTAGAAACACCTTTTTCAAGACAAGTAAAAGCTTTAAAATCAGTAGGGTGTATAACTATGAAAATATGTTGAGATTGTGTTAACCAAAGACTTATTTCACCAAAAACCAATTAATAAAAGCCCACTGACTTCAGGGCGATGGAACCAGAAATGCTAAATCGTTTAAGGTTTTGGCTTAATACGTCATACATGTAGTGTCACGGTGTATGAATTCATTGTCTCTCTCTCGTCTTGCGTGCTGTTGTGTGTGTGTGCGTTAATTGGGGGCGCGGTCACTGATCAGCGATGATCAGCAGCGCCAGCTGGCTTCAATCTGTTTTACCCTTTATATGTTCAGTAACTGGTGTCTCATGTTGTCAGATTGTTGTTCTCCCGGTGTGTTCCCTGTTCCCGAGTTTCGTTGGCCCCCTGTGGATTCCCTGTTTGTCTTCGCCTTTTTTGAGTTCCTCTCACTTCCACGGATTCCACTTCACTCACGGATCACCTGCACTGGATTGGGAGCACGAAACTGGTTGTTCACCGAGGTCCCTGCGTCACTCTCCGTCAGCGCTTGATTCCGCCCGATCCACCGTCCCTCTCCTGCTGTGTGACTTTCCCAGTGTTGTGACTCTGACCAAACATTATTTACTTACCTTTAATAAAGCGTTTTTTGCTATTGCATCTTTCTCCTGTGATTCGTAACATGCAGCAGTTCTGTATTATAATGTAAGATTAATAATAATGAAGGCACATACTGAGTGATACAACTTAGTTTTTTTCAGTTGCTAGTTTTGTCCAATCTGTAGTCAGATTTTCAAAACTCTAATCACAATTAGCACAACATCCATCTGTTGTGACCATACCATTAACACGTTTCTAAAAAATGTTAATTTTCTTTTCACACAAGCTACCAAAATCATATATCTTTCTGGTCTTATATGCAAATGCTTAAACACAGTATTACAGAAATGAAGACCTAATGTTCAAAATCAAAAAGCCTCTACTCCTGCAACAACAGCAACTCAAAAGTACTGAAAAAATGTTACAAATATTTTAACAACTGATAAGCATTTCTGGGTAAAATCACTGAAATATTGAGAAATAACTGGTTCCAATCTCAGTTGGAGGCATGGTCAAGTGTTGAAGTTATTTCCATTACTTGGACATACAAAGTAAAATAGGATTCTTTGAATTGGTTTTGTTCAATGTGGTACAGAACAACTCAGCTGAGAGAGCAGAGAGAGAAAAAAATATATATCTGGGCGAGGGAGAGGAATAGTTGTAGGAGGAGAGGAGTAGATTGAGGAGGAGAGGAGTAGTTGATAAAAGAGAAAAGTAGATGGAGGAGAGATGGGAGAGGACTAGATGATGATGATGAGGAGGAGTTAATGAAGTAGATGAAGGAGGGAGAGGAGCAGTTGATGGAGGGAGATGAGTAGACGGAGGAGGGAGAGGAGTAGATGGAGGAGTAGATGAATAGATGGAGGAGGGAGAGGAGAAGATGAAGGAGGGAGAGGATTAGGTGGAGGAGTAGATGGAGGAAGAGAGGAGTATATGGAGGAGGAGAGGAGTAGATGGAGGAGGGAGATGAGTAGATGGAGGAGGTAGAGGACTAGAGGGAGATAAGTAGTTGATGGAGGGAGAGGAGTAGATGAAGGAGGGACATGAGTAGATGAAGGAGGGACATGAGTAGATGAAGGAGGGACATGAGTAGATGAAGGAGGGACATGAGTAGATGAAGGAGGGACATGAGTAGATGAAGGAGGGACATGAGTAGATGAAGGAGGGACATGAGTAGATGAAGGAGGGACATGAGTAGATGAAGGAGGGACATGAGTAGATGGAGGAGGGAGAGGAGTAGATGGAGGAGGGAGAGGAGTAGATGGAGGAGGGAGATGAGTAGTTGATGGAAGGAGAGGAGTAGATGAGTAGTTGATGGAGGGAGAGGAGTAGATGAAGGAGGGACATGAGTAGTTGATGGAGGGAGAGGAGTAGATGAAGGAGGGACATGAGTAGATGAAGGAGGGACATGAGTAGATGAAGGAGGGACATGAGTAGATGAAGGAGGGACATGAGTAGATGGAGGAGGGAGAGGAGTAGATGGAGGAGGGAGAGGAGTAGATGGAGGAGGGAGATGAGTAGTTGATGGAAGGAGAGGAGTAGATGAGTAGTTGATGGAGGGAGAGGAGTAGATGAAGGAGGGACATGAGTAGTTGATGGAGGGAGAGGAGTAGATGAAGGAGGGACATGAGTAGATGAAGGAGGGACATGAGTAGATGAAGGAGGGACATGAGTAGATGAAGGAGGGACATGAGTAGATGGAGGAGGGAGAGGAGTAGATGGAGGAGGGAGAGGAGTAGATGGAGGAGGGAGATGAGTAGTTGATGGAAGGAGAGGAGTAGATGAGTAGTTGATGGAGGGAGAGGAGTAGATGAAGGAGGGACATGAGTAGTTGATGGAGGGAGAGGAGTAGATGAAGGAGGGAGAGGAGTTGATGGAGGGAGAGGAGAAGATGAAGGAGGGAGAGGAGTAAATGGAGGAGGGAGAGGAGTAGATGAGAAGGGGAGGAGTAGATGAAGGAGGAGAGGAGTATATGGAGGAGGGAGAGGAGTAGATGAAGGAGGCAAGGATTAGATGATGGAGGAGAGTAGTAGATGGATGAGGAGAGTAGTAGATGATAGATGAGAGGAGTAGATGGAGGAGGGGAGGAGTAGTAGATGGATGAGGAGAGGAGTAGATAAAGTAGGGGAGGAGTAGATGAAGGATGAGAGGAGTAGATGGAGGAGGGAGAGGAGTAGATGAAGGAGGAGAGGAGTAGGAGGGAGAGGAGTAGATGGAGGAGGGAGAGGAGTAGATGGAGGAGGAGAGGAGTAGATGAAGGAGGAGAGAGGAGTAGATGGAGGAGGAGGTTTTGCTACTTGCATCTCACCCATCGACTGGATCTCACCCAACACTCTTTTGGAAACTAAAGCCAAGCGTGAAGCATCGTGTTGAATTTGAGTCTTCTGTGAACAGTAAGGCTCGCCTTCTTTGATTTGATTGGCCATCTCAATCATTTTAACATTGATGTTACATTTAATTCAACATTCAACATTTAATTATTGGGGAGGACTTGTACCCCTGCCCTGGTAGTTACGGCCCTGCCCCAAAATTAACATTCTGTCATTACTTATTCACCCTCATAACATTCCAAACCTGTATGACTTTCATATGCAAACGTTTAAATCACAGATGCCAAAGTTTATGGTTGTTTCTCTATACCTAATAAACATCTTATATGTTGTATTTTGGATGTCTGCAGTACCTGGAGAAAGGTATCCATCAGCATTCCCATTCAAATATAAATTCAATCTAAACCCATATAGGTAGAGCATTAATCTGAATATTGAGAGAATGTGCCCCAAAATGGTGGTTACTATAGGAAATTGTGTTTAGTGTTGTATGATAAACATAT
This sequence comes from Meda fulgida, assembly GCA_030578275.1. Classification (NCBI taxonomy): domain Eukaryota; kingdom Metazoa; phylum Chordata; class Actinopteri; order Cypriniformes; family Leuciscidae; genus Meda; species Meda fulgida. The sequence goes on from CM060624.1 coordinate 31,475,137, forward strand.
GTATGAGACCAACCTGAAAAATCTGGGTTCTGAAAAAACAAAACGTTTGAGATCCACTGTATAATGTAACATTTTAGAGTGCTAAATGTTGCTTTAAAACATCCCTTATTCAAACGCTGAGCATTTTCCCACTATATAGTCTAAAATAAATGTACTGCTTATGCACACCTGTTCAAATTAACTCAGTGTCTGTCTTTAGTCTCACCGGGAAACTCCAGACTTGCTTTGAAATTCCTTTTAATGATCTTTGTCAAGAAGTTCATATAGTTTCAGTTCTGCTGAATTCTCCTTTATGAACACGTTGATATCAGAAAGCTCAAGTCTGCTCATCTGCGAATCCTAATGCAAACCAGCCGGCTGATTCAGAGAAAGACTAACCCCAAAAGAGACAGCAGAGACACAGTACTGAACTAGAATCAGACTGCTCCATCTGAACTGTTTTTAACCCATTGTGTTTCAGGCAGTGCAACTGATCCAGGAACAGCGCTGAGAGGGTTTATGAGTGAGATTGTGGGAGGGCAGTGGAATAAATCTTTGGTTAGACTCAAAATGAAGCCAAACCACGGCAGTATAATTCAAGTAGAGAGAGAGAGAGAGAGACCAGTGGCCACAAATACAAACATGCACACACTGAAAAATAATATTGATACCCACAACCACATAACTCTACTTCCTTAACTCTAAGCTCTATAGACGAATTTCGAGCCGACGTCACAGTTACGTCACGGCGCTAGCTGGTGGCAGAACAAAGGGAAAACTGGAAGCGGCAAATACAAACCAGCAAAGATCCAGCTACATAATAAGGAGCTTAAATTATTATTATTATTATTAAATGTCATCTTGTTGTGTTGTTGGGTGCAAGAATCAATGAAAAATGAATATGCTTTATCTGTGAATTTTATTTCTACAAAATATTCACCTCATTAAAATTGCACCGTAATGTCACTCTTTGGCGCTGGCTAGGCAGAACTGCAGATTGTACCACACAAGTCTTGTACATGACCATTCAGCACATAGTTATAGGCATCTAAAGATTTATATGCCCTCAGTTTCTCTTTACGCTCTGTTTCTCTATAGGATAGGTGTAGAAGTCAGGCCACTCACCCGGAGGCAGCGTTAACGTTAATCCTGTCAGATCGTTCATCTATTGAGCGTACGGGTCGGCCCATCTGGTTCCGTCTGTTAAAATCAACTTTTGCAAATAACAATCGCGTTCCTGTACAGTGAGTGACCTTGCACATTAAGATAAAATCAGATTTTCTCTAGTCATTGTTAAAAACAAGCTAACAAAACTTGCAGACTTACGTTAGTGAAGCGGCCAGAGGGATTGTTCTACCACCACCTACACTCCGCCCACAAAAAACATCACCATGTTTACCAACTGACAATTGGTCTATAGACTCAAATACAAACATCATGATTTGTGTCCAGGGGTGCATATCTTGTTTTAGAGGGGATTTTAACATGGACAACATAGCCTAGGAAAAACAAGAGTGCTTAATTGTGCTGAATGTGCACTTCAAATCTTAAAGGGATAGCTCACCCAAGAAAAAATAAAAAATCTGTCATCATTTACTCATTTTCAAGTTGTTCCACACCTGTATGAGTTTGTTTATTCTGTTGAACACAAAAGATATTTTGAAAAATGTTGGTAACCAGACAGTTGCTGGACCCCATTGACTTCAATAGTATTATTTTTCCTACTATGAAAGTCAATGAAGTCCAGTAACTTGGAAGTCTTACAACTGGCACAGACCGAGCAGGCCAATACAAAATGACCAGTGTCGCGAGCCATAGTTTGTCACCAGAACCGTTGCTTAATGAGAAAAATAGTACGATTAACTCCTGGATGGCAAGCCACCTTTGAACAATGACCCCACCGGATAACATTGAACCGCAATCTTTCTGGCACGAATAACCGACCTGGTGGGCATCCGGGCGGAGGCACTACCCCATATAAGGCTGTGCGGACCTTCGATTCGATCTCTAAAGTTAGCATTGAAACCACACATCTGTGGAATGATGGACTCGGGAGAAACCGGGCATTCTGATTGGTCAAAATACGGGACAACGTGTCAGGTTTGAGGTTTTTGGAACCTGGACGGTAAGAGATGGAAAAATCGAGTCGACCGAAAAAAAATGCCCACCGAGCCTGCCTAGAGTTAAGTCGTTTAGCAGACCTGATGTATTCAAGGTTCTTGTGATCGGTCCAAACAATGAAACGTACCCCTGAGCCCTCCAACCAATAAATGAGTTTAGAAAATGAGCTGAACTAGACCACCTGAAAGTCATCATGGTGGAGGTCAAGGCGGTCAGAGGCGCGGCTAGTTGGCTGTAGTTGCGAATAAAATGCCGGTAAAAATTGGCAAAGCCCAGAAACCTCTACAGGGCCTTGCGGGAATCTGGAGTTGGCCAATCCACCACTGCCTGAATCTTGTCGGGATCCATGCGCACCCCCTCAGACGACATGATGTATCCTAAAAAGGGAACAGACTGTGCAAAACATTTCTCCGCATTTACATATATATATATATATATATATATATATATATGAACTGATCGACCATGTCTCTCAGAACGTCGTTGACGAGTGCCTGTAAAACCGTGGGGGAGTTGGACAGACCGAAAGGCATGACCAAGTATTCAAAAGTACCCCCTGAGGGTGTTAAAGGCGGTTTTCCACTCATCCCCCTCCCTGATGCGGACCAAATGATAGGCGTTACGTAGGTCTCACTTTGTGAACAAGGAAGCGCCCTGCAGTCTTTCGAAAGCCAAAGACATCAGCGGCAAAGGATATGTATTCTTTACTGTGATGCTGTTCAGTCCTCGATAATCAAAGACGCAGGGAACCGTCTTTCTTACCCACAAAGAAGAATCCCACCCCTGCTGGAGAAGTGGATGAGTTTGGCTGCTAGAGAATCAGAAATATATTTCTCCATGGCCTTCCTCTCCAGAGCGGAAAGTGAGTATAATCTGCCCTTAGGCGGAGACGTACCTGGCAATAAATCTATAGCACAGTCATAGGGACGATGGGGAGTAAGAGAAGCAGCCCGAGACTTACTAAACACTTACTTCAGTTCGAAAAACTCCCTGGGCACGTTAGACATGTTCGCCTGTTCATCTTGTAACACAGAACAAGAAATAGAAGAACAAGCAGACACCAAACAAGACGCATGAGAGTTCTCTCTCCAAGACATGACAGTGTTCTGACGGCAGTTAATGTGAGGGTTATGGAGGGTGAGCCAGGGGTGTCCCAACACCACAGGAGCAAAAGCAGAGTCAATGAGTTGGAACCGAATCTCCTCGACATGTTGCCTGACGTGACTAAACCTGTCAAGTGTGTGATGGAAGACAGGAGTTGACCACCCAGAGCGTTTACGGAGATAGGATGAGTGAAATTAATTATCGAAATCCCGAGTCTGTGCACCAGGTCTCAGTCCATGAAGCTCCCCTCCGCCCCAGAGTCCACTAGTGCGCCACACTGCTGTTGTGAAGCAGCCCACTGCAGTCTGACCAGGAGGAGCATCGATTCTCTGGAGGGTTCATCCAGGGAAATGCCACCCGTCAGTAACCTCCTCTCTACTGACGGGCCTTGACTTTTACCGGGCACTTAACTGCAAAGTGTCCCAAGGCTCCACAGTATAAACAGAGTCCCTGTGCTCTTCTCCGCTCCTCCTCCTCCCGGGAGAGGTGAGCTCTGCCCAACCGCATGGGTTCGGGATTGAATGAGGGGCCGACCGTATCACAGGGAGGGATGACAGGACGAACCTCCATGTCCGGGATCAAGCTTCTCTGCATCAGATGGCCCCAACAACACTGCAGCCGTGCGTCCACTCGAATGACCAGGTCAACTATCTAACGATGTAGGTAGATCTAGAGTGTATCTGCCACCGACCTGTTGTCCTGCCGAAGGTCTACCAACACTCTGGCCGCTTCCCTGCCAGACACAGCACGATTGAACAACGTCCTGAGCTCTGCACTGAAGGTCTGGAACAACTCAAGACACTGATGTCCCTGCTCTCATACTGCAGACCCCCATACCGCCGCTCGTCCAGATAATAGCGTTATTACAAATGCTACCTTGGACTCCTCAGTGGGGAATAATGAATGCTGCAGAGCAAAAAACAGCGAACACTTAGTTGCACAACATAGTTGGGGCTCACCCGAATAGGCAGCAGGAGGTGGCAGACGAGGTTCCGTGCTGTTGGTAGGTCGGTCTGTGGGTGGGACAACGGGTGGTGGGTTAGGCGCAGTGGGCGCGTGGGCAGGCTCGGCTCTCAGATGTTGCAGCTGGGTGGTGAGGTCAGACACCTGCGCCACCAAGGCCTAAACTGCTCGACCGGTCGCCGCAATCTGTTCATCTTGCCGATCAAAATGAGTGTTGTTGTTATTCAAGATGTCTCTTAGTTCTGTGATATTCGCTGGATCCATAACTGGTCAGATCGTTATGTCAGGTCATGAAACACAGGATCCAATTGCGAATCAAAGTGAAGGTTTATTTAAAACAACAAGGAAACAAAACAGAAAAAGCTGGTGTAGAGTCTCTGGTCAGCAGTTAGGTCCTTGGCAGGGCAGGGGACTGCAGTGGCCTGTAATCCGATCCTAGTAGACGGGGATCACTGAAGGAAACAGCGGTGAACGTCAACCCGGGCAATAATCCAAAACGCAGACACAGAGAGCAGGAACAGTCCGTAAAAACAGGAGAACTGGATGGATAAACTGCACAGGCAGCGAGACAACAGAGAACCAGTAACAATGATCTGACAATGAACATGACAAACACAAGACTACATATAGAACCCATTAACGAGACACACCTGCGGCTGATCTGATTGCTCGTCAGCACAGCTGACGCTGATATGCTATCAGACCAGAGCAGCGCACACAGAATGAACAGGCGAACCTGCGAACCGTGACAATAAATTACATTAAAATATATTTTAGTTTACCATAAAGGCTTTTCAGTACATTCAGCAGTAAATATTTCAAAGACATTAGATGTGAAAATAGAAGTGAAATTACCTATAAAGATATACTTAAGTCTTAGTGTAAGTGGGTCAAAAACTCGCATTTAATATAAATTTAAACCATAATACATTTTAATTCAATTGCAATTAACATGAAATTAAGTGCACAAAAACATAACATTCAGTTCACACTTAAGTATATTCTTTTAAAATAAATTACTTTTCACTATAAGTATTCTTATTAAAAGTATGCTGAAGTGTACTTCTTTTTCATTAGGGTAGATATGTAAATCCCTGCATCGTCTATAGAATCTACACCCATATCCCAAAAATTATAATAATAATACATGTTATTTGTAATGTGCCTTTCTCAAACTCTACATGTTACAGCATGTACAGAACAAAATAAATCAAACAAGGAGAACAAATCCAAATCACTCAAAAGCAACCACCCTGAACATAAAATCTAGAAAGGGATGAATATAAATGTTGGCTCGAAACACAAGGCCAGGATGATAAAAAGGACATGAGTCAATGTTTTACTGTTTTGCACTATGAAAATCATAGCAGTAACAAATAAACATTCCGCAACATTCATTCAAAAGCATCTGAACTTTATTCAGCTATTTATAGATACCATAACTCATCTGACTGCTTCTTTATGAAAACTGAGCAAAAACAAAAACATTTAGGCTCCTTTAAAGCCTGGATCTGCAGTGATGTATGGGGTAATCAGATAAGAGGGGGAATTTGAGGTAGACAATTTGGCCCCTAATTTTTGTCACATCAGGCTTGTGCACCCCAGTAAGTGTTTCTAAATCAGCTACATAAACCCGAAAACAAAAGTCCCTTTAAGGCGTGATGTCACTGTGTCAGAGGGACGGAGCGTGCGAAACAAGCGTCCATTCAGAGCCGAAACACAAAGGTCATCAGGATCAGGGTCAGAGTGAGACAGATTCTGGCGGGTCCTGACCTCCAGCTCCTCCCCCTTTACTCTCTGTGTCTTCCCCTTGGGGGCTTCGCCTCACTGGGCCCGAGAGCCCACCTCGCCCCCTCCCGTCCCCAGAGAGAGCACCCCCTCCGGGGCGTTCCGGCCTCTGACTCGGGAGCATCTATCACTGCTCCTGGACCCTAATCAGGGCCAAGAGGGGCGGAAGCGACACCCAGGGTCGAGTTAGACTCTGTAAACATCCGAACGGTTTCTTTAAAAAGGCTGTAAGACTGTCCATCAAGATTCGAGAGGTAAAGCGGGATATCCGTTACTCTAAAAAAAGATCCTATCCGTCATTTGATTCATTAATTACTCCTCTTAAGTACCCGAGTGATCTATCAATAGCTCTAATTAGCCTGTTAGCGTAACTGTGGTGGATGGATACAGCGCGAGGCGGTGCAACTCTATTTAACTGATGCTGCCTTTTGAACAGTGTTATTTTAGTGTCATTGACATTTTGAATTAGATTTTATTTTCAGTCACTTTATTTGATGGTACACTTTAGATATTCTACTAATTATAAGTATCTTTGCAACTACATGTCAACTAACTCTCATTAGAGTACTGTAGTAGACTGTTTGATTAGAGTTGGAATAAGTTGACATAGTTGCAGAGTTACTTATAGTCAGTATAATGTCTGTTGAGGAGCATCACAATAAAGTGTTACCAGATATTAATTAGACAGTCGATTTCGTTTTCGCTTTTTTTTTTTAGTTTTAGTTTTATCTTATTTCAGCTATTTGCCAAGGCAACATTTCTCGTTTTCGTTTCATTCAAGTACGTGTGTGCTAAAACTAAGAAACTAAATAGACATTTAAAAAAGCAATGTAAGTCTGTAGAGTGCAACAATCGAGATCTGAGAATAAACATCCCATTCATTTTGTGAAGGAATCAAGTGTGCCATGTTTGTTCAGTGTCTCCAGTTATCGTAGGTAACACTTTACAATAGGGTTCATTAGTTAACTTTGGTTAATGTATCAACCAACATGAACTAATCATGATAAATACTTGTGTTACTGTGAAAGGGAAAAAAAGGTCCAGGGTGCCCAAGGAGTTCAAAAAAAGTGTATGTAGGTGCTCTTTGGGATCAGGAATTCAATAACATATAGTAGAAGGAAATCCAAGGCACTCTTGTTAGAAATGGATAAAAAGCCTTTATTTGACTGGGTTGTTTTTTCCCCCCATTTTTTTTTTTTTTTTTTTTACATTTTCTATTATGAAATAGCCAGTCAAATAAAGGCGTTTTATCCATTTCTAAGAAGAGTGCCTTGGATTTCCTTCTACTACTGTATTACTGTATTTGTTCATCTTTGTTAATGTCAGTTAATAAAAATACAGCTGTTCATGTTAATGTTAGTTCACAGTGCAATGTTAACAAACACAATTCTTGATTTTAATAATGTTTTAATAAATGTTGAAATTAACATTAAAAAAGGTTGATAAATGCTGTAGAAGCGTAGTTCATTATTAGTTCATGTTAACTTATGTAGTTAAATTATGTTAACTAATGAACCTTATTGTAAAGTGTTACCGTCGTTTTAACATGAAAGGCTTGACAGCAGCTTGAAACATGAATAATAAGAATCAAACATGCTTGAGGCTCCCAGAAGAAGAGGCGCACCTCCATAAAATATAAGTACACACAAATTCTTATACAATATGTATATATTAAAATACATTAATAAATACATGAAATATATTATAGGGAATTGACTTTTAACGATAAAAAATCGTTTTTGCCTTGCCTTCCCATCAGCCTGCATTATTTAAACTTCTTTTTTTAAATGATCATGTTTAATAGTGGAATTCCTGGTAAAAACGATGATTCTGCGAAAAATCTCAACAACTAAAGAATATCGAAACAAGCAAATAGCAGCAATAGAATCTTTAGCACCTGCACATTCATGAAACACCACAAATAAGGTAATAGAAAGTTCAAATTCACTTACTTGTAAATGGTATTCAAAATTAGAATTAATGTCCCAAATCGTAGTAGGTTGGAATGCGTATCCCAAAGTTACCCGGATGGTCTATTTCCTGTGGAAATTCAAAGTGCAGATATAAACTCTAATACGTTAATATTGATACATTTTTTTCAAGAGATACCTCCATGGGAAAATTGATTGGGATTTCTAGAACCAAGCCCGTTGAAAATGTGGATGGTTCAGGTGGGTGAATTTATTTTTTCAAGTAAATAGAACAAACTGAATTAGATTTTGTTCAAACCACTAACCCTTGAGGATGGTCAATATTAAAAGTGATGAAAAAATGACTGTCCATTATATTGAACAGAAGCATGTTTAATGGTGGTGGCAGAAGCGGTCTTGTACATGCTGCGCTTGTAAGTGTGTTGGCGGTTTCTACATGCCGTAAGAGTGGAGGCCGCAGGTACACACACTGCTGTCAAACTCAATACACTCACACTGTAGCCGGTTAGACACAGTCCTGCAGGGCATCCCGCCCCAATTATGCCCTGACAGAGGTCACAGCCCTGCAGACCTGACCTCTCTCTCTCTCTCTCTCTCTCTCTCTGCATCATCTGACACACCTACCAGCCTACATGTGCACAATGAGCATTTGATAAAAATGGGCTTCAGTTATGCAACGTTCTTGAAAACTGCTGTGAATTAGGTGGTCAAATGCGAGCTTGTACGGGTTTTAATCGAGTCACCAAAACAAGTAGTGGCAACACTTTAGAATACGGTTCCTTCGTTAAGGAATAACTACACAGGTACACATGAGTAACACAATATTAAGAATCTAGTAACTACTATTAACTAACAAGAAACTCTGATTAATAAATTAGTAAGTAATAGCACTCACATGAAAGTGGTAGTTCACTATTAATTAATCAATAACTACTATTTTTTTATGCTTCCCAGAAAACTACTGAAAAAGTTTCATTATTCATGCAAAACTAATCAATAACTAATGCAGGACAAATGACTAGACATATGACTCAAGTGTTACATACTTCTAAAGGAATTACTAAATATTTGGATCCGTATTCTAAAGTGAAGAACATGGTAACTAACTAGTAATGACTCGTGTTACTACATACACTACATACACTGCAACACTACATACAAGTGTTATTACATACATTACTAGCTAGTTACCATGATATTCACTTTAGAATACGGATCCAAATATTTATTAATTCCTTTGGAAGTATGTAGTAACACTTGAGTCATTACTAGCTAGTTCCCATGATTCTTACAGTAGTTACTAATGAAAAGCCAATCCTAAAGTGTAGCATTTTCAAATCTCACACACGCACGCACGCACGCACGCACGCACACACACACACACACACACACACACACACACACACACACACACACACACACACACACACACATATAAGCTAGGAGACATACAAAAAAAAACATATTTTTTTGAGAGGTAGGTTAAATAATAAAGTCACTGTATATGGTATTTGGATGGCTGATGGCTCAATATGTTCCAGTAGTCACCATGACTCTATATTGATTCAATGCGAGTCCAGAGGAATGCCGGAAAATTGGCCACAGGACAAGTAAGGTCGCGACAACGGCAATTAAAAATCCATTTCTTTAAAATTATTCAGATAATAAATACCTAGTTCTAATACTAGTTCTCTAGGAGATAGCATAGGTTAATTATGAAAAGTTTTCCCAAATCATAAGTCTGCTATGCTATAACATATCGATAATGTAAACAACCTTGTGGATTCGTTTACAGTAGCAGTTAAAATGTTAATGTAGTGTTAGTCATTTGTCCTGCATTAGTAATTGATAGTTTTGCATGAATTATGAAACATTTTCAGTAGTTTTCTGGGAAGCATAAAATAAATAGTAGTTATTGAATAGTTAATAGTGAACTTCCACTTTCATGTGTGTGCTATTACTTACTAATTCATTAATCAGAGTTTCTTGTTAGTTAATAGTAGATTCTTAATAATATTGTGTTACTCATTTGTGCATGCGTAGTTATTCATTAACGAAGGAACCGTATTCAAGTAGTCTTTCACTGATGTGTTTTTTTTAGATAGCTGATGGTCCTAACGAAATTTAGAGAGCAGGATGGCTGATAGAATACCAAAAATAATATAATTATAAGAAATGGAACATTACACGACTTGCAATATCTAATGTATTCCTGTGATCAAAGCTGTATTTTCAGCATCATTACTCCAGACTTCAGTGTCACATGATCCTTCAGAAATCACTCTAATAGATGATCTGATGCACAAGAAACATTTTGTATTATCAATGTTGAAAACGGTTTCTTCTGCTTAATATTTTTGTGGGGGAAAAAAACATCATTTATTTGTAATTAATGCCCATATTTCAATGCAAATATATCTTTGTCTTTTTAATTGTCCATTAGGTAAAAATCACATGTTGAATCACTAATCACAAAAGTGCAAGCACACCTCTCCTCAACAAGCTACATGATTTGAGGTAAGAGTTAGAAAACACACACACACACGCACGCACGCACGCACACACACACACACACACTCACACACACACACACACGCACGCACGCACACACACACACACAATATTAGAATGACTCCTCTATAGTGGGATGGCATTGTCTCCAGTGGTAAATTTATCTCTTAAAAATCATTCACCGACATAATCGCTAGTCTCTTCACACACATCCAACACAATTACACCGCTGCCGCAACAACACCCATGGTCGTGACATGAGTTTGACTTTTCTAAATAAAGCGTTTTTAGAGTGTCTAGATGTATAGAAGTGTGTTGCAAAAGTGAAGTGAAATTGGATAATTCTTCTTAGGATGCAAAAGCATTATAAAAGTACCACGCTATATTCCAAGCCTTTGGGAGCCATACAACATTTGTGTAAAAACACTGTATTCACTGATAATCTTCCCCTCTGGTGGCCTGTCAACCGCTGTGACCGGATCATTGAGTCAGTGGGTTGGACCAGAACCAGATCCGTCTGATATTCATTGAATACTGACTTCAATTTCAGTCTGTTCCTAATGAATTTAACGCGTGAGCTTTGATGTAGCATATAGTCGAATAGTTTTCTTTGGTTATTCTGTGTAATTTCACAAAATCAACAAGGTGTGTGGATAAGAACAAATTAATTTTAGGATAATATCAGCAACACTTGTAATGAGTGGATATATTAAATGATCACAAAGTGGAACCCCTGACCCCTATTTATACAGAGGGCGAGAGAGAGAGATAGCTGTTTAACCAGAACATAGTATGAGAGAGAGAGAGAGAGAGAGAGAGAGAGAGAGAGAGAGAGAGAGAGAGAGAGAGAGAGAGAGACACTAAGTTATAAAGAGAAGAATGAGAAGCCAGAGGCAGCAGTAGATGGCAGTATTGATCTCCATCATGTTTTTAAAGCAATTTCTCTGTTTCTCTATGTGTGCGTGTGGATTAGCAGAGTGTAAGGAGTCTCTCTCTCTCTCTCTCTCTCTCTCTGGTTTATCTCTGTGCTGTTGACATCTTAAGAGAAAAGAGTAACACTAACCACTGGCCCATAATCCCCTGGGAGGCAGACTGTCTAAAAACACAGGTCTGTCTGTCAGCTACGTGTGTACAATACTGTGAGAACATCACACTCTGTGGCTGGCGCGTAATCTTCAGATTTGTAAAATAACTTATAATTTATAAAATAACACAAATTCAGTGGGGTCCCTCTTATTGTTTGCAAATCAGCAAGTACCATATAAACCCCAGAACTGAATCTGCGTGTCCGTATAAACTGAACTGACTCCACAGGTTGCTTCTGCATTATCGTATCAGTCATTCAGCTCAGCTCTATTATTAAACTCCAACAAAATAATTTGACTTTAGTGAACCATGATGGCTGATTCAAAAACACTGTGTTTGTCTTTAAGGTATCAAAGTACAGTAACAGAACTGACATAAAGCTGATAGTAAAATATTTATAAGTGACAGATCTGTTAGCAACAAATATCATGGAACCAGAGATGATTATTATTATGTTATTATAGAGTTATCTATTATTTACTATAATAGATAGATTGCCTGTTTAAGTGATTTTGGCCAGAATAAAATGGATCATTCAAATAATTTCATATTCTTTATTAATGTTAGTGCATCAAAATGAAGAGCCAAGAATGGACGTTTTATTTATAGTTGAGGTATTATCTAAAATAGCTGACGGTAACATAACTGGTAGTACCAGGTAAGATAATAACAGATATTACAGTTACATAATAAAAAAGAGGTAACAGAGATGACAGTAATGGAACTGGTGTTAAAAACACAGCAACAAAGCTGATAGTAACAGAGCTATCTGTATCATAACTCATAGTAAAAGAGCTAGAAAGAAACTGAGCTGACAGTAACAGATTCTGATAATATATGATATCTGATAATGTATAACTGATAGTAACAGGACTGAAAGTAACATGCTTTATCTAATTGAGATGACAGTAACAGACACGAAAGTAACACGCATTACAGATACTTAGTGAAAAGGAGATAGCTGATCGTAAAAGATGACAGTAATGGAACTGACGTTAACAGATCTGATAGTAACAGAGTTGACAGTTACAAAACAAACAGTATCGTAACTGATAGTAAAAGAGCAGTAACAGCGGTTATAGTAACAGAGGTAACAGTAACCAACCTAAACATAACAGACATGATGGTAACAAACTTATTTAACAGACCTGATGGCAACAGTGATGACAGTAATAAAGTTGATAGTAACAGAGATGACAGTAACAAACCTTAATATAATAGGAAGGATAGTAACAAAGCTGATAGTAACAAAGCTGATATGGCAGAGGTCACAGTAACAATATAACAGATATTATAGTAACATAACTGATAGTAACAGAACTAACAGTAACAGAGCTGATAGTAGCAGAGGTGATAGTAACAAACCTAAATATATCAGACATGATACAATGATGATTAGGAGAGCTGACAGTAACAGCTAATAACAGAGTTGACAGTTTATGTGTTAACTCTGTGGAAGCCAAAGAGGCCTTTATAACAGAGCAATTTATTGATGCAGTCGTACATGAGCTAAACTTTAAAGAATCCATCGGACCTTTGTTTCTGTGGGCAGTTCTTCAACGGGTCGAAGAGTTACACAGCTGTCGCTCCGTTGCTCCTCAAGACAACCGAGTAAATGTGTCAGTCAAACCCTGAGCACTCTCCATCAGTATTCAGACACATGCACACACACACTTATAGTCACAATATGAACTCTGAACTACACACTCACACAGAGACAGAACCACACACACTCAGAGCAGATGTCAATCAAAATATGAACTTCCTGCTGCTACAAACATGCAAATGAAAGTGACTCAGTTTGCAGGGAAAATCTGCAGACCAAGTTTAATGGCTATTGATGGATTCTCTCACCCTTGTGCTTTCTCTCATTCTCTCTCCTTTACTATTTGTGGAATATTTAACAAAATAAATATATTAAATGTATAGTCCCCCCTCCCCCCAATCAACATCCGATTAAATGGTCAAAATTTATAAAGCGACAAAATACCGTTTTTTATTCACTGTGAAAAATGCCTAAAGTTGTACTTAGAGTTAGAGTTGGTCTGTGCTAATTACAATAGATGTGTGTGTGTGTGTGTGTGTGTCTGATAGAGAGAGTATGACTGTGTGAGTGAGCATGTACTTTATGTACACTAGCTTTGTGTGCAATAAAACTGTTACTGAATGTTTGTGGCAGACTCTTTTGATTTGTATCTTTTGTTACCTGCTCTGGAGACACTGTCACGACACACCATTGCCACATTCTTGTATGCAGGTTTGGTAAGAAAGCATCTGTCAAGGGCATCAATGGGAATGTAAATTAAGTCATGAGTGCAGCAGCAAGTGACAGTCACAGAAACGTACTTCTGTGGGGTGTGAGCTAGTGCAATGACTGCTGCTTTACAACACAAAAAGATAGTTCTGTGTTTTTATTACACAGTACACTGTAACAAAAAAAATGGTAATCCACAATTGTTATTTTAAAGAGTTATTTCTATCTGATTAAACCCATGGGTTTGTAAATTAATGTATTTAGGTTAATCCAGTGATGTTAAATAATATTTTTGACTTGAATAAAACCAATTACAGTTTTTCTCAATTGCTACAATACATTTCTTGAAACCATCACTCACTTTCTCAAAACCTTGAACACAAAACCAAATTCTCAAACCACATTCAGAGAAGCTCTGACTCTTCAAAATCAAACAATCGTCTCAAAAAAACATTTGATCTGAGCTCAAAATCCAACAATGCTTTCAGATCATACACACATGAGTCAATATTATAAACACTGCAGATCATTCATTACAACGTCAAAAAATGGAGAACACAGAATCCAAAGCAGGCAGTGACAGAAAAAAAGAATATTGTAATAAAGTAAACTAATTTTGCCATTATGTAAAAAGTATAGTAATGACAACTTACAGTAGTAAGGTGAATAAATTATATGCACTGCAAGTTTTGTATTGTGCTGGATATTAGTAGGCCCATCGAATATCTGTATATTCAGCACTTGCATACTGTGAAAATACAGCGACCAACTGCAAAGACAAAAAGGTTACAGTAAAGAACTCTGAATGAAAAGCATGTTACAGTCACTCAGAAGAGTTGAGCAACTGCAGCATCACGGTCAGAGAGAGATTGATTCTGCATCACGTCTTCATGTTGGTTCGGCCGGAGGAGTTTCTCCACATCTCAAAGTCATCTCTCAGGGAAAGGGAAAACCCTGAAGCAGATCTAGCCTCGACAACATTCTCCACATCTTCCTTCTTATTCACCACCTCTTACGCACACACTCTTCCTCCTCTCCCTCTTATTGTTCCATCCATTGTTGGTATCAACATTCAGTGCAACATTTTGAGTCAATTTTGGGACTCTGAACTGACTTGTATTATGTAGGTTGGTTTGGTCACATCATTAGAAATAAGTGTGAACAATTTTGAGTCATTGTGTGTAAGCGAGTTTTGAAAAAAAGAGTGCAGCAGATTTGAACTACCTGAACTTGTTTAATGTTTTACAGAAAGAGTGATTTATTCGAAAAATTGGTTTAGGCTATTGAGAATTTGGCTCAGAGAATGGGGTTTAGTGTTTTGGCAATTCAGAAAAACTGTAATTTAGGTGTTACAAATTCTTCGCTTTTCCTACCATTCAAAAGGTTGGGGTCTGTAAGAAAAATGAAAGATTCTTTTTTTATGAATTATTTTGATAATAATTTGATAATTATTCAGACAAAACACATTAAATTGATCAAAAGTGACTGTAAAGACAATGTTACAAAACATTTTTTTTAAATACTGCAAATGCTGTTCTTTTGAACTTTCTATTCATCAAAATATTGTCACAGTTTCCACAAAAATATTACGAATTTATGACTTTATGACACAGCTTTTGTGAGCAGGGCATACACAGACATTTTGGGGGGCAGGTGCTCAAGTGAAAAAAGGGCATCTCTCTTATAATTATTTATGAAAAGTAAATGTACATATTGTTGATCATGTTCTATTTAATTACACTCTTTAACACAATACACTGTAGGGCCAAGAAAGTCCATTTTACCATTTATTAAAATCAATTTACACTGCAATTTCCATTGCCTAAACAATGTAATGAGATTAATGTTCTAAATATAACAGTTTGAAAATAGAAATATGACTGTAGCAATGTTCAGGGAAGAAGGAGGCGGGAACCGGCGAAGAATCAAAATATAATTTATTTAAAATAAAACAAACAAACGAAAATACCGCCAGCAGCCCCTCGCGGACGACTGCTGGCTACCGAAAATAAATATAACTAAAGTAAAATACAAAAACAAAACACAACTAAAATACAGGCCTGTTCCTCTCTCGATCATCAACGTCGTCGCTCCCCCTTTATGCTTCCGCTCCTCCGTGAGAGATGCGAGACCGGTGTGCTTCATAGGTGTTGCTCATTAGCAATCGCACCACCGGCCTCGCGCCGTTCTCTCACGTCCCTCGGCCGTCCTGTTCGCCACATACCCCCATCGCCCCTCACAGGCCGGGGGGTACTCACGAGCCTGTGCCTACTCCCCCCCCGGCGGCGGCGATCCCTGGGGAGTATGGACAGACAAACCGAGGGAAACGGAGACGGAAGCATGAGGAGCGACAGATCGAGAGAGGGGAGAGAGGGAAAAAAAAATTGGTCCGGTTCCCACAACGCGCTGCCATCTGGTCCCCCACCAGCTGGGCGATCCCCTCCGCGGTGCCTGGCGGTGACGCTGGGTAGCCCTCGGTGGACGGCTCGACGCTCCTCCGCCGCCCGGTGGACGGCGACGGCTCCTCGGGTGCCTTGGGCAGACGGTAGGAGTCCCCCGCTCCCTGCTCCTCCCCTTCACTGGTGGACGGCAGCAGGCTCCGGCCCACGGCGAGCGGCGGCGACTCCTCCTCTCCCTCCCGGATGGCAGCCGCCCCTCCAATACCCAGGCGGCCGGCAGCGAGCTCGACCGTCCCACCGGCAACTCACTCCAGCGCACCGCCTCGAGCGTCCTTGGCCGCGAGTCCCCCGCTCCCTGCTCCTCCCCTCGCTCGGCGGATGGCAGCAGGCTCCGGCCCACGGCGAGCGGCGGCGACTCGCGCACCATGCTCGATGGCACCGCGGATTCCCCACACCGGCGAGGACTCTCTGACAGCGCGTTCCTCCCTCTTCCCGGGTTTCGGCACCAGTGTAGCAATGTTCAGGGAAGAAGGAGGCGGGAACCGGCGAAGAATCAAAATATAATTTATTTAAAATAAAACAAACAAACGAAAATACCGCCAGCAGCCCCTCGCGGACGACTGCTGGCTACCGAAAATCAATATAACTAAAGTAAAATACAAAAACAAAACACAACTAAAATACAGGCCTGTTCCTCTCTCGATCATCAACGTCGTCGCTCCCCCTTTATGCTTCCGCTCCTCCGTGAGAGATGCGAGACCGGTGTGCTTCATAGGTGTTGCTCATTAGCAATCGCACCACCGGCCTCGCGCCGTTCTCTCACGTCCCTCGGCCGTCCTGTTCGCCACAATGACATTTTGGGAAAAATGAAATTATACTATTATATATGAAACCAAAACCGCCAGTTGTAATAAGTGAATCACAGAATCATTCATTAAAGAAGCAAGTGTCCACTGATTTTATAAACGGGTCATTGAATCATTGACTTTTTTTCATTTACCGATTGGTTCAAAAACAGTGAGTGTTGCTGGGAGACGCAGTTTGCTGATATTCGAGAAAATAGCACTCTTGCATGTGTGATTTTGCTTAACTAAATTATGTAATAAACACAAAATACAAGAGATCATATAAGGGCAATCTTGAACTTTGGGGGGTATTTTTATTAATTTTGGTGGCATTTCTGAACTTGCTATTTTACGTCAATGCCAGATCAGCTTGCTTGTTATTAAGCTTAATGGAGGGCTATTGCCTAAGTTAGGCTGCTGTATTTGAATGTTTTAATAGTGGTTTAATTTGTTTAATTTGACCTAAGTTTAGGTCAAACACAGATTGGTTCTTCGCTTCACCAATGAAGGCAGGTCGGGGTGTGTGCATGGCTGTGACAAAGATGTCGGAGAGTGGGAGAGGCTTGTACGTCTGGAAGAATTATTAAGCGGTTCGGGTACACGCTTAATTGGGAATTGATGCAAGAGGCCAAATTAATGTTATTTTCTAATTTTACTTTATCTTCTTTTAGAAATTATACATTTGCATTTTATGTGAATAAATAAATAATAGCTCATAAAAACTGCTATGATAGAAGAAGACGTTTGTGGTTGTGTAAGTGTGTGTGTGGTGAGACCTCAACCATGTGCGTTTGCATTATAATACAGTGGTCTCCTTGTATCAGTTTCCTTAGCCATAATTAGTAAGAGATTCCACTGTGGTTCCAGAAGATTTGAGCCATCCGGATCTGAGGCCTCAAAAGCTTTAGATCAGACACACATGTCTCTCTCACTGTCTCATTCTCTGATGGTACGTAGTAAGTACAGCTATGGTCACAGAGGACAGACCTCACTCACCTCCCCCAAAAGAACAAAACAATAAGGAGACATCAGAGCGAAAGATAGAGAGAAAGTATAAACCGAGATTCATAAAACACAGGAATAGTACTAAGTAGTTGCTCACACAAGGCATAGTTGACATCAAAATTAAAATTCTGCCATCATTTAATGACATCATCATTGTATAAAAGGCTCCCGGAGAAAAGAAGACTTTTATAGTTGGACCTCTATTTTGATAATAGTAAAGTGCATGCTTTCCCGATGCTTCTTGTAGGAGGCATTATTGTTATTGCTGCCTGCTGAGTCCTTGTATAATACTGAGAGAACATCAGCTGTGTGCCTAGAAGTTTGTCCCTGCCTGTTATCCGTTGGCAATTTGTGTTCATAGTGTTAGTACATGACCATGAAACTATTCAATACACAAAGAAGCTCCAATCTCTTTACATGTGTCCTGACTGACACCCATGAGTGTACACTGCTTATTAATAGAACCAGAACCTAGCAGTCTCTTCCCCAACAACAGGTCCTTCAATCCTGATTCAGTGTTCATTCCTGGTATCATGGAGTCTGATGAAGACATTGTTGGGGCAACCAGACCAAAATGCATAACACGACTCCAAGTGCAGTATGTAGGGGCAGACCCGTAACTGAACATGCTTTCCCACCCCCCTGGGAGGTACCTGCCCATGTGACACCTCTCCAGTAATGATGGGACAATCCTGACTACCTCCATGACAATGCTGCTTCTTGAACAGGCCCTTGGTGAAGACCAACAAGCTTTAGTTATACAGAGCGAAGTTAAAACCTACCTCAGTCCTTCACATCAGCCTAGCGGAACAGTTACCCCCAAGCTTGAATACAAAAATGAACTGCAAGCCATTCACAGAGAAAATGAGCAGTTGCTGTGATCACACCAAGCCTATCGCGCTGACCTGATGGAGTTGAAAGAAGTTAGTACTAAGTTCAAAGAACTGGTCAGATCTTAGCACAACTAAAAGCCATGACAGTCCTCCAGTCCGACCAGACTCCCAACTGCCGTCCTATCCTCCCTGCCACATAGACCAGCCACATTAGCTGATGATGAAGAGTGGCCTGAGCTTCCACCTTGGCCTGAGTCAGAACTGAGAAGCGGTATGGAGACTTTAAAGTTAAAAAACCTGGCACAGCTACATACCAACCATAGGTACCAAAGTATCAGGGTCTCCCAGGCTCACCCTTTACAAGCATACCGCCATTCTGAGTATTACTGTCAAAATCCAGATGGGCTACCCCTGCCTCCAACACCCGAAGACCTCAGAGAGTTATTATCCTCAGCTGCACATCCCTAACATCGGAAACCCTTACAAACCCAAATTCCAGTTTCTTCCCCCCAATTTGGGTCTATGCCAGCTCAGTCCAGCACATGTGGTTAAAGGTGCAGTGTGTAACATTTTTGAGTATTTATTAACATAAATGCAATATGACATCCATAACTATATGTTCAGTGCTGTATAAAGAACTTACTTAATAAACCGTAATGTTTTTATTACCTTAGAATGAGGCATTTATATCTACATAGGCGCGGGAATCCCCTTCTATGAAGGTCGCCATATTGTGACGTCATGTTTCTACCGTAGCCGACAGCGATCAGCCAACAGCGTTACAGTGCGCGTTTCGTCACTACCTTGAAAGAGAAGCCGCAGAAAGCTAGAAGAAGCTAGTCATAAACACCGTGAGTAGTGACTTTTCCCTTGTCAGTGGTGTAAATATGTAGTTGGATTGTTTCATGTAACTTAGTTCTTCTCCCTCGCTGTGTTATGGCTTTGCTATGTGGGGATAAATGTGCTGGTTACGTTCGTGAGACAGCTGATTAGTAGGCTACTCTTGTCATTGACCGGAAAACAGTTACAGGAATCACCAACCCGTCGATCTTGGAAGCATTTAAGTCGATCGAGTTTCCAAAATCAGAGAAAAAAGCCTATTGTGTGTAGTAAGTGGTGTCTATGGGATGCGGAGGCGCGCGCGCTATTACAATCACGTCATCTTTGCCGCGCGCACCTTTGGGCTCATGCGGACGCGTCGAGTATAAACAAGGCTTAACGCTTTAACCAGCTCAGCCACAGTAACGGCTCATATTAGCCAGCTAAACTTTTACTACCCTGTTAGAAAAAATATATAACATTAGTTGCATAGTTTCATGTGGTTCTTCTCCCTCGCTGTATTATTATGGGTTTACTATGTGGGGAGAAATGTGCTGGTTACGTTTGTGAGACAATCAGCTGATTACTATTATTATATTATGTATTAAGACCCTTGATCCTTACCTGACTATGGCTTTGTAAACTTTATCCATTATGTGGTTTATAATGGACTGTGGTACAAAAGCTTGTTTTACTCTGGCTATTCTCTGCTGTCTCAGACGACGATGTTTGTCCCGTTTTAGCCACCGTAGCTTCTTTGAAAGGGAGGGGTGAGCAGTGGGCTGAGCCCTTAGTGTAAACTCGCAAACGAACCGGTAGATGTCGCCAAAAGCTACACACTGCACCTTTAAGGTAGAGACAAATATGCCACATTAAACCCACACATCAGTGTCAGAGTATACATACAGGTCCTTCTCAAAAAATTAGCATATTGTGATAAAGTTCATTATTTTCCATAATGTAATGATAAAAATTAAATTTTCATATATTTTAGATTCATTGCACACCAACTGAAATATTTCAGGTCTTTTATTGTTTTAATACTGATGATTTTGGCATACAGCTCATGAAAACCCAAAATTCCTGTCTCAAAAAATTAGCATATTTCATCCGACCAATAAAATAAGTGTTTTTAATACAAAAAAAGAAAAGTCAACCTTCAAATAATTATGTTCAGTTATGGACTCAATACTTGGTCGGGAATCCTTTTGCAGAAATGACTGCTTCAATGCGGCGTGGCATGGAGACAATCAGCCTGTGGCACTGCTGAGGTGTTATGGAGGCCCAGGGTGCTTCGATAGCGGCCTTAAGCTCATCCAGAGTGTTGGGTTTTGCGTCTCTCAACTTTCTCTTCACAATATCCCACAGATTCTCTATGGGGTTCAGGTCAGGAGAGTTGGCAGGCCAGTTGAGGACAGTAATACCATGGTCAGTAAACCATTTACCAGTGGTTTTGGCACTGTGAGCAGGTGCCAGGTCGTGCTGAAAAATGAAATCTTCATCTCCATAAAGCTTTTCAGCAGGTGGAAGCGTGAAGCGCTCCAAAATCTCCTGATAGCTAACTGCATTGACCCTGCCCTTGATAAAACACAGTGGACCAACACCACCAGCTGACATGGCACCCCAGACCATCACTGACTGTGGGTACTTGACACTGGACTGCAGGCATTTTGGCATTTCCTTCTCCCCAGTCTTCCTCCAGACTCTGGCACCTTGATTTCCGAATGACATGCAACCACTGAGCAACAGTCCAGTGCTGCTTCTCTGTAGCCCAGGTCAGGCGCTTCTGCCGCTGTTTCTGGTTCAAAAGTGGCTTGACCTGGGGAATGCGGCACCTGTAGCCCATTTCCTGCACACGCCTGTGCACGGTGGCTCTGGATGTTTCTACTCCAGACTCAGTCCACTGCTTCCGCAGGTCCCCCAAGGTCTGGAATCGGTCCTACTCCACAATCTTCCTCAGGGTCCGGTCACCTCTTCTTGTTGTGCAGCGTTTTTTGCCACACTTTTTCCTTCCCACAGACTTCCCACTGAGGTGCCTTGATACAGCACTCTGGGAACAGCCTATTTGTTCAGAAATGTCTTTCTGTGTCTTACCCTCTTGCTTGAGGGTGTCAATGATTGCCTTCTGGACAGCAGTCAGGTCGGCAGTCTTACCCATGATTGCGGTTTTGAGTAATGAAACAGGCTGGGAGTTTTTAAAAGCCTCAGGAATCTTTTGAGGTGTTTAGAGTTAATTAGTTGATTCAGATGATTAGGTTAATAGCTCGTTTAGAGAACCTTTTCATCATATGCTAATTTTTTGAGACAGGATTTTGGGGTTCCCTTTCAGTCGCTCACGTTCGACGTGACGTCGACGTGGCGACGTAATGGGATCACTTTAGGGAGCCCTATCAACTTCGAGTATCCACAGAACAAGGCCAATGAACGTTGGCGTGCGTGAAAGAGTCACGCGCCCCGCAGCGCGGGTATAAACACGAAGCGGGCGCACGCACTCATTGTCTTTCGCTTCGGAGCCGAGCTTGACTTCTGAGCTACAGACTGCTGATACAGGGATATCCAGTGCTGGAGTGACGGCGCGATCAGTGGTGGCCGCGAGCATTTCACAACAGCTGTTTTCACAGCTTGGTTTGTGTGTGTGTGTGACTGTGTCGGTCTCGTGGGCGTTCCTATATTGAGAGTGTACCCCGATTACACTGCGGCCATCCCTGGGTGCTTCAGCACTAAAAGAGCTTTTTATTTTTATTTTTTTCCTGTTTGTTATTTTTACTAAAAGAGCAAAACAAGCGTGACCCTGCGTCCTTTTCAGGATGTCATTCCGCTTGTGCGTTTCTGGATGCGGTCATACCCTGGCGCCATGCGACGGCCACAATAGCTGCATCTCGTGTTTGGGCATTCAGCATGCTGAGGCAGCTTTTGTGAATAGCTCATGTTCCCATTGCGGGAATATGACTATGATAGCGCTAAGATCGAGACTCGCTTACCTCAAGGGAGGTGCAGTCCCCTCGCCTATGCCCCGATCTAGTGTCTATTCTGGACCTCAGAATAGACCTACTTCTGTGCATGACCAGGGTGATCTGAGGATTACCGTGAGGGCTACCCCGCCGAGGCAATCTCCGTGGGCCCCTCACGCCTCACAAGCGCTACCGCCGTTGGAGCCTTCAAATGAGCGTGCTGGTCCTTCTCTTGGACGACCACTCGTCTCCTTTGGGGCTCCACCTGACGATCAGATGTCGATCGCAGCATCGGAGGGGGAGCTTCGTTCCTCTGGAGATGAGGATTCGGCTGCGTTGCCCCCTTCGGGGCGTGTAGCGTTGCCCGAGTCCGATCCAGAATGGACGGCTATGCTTTCCCGGGCCGCCGAGAAGGTCGGGCTTGTGTGGAACCCTCCACCACGTCCCGAACCTTCCCGGTTAGACGATTGGTTTCTCGGGGCGGGCCGTGCTGGTTCTCAGCGCGCCGCCCCGGTACCTTTCTTTCCGGAAGTGCATGAGGAGCTTACTAGGACGTGGACGGCGCCGTATAGTGCCAGAAGCCGTCCTAGTGGCTCCTCCCTCCTCACCACCCTCGACGGTGGGGCAGCTAAGGGGTATGTGGATGTTCCGCCGGTGGAGCGTGCTGTTGCGATGCAGTTGTGTCCAGCGTCCGCTTCCTCCTGGCGGGGCAATCCACGCCTCCCGTCCAAGGCATGTAAGTTTTCGTCCGGTCTTACGGCGAAGGCTTACAGAGCCTGTGGACAGGCTGCTTCCGCCCTCCATGCCATGGCGCTTCTGCAGGTCCATCAGGCCCAGGCGCTCATGGACATGAACGAGGGTGGTTCTGACCCAGAGCTCTTACGGGAGCTCCGTGTGGCAACTGACCTCGCCCTCCGGGCGACGAAAGAAACCGCACGTTTCGTTGGTCAGGCGATGTCCACCCTGGTAGTCCAGGAGCGCCACCTCTGGCTCAACCTGGCTGACATGAGGGACACTGACAAATATCGGTTCCTGGATGCCCCTCTCTCCCAGGTTGGGTTATTCGGCGACGCGGTCGAGAGCTTTGCCCAACAGTTCTCGGCCGCCCAGAAGCAGACGGAGGCCATCCGACACATCCTGCCCCGGCGGACCGCTGCTGCTCCCACCTGTCCGCCGGCTGCAGTCCCTCCGTCTACTCGTCGCCGAGGTCGGCCTCCTTCGGCGTCCTCCGCTCCCGCGAAGCCTCAGTAGCAGCCTTCATCTAGGCCTCAGCGTGGAGCAAGCCGCAGGAAGCCGACCACGCCCGTCCAGGCCGCTGCCAAGCCAGGTGGCAAGCGGAGGTTCAAACGTCCCTGAGACGGGCGACCCGGAGGTGGATCAAGTTGCTCTTCAGGAGATGGTGAACGCGCCGCTCCTGCCCCCGGTGGAGGGCCGGGCGGAGAATCTTTTGTTTCATTTTGTTTCTGTTCCGCCACTGGCCCCCGGGTGGCTGTGTTGCCTCCGCACACTCACTCTGCCCTTCGACGGAAGCAGGTATGTGTCGCACCTCACACCCAGACCCCACTCCGGGCCGCTATGCCGTCCGAGTCGAGTCCCTGCATTCCGCCGCGCTGCCCCACCCCGGGTACCTCTGTGGTCCCGTTGGTCCCGCTTGTGCGGTGTCTGGGAGCCTGGCTAGCGCTTCCCAGCCCGTCCCGCTGGCTCATCCGTACTGTCAGACTCGGCTATGCGATTCAGTTCGCCTGGCGGCCCCCGCGCTTCAGGGGTATTCAGTTCACCCGTTTTCTGGCGGACAGTGCCCCTGTGCTCAGGGCAGAGATCGCAGTCCTACTGGCGAAGGACGCGATCGAGCCGGTCCCTCCAGCCGATATGAACTCCGGCTTCTACAGCCCGTACTTCATTGTACCCAAGAAAGGCGGTGGGTTACGGCCAATCTTGGACCTGCGTGTCCTGAACCGGTCCCTTCACAGGCTGCCGTTCAAGATGCTTACGCAGAAACGCATTTTCAAATGCATCCGTCCCCAAGATTGGTTGGCAGCGATCGACCTGAAGGACGCGTACTTTCATGTTTCGATTCTCCCTCGACACAGACCGTTTCTTCGCTTTGCGTTCGAGGGGCGGGCATATCAGTACAAAGTCTTACCCTTCGGGCTGGCCCTGTCGCCCCGTGTCTTCACGAAAGTCGCGGAGGCGGCCATTGCTCCCATGTGCGAGCGTGGTGTTACCTCAACTACCTCGACGACTGGCTTATTCTTGCCCAGTCGAGAGAGCAGTTGTGCGAACACAGGGACATGGTGCTCAGTCACCTCAGCCACCTAGGGCTTCGGGTCAACTGGGAAAAGAGCAAACTCACCCCCGGGCAGAGGATCTCTTTTCTCGGTATGGAGATGGACTCGATCAACATGACAGCGCGCCTCACCGAGGCCCGCGTCCAGTCAGTGTTGAACTGCGTGAGTACTCTCAGACGCAGAACAGCGGCACCACTGAAACTTTTTCAGAGGCTCCTGGGGCATATGGCATCTGCAGCCGCGGTAACGCCGCTCGGATTGCTTCATGTGAGGCCGCTTCAACACTGGCTCCACGGTCGAGTCCCGAGATGGGCGCGGCAGAGCGGCTCGTGCCGGGTCCAAGTGACCCCGCACTGTCGCCAAACTCTCACCTTGTGGTCGGACCCTTCGTTCCTGCGGGCAGGTGTTCCCCTAGAACAAGTGTCCAGGCATTCTGTGGTCACCACGGCATTCTGTGGTCACCACGGATGCCTCTGCCACCGGGTGGGGGGCCACATACAACGGGCATGCAGCTTCAGGTCTGTGGACGGGGCCTCAACTGCATTGGCACATCAACTGCCTCGAGTTGTTAGCAGTTCATCTTGCGCTGGGCCGCTTCAAAACACCGCTACTAGGCAAGCATGTACTGGTCCGTACGGACAGCACTGCGACCGTTGCGTACATCAACCGTCAGGGTGGTCTATGCTCCCGCCGCATGTCACAACTCGCCCGCCATCTCCTCCTTTGGAGTCAGAAGCATCTGAGGTTGCTTCGTGCCATTTATATTCTGGGCCTGCTCAACCGTGCAGCCGACGAGCTTTCACGGCAGCAGGTGCTACCAGGAGAATGGCGACTCCATCCCCAGGTGGTCCAGCAGATTTTCAGGCGCTTCAGGACCGCACAGGTAGATCTGTTTGCCGCCCCGGACACGTCTCACTGCCAGTTGTTCTTTTCCCTGACCGAGGGGACCCTCGGCACAGATGCTCTGGCACACAGCTGGCCCCCAGGTCTACGCAAGTATGCGTTTCCCCCAGTGAGCCTTCTTGCACAGACCTTGTGCAAAGTCAGGGAGGACGAGGAGCAGGTCTTGTTAGTGGCGCCGTATTGGCCCAACCGGACCTGGTTCCCGGAACTGGTGCTCCTCGCGACAGCCCCTCCCTGGCCCATTCCTCTGAGAGAGGACCTGCTCTCTCAGAGACAGGGCACCTTGTGGCACCCGCGTCCAGACCTCTGGAAACTCCATGTCTGGTCCCTGGACGGGACGCGGAGGTTCTAGGTGACCTACCCCAGGCGGTAGTTGACACCATCACTTCCGCTAGAGCCCCCTCTACGAGGCGCCTCTATGCGTTGAAGTGGAACCTGTTCGTTGATTGTGTTCTTCTCATGAGGAGAACCCCCGATCTTGCTCGGTCAGAGCCGTGCTTTCCTTCCTGCAAGATGGGTTGGAGCGAAGGCTGTCTCCCTCCACCCTTAAAGTGTATGTTGCCGCTATCGCCTCACATCACGATGCAGTTGAAGGTAAGTCACTGGGAAAGCACGACCTGATCGTCAGGTTCCTGAGGGGGGCAAGGAGACTAAATCCTCCTCGCCCGCTCTCTTTACCTTCTTGGGATTTGTCTCTGGTCCTTTCGGCACTTCAGAGACCACCCTTTGAGCCTTTGCAGTCAGCAGAGTTGAAAATTCTGTCCTGTAAAACAGTACTCCTGGTTGCATTGGCCTCCATCAAGAGGGTAGGGGACCTGCATGCATTTTCGGTCGATGAATCGTGCCTGGAATTCGGCCCGGCTAACTCTCACGTGATCCTGAGACCCCGGCCCGGATACGTGCCCAAGGTTCCCACCACTCCCTTTCGGGACCAGGTGGTGAACCTGCAAGCGCTGCCTTCGGAGGAGGCAGACCCAGCCCTGGCTTTTCTCTGTCCCGTCCGCGCTCTGCGCCTGTACGTGGACAGAACTCTAAGCCTCAGGACCTCAGATCAGCTCTTCGTCTGTTACGGAGGTCAGCAGAAAGGGAAGGCTGTCTCCAAGCAGAGGATGGCCCACTGGATAGTGGATGCCATCGCCTTGGCTTACGAAGCCCAAGGCGTGCCTTGCCCGCCCGGGTTGAGAGCCCACTCCACTAGGGGTGTCGCTTCTTCTTGGGCGCTGGCACACGGCGCCTCGCTGACAGACATCTGTAGAGCTGCGGGCTGGGCGACACCTAACACGTTCGCTAGGTTTTATAGCCTACGTGTTGAGCCGGTTTCTTCCTGTGTGCTCGCTTCAACCAGCCGGTAACACCGAAGTTCCCGCTCTTGTGTCGGCTTGCTACGCCACTCCCCTCCACGTGGAGCGGATACGTGCGCTTTTCTGCTCCAGTCGAGTTCCCCACTCAGGCGAACCCTGTAGAGTTCCTCCGTACCCCTTCGGCAGTCAGACGTTGCGGAGCGTCCGACGCCAGGCCTAGTGCTCGTATGCTTGTTTAACTTGTGCTAGGCTGGGTTCCATATGTCGTGATCCCTGCGGCGATCCCATAGGCGTATTCTTCCGCGATCAGCTCCCTGCGGTGAGCCCGTGTCTTCCCTTGGCAGACTCCGCTCTGCCGTCACTGTCTGGTGCTGCCTCCCCCTTCTCAGGCTGGAGCCACCCCAGTGACATTCCATATGTTGCACTGCCCCTCTGGCCAGTCCATATGTGTATTCTCCACATGTTACCTCCCTTCGGGCAGGATGTGGCTCCGCAGCGTCCCTCTCCTCTGGAAAGGCACGCTTTCCCAGTGTTATCCAAGAGTTCCACTGTGTGGGGTTTAACGGAACAGCAGTGAACTCCCTCTATGCAGGTCTTCCGCCCCAGCCATTTGGGGGTCTGAGAGTCTTCCGTAGGGCTCTGGATGTGGCAGCTACCGTGGCGTTTTCCATGGGATCCCATTACGTCGCCACGTCGACGTCACGTCGAACGTGAGCGACTGAAAGGGAACGTCTTGGTTACTAATGTAACCCTCGTTCCCTGAAGGAAGGAACGGGAGACGTGACGTCCCGTCGCCACGGTTGCTGACCATCGCTCTACGGCCGTCTCAATCTCGGCTCCTCAGCGAAAAACAATGAGTGCGTGCGCCCGCTTCCTGTTTGTACCCGCGCTGCGGGGCGGGGGCGCGTGACGCTTTCACGCACGCCAAAGTTCATTGGCTTGTTCTGTAGATACTCGAAGTTAATAGGGCTCCCTAAAGTGATCCCATTACGTCGCTACGTCGACGTCACGTCTCCCGTTCCCTCCTTCAGGGAACGAGGGTTACATTAGTAACCGAGACGTTTTCACGAGCTGTATGCCAAAATCATCAGTATCAAAACAAAATAACACCTGAAATATTTCAGTTGGTGTGCAATGAATCTAAAACATATGAAAGTTTAATTTTTATTATTACATTATGGAAAATAATGAACTTTATCACAATATGGAAAATTTTTTGAGAAGGACCTGTATAGAGGGCCTCCCCTTCTATCCCCAAGTCCAGCCGGCTAGATACAAGCGAGTTTGCCATGCTTAGAATAGCTTTGGAGAATCTGCTTCCTCCAGATGGGACTGAACTCTATAAATATCAAATACTTGTGGACCACTTAAAGTTGGATGAGGTGCTTATTTGAATTCACCTACCCCGTTTACTGATACTATGGTGGCCCTCCATGTGAAGTTTGGGCAGCCCCACCAACTAGTTTTGAGAAATACTGCCAGTGTCCTGGAGGACCCTAATGTAAAGCATGGGGATACCGTTGCATTCCAGAAGTTTGCTTTTTAGGTACAGTCATTGGTGGGTTTGTTGAAAACCATAGGTCCTGAAGGTGACATTGACCTGAATTGCGGGTCCCATGTTGCACGTCTTTTGGGGAAATGTCCTTCTGAGCAGCAAGCGGATTTCAGCCGTTTAAAGCCGACTTTATATGATCACTCAAACTGGCTCCGCTATTAAACCTGCTGCCTTGACGTTGATGTAGAGATTGCCTCATGAGGAGTTTAAGACTTTCAGACTTCTAGATCTGTACAAAGTAAAAAAAACTGTAGCCATTCTTCATGGGGTTGGAGAGGCTCAAAATGTAACTTCCCTGTCACATCAGAAGGGTACTACTCAACAGACCAAGCCAGAAACAGACTCCTTGACCAATACAGGACAGGGAGATATTTCAGAAACAGCCTCCTTTGTCAATACTGGATAGGCAGAGGAGGTGGGAGTGGGAGCATCCACAACGGCACAGACTTGGTGCTGGGCAACGAAATAGGCATGGCGGTGGACGGCGAAACAGGCGTGGTTCTAATCCTTTCACACTCCTCAATCTTAATTCTGGGGTGCGAAGTCAGCACACTTACATCACCCTTGGTACTTTTGGTGGTGCTCTACACCATGCCCTTGTACAAAATGAGAATTCCCACCAGAACGGACACTGGGACTGGCTCACACACCAGGTGAAAAAAGACTCATTTTTTGGCTCGGACTCCAGGATGAACATATGCCTGCAGGGTATGCTTCATTTAGTAAGTGATGGTCAGCAAGACACAGGTGAGACAAATGGGGGCAAATCAAAAAAGATGGTAAAAGATGAACTATGACAAGAAAACATGAACTAACACAGAAAACAGAACAGGGAACAGTGCAACTGTTAAAACCCAGAACAGATGTAACAAATATGCTAATTTGCTGCTCAAGATTTTTTTTTAAAATTATTATCAATGTTGAAAGAAGTTCTGTCATGACAAGTCTCATGTCATGTCATGACGAGTGTTTAACATGGTAATTGGTATGACATTGTTGATATGTTTGATCTTGGCGGAATAGATCTGCTACGCTGCTGCTGTACAATATAGCGTACATGAATTAGCCGTAGCAGATCTGTACAGGTGGAGCTGGGGAAGGTGGAGGGTTTCTGAAAGCACGCTGCACTGCTAAAGGAACCAAATATTTGAAGGTTGAGCACGCAAGCTCATTGGCTATACAGCAGGATTGCAATCGTTTGAGTTAAGGACCTATTAGCCTGCGCCATCGAGTTTCATGACAGAACTTTGTATTTGTGCTGCTTAATATTTTGTGGAAACTGTGATACTTTTTTAATCAGGATTCTTTGATGAATAAAAAGTTCAAAAGAACATAATTTATTTGAATTATTTGATGTAACAATTTTTTATTGTGAATTTTGATCAATTTAATGAATCCTTTTAAAAATCTTGCTCAACTGAATAATCTATTGCCATGATGAATCAATGTTTAGCATATGTTTCTTGGTGATTTTAATAAAAGTTATTATAGTGTTATTGTATATGAAAATGTAGCATTTTATAGTAGTTGATCTTGATACGGACTCAGTGCCTGGGTGGGAGGGGTGAATACTCTTCACTAAAGAAAAAAAAAGCCTATTCCTTTAAGCAAAATATTAAAATATGTTCCTATTTTGACTTAACGGTTCAGGTTTTTGCGGTTAGATTTTAAGGGGTCAGACTGGGTATTGACATGTTTAATGTTTTTAGAAAATCATTGAGCTCTGTTGAGGAAGGTGAACTGGGTGAAAGGTTTAACCTTCTATTTCCTTTCATCACAATTCTCTCCATCCTGCAGAAGCTGGGTGAGAGAGCAGATTTGGGTGATTATACCTGTGGGATTTACCCTGAGCACTGAAATCTACATACAGCAGTGTGCTCTACAGCTGAGGATCACGGGTCTCTCTCTCTCTCTCACACACACAGCTGTTTTTACTGTAGGGCAGAATGCTAACGAGGCTGTGCTTTGTTCAAAGAAGTCACAAATTACAAACCCTGTGAGGCCTGTGTGTGTGTGTGTGTGTGTGTGTGTGTGTGTGTGTGTGTGTGTGTGTGTGTGTGTGTGTGTGTGTGTGTGTGTGTGTGTGTGAGTGTGATAAAGAGCAGAGAGGATGGCCCATAGGCACCTCCGACTCTGCCTCCAGACTTAACACTCTCACGGCAGATAAAAGCTCTGCTCCAAATCCCAGTGAGTTGCCTTTCAAGATACCTTCAAAAAAAAAAAAATATATATACACTTTCAAACCAAGCAGCTTTCTGTTGGTCAGCACAGCAAATTAACTTGACCAATTTGAAATTTGCATTGGGATTTTTTTCACCTGAATATACCACACCTGTTCTGTTTCACCCTTGAGTTTATAAGCCCATAAGTTGTTTTAGCCCTTTGTCCGATCTTGTTAATGGAAAGTGGTTGTGTTTCCTGAGTTTCTCCAGCTTGTTTTATGAATTTTTCGATTAAAGACTATTTGTATTGTATTCTCCTGCATGACGCGTTTACAGCCATACCGTTACATCATGTACATACATATTTTTACACTTTACTTATATTATTATAAGTACCTGCAAGTAATTACATCTGTAATTAATTTCTGCAGTTGCATCTATAATTACACTGTTGATCTTTCCCTTCCGTTTTAACCCACCCTTAAACTGACCCATACAACCCAACCTTACCCATATCCCATCCCACATCAAAAGCAGCAGATGTGTTTCGCAATACAACATGAAAACAATATGTACATTTTCCTTGTTTTGTGGTGTAAGTAAATAGTAGTTAAGACACCTAATATAAAGTGTGAGCAAAATCTTTGAATGGAAAATAGGGTTTGTCTAATATCAATAGTGTAATGATGTACTGTATGACTCAACGCTCAAACAGAAGTCATTTTCCAACTAACCATCAGTGTGACCAACTTAAGTTGAGCCCTTTGTGAAATTTGCTTTGGAAAATATTTTGCGCTCACATAAAATTCACCATTACATTTCTATTGAAATAACTATTTTGGCAACAAAAATTTCCAGAACAACAGTATATGTGTCCGCACCTTTACTGTGGGACTCTTCCCAGAGCACATCAAATTTCACAAGCAAATAAGGTCTGTCTACTGTCAATAATGTAATGAATGAAGTATGAAGAACCACTCACACAGAAGTCACTTTCAAACCAAGACACTTTCTGTTGGCCAAATCTGCATTACCAACTTGAACCCATTGAGAAATGTGCTTTTGAACATTTTTTGCCCTCACAAAATTTAAGATTGACTGGATCTCTATTGAAAAAAATGCTCACGAAATTTTGCAAAAAAACATTAAATGGGTCCGCACCTTTAATATGCGGTCCCATTAGTGAAATATCGCTGGAAAAAAGGTCAATAGTGTAGTGATTTACTGTATTAAGCAAGGCTTAGAAGTCACTTTCAAACAGTTGTGAAATCTGCATGGGGAAAAGTTTCATCCTCACATGAAATTTGCGATTGTGGATTCCCATTAAAATGACTGGATTTCGCAAAAGTCGCTGAAAACGCAGCATCTCAAATAGTCTTTGCAAAAGCTATTTCACTTAGCTCAGTGAAACCCATCCAAGATGGTGGACAAAAATGCAGTAAGTTTATAGAAAGTTATATCTAATTAAAAACTGACCCAGTATTTGTCCCAAAATTTCAGTTAGGAACCTGCCTGAAGAAGCTATACGTTCTGTCTGGTTTCTCCTTCTCTCCCATGAACAGATGAGAATCTTCACACAATAACGTATAGCAGAAAGCCCTACCCTGATAAAAGCAGCTATTAAAGACTCTCAGATGTGAGTGTGTGTTTGTGTGAAGTATGCATTCATTCAGAGCAAGGACGACAAGCCACTACTGCAGGAAATTGGGGATATTTTTTTCTTCAATTAGTTGTATGTAATGCTGGATGACAAAAGAGTGCATGTCCCTGCACTAATTCTGTTTTGGAGAAAGCCTGTGTCCTTTTCCCTGTAATAAGCAGGTGATTATGGCATTATAGAGGATGAGAGACCCAGGAGATTAAAGCTTCCTTTAAAACCTACATCATAACAAAAGGGAACTGCTGAAACTCCGAGGCCCATAGAAAAGAAAAATCACCAATGAGATATAGAGATATATGAGATTGCAGTATATCAAATGTTTCTAGACAGCAGTGAGATTAAATGAAGAACAAAAAGAACTCTCTTGCTTCTCAGAGAAAAACATCACATTAATCTCACATGTCAGTGATGTCTTGTTAATCTCAACAATGTCTCAAAGTGTTCTCAGATTTACCAAGATATCAAAGTCTGCAATCAAAAGTCATTTTGAGATTTGAATACCTTGCTTAAATATTTCTCATCAAATTCTTCTTCGACCAAATGATCTAAGCTATGCTTTACACATTCATTTTATAGCTCTGCTGTGTTTGACTCATTTACATGTGTATGTTCTAAAGAAGATAAATCTACAGAGTGGATAATAAAAGGAATAGTTTACCTTTTTTACCTCCATGTCACACAAATGACCACACTTTTCCATAAAATGAATGTGAATGGAGACCGGGACTGTCAATCTTCAAAATGAACATAAATCACCAGAAAAGCACCAACTCATTGACGCCATTGACGTAAATGTGTGTCTTGCGACCAAATGTCATTTGTGCACAATCCTGCCATGTTTGATTGGAGAGCTCTTGTGAAGGGAAGTATTTTAAGGAAAAAACATACATTTTGTTCTGTTGTGGTTTGTTACTCACACAAAACTATTGTCATTTTGCAATTTGGTGTAAAATCAGAACATTACACTACCAGTTTGGAAAAGTTTTTTTTTAATGTTTTTAAAAGAAGTCTCTTAAGGCTGCATTTATTAGATCAAAAATACTATTACCATTTAAAATAACTTTTCTATGTTAAAATGTAATTAATTCCTGTGATCAAAGCTGATTTTTCATCATCATTACTCCAGTCTACAGTTTCATGTGATCCTTAAGGAATCATTTGATAATGATGATTAAAGCTGATTTGCTGTTCAATTATTATCAATTATTATTGGTGCTCAATTATTAATAATGTTTTTATTATCAATGTTGAAAACGTCTCGGGTTACGATTGTAACCGTGATTCCCTGAGAAGGGGATTGAGAGACTGCGTCTTGCATTGATGCTATCGGGTGCTATCAATTGATGCTATATCCCATCAGCATGACTGGTATCTGAAGCACATGTAAAAACATGCCAATAAATCTTTGGCAGACGGCAGTCCATGACGTCACACGCGGAGTTCCCGTGAGCATAAAGTAGGCTCACAAGCATTGCAAAAACGTCTTGTCCACATACTCCAACCCACAGGGGATCTATGCCCTACTTTAAAACCACAGTACACTGGGGGATAGCGGCTCAACCCTGACTCAAATAAAGACACTTCTCCAGGACCCGCTAGCAATTAACCATGGGTCAAACTAGCGAGGCCTAGAACGCACCCATCCAAAGGGGATCAAATATCCTACTTCAACACCCAACAGTGGCTGGAGAGGGAGGAAAAAGAAATAGGGGAATGTGATTTGCCCTATATACCCCATTCATCCTGCATCACCCCTAAGGGAGTACCTCCCAAGCAACCATCCACAGGGAAGCGTGCATGGGCGTCAGTTGGGTTTGAAATGTGCTGGGGACAGAGACGCATTCGGAAGTGCATTTTCAGAAGTCCTGGGTACGATGACACATTCATTTTTTCTCTCTTTCGCGCAGGTCATGTTTTGAAAGACAATGTCCTGTAGCTTACTAATGTAAATAAATAAAATGTTTACAAAAATGTGATGATGTCCTACTCATTTTATGAAGAAGAAAGCCTTAAGTTTTTAAGTTCTCAATTCACAACAATATGCATCCATCCAAACTACATCAGGCATTTTGACCAAAACTTGAAAGCATCCAATCCTCATCATCATCATCATCATCACAACTATTCCTGAATTCAGCAATAGATTCAAGCAATAATTAAACAAGATACTGACTACTCCACGATCATCTCAACCAATGCTTGCTGTACGAACACAAACCGTAACAAGCTAAGTAAGCTGGTGGCTAAGGCTAACATTAATTGCAAGAGAAGAGTTAAAATAGCTGATCCCTTGTGTGCAAATGCACAAGACCTAGACACAATACCAGCAAATCTTGTTAAGTAATTAATATATCGCGTATTACCTTTGTGTCAGTGGTCTGCAGATCCAAGCTGTGTACAACAACATCCATTTGTTCTACAGGTTATCACTTTGATATGTCATAGTCCATGGCACTAGCAACCTGGTATGGTGCTTTATACTGTACGAAGGCTAAAATGACTTGCTCGTCTATGATACCTTGGCAAGAAATTCTCTGCCTCGGCTCATCCCAGCAAAGACTAGGTAGCCTTGTTCCCACTCGTTCACTGGCCATGCCAAGCTGTCAGCTCATTTGAAAAATAACAAAATAAACTAGTTCTGCAGAGGAGACATCTACACTCATGACAGTCTTTAAAAACAGAAGTGTGATAGTCAGATAGAGAGGATTATACCAGCATCATGTCAAAAAGAAGTGGACAGGACATCAGAACTTTTCTAAAGTGGTGGGTACAAAGTGATTCATGACGAAATCTGAAATCGACGCCTATGGAAGCGTGCAGTATTACTTCAAACCCTAGCAAAGGGGAAAATATAGCTCAACCCTGGGAAAAATACTTTAGGGGATCAGAGTAGAGCAAGACAGATTTCAGAGACAATCAACCTCTGCCCACAGCCACTGACCCATGCCACTGTCACTTAGGGAGGCATGATGCCAGAGAGGGACAAATCTCCTAGAAGCTACTGACTGAGACTCAAAAGTTCTGAGATCAAAGCATCAAGGAGAAAGAATAGATCTTTCTAGTTATCACAGATGCCCTTTGTGGCAACTATAGCATCCGTGTGCTTTGTATCACTGATGGCTAGATATACCTCAGGAGATACTACCTGTGTGTGGACAGCAGAGGGGGCCGGATTTATTAATAACATCCGCCTTAACTCTTTCTACATTTAACTCCTAAAAATTAGATGTTCCATATTAATCAGTGAGATTAGAAACTGTCATGAAAATATTAGAGCTAGCAGGAGGAGTCCCGAAAGGGAAAGGCCAGATTTCTCTCACGGTCCACCTACAATTCCCATGATCAATCCAGCCTTGCCACTATGGCGGCCACAGGACCCAAACCACAGGGTGTAGGCGCTCAACTCTCATCCCTGAAGAGAGAGTCAAGCATAGGTGAAGCTTCTTACCTCGAGAGCCAAACACGCTCCGTTCAAACACTAGATTCGTATCACTCAGAGTCTGCTGCCACGAATACATTGGTGAGTCCTCAACTCCTCGAGAGCTGAATGTGCACATGCAAGCGCTGACTACTATCCCAAGGGTGAGAATTTAAAAAAGAACAAAGCTTCTTACCCATCTCTTTCAGTCAGTCTGATAATGACCACATCCAGCTTCCTCGATGAGTCAAGTCTGTCTTACACGTGCAAGTCGTGCATACAAACAAATGTGTCCTAAAGACAAAAAGAGTTGATGACGTGTATTCAGATGCCCCTTTTATACTCACGGGCGCTCCGCGTGTGACGTCATGGAGTCCTGTCTGCCAGTGGTTAATTCGTTAATTGGTGTGTGTTTACACATGCTTCAGACACCGGTCACGCTAATGTTCCCCATAGCATCAATCTAAGACACATTGTTGAGTTCCACTTCAAAAGTGAACAGTTTTTGCTGTTTACTTGTCTAGTCTTAAGTTGGGTTCTTTGAGTTTGGTTTCATTACCTGTGATTTGTCCCAGTGTCTTTGTTTGTCTTGGTTTCTGATTTGTTAATTGATTAGCCACACCTGTTCGTTGTTTACACCTTGTTAAGTCTGTGTGCATACCTTGCCCTCAGTTTCAGTTATTTGTTGTCTATTCTCGTTAATGTGTGGTTTAGTTTTTCCTGTGTACCCTACTGGTTTGTTTCATAAATATACATATGCTGGTATCTAGATTCTCATCCCATCTCTCCTTGTTTCAACCAACCCTAACAATAATATTTTTGTGGAAACAGTGGTATAATTTTTTTTAAGGATTCTTTGATGGAATGAAAGTACAAGGAACAGCATTTATTTGAAATAGAAAAATATTTTCTAACGTTATAAATGTTTGATGAATTTATGGCATCCTTGCTGAATAAAAGTGATATTATTATTATTAATATTATGCTATTTTTTACTTAACACTTAGTGATATCACGTGAATTGATGTAGTGTGTCATGGTTTCCACACAAATATGAAGCACCACAGTGTTTTCAACATTGATAATAATCAGAAATGTTTCTTGAGCAGCAAATCCTCATATTAGAATGATTTCTGAAGGATCATGTGACTCTGAAGACTGTAATGATGCTAAATATTCAGCTTTGATCAAAGGATCAAAGGATTTAAACTTGATCAAGTTTAAAAATATATTAAAACAGTTATTTTAAATTGTAACACAATTTCACAATATTACTGCCTTTGTTGTATTTTTGATCAAATAAATGCAGCCTTGATGAACATAAGTTACTTATTTAAACAATTTTTTTTTTACAAAAATCTTAATTGGTTCAAATTTTAAAACAATTAAATGTGACCAAATACTTGATTGAAAAAATGTCTTATTCCTCCTAACCACTTTATTGTTCCAAATATTGTCAAAACAGCTATTTCAAACGTATTAGACTGCAGTAAAATTTTTATTATTATTATTATTTATCATACATGAGATGCAGTAGGTAATTGTAACTACTGTGGGTTGTAGTGGCTGATTTTAGTCCCAGTCCCAGGAGGAAAACTAAAACGAGAGAGGAACAGTGGTGTTAGAGAGGAAGGCAGGCTTCAGCTGTCCTCACTGGGAAGCCCAGACTTGCTCCCAGCAACATGACCTCATTTTTTCCACAAGCTTTTTACAGTCCTATAACCTGCTTTACTGCTGCATTATAATGTGTTCGCACACACAAACAAGAAAACAAGACTGGACCGGAGCCATAACACACATACAGACACGCACGCACACACACACACACACACACACACACACACACACACACACACAGACACAGACACAGACACAGACACAGACACACACACACACACACAGACACACACACACAGACACACACACACACACACACACACACACACACACACACACACACACACACACACACACACACACACACACACACACACAC
Source organism: Meda fulgida (assembly GCA_030578275.1). NCBI lineage: Eukaryota > Metazoa > Chordata > Actinopteri > Cypriniformes > Leuciscidae > Meda > Meda fulgida. The sequence goes on from CM060624.1 coordinate 31,513,009, forward strand.
ACACACACACACACACACACACACACACACACACACACACACACACACACACACACACACTGCAGGCTGCAGGAGTCATTCCAGTTTTCCCTCTTTCCTAAATAAATCAACCCAAGCAGCAACTGCTGTTGAAAACGAGCAATAATGTTACATTTATGAGCTATAAATGCAATTGTACTGTTTTTACCCTTTAGCTTTAATTACAAAGGCTGTTCAGGTTGAGTGTGTTTAATATGCAAAACTAAAAGGTGTAAGTAAAATATTCTGCCACACGTAACAGACGTACAGGGTGTTCGGAGCCTCAAGCTAAAGCATCACGGATATTGTATAGAAAAACGGTTTAACAAGAAAAAATACTGACATCAGAGTTAATAAGTACTTGGCCAGACAGTGGGAACAGTGTGTTATTACCCTCGATTATTTAAGCACCTCTAGCGCTGGCATTAAAACTGCTTAACTTGAACTAAAAGATGAGGAGTGAACTATAGGCCTGGTGGATGTGACCTCTGCACAATCCAGGGTTGATTTCGCTTCATAAAAACGGGTCAGTGGGACCTTTGAGCTCATAACCGACTCACTGATCTTTATATGAGCGTATTCAAGGTCACCCCCAACCCCCCTTATAATGTCTTTTAATCAGCTGGTGTTTTGGTGATTTTTAGTGGATGTATGAAGTCCGTTCTCTTCAAGGTCACTCAGAGTCAGTTCACATCACATTTCCTATCAACATCCACTAACACAGAGCATACAAATACTTTTTGACTTAATCTTTAAAATTTAGAATAATTCAGTCCAATGGCATTCATACATTTTGACTTAAGTATCTAAATATTTCTTAGGTCACTTTGAGATTACTCAGCATTTGTGTGCTTTATCGTTTTAAATGTGCACTTGTAGTGTACTTCAAATCTTAAAAGTATATATTTTTTAAAGTATAATTTTTAAAAAGTGTAATTTAAGTGTAGCCTACTCAAATTGTCACGGTAGACGCATTCTCTGTTCCTTCTCGTCTCGTGTTTATGTTGTTGTATGAATGCAGGTGTGTAGTGGGCGTGAGTGTATGACATCACCTGATCCGCTTCAGCTGATCCTCATCCACTTCACCAGCTGCAGTCTATCTCACCACTCTACTTATACTTACCGCTGTTCTATCATCCTTGTCAGATCGTTGTTTGATGTCGTTCGTGTTGGTGTTCCGGTGTTCAGTTCCTGTTCCTGTTCCTGTTCCTGTTCCTGTTCCTGTTCCTGTTCCTGTTCCTGTTCCTGTTCCTGTTCTTCGTCTTCGTCACTGGGTTCGTCTGCCGTCTCACCGTCACCGCACCTCTTCACTTCACCATCGGATCCTGACCACCGAAGTCCCTGTGTTTACCGTTTACATCTGCCTGTACTGCTACACATTTACAAATAAATCATCTGCACTTGCTATTGTTTCCCGTCGTTCATCATCACCATGACAGAACGATCTGACCTGGAAAGGGAAGCAGCGAGTGCATCTCAGAGATCCATGGAGGAGTTTATTCACCATAGCATCAGGAGAATGGATTCGCAGCAGAGAGAGATCGGTGACACGGGCCGCGCAGTACAGGCTTTGCAGGTGTCCGAGCTCACCCAGCAGATCCAACGCCTACAGGGTCCCACTGCGCCGCCCACACCGGCCGTTCCTCCCACACCACCAGAGAGACCCTCCCAGTCAGAGCCCCGTCTTCCGGTTCCTGAACCATATTCCGGTGAGCCTGCTTTCTGTAGAGCATTTCTGACCCGCTGCACAATGCATTTCGCGTTGCAGCCCCGCACGTTCAACACGGAACAGGCAAAGGTGGCGTTCGTCCTCACCCTGCTGACTGGGAAGGCTGCGCTTTGGGGAACGGCGGTGTGGGAGAATCAACACCCATGCTGCGCCTCGTTCCAGACCCTCGCCACCAAGATGAAGAAGGTGTTTGACAGGGCTGTCTCTGGAAGAGAGGCAGCCAGAAGACTGGCGGAGCTGCAGCAAGGAGAGAGATCGGTCTCCGACTATTCGATAGAATTTCGAACCCTGGCGGCAGAATGCGGCTGGAACGAGGAGGCGCAGTGGGATATGTTCCTGCATGGGCTGGCTGATCACGTCCAGAGGGAGATCTACGCCCTGGATCTACCCACCACTCTCAACGGGTTGGTCGACTTGGCTCTGCGGGTGGACGCTCGGCTGTCTAGGGTCAAGCGCCGAGTCCCGTCCACCCGTACCTTCGCAGGGACCGACCCTCCACGATCCAGCGGCAGGGACGTGGTCAGCCCCGTCTACGATCCCGAGCCCATGCAGGTGGGTCGAGCTAGGCTTTCCCGGGAGGAGAGGGAGAGGCGGAGATCCCAGGGCCTTTGCCTATATTGTGGAGGAGCTAGACTTTACGCATACCATTGCCCGGTAAAAGGCAAAGCCCGATAGTAAGATTGAGGCTACTATCGGGTGGGATCTCCGCTAGGAAGACCTCATCATCGATTACATCTACCTCCACATTCCTTCCGGTAAGACTAAGGTGGTCAGTCCAACAGCACGACTGCCATGCACTTCTGGACTCTGGGACTGAAGGTAATTTTATGGACCACATTTTTGCACAGAAAATTCAGATTCCTCTCAGACCCCTCACTCACAGGATTGCTGTTCACGCACTTAACGGACAAGAACTTCCTACCATTTCCCTTTGCACTGAAGACATTACCCTCACCACCTCAGGCAACCATTCTGAGACTATTTCATTCTACATCATGGACTCACCTCTTGCACCCGTCGTCCTCGGACATCCTTGGCTCATCCGTCACAACCCGCGAATGGACTGGCACCATAGATCAGTACTGGAGTGGAGCAAGGAATGTCATAAGTCTTGTCTCGTGTCTGCCTGTTCGTCTGTGCCTGTTTCTGTGTTTCAGGAGGAAGCAGGGGATTTGTCTAACGTGCCCGCGGAGTACCTGGACCTGAAGGAGGTGTTCAGTAAGTCTCGTGCTGCTTCTCTCCCTCCGCATCGTCCCTATGACTGTGCTATAGATTTACTGCCAAGTAAGTCTCCGCCTAAGGGCAAGTTATATTCACTTTCTATTCCAGAAAGGGAGGCTATGGAGAAATATATTTCTGATTCTCTTGCAGCCAAGTTCATTCGCCCTTACTCTTCTCCAGCGGGGGCGGGATTCTTTTTTGTGGGGAAGGAGGACGGTTCTCTGCGACCTTGTATTGATTACCGAGGGCTGAATAACATCACGGTAAAGAATACTTATCCTTTGCCGTTGATGTCTTCAGCCTTCGAGAGGTTGCAGGGAGCGTCCATCTTCACAAAATTGGATTTACGTAACGCTTATCATTTGGTTCGCATTAGGGAGGGGGATAAATGGAAAACTGTGTTTAACACCCCCAGGGGGCACTTTGAATACTTGGTCATACCTTTCGGGCTGTCCAACTCCCCGGCAGTTTTCCAGGCACTGGTCAATGATCGATCAGTTCATATATGTCTACCTGGATGACATATTGATTTTTTCTTCTTCTCTCCAGGAACACGTGCAGCACGTCAGACGAGTGCTTCAGAGGTTGCTAGAGAATGGGCTTTTTGTCAAGGCGGAGAAATGCGATTTTCATGCACAGTCGGTCCCGTTTCTAGGGTACATCGTCTCGTCTGAGGGAGTGCGGATGGACCCTGAGAAGATCAAGGCTGTGGTGGATTGGCCAAGCCCAGATTCCCGCAAGGCCCTGCAGAGGTTTCTGGCATTCGCCAATTTCTACCGGCGTTTTATTCGCAATTTCAGCCAACTAGTTGCACCTCTGACTGCCTTGACCTCCCCCAGAACGACGTTCAGGTGGTCAGACACAGCCGAAGCTGTGTTCTCCAAACTGAAGGGCCGCTTTGTTTCAGCCCCCATCCTTGTCGCCCCTGATTCCTCACGTCAGTTTGTGGTGGAGGTCGACGCATCAGAGGTGGGAGTAGGCGCAGTATTGTCCCAACACTCTTCCACAGACGACAGGATGCATCCCTGCGCGTTTTTGTCCCCTCGTTTATCTCCAGCCGAACGCAATTACGACATTGGTAACAGAGAGTTGTTGGCAGTTAAGTTAGCTTTGGAGGAATGGCGCCACTGGTTAGAAGGGTCGGGGGTACCTTTTATTGTCTGGACTGATCATAAGAACCTAGAATACATCAGAACCGCCAAAGGATTGAACTCCAGGCAGGCACGGTGGGCATTGTTTTTCGGTCGTTTTGGTTTTTCTATTTCATACCGTCGGGATTCCAAAAACATCAAACCCGATTCATTATCCTGCATATTTGATTTTTCCAAACGCCCGTCTACTCTCGAGTACATTTTGCCCGAGACTCTAGTCGTTTCCACACTCACATGGGAGGTCGAATCGAGGGTCAAGAAGGCCTTAGAAGGGGTAACGCCTCCGCCCGGTTGTCCACCGTATCGTTTGTTTGTGCCGGAGGGATTACGGTCCGACGTTATCCAGTGGGGTCATAACTCCAACGTGGCTTGCCATCCAGGAGTTAATCGCACTAGTTTTTTAGTCAAGCAACGATTCTGGTGGCCGCTTATGGCACGTGACATTCACGATTTTGTTTTGACTTGCTCAGTTTGTGCCACTGGTAAGACTTCCAATCGACCCCCAGACGGGTTACTTCAGCCGCTGTCGGTTCCTTCGAGACCCTGGTCCCACATCGCGCTAGATTTTATTACCGCCCTCCCGCCCTTTCAGGGTAACACAGTCGTTTTGACTGTAGTGGACCGATTCTCGAAGGCAGCCCATTTTGTTCCCTTACCCAAATTACCCTCAGCTAAGGAGACAGCGGTTACAGTCATAGATCACGTTTTTTGTTTACATGGCCTTCCGATTGACGTGGTTTCCGACAGGGGACCCCAGTTCATGTCCAAATTTTGGCGTGAGTTTTGTAAATTACTGGGGGCGACTGTTAGTTTGTCCTCAGGGTTTCATCCCCAGAGCAATGATCAGACCGAGAGAGCCAACCAGGATTTGGAGAGAGTGTTGCGATGTTTGGTTTCCAAGTATCCTTCCTCTTGGAGTCAAAAACTCTCCATGGTGGAGTACGCCCACAACACGTTGCCAGTGTCGGCTACGGGCCTATCTCCATTTGAGTGTAGTGTAGGTTACCAGCCACCAATTTTTCCCAGTCTGGAATCCGAGGTCGCGGTCTCCTCCGCTCACGCCTTTGTTCAGAGGTGTCACCGCACCTGGACTAGAGCCCGTGAGACTCTACTCCAGGTGGGGGCGCGCACTAAGGCTAAGGCCGATCGCCACAGGTCGAAGCCTCCCGTATACGTCGTTGGTCAAAAGGTGTGGCTTTCAACCAAGAACATTCCTCTTCGCTCCGTATCCAATAAACTTGCTCCTAAATTTATTGGCCTGTTTACTGTCACCAAGATCATTAGTCCGGTGGCAGTCCGCCTCAAATGACCTCCCGCGTACAGGAGGATCCATTCCGGCTTCCATGTATCTAAGATTAAACCCGTGTTTCATTCTCATATTAATCCGCCTGTCCCGGTTCCTCCCCCACCGCGACTCGTAGATGGGGAGACCACGTATTCGGTTAATCGTATACTGAACTCTAGGCGGAGAGGACGCGGATTTCAGTACTTGGTGGACTGGGAGGGGTACGGTCCGGAGGAGAGAAGTTGGGTGCCTGCTAGAGACATACTGGATCACTCCCTCATCGATGATTACAATCGACAGGGTAAGGAGTCTGGGAACGCCAGGAGGCGTTCTTAGGAGGAGGGGCCTGCCTTGTGTTCCTGTTCCTGTTCATCGTCTTCGTCACTGGGTTCGTCTGCCGTCTCACCGTCACCTCACCTCTTCACTTCACCATCGGATCCTGACCACCGAAGTCCCTGTGTTTCCCGTTTACATCTGCCTGTACTGCTACACATTTACAAATAAATCATCTGCACTTGCTATTGTTTCCCGTCGTTCATCATCACCATGACACAAATAACACGTAAGTGCACATTGTGATAATGTCAAATAAAATGTTTTATTTTAAAGTACATTTTAAACCATGCTTTCATCTTTTGTCATGCTTTAATGAAGTAGCAACACTTTTTGATGTGTTGACTAATATACTTATAAATATTTGATTAGAATTTTAACTGCAGTGCTATTAAAAGTTAATATATTTAAGATGTACTGAATTTCAAACCATCATGTTTAACTACAAAACAAATTAAATACATAAGTAATATCTGATAGAAATTTAAAGCAATTTTAGTGTACTTTAATGCTTGTCAGTACATTTGCCAGTACACTTTAACCATATTTCAAAGACAACTAAAGCTATTGTGACATTACATTTAGGCCTGGTTTCACAGACAGGTCTTAGATTAAGCCAGGATTAGGGATAGTGAAATTAGGACATTGAAGTAGCTTTTATAAACGTGCCTTAGAAAAAAACAAACATTACTGATGTGCATCTTGAAACAAATCAACAGGTATATTTTCTGTTCAAGTTGCTTTCAGCTAAGACAGCTTTAAAACACACATTTTAGTCTGGGACTAAGCCTTCATGTGAAACCAGCCAATAGAGATTTACTTCTAACTCCTGTGAAGTGGGATTTAATATTACAGTTTGCATTTACTGTAATAGAAATGCAAACTATATTTTTATTTATTTTCAATTAAGTATCCGCAAACTACATTCAGTTACATTCAGGAGATATTCAAATGAATTAACCAAGCATTAATACCATTGATCAGCCGTACCAATCGTGGATGTTTTTTTTTCCACTAAGAAACAAACATTATGTTATTTGATTGATACTGTGAAGCTGCTTTGATAAAATGTATATTGTGAAAAGCGCTATATAAATATACTTGACTTGACTTGACTTCAGTTGCACTTCCAAAAGTATGTTAAAGCCTAACTGTGGAATTAAATGCGTCCAAAGCAGAATACTGTGCATGTGCGTTTAAAACATTTTGTCAGTCTTAGTCATAGTTCTTCGTCTTATGGATATCACAGATGTGAAGATCTTGACTGGCAGTTGTTGGAAGCTCTGCTGGTGTGTGTGTGTGTGTGTGTCTGTGTGTGTGTGTTCTGTGAGTTTGCAAGTCAATATGTGTGTTTAATGAAAGCCACATCAGGTGTAGCCTGATCCTGAGCTTTGAGCCCGGAGAGGAGGCAGGTGCTTCCGGAGATCCAGGCGGACGGCCCCACAATCAGCCGCAGGAGACGGGGTGGGGGGGGGTTTCGGGGGGTTGAAGGAGTCAGCGCTGCTGTCAGGACTCATCACATATTACCAGCGCAGAGCCTCTGATCTCCACAACTCAACATGCTATCAGTAACCGCAGCCAGGTCTGCTTCAAGAGCCGCTGAGTGGACAGAAACAAATGCAGAGACCCTCAGACAGATACAGGAGCACTCTCATTGGGTGTCTTCACCTCAGTTGCTTTTCTGGAGATTTTTAGTAAATGAATGAAATCAGTTCCCCTCAAAGGTGTCCTAAATGGTCTTAAAATATAAGACTCTGTGTGCCTGAGCCTATCTTTCTTTTAAATATTGGATATTTTGTAATGTTATGCAATGGCATTTAGACATTTAAACGTTACTTAAAAGTCACACAAGTGCCACTCTAATAAAAGACATTCCCCATAATGTAAACAGAGGTTCTCTTGTGAAAAGGAAGTGCACTTTATTGTATTGAATGTGCACTTATAGTGTACTTCAAATCTTAAAAGTATATATATATATGCAGATAATATTAAATAAAATACACTTAAGTGTAGCTATGTAAGTTTACTTTCATAAATGTTTCTTCACACTTAAGTATAATTTAAAAATAATGTCATTACAAATTGTAATAATGTCAAATTAAAGTTTTACTTTCAAATAGATTTTAAATCCTGTTAATAATTTAAAATGTATTTTAATAAGCTTTAACAATCTTTTATTAGGTTTTAATTGTAGAGTGTTATTCAAAATTACATTTAAAGTTAATACACAGGCCACTTTTTATTATTAGGTACACCTTTTTATTATTAGGTACACCTGTTCATCTGCTTGTTAATGCAAATATCTAATCAGCCAATCACATGGCAGTAACTCTGTGCATTCAGGCATAGACATGGTCAAGGCGATCAGCTGAAGTTCTGATACTGAGCATCAGAATGGGAAAGAAAGTTGATTTAAGGGACTTTGAACGTGGAATGGTTGTTGGTGCCAGACGGGCCCATGTAAGTATTTCACAAACTGTTAATCTACTGGAATTTTCACACATAACCATCTCTAGGGTTTATAGAGAATGGTAAGAAAAAGAGAAAGTATCCAGTGAGCGGCAGTTCTGTGGGCAAAAATGCCTTGTTGATGCCAGAGGTCAGAGGAGAATGACCAAAATTTGCGGTAAACAAATTGAAAGCATGGATCCATTCTGCCTCGTATCAACGGTTCAGGCCGCTGGTGGTGTAATGGTGTGAGGGATATTTTCTTGGCACATTTTGTGCCCCTTAGTACCAATTGAGTTTAAATTGGTACTAATTGGTACTATCAATGTTTAAACGCCACAATTTCTTTATGACCCATGAATGTTAACCATCTTCTGATGGATACTTCCAGCTGGATAACACATTGTCACAAAGCTCAAATAATCTCAAACTGGTTTCTTGATCATGACATTGAGATCACTAAACTCAAATGGCCTTCACAGTCACCAGATCTCAGTCCAATAGAGTAGTTTTGGGATGTGGAGGAACGGGAAATTCACATCATGAGCAGCCGACAAATCTGCAGCAACTGTGTGATGATATCATGTCAAAATGGAGCAGAATCTCTGAGGAATGTTTCCAGCACCTTGTTGAATCTGTGCTACAAAGAATGAAGGCAGTTCTGAAGTCAAAAGGGGTTCAACCCGGTACTTACAAGGTGTACCTAATGAAAGTGTACCTAGGTGGACCTACTAGAGACTTTTTGCTGGACGGGACCAGCGGCGACGGGAGAAACAGGCAATTATCCTCTTCCAAATCAAAATAATTCCCAGAGGCCAGGCTCAACACATCCACAGCGGCGGGTGTGTGTGCGGGGCTTTCCTCCATGCCCTAGAGCTCCACAAGCAACCCCACAGGGACGGACGATGTAGCGGAATCACGCACTTGGTCAGATGTTTAGCGAGGTTTAAGCTCAAGCCCTCTGTCAAACCTGCAGTAGCACCCTCTCCACGGTCTCAGCAAAAGTTCCCCATGGACCGACACGGGGGTGTCGAGCCTTTTTGCGTTCATTCATAATAGAACGCGCACAATGAGTGGTCGGGAAATTCGGTAAGAAATCCGTGTGTTTGGTCCTCGAGGCTCTTCCTGCTCTAGGGAAAGCAGCTGGACTGTCCATGGTTTACCCTTGTGACTCAATTTGAGGGTCCATTATTCTGTAACGTGCAGTAGCTGTAGAGAAGCACGCATGAAGAAAGGAAATCCAAAAGAACAGTCTTTATTAATCCACGAAACTCAGGAGATAGACTAACAACGAAGCAAACTGAAGCGCAATCAATACTGGACAAAGGAACTAAAAGCGTAAAACTTTTTATGCGTTTTTTGAGCGGTTCGTTTACAAGACAACGGTGTTTTGGGTGCCTGAGAATGCAAACTTTTGAAAACGGGTTTCGATGTGCAAGTTTTTGAAAACGTTTTTCATGTAAACAACAAAAACGCTAATCTCTGAAGACGATGAAGTCATGGACATGGTATTACATGTTCAGTATATAGTGTTTCATTGCCATCTAATGGCCTGGGAGCAGAATACAGCGTTTTTAGTTGTTTTCACAGATCCATGTGAATGGGGATCGTTTTGACAATGGTGTCGTCTGTACGCAGAAAACTCAAAGGAAAAACTTCTCCGTTTTAAGCATATCATTGTTGTGTAAACGTACCGCGAGGAAACACAGGGCTTGATAATAGAACAACAGGTGAACGAAATCAGTAATTATGGGAACTAACTGGCACACATTAGGAAACTATGTCAGGGAAACAAACAACACAAACAAAACATAATCCCCACACACCCTAATTTCAAATCCACAAACTGAGTTCTTAGATGGAAGTTATCATTTGCAGCCACTTACTATAGATCCCAGTCAATATTTACGCTATTAAACGGTCCAACTTCTTGTGTACATTGGCATGCCATTTGCTTGTTAAAAGTTCCAAGTTCCAAAACAAGCAACAGAACATCAATATTTCACTCCATTTACACAGACTCATGCCAATACCATCTCTTTTTTCCCTCTCAAGGACACTGACTAATGTGTGAATCTGTCATTGCCACTAAAGTGCTCATCCCTAAATCATTCCAAAGGCTGAAATAGTAGAGAGCTAAAATCTAAGAGTATTTTTCAGTCAACAGCACGTCTGGTGGCACTAACAGCAGCGGGAAATGAAACGCTCCACACAAATAAACATTTGTTTGCTCTGTAAAATCTTCTGAGGGAACATGAAGGAAAATCAACCACCATCACTCCTTTGTATCATTGTTCCCAAGAGCGATCAGAAGACGGCTTTATTTTCTCGGAGCTAAAGCTGCTTTTCACTCCTTTTTATTCTGCCTGTGAAAAGACCAAAGTCATTGATTCCGGCTTCCCAAGAAAATCAGTACATTCTCAATCTGAACTGGATCGATAATTGTAAACTCTTTTCATAGATTCCATTGATGACAAAAAATGTACAGAACGGTTTCAATGTTCACCTGTCATTCTGCTGAAAGGTAGCTCTTTATTCTCAACACAAGTTTCAAATGCTGAATGACTTTAGGAGGAACAAGAAAAAAATCATTTGTGTTTCTGAAAGCTTGTTACAAAACTTTTCTCTAATGTGCACTTTTTCACTCCTCTTACTTTTTCTGGCTGTGGCAAAGTTCTCAAATACTCTGATTCTGAGCATTCACAACCTGTTGTAATTCCATAATGTGATGTGACTTTCAGATGAAACAATATAAAAAAAAATAATACTATATGAAATATCCATTGCAGATTGATTTGATGGTGTAGAACGTATAGGAGTCAGAACTGAATGTAAGTTTGCAGTGGATTGTGGAGGTCTGGTCTACTCCCCTCCTGAAATACCAGCTGCACACACTTTTCAACTGAGACATGGAGGCTAAAGGTCAAGTTCACTATCAAGAGCATCTCCACATATCCCAATTGTGATGCCTATTGCCATAACCTTCATTACATTAACATAAATTTGCAATATGCTGATTATTTTGCTGCTACTTGGCTATTGGTTCATAATATCCAATGCCCTTTTTGCAGCCTTGATGACATCAGATGAAATTTTATTTGTTTTAGAGGTAGAGTAAGTTATTACAAATTTGATGAAAGATTATAAAGACAATTTTTTTAACAATGTTCGCTGATGAAAAAGAATGTGCACTGAAAAAGAAATATGAGGCTACACTATCATACAAACACTATCATCTCATCAGACACTTTTTTCTTGTTTGCTGTTTTAAATGTTGTCATTTTCAAAAAAGTCATATTTGATATGTACGTTTTTGTTTTGGCTGTTTACATTTGTGACATGCTAGTTTTGTATTATTTTATTTCAGCTAATAAATATAATGTATTCACATACAGCTATGTTGTGGAAGATGTTTTCTACTTAAGTATTAGGTATTTTAAACATATATAAAAAAAAGTTCCCATTGTGACAACTTTTTCCATATTTTATCCCCGCCCTATTAAAGGAACTGCATTTCTGGGCAATATTTTAAAGCATATACTCAAAACACTGGACATGTTCAATGATATGTTCAACAAAGAACATCAGTGTGTAGCTCTCACATTGTATTCATATTCATATTTTCACAGTGTGAGAATGACTTTAATCATCTTTTTATTTGTATTTTTTAGAAGTAAAGCGGTGATCCTTTAGACATGTGTCTGTCAGAGCCAGCACACACACATTTCCTAAGTCACACCCAAGAGAAAACATTAATTCCAAACAATTTATTTAACAGCTTCACTACATAATTAAGCTCAAGTTCAGCTTGATAAGCACAAAGTACTTCATTGCTAAACCAAGCACGGCGGCGCTGGGATGAAATTCAGCTCTAGCAGTGGTTCCTTTACACATTAAAGCAGTCTTAATTTCAAAGAGCTACTTAATTATTTCATGTGACAAGGGGGGTATTAAAATCATAACTCCATCAATTATAGATTTGATCATTTACGGGCAAGGTTAACTATGCAGTGATGTGTGTTGAGAAAGTGGCTTTTAAAATGGAACTGGGTTAAATTGAACAGCCCACTGTTGAGAGTAATGAACAGTGACAAGAGGGTTCAATGACTGCTGCTATTAACAATAGAATTCAACAATACTTAATAGTTATTTTCTTCAAAGATAACTGATATTATAATACAATACACACTGTAACACACTGTAACATTTAAATATGTTAAATGTACACTATCTATAACTTCTGGCCCTCCAGCGGTTAAAAAAACAAAACAAAAGACATTTTGCAGAAGAACATTGTTTTGGTTGTGCTTCGGCTCTGCGTGACTGTGCGGATGAATATAACCCTTCACAATAGATGATGCTTTACAATGAACTTGGTTAGAGAGCTACAATTTACCTGTTCAATAAAATACCCTACTCACATTTCATTGTGTTTTCAACCTCTCACATGTTCCATCATTTCCGCGTCGCTTTTACAACATTTCAAATCCCTCAGTTCTCATCTCGAAAAGCCAAGCCAATGCTAATTCTGGTTTTACGAGCTCTGTCACGTTCTCCTTTCGCCAGCAGACTCTCCTCTGTTCTGCGTTTGTTTAAAACTAGTGATTCCCCGGAGGTTGGAGATTTAGGGGCTGTTTACACGACACCGTTTTCAACTAAAAATGGAAAGCTTTATGCATTTTGACCATTCATTTACACAAAAATGGTGTTTTGGGGCCAGAAAAAGAAAACTTTTGAAAATGGATTTCGAAATGCAAGTTTTTGAAAATGATACCGTTTTTGTCTCAACGCAAATTTGTGAAAATGGTGTAATGACAAAAATTTAACAAATATTATTTTGTTTACATGTTCATTCTATAAGCGTGTAGTTTTTCTTTACAAAGTGACATCGCCAACTACTGGCCTGGCAGCATAACACAGCGTTTTTGATCATTTTCAGGGATCGTTTTGACAACATTGTTGTCTGTACGCATAAAATGCTAAGGAAAAACGTTTATCGGTTTAACGGCTATCGTGTAAACGGACCCTAAAATTTAAGCTTGTTTGAGATGTGCCTGACCTGAAATTTAGGCAAGAATAGGCGACTGCAGTGAGGGGAGGAGTAATTATATAATCTTTGTTATTATTTCAATTGTCAATTGCCTCAATATTTTGTATGATGGATTAATTCAAGATCCGGTCCCATTCGGATATCTTCCTCCTCCGATGTTCCCACCTGATTCCCTGGTCCCATTTCTCCCGCTGGTTTCGTCCAGTTCTCTGGATCCGTCAGTGCCTTGTGTCGTTCAGCTCCTCGGCTCCTTCCCGTCCTCCAGCTCGACTTCATGTTGAGTCCCCAGCTTCACATCAGGCCTTCAGGCCCAAGTCTCCGCCTCGGCCTGTCAGCTCTTCGCCTCTGCGCTCCCTCAAATCCACAGTGGTCCACTTGCCCTAGGACTCCTCCAGGTTCTTTTGTCTCTCCGGATCAGCCTCAGTCAGTCATTGCTCAGTTTCTGCCACAGACTGCTACAGCTGCTCTTCGACCCTCCACCCCTACGGCTCCACCTGCTTCTCCATTATACTTACTCCCTCCGTCATCACCCCGCTCTGCCAAGCCCACTCTCCGCCTCAGTCCCGCGATCCAGCAGCTCCACCCTGGGCTTCCAGGCCGTGGATATCACCCTGGTCCGCCGGCCTCTCTGCTCCTCCGGATCCTCCATCCACCTTCAGTCAACGCTCCACCCTGGTTCCTCCGACCCTCGGCTCCACCAGGGTGTCTGTCTACTACTCCTCCTGGTCCCTGTCCTTCACCAGCTCTACGCCCACATCCAAAGCCCCCTGCCTCCACGGTTGGATATCTTACTGCTCGAGGATGAGCCTTTCAATGGGCGGCGTATTGTCTTCTATGGACTTCTATTTTGTTATTCTGTTTTCTGTTAGTTCCTGTTTTGCCTTCTCCATTTTCATTGGTTAATGATTATCTCCTTGTCAGTGTCTGATTACTAATGTTTTACACCTGTCAGCCATTGAGTTCATCTTGTATTTAAGCTCCCTGTTGTGTTCAGTCCTCTGTCGGTTCTCGTCTATGTAGTACATCATGGTTTTGTTTTTCCTCTGTGTTTATAGAGTCGTGCAGGTCTAATTCGCCCCACTGGTTCCTTTGAGACTTTCCTATGGAGTTTTATGATGGGTTATTTTCAATATATGAGTAAAATCAAGCCTGTGGTAAACATAACTTGATGATACTTTGACGTTTTGTTCTACAACGTACACACTGGACACACTCACACACCAAGCTGTCTTATCTAGTTACTTATTAAAAACGTATGATTTCAAAAATCAACATAACTATGGGTGTGTGTAATTTACGTTGTAGAACAAAATGTCAAAGTATAGTCAAGTTACCACACGCTTTTTTTACACACATAAATCCCATTATAAAACCCCATAGGAAATTTTCGAAGGAACCAGCGGCGAAAAAGACTTCCGGGTTCTGACGTAATCCCTGCGCCACTCCATTATTAAAGTCCGCTTTATGCATCATGTTGTTGTGCGCTTTAATATAGCCACAGACTGTTACTGTCACGGCTTGGCAGATGAAACAGACAGATGACGGTATTTACAACGGAGATAAGTTTTAATGTAACAAGCAGGTTAACTGAGGCCATGGTTCCACATAGCCTGGTATTTAGAGATACGAATACCCCCCCCCCCCCCCCTCCGTTTTTAATAATAACATTGTAAACACAACCCGCATAAATACGCCATTGAGCACCATCATAACTATGCCAAACCTATGGTCGGCAGTGTAGGGGAGAACGATAAAGCCATGCAAGCCCATCAGAATCCCCACAAGAGAGAACCTAAAACCCCGTTTCTCAGTTGACACGACAAAACATAACTGGCGTTTTCAGAAATCTCCACTTTGGCCGGGGTTTTTAGAAATAATCGTTTTCTGTGATAAAAACGGGGTTTTCGTGTAAATGAGAGGCCAAACCGCAGGGAAATATCTGCGTTTTCCCTTCATGTAAACGGGGCCTGAATACAACAGCGTGTCCACATGCACAAAGAAACAAACAAACAATAACCAACAAGGTACAGAACTGAACTAGACACAGGTGGATGAAGGTTAACTAATCAGGGACTAACAAGAACAGGTGCAGACAAGACAGAACAGAATTGTGACAGTTATAACACACACTCTGTAAACTTGAAATAATTTATGCCTTTTTCAGAAATTTAGCAATCCTCTTTGAAAGTTTTCATGGAGGTTTCAGAGATGACCATGTCACATTTCACTGCCTGTTTCTCCTAATATCAGGAGAAGAGCAGAGGTGGCTTTTCCCATGCATCCACCTCACAGATCACAAATCAGTCAACATGTTTTACTCTTTTAAGGTTCAGGCAGCCCTGTAACGTATAGAGGTCATGAACGTGCCTTCAGTAAACCACTAATCCAGTACTGTCAGGGAATCAGTCAGGATATTGCAGACACAAGCGGCTTAAGATTGTCCGGCACAGTTCAGAATCACCATGGCAGGGATAATGACACAGGATTTCCCCGGGTCAGTCTGCACAG
The DNA here is from genome assembly GCA_030578275.1 of Meda fulgida. Classification (NCBI taxonomy): domain Eukaryota; kingdom Metazoa; phylum Chordata; class Actinopteri; order Cypriniformes; family Leuciscidae; genus Meda; species Meda fulgida. The sequence continues at coordinate 31,528,752 of CM060624.1, forward strand.
CTATTCCTTCTTCTAGTACGTAAAGGTCATGTTTTTTATTGAGCTCCCACACCATCTTCCCCGTTTGGAGAAAATTTTCCCTGTGTATCTAATCTATGAGTCAACTGACATAATGGCCCACTTCATAAGGTCCAATTTAGTGTTTGACAACATGTTATATCTTACCGCTTACCTCTCTCTCTCTCTTAGAGGTATTTTATGATCGTCTAGGATAAATTTGGTCAGATTATAGAGACTAAACCCAGTCATTTATTACATTTGAGCTTGTCTGTTTTAATATAAATGCCTGATGGTGACTGCTTTTCTGAAAGTTTTTCTTCAGTGATTTATTTCTAATTTCATCATCAAAAACCACTCAGATTTGTTTAATTAACACTTCTGCAATATAATCTGACATCATAGGCTACTGCAGTTTCTTTAAGAGAAAAATTGCACATTGGGGTGAACATGAGTTGTTCTCATGTCGTTCCAAACCCGTAAGACTTTCATTCATCTTTGGAACACAAATGGAGATCTTTTTGATTAAATCTAAGAGCTTTCTGTCCCTCCATTGGCAGCTAAACAACTACCATTTTAACGCTTCAAAAAGTTCATAAAGAGATCGTAAAACTCATTTGGATTGGAACGACATGAGCGTGAGTAATTAATGATACAATTTTCATTTTAGGGTAAACTATCCCTTTAAAAAAAAAAAAAAACTTTTTATTGTAGCCTACTTTTACAGGACTGTTCACATTTCTTGTTAAGATTCATTGTGACATTTTAATAATTACAAGTTGAATTAACCCTTCCAGATTCAAGTGAACTAATAATGATATAGGCCCTATTATTTAAATTGTAGGCTATAAATTTGTATTTTTGTAATGCCTTTAATTTATGTTGATTCAAATAAACAAAAATAATTGTATTATAGTCTTTTTAAGGTATTTTATAGTATATAGTATTTTATAGTCTAAAATAGTTAAATGGAGGTTATGTTATGTATCGTCACAATCTTAAAAATCATTAAGATGTTAACTTACCTGCATTTAAACCGTATTCCTTGCATAGCCTATATAGCCTATTAATTACATTAAATCCTACAGGAAGAGACATGATATTTATTTTCTAGTCTACAATCATATTTTAAAAACAATAAACCTGTGACTGCTATATTTTCAAGATAACGTCCAGACCCAAATAATAAATGTTGTGTTAAAGACAGTAATGCCAGGATCCAGTGCTCGCTCTGTCATGCGGTGCTGTTGAAAATGCGTAGGCGACCAATCGGATTCTGCAGCGATGAGAAAAACAACGCGTTACGTTATCCAATGGCTTTAGCGAGCGGAAGCACGTGGGTAAACAGGAAGTAGTTTTGGCATTTGGCGGGTTGAACGGAGAAGACGCGCAAAAATGGCGGGTGAGTCTGAAAACCCTTTTATAGTGTCCGTGTTTTATTACTGATGCTGTCATGAAGCATGTGAGTGTATGTGGTACTAGAGCTCGAGCGGTGCTGTGTGCTGATATGCGCGAGAGCAGATAGTATAGAGAAACTGAGTTTTAGCTGCGGCTAAATGCTAATCATCACAGAGAAGACCAGCACATGTTTGTTTTCATGATTATCTGTTCGTTTTTTAATGTCAGATATACTAACAAACACACGAACTCACAATATCACAGATTAAGCAGTGCACATTAGGATGAACACACGGGAGACATCTACAAATGAACTGTGAGCTGTCAGTGTTTTAGATTTTCTGTTTGAGGATATTTCTGACAGAGCAAGAAAGATACACACACATGTGTAGTAGAAAGATATATAAAGGTACATATTTACTATGACGGATAGTTAGTTATATAAGTTGCATGCATACTCTTGAGTCAAAGTATAAGACCAGTAATGCAAATGCTTTTTTTAAGTAACATTTTAGTACATTTTTTGTCATTACAGATGTATAATCAGTATATCAATTCAATATTAAAACACACAAGGACTTGATCTTGTTCTCCAGCATGATTTGAGATTTTCCAAAGAGGAATATTAAGAAAGTCTAATTGTCTACACAAAGAAGCTCATGTGGCCAAAATGCCAAATTTGCTTTATTTGATTAGTGAAATTGTTCATATTTTATTAATCTGTCAGGGTATGGTAGTGCAACAGCTGCCACATTATTGTATTGTATCATATTGCATTGACTTGATTATTGTATTGTATGAAATGGAGTTATTTAGCTGATGACAGAAATGGATACTTTGAGTGTTATATTATGATTGACATGTTTCTTTCTTTCCCCACAGCTGTGAATGACATGGAGAAGAAACTTGCGGAGTATAAATGCGACACTAACGAAGCTATATGCCTGAAATTAGGTAAATCAATCAATAATCGTCACTAAAAAAATGAAAAATAAACGAAAACTGATTCTTTTTTTGTACGATCGTGTTTTGTGTTCAGAATACATGTGTCCTTCTATTGTAGAAGTCGACATGAAATCGACCATATTTACTTATTTAGATTTGAATGTTATTCCAAATTTAGCGTGTTCTTCATCTGAAGCAACTTTCCTTTTCTACTTCCGATTTGTTTGGATGATGGTAATGTTTAACAGCAATTTAAGCGCTGTTTGAATGAACTTTTAATTTAATTTGACTCCATTCTGATGTGTAATGCTCACCTTCCATTCAATTCCCAATGGATAAGTCCGTTTTTTTTGTGATGTAGTGCGGTTCCCAGAGGATTTAGAGGATGAAAGCACAACGTTTCACCCTGAGTTCAGTCATCAGCTGTATGGAGATGAGTATGTACAACAAACAACAACATTTATTTATAAAGCACATTTAAACACAATATAGATTGATCCAAAGTGCTGTACATAGTACAAAGCAGGTCTGCACTATTAAAAACAACAATTACAGGTTTTCCAAAAGCTAAAGAATAAAAATGCTTTTTAAGAGTAGATTTAAAAATGTCCAATGAAGGAGCAGACCTCACATGGTGAGGGAGACCATTTCAAACCTTCCATTGCACATCATACACCGTTATACATTTATTACTATTTTTTATGTATTAATTTACTAATATGTAATCAGTGTGTTTTCCTTGCACCATTATTCTTCCCTGTTTCTCAAATGTTTGCTTTGTTTTTGCACAGTGAAGTGGCGTTTGGCTACAAAGGTCTTCAGATCCAGCTGCACTACAGTGCAGGGAACCTAAACACCCTGTTCAAAGTCAAGTACACTTCCAGGGTCACAGACAAGTTTGACTGTGTGGAGGTACAGCTTCTCATACCACTCGCTCATTTCATGTTGTGTGTGTTCATCGCCCTGACTGTGCTGACATGAACAGTTTCATACAATCTATTGAAAATATCCATTTACATATGCACCACATTCTGAACAAAACATGCACACCATGTGCCTTTCCAACATATCCAGGACTCCACAGTAATCATGTCCTGGAGCTAGTCTATGCAGACTTCAATATTTGGTGTTTTGTCATGTATTCAACATTGTTGTTGCAAATTCTTCTATTTTAAATATGTTGAGACTATAAAGTTATCCAGCTGACTAATATAGGCGAGTTATTGTCAAAATACTGAAAAATGATTTGTGGTAGTCTTAAATTAATGATAACTAAGTAATATTAAGCCAATCAATAATGTTTTGCACCTTATTTTTAACGTGAGAGCGGCACGGCCATTTGTAACTTATATTATATATTATATTATATTTAACTCTTTAAAGTCGCAGTATAACGGAAGTAGCGACGGCTCTTTTACTCCTGTATCTGGATGTACGTTAGGTTTATTATAGTTAATCTAAAAACATAGAACATTTTTGTCACTTGCATTAAAATAAACTATATCTTTTTTCATTTAGTTTCCCAGGCAACATTTCTCAATTTAATATAGTTTCACTTGATGTCCATCCATCCCTCCAAAAAAAACGAAACTAATGAAAAGGCAAAATATAAAAACAAAAACTAAACCAACAAATGCTAACATTTGGTAGCAGTCTGGAGGCCTGGCGTGACCCACGGTTTAGATAAAGGGGTTTGAGTGACTAAGAATAATCAAAATTTAACCTAATGAAAAATATTTATTTAATGTTACCCGCGTTATATTTCATCTGCAACAACGTGAACTTTTATAGATATCCGTTTGACCATTAACTTTTAAATGCATCATTATGCAATGATAGGAGATGATATTTGTGTGATATTGATATTTGATGATATTTCTCTCCAATACAGTAGGACATTCATTTAAATTAAATGTCCAGGATGTTTACTGTGACTAGATGATTGACAGGGCAGTTTACAGTGACTAATGCACATAACTAGTGACAGAGCGTCTGTTAAAGACGCAATTATAATGTGTTATAATGTATATAATGTGTCAAAGGAATAATGTAATGTAATTGGTCAACAGTATATTTCTTTAAGCTATTGCAGTTTTTTTGCAATTGCATTTATACTAAATGTGTTTAGGAAATTGTTTTCATAAGAAAACAGTCACGTTTTACCATGGCAGCAAGGTACAATACACTATATTAACAATAGTTAATTTTATAAGAGTAGAGTCCAAAGTCAGTCAGTTAGAATATTTCATTAGGCTATAAAAATGAGGTAGTTTTTACAGATATTATTGTTTTTGTTCATGATAAATGTACATCTATCCGTTTCCCAACTCAAGCTAGTTTCAAATGAGCATTTCCAAGAGACAAAAACAATATTATTAATAATCACTAATTATTTTTTGGTGCTACCATTGCTCACACATATTAGTCTGACTGTGGAGCGCTGGTCAAACACAAAAGGATACATTTAGACAAGAGCAGTCAGGACATTTTCCAACAACTCGTTCACTTTATTGCGGGTCTTCTAACTTACAATAGCGTTTGTGAGGAACAGAAATAATTGAAGCTGTGGCTCGTTGTTGCTTATTGCAAACATCTTTGGTTCTCACATGTATTGTGACCAGAAGTCAGTTCCAACTTATTTGATTTTAGCACTACAACATAATAGGAGATCTTCAATAAATAGTGACTTCAGTTTCAGTCTGTTCTTCACAAGTTTCACCTGAGCAGTTCTCAAACGTATTGTCCACAGCAATATCTGAAAGCCTGACACTCCTACTTTCTGTAAATTGAATTTCAGGATTACAGATGTTGATTATTCAGGTTAGGTTCTTTTTAACTTTTTATTTCAGTCTAAAATAACACTTTAAAAAGGCTAGTAGCTCATAAAGGGAGTGAATTTAAATAAGAAACAGTTTGGTTTTAATTTGCTTTATTAACTTATTTTAATGCTTGTTTTGTTTTTAAGCCATTTGAGTCTCCTTGAGGTCCTCTGATTGAGAGCCAAAGCTTTAGAGGGCTCAGAGTCTCATTTTATTATCTCTTAATTTTATTAAGAGGAGTGGAGTCAGAATATACCTTTTGTGTGGAAGTCACACAGTTTTTGGAATGACATTAGGGTGAGTAAATGATGACAGAATTTGGTTTGTTGCGACATTCTGTATTCTACCACTGCACACACTCTTTCAGGCCTATTCACCACCATCCCAGACTTTAATTTTAGCTTTAATAAAACACTTTACACAGAGGAAATGTGTTTAACAGACACATGAACCAATTTTGCAACAGTCTTTCTACAGTGATTGGAAAAGCTTACTTGTACATGTGATTGAATCAAGCAGTGGAGGTTCGATAAGATCAGACCTGAGCTGTTTTTTTTTTACTTGAACCTAATTATTTACTGTGTGTTGAGACCATGTGACTGCCGTTTTAGTGCCATTTCTGAATATCTTCCACCTTTACGTGTAGCATGTAATTATTGTCACTAAACATACTTAAGATGTTTATTGTGTTTATTTTATTGTGTCTTTTACACAACGACTCCACCGTTGCTCATATTGAGTTCTTTTTTTCATCTTTTATAGATGAAGTCTTTGATTAGAAGGGTTTTTTCCCCAGTGTAATTGGATTCAATGCCTTTGTTGAACCTCATCGTATAAAGAAGACATATTCTCAAAACGAACCTCAAGTCTCTGGAGAGTCTTGCATCCTTAAGCGCCATTAGTTAATACAGGAACGCCACAATGCCACGCTTTTATTTGTGCGATCGAGCAATTTGCCCGAGAAACAATTTTTACAATTTTCTGTCTGCTCTGTTTTTGTCGTCCTCTCTTCGCTCCCATAATGCAGCAGGACAATAGTGAGTGTTACTGAGCTGCAGGTGCACCGATCCCCTTCTGATATTAGCTGATGTCTGAATGAGCAGGAATTAGCGGCGTGTTGCATTAGCCTTTTGTCGTGTGTTTTGTGGCCGTTGTGAATGAAGAGTCCCGCGACACAAGTGCATCCCATCATGCGGCCAAAGGGCCCTGCTTAGCAACTTAATACAAAGTGTTCTCATGTCAGGCCCGCTGGAAATGGATACAATGCAAACATGGGTGCACATTCTGCTGGGTAAAAAAATCTCAGAGCGGGCGGAGGAGGGGGGTGTCGCTATTGTCCGGTTTCGTAGCCCGTGAATGGAGAGGGCAAACTCGTTTGATTGAGTTCGCTCACCAGCCTCAGAACACAGGAACCTATTATACATATCCAGGCTTTTTTTTTTGTTAAGTTGAGATCAATTCATTAAATTTTATTGCCCGGTGAGAAGCTGGGACACATTACGGTGGGGGGAACTTCATCTGATATTCATGGATTAAGATAAGTAGTCAATGTATTCAATTAAGTGGTCTTTCAGAGGAGGCACAGAAAGAGGAGTGGGGGGGCTGGAAACTCCTCAGCTGACATTGCTAATTGCCTAATGGGTCTCCTTTTTGTGCCACACAAATATGTATTTTTTTCCTTTAATTCCTTTTTGTGGCATGCCAATCACAGCTGAAGTATAGCTTAATGACAGAACAATAGGGAATTACTCTGTTAGGGCTCTTTTGTGATTATATGTAAGGCCGAGCACCGGGGGAATAGACGCATAACTCATAAATGTGCCACTTCAGTTTATATGATTAAATTCAGCTGCTCTCACTGTATACTAGGCACAGCTGAGTTAACCACTCTCGCTCTGTGGGAGTTTGAAACGTGCTTTAGATTAAGATGGACGTGCGTTACCTCTATAGAGATGCACACTTTCATTCTCCTGTGCTGATCTTTGCCTTTAAAGGGATGTTCAGCACAATATTCTGTTATCATTCACAGACAAAAAAAACTAAACAAGATGTTCCAAATTACAAAAGAGAGATGTTTAGCAGAAAGTTCACAGTAAAACCTGAAAGCGGCCAGTGGCTGTCCAGCTCCTGAAAGGACATAAAGCACAATTTAAGTGTTGAGTTGACCGTATGACTCGTGCCGTCATGTATCTCTGAAGCCATATAAGTCTTCTGTAAGTATACAATAGCCTTGTGTGATGATTAGACTAAATTTAAGTCATGATTCACTGAAAATCTGTTCACACATTATTCCCCATATATAGATGTAAACTGTCGCGGGCAAAGTTGCTGTTTGGATTTAAATGGGCAAATGCGTAAGAGTCTACGATTGGATCATTATTGCAGTGATTATTATGTTTCTAGCATGTTTTACGTTTGGCAACAGTTCTTCTAGCCCTAATTGGAGTTTGTAGCTTTTCATTTCTTAAACAGCCATGTAGAAAGACACATCATGATTCATCAGGCTCAAACTGTGAAAGAATGGTTGTGAGGAGCATGAAGAATCATTTTCACACATGAATCTCCTCTGAGTCCAGACCTTCAATTCATTGTAAGTCTTTGGGATGTGCTGGAGGAGACTTTACAGAGTGCTGGACTCTTGCATTGTCAATACAAGATCTTGACCAAAAGAAATCGATGCACATCTGGATGGAAATAAATGTTGTGATGTTATTTCCATCAAGAGGTGCATCAGTTTTTGGTCAAGATCTTGTATTGACAATGCAAGAGTCCAGCACTCTGTAAAGTCTCCTCCAGCACATCCCAAAGACTTACAATGAAAGGGGTGCACTAGGGGTGCCCGATAATGGCAAAAAAATCATAATCACGGTTATTTTGGTCAATAGTGAAATCACGATTTAACATGATTATCGGTGGGTGATTTGATCAGTCTTATTTCATGATATGAGTAATTTTAAATGTCAGTGAAATTTCACAATTATCGATACTTGTTTTTCAGCAAAAACTAATAGACAAGTAAACAGTCAGCAATAAAATCAGAATGACAAACAAAACCGACAAGAAAATACAACAGAACAAAAATACAAATTAAATAGTGCTTTGTTTTTCAGGAAGATGTACTATTAGTGGTATTCAGATCAGTAATAGCCTACAACAGAAATACAATAAAGTAATCAAATGTATAAAATAACACTGTATACATTAAACATAGACTAATCCTTATTAAAACTACAAAAGTTATTCATTCTAGAGCAGCGAGTGATTTCATCTTCATCTTTTGTTGTTTGATTTACACGAATGACTGCAGCAGATTTATTAGGCTGCTGTCACTTTAAAAGCTGCATGGATCCAATATACTGTTACACAACTGTTTCAAACACGCTTTCTTAAATGTCTGCATTCACTTAAGTCATAACCGAATGAGTTTTCTAAGGATACTTACCAAAATGGCATTTCAACATATTTGTGTGTTGGCTATTTGACAGTTTAGGCATGTATCTGATGCCCATAGTATACTTCGCTTATGCCCTTTCCTCCCCGTCTCACACACGAGGCCACCTAGGGAACAGCGTCTTTTTCCTGGCTTAATGCGCTTTTAATAACACGGTTTAAAAGAATACCGGTAGTTCACTTAAAAATTAAAATTCTGTCATCATTTGTGTCATTTACTCATCCTCAAGTTGTTTCAAACCTGTATGAATTTCTTTCTTCTGCTGAACACAAAGGAAGATATTTTGAAGAATGTCGGTAACCAAAACCCTTCAATAGTAGGAAAAAAAGTACTATGGATGTCAATAGGGTTCAACTGTTCAGCAGAAGAAAGAAATTCATACAGGTTTGAAACAACTTGAGGGTGAGTAAATGATGATAGAATTAAGTGAACTAAGTTTTTCAGTGAACTATTCCTTTAATATCAAGCATACAGTAGACTGCATTTTACATCACTCACTTATTGGGCTGATTTGGATGTTAAGTTTGGCTTAGGCAGGAAAGAAAGGGAAGAGCGCTGGAGAGAATGCGGCAGCCGCACAATAATCGCTTTACCTTGATTATCTTTATTTCATAATCGCTGGAAGCCGATTGGCTGCAATGCTCATCGCTTTTGAACACACTGTAAATAGAAACCTTTGATGCTGAGAGAGAGCTCAATCAAGAGGATCTATCAGTCGGTACAGAATATATCCGGTACTCTGCAGAAATGCTGGTACCGTCAACATGTTTTTGCACCGTAGTACGGTTCTTTAATTGTGATTCTTGGAGGTTTAAATATTGACTTTGAAGATTGCTTTGTTTCTATTGTTTGCATTGTAATATACACTGGTCTCTCTTACATAAATGTCGTTCTCTCACTGCAAATGTTTGTAGTTTTGTAGTCATTTAAAGCGTGCTCTCTCCTTCTCTGTTTGTCCTCAGCCAGATGATGTGGAGGGAAAGGTCAGAGAGATCATTCCTGCTGGTTTCTGCTGCAACACAGATGACTTCATCTCTCTCTTGGAGAAAGAGGCCAACTTCAGACCCTTTGGCAGCCTGCAACACACCTACAAAGTTCACAATGTGGAGGCAGGAGAGGATCTCACCTACTATATACACAAGGTACAGAGTTTCCCACTGCATTTGAGTCACTGGCAACGCCATTCAGCATTCAAACTGGAATATGATCGAGTTTCAGGCCATTGTAACAGGTTTGGCAGTGCGGATCATGAATAGTGGAATGTTACGTTATGGTTTTATAGTTATTTTTTTCTTGCTCACTTTTTTTACGCCAGCAGAAAAGTTTCAGAAGTGGAGAAAGTTATTACACTTGAATGAAGGATTATTGTTGTGTTTGTAATTGTATTACTACCTAGTCTAGTGATCCACCGAAATGAAAATGTTGGACCGAAACCATAGATTCTGGCTGCACTTGGCTTAAAACCGAAAATTTTTTTAACTTATTTTAAAGTTTTTTTTTTTGTATTATATTAATATGAGACTTTTTTTATTAATTTGATTGTTTTTACCAAAACACCGACATTAAAATCAGAAAAGGAAAGTTTACAGGTGAAACTCGAAAAATTTGAATATTGTGCAAAAGTTTTAATTTTGATGATTATGGCTTACAGCTTATGAAAACCCCAAATGCAAAATCTCAGAAAATTTGAATATTACATGAAATCAATAAAAAAAAAAAGGATTTTTAATACAGAAATGTCGGCCCTCTGAAAAGTATAATCATGCGTATGTATATAGTTATATATACTAAATATATTAGTGTCACCTTTTTGTTGGTGAAGCATAAACGTTTAAACTATGGCTGGAATAATTTTTTTTCAAGATAGGTTTATTTAAACATTAAATAATGAAGACATCACTAATATAATGTAAATGTTATTAAAATATAATGAATATATAAAACAGTGCATATATTTAGCAAAATTCTGCTCTCAAGTAAATGTTACAGGGCATACTGTTTACAAGCTGTTTTATTACATGATTAAGACATTATACATTTCACTAAGTCATTCTATATCCTGCAACATACCTCCTGATGTTCATTCATGTTTATTTAATGCTTTAACTAGTAGTAAAGAATAGGGGTGGGGGGGGAAATCGATACAGCACAGTATCGCAATATTTTCTGTGGCAATACTGTATCGATACACGGGCGCCAAGTATCGATCTGTTTTTTGCATATTTAATTATCAAATTATCTGTTTTACTTTCCGGTTTTCTTCATTGGTTTCTCTATTTTTCACTGCTTGAGAACATAGGTTGAATCCGAAATCACCCCCTAAACAATCATTCACTAAGTTAGTTAGGCTTATTCCCGTCCACTAATACTGTTCACTTGAAGGAGTGGATGAAAACGAGTGAGTGAATTCGGACAGCCGTTGAGCGTAAGCTGTAGGCTACACGTTAATGCAGTGCAATGTGGGAGAGAGACGTGATCTGACACGCGTCCCATTTTCTCACAAATGTTCATTTAAGACTTTATTTAAATCATTTTAGACCGCTCTTATGAGGACATTTGACAAAACGGACATTTTGGCATAATTTGTGTGTGTAATGATTTGTTCAAGCCCGCAAGAGAACTTGATACTGATGCGCGTCTGTTCTGTATGTCTATGGGTGTGTGTGTGTGTGCGTGTAATACAGGCAGGATTGAACGGATACTGCGTAATTACGTTAAAAGAAAAGTTTGTTCTGTCTGTGTGTGTGTTTGTGTGTGTGTGTAATACAGGCAGGATTGAACAGATACTGCGTAATTGCGTTAAAAAAAAAAAGTTTGTTCTTGCGTTGCCGCGGTGGGCAAGTGATGAAACCGGTGTTGCGACTGGACACGTAACACCGGTAACACCGACTATCGTAGCAAGCCTGGAGCTAAACATTCATGTGAGAGGTCTCCTATTCAGAGAATAATTACGTCCTGTCCTGTGTCCTGAATGTTCAAGAACAAGTTTTTGCACTTCAGTTAATGTGTAGAAGATAATGTTTACAGAATTAAATGTGACATTTAATTAAAGTGAGTTGAGCAGTCTTATTTTGCTCATTTTTTGTGATGTCTTTGAATAAAACGGGGAACATGAATCGCAATATATTGCTTGTATCGCAATATATTAAGAATCGCAATAATATTGAATCGTGGCCCAAATATCGCGATACTATCGAATCGTCACATTGTTGCCAATTCCCACCCCTAGTAAAGAAAGAGGAAGAGATGATCGATTCATGTGGACTTGATCCGTGCTGTTGCTTTAACTGCTGCAAGGAGTGATCTGTCAGTCACGGTGTAACAGAGCGACAAATCGTTATAAAAAATATATATATATATATATATATATATATATATATATATTAGTGCTGGGCAACGATTAAATTTTTTTTTATCGTGATTTATCGCATAATTTTCTTGCGATTAATCGCATTGTTGTGCACAAAATTGAATAATGAATTATAAAGTAGTGTATTGCGCACTTTTGATTTAAATGTACTGCTATATACACAAAAGTGCAATAACATGTGGTTTGCAAAAACTTTAAACAAATAAGGTGCTTTTATACCAGCAGTATTCCCTTTACACAGTATCAATAAAATATTTCTTGTAAATCTCAACTTAAACATTAATGTAATCAAATCAAATATTTAAACAAAGCTATTTGCCACTGCCAGGGCATTACCTTTTATCTAGCTTGTTAAAACGAGTCCAGTTTTCTTTTTTTTTTTTCTGAATAGGTATCAACAGGTATCTTGTATCAGGGATCAGAAACAGTCTATGTAGTCAGAGGTCATGATCACTACTACAGATATAAGTCGACCAACGTTACTTCTCTGATAGTAGCTTAGGTTTGATCATGCCATGGTTTCCCACGTAAGATTACATTAAACAGAGTGAGGTGAAGTGGGCGAGCACATGGTGCAGCGTCAAGCGGGTGCGTTCCTGTGAAACTGTTGCGGTCATGCTCGCCTCACGCACGCGCCCGCGCCCGCCCGTTGCCGAAGTTCAATTGTCTATTTTTGTACACGACGGGCAGCACAAATCATTGGAAGATAGACTGATCCTTGGCTTGCTGTTTGTGAGTTTCCAGAATCTAAATAGTTATCTATAGGTTTTATAGGTACTGTATAGAGGGCCTGTCATTCACTCGCGGAGCGCTGTCTCCCTTTCTGTTCACCTGAGAACCTGCCAAAGCCTCTCCACTGCTGGTTTGGGTGGGTTATATATCCCACCCCTCCTGTGATCATGGTTTGACTGTAGGCCTATGTGTATTCAGAGCCAGTGAGCAACGGACTTTCAAAATAAAAAAAAAACTGCGTTAACGTGCGATAAAAAAATTGTCGGCATTAATTAATAAATGCGTTAACGCGATAACGCGTTAACTTGCCCAGCACTAATATATATATATATATATATAAATATATAAAATCAACACAATTTGATAGTTGAGACTTTTTCATATTAAAAATAACAAAACACAAAGCTTATTGCGATTATTGCATGGCATACATGCTACGAATGTTTAGAGACGTTTTGTTCACGCATCAACAAAAAAAAGCATAGGCTAAAGGATCGATCTTGAGATTTAAGAATTCATATCAGTATCGATTAAAATCAAGAAAACAGTTTTGTCAACCCAGTCCGCACAGCTGACACGTTTAAAGTTGTAGTTTATCCACATTGTATGCACAAATTAGACGCTGAACGGTCAAAATGCATAATCGGAGGAGTGCTAATTACACGTCAGTAGCTAAGCTAACGCATAAGTCAATTAACATATACGTTTTCATGGACACCTTTTGTTTCATGTACTACATTCGGATTGAATTCCTTCCAATTGATGAATCCAAACATAGTGTTTACATGAACGATTAATAAAGTCATCGGGTGGATGTTTATGTCACAAGCTTCGAATCAGAATTGAATTGTCTGACATGAACACACTGCACGAATATACCGAACTCCTCGTGGTCTGCGCAAACTATTCTCCTACATTGCTTCTTTCCTTAGTTTTAAAGAGCAGACTCAATATTTATTTATAAGGAACTCATTTATGACACTTCATTCAACAACAGCTCGTTCCACGGATCTTACATCTTTCCGTCATTGCATATGCGCACTACTTTCCAGTTTCGGTGTTCGATCCGATCAAGTGTTTACATGTCATCTCGATCGGATTGGAAACGTTTTTAATCACCCCTTACAATCCGACGGAAATTTTAATCGGATTTGGCCAATTCATTCTGATTAACATGGTTACATGTGACTTTTTTTATTTCGACTGCTACTAGTTTGATTACAGTCTGATTATTAGGGTCCATGTTAACGCAACTACTGTTTCCGTCAATAAATTTCGGCACATTTCAAAACTATTTTGGGCTGAAACCGAACATTTTTGGTTGCCAAAATGTCAGTGTATCCATGTTTTCTTTGGTTTGCTGCTAATGCTTTTAATACTTTATAAATCATTTTACTGCATATTAAACTGACTTCAAACGTGCACGAATGTTGCTTTTCCCACTGCCCATTTTAAAGAATGACAAACTTTGAATTAAGTTCTTGCACAATTCTTTGTGAACCCAATATGGATTTATCATTATAACTTTACAATAAGGTTTCATTAGTTAACTACTTTAGTTAACATGAACTAATAATTAACAATACTTCTACAGCATTTATTAATCTTGGTTAATGTTCATTTCAAGGTTTACATTATTAAAATCAAATGTTTGTTAACATTAGTTAATGTACTGTGAACTAACATGAACAAACAATGAACAGCTGGATTTGTATTAAAGGATTAGTTCACCTCAAGATGAAAATTTCCTAATAATTTACTCACCCCAATGACATCCAAGATATCCACATCTTTCTTTCTTCAGTGGAAGAGAAATTAATTTAAGGAAAACATTTCTGGATTTTTCTTTGAATAATGGACTTCAATGGCAACCAACGTTTCGAAGTCCGAATCAATGCAGTTTCAAAGGTTCTTCAAAGGGCTGTGCACGTTCCCAGCTGAGGAATAGGGTCTTATCTAGCGAAACAGTTGTTCATTTTCTAAAAAAAAAAAAAAAAAAACACATTTATATACTTTTTAACTAAAATTGCTCATCTTGTGCTGGTCTGCGACGCGCCAGGCATTACGTCATCACGTTGGAAATGTAATGTAAGATTTAAAAAAATAAATAAATTAAAGATGTCGGACGATTTTGAAGTTGGAGGAGAAAATGAGATGGAATTTGTCGGCCTTCCCTGCCTTTTTGAACCGTAGTACACAGACAAATAACTTAGATGATGTGACGTGTGACGTTTCCAACGTGATGACGTAATGTCTGGCGTGTCGCAGACCAGCACAGGACGAACAATTGTGGTTAAAAAGTATATAAATGTTTATATTTTTTTTAGAAAATGACCGATCGTTTCGCTAGATAAGACCCTATTCCTCAGCTGGGAACGTGCACAGCCCTTTGAAGCACCTTTGAAACTGCATTGATTCGGACTTCGAAACATTGGTTGCCATTGAAGTCCATTATTCAAAGAAAATCCAGAAATGTTTTCCTTAAAAAACGTAATTTCTCTTCCACTGAGGAAAGAAAGACGTGGATATCTTGGATGGCATTGGGGTGAGTAAATTATCAGGAAATTTTCATTTTGAGGTGAACTAATCCTTTAACTCATTAACGAAGATTATTAAATACTGTAACAAATAAAGTGCTCATTGTTAGTTCACGTTAGTTAATGCATTAAGTAAGATAAAATGGTAAAGTTTGACCATTTGATCTGCTCTTCATGATTGTAGGTAGAGATCTCATGTCCAGGGTTCAGAGAGTACCACGAGCGCCTGCAGACATTCCTCATGTGGTTCATTGAGACGGCAAGTTTCATCGATGTGGATGATGACCGCTGGGATTTCTTCCTAGTGTGAGTGTCTAAATATTCTTTATGGTGTATCAGCATTAAAGTATAATCCCTCATTCCTCAGTTTGAAAACACTTGAAATATTGCTTTTACTGTAATGATCTTCAGTCCAACAGGCAAGAATGTGTTTACATCCGCTCACTAAAGTTATGTTGGTAACTCACAATCAGCTGTGAAGTTCATAGATCTGTAGAACTGTAATCCCACAACAACAGGAGGATTTAGACTATATGGGTCATATAACATACATTTGTGTAAAGAATAATTTAGAAGATAATTTGAGAAATGTCTCAGTTCAGAAGTCAGAGGTAACCAAAATAATTTTGGACCGGCATTGAGGGTGGGTAAAGATGAAGCAAGAACTTGTGATTGGTGTTGATAACTTTGGCAGGCAAAAAATCTAAATCAAGTGCTCTCACAAAGCCAGCGAGTGCCGATACGAACGTAGTGTCAATTAATAGTGAACAGTAACTTTCTAAACCCTAATTCCCTGAGTCTTTCTCACACGCGCACACGTCTAAAGCGTCCGAACGGACCGAGTTACGTCTCTCCTGCCTTTGTGGGGCCTGTGGGGCCAATTATCAGACTGCTTTAATTATATTTTCTCCTGCATTGAAGCAAATTGTTGATCTGGCAAGAGTTTCCTTTGTGTTGTTTGTCTGGTTTCTTTGCTCTTGTGTTTCTTTCTTTCTTGAGTCAGACCAAGAGGCTGAATTGAATGTTGTTGTCTTTTGAAACGCTGAATGAAGTCTCCAGCGGTAGTGAAGGGGACTCTGCCTGTGTTTTCTTTGCTTTGGCACCTATTAAAACAGACAATGGGCAAATGGACTGGAGTGATGTGAAGAGGCTAGATGCCTGCCTCTCTGCTCAAAGTTGCAGTGCACCAATTAAGTGCATAATGCATTCAGTGTCTCCAGCAGGTGCAGCGACGGGCCACTGGCCCTCACGGTGATGACGGGACGGGACGGGGGGGTTCGGTGCATGGGAGCGTGCCTACGATTGACCTGCCTGCCTGCCTTTGTCATCTCTCTCTATCTCTCTGTGTTTCTTGCAGATTCGAGAAGTACAATAAGGATGGAGAGACCCTTTACGCGACGGTTGGCTACATGACAGTGTATAATTACTACGTATACCCAGACAAAACCAGACCACGTGTCAGGTAATTACTGAGGAAGCACGTGCCCACTATCTGCTTTATTCTGTGAAAAAAGGAAAAGAAAATTACACTGCTTTCTCTCTCCCTTGTCCCTAAAACTCCCAAATTGCCATCTTTCGTCTCTTGTGTGCCAGCCCCTCACTGGGTATTATAAGACCAACCAATTCAGCATCACCCACCCAAAATCTCGTTTTGAAAATTAGTCTAATGTATTGATTGGCAAGATGTGCTAACGTTTCATTACAACGGCCACTGATGAATGAACAGATATAACCTTTGGGAGACTGATGATATCATTGCTTACTGTATTTGAGAACATTTTCATCAGCTAAATTGAGGCAGTCTTCATCAGTAATTCGCAACCGGTGGGTCACGACCCAAAATGAGTTCTGATAGGATCAACCATACAAAATGCAAATGATAAATTGCAGCTAACCATATAGTCCTGCATAGAAAACAAATAGTCAAAATAATAGGCCTTTGAAAGGCTGGAGAAAATGCTTCCTGTTTCTTTTGATGTTGATTTCACAGGTCATGTGTACCATCGCTCTTTCCCTTGGTAAAATGGCAAATATAAGGTGATATTTAGCTCAGAGTTATCATATCACGCTTCAGCAGTTGTTTTTCATTGCATATTAATTAGGGTTGTGTACCGAAACCCGCCGCTATGTCACTTTAATGCCTGAGCTGTGGTGGTGGTGGCAAGGGCAACAAACAGATTCATTCAAGGATACATGTGATGAAACAAGGTGTTAAATAATGTTTCCTTTTAGCACCACTTTACAAGGCTCGGCTGACCAGCAATGCGTCGCATAGTTAACGCATAGAGCTCAATGGCATTGATTTAATGCATTGAAAAGCGCTGGTGGAAATGGGAAATACCCTTAAGCGTAAAAGGATGTTACGACAAATATTTCGCTTTCCTTGGACACGAGTCACGTCTATATTGATGAATTTTTTTACTTGACAGATGCAGGTAATCGCATGTCCCCTCTCTCTCTCTCTCTCTCTCTCGCTTTCTTTCTCTCTCTTTCTTTCTTTCTTTCTTTCTTTCTTTCTTTCTTTCTTTCTCTTTGCTTCTCTCCCTCTCTTTCTCTTTCTTTCTTTCTTTCTTTCTTTCTTTCTTTCTCTCTTTCCTTCTCTCTCTATTTCTTTCTTTCTTTCTCTCTCTCTCTCTCTCTGTCTCTCTCTCTCTCTCTCTGCAAATTCACAGAGCCTCTGAACAAATCGCAATGATAAACGCACTAGGGCTGGGCAATATATTTTATGGTTAAATGATGATATATATCTTGGTACTTTCTAAGTTTTTTTTATTTATTTCTATTCATATTCTCTGTATTTATTTAAAATATATATTTCACATCCTGCCCAGTGATATCCTACAACCAATGCTGATATTGACGGATGTGGAAACAAATATAGTGAATGTAATGTAGGCTATGCAATATATTATGTGTGAAAAAAGGTGGTTAAAATCACATTACAGTCTTACATTGTAACATTACAATTTAAAAACAAAAATAATGCTTTTGTTTTTAAATTGACTCAAGGCACAAAAGCACAAACTAATTATATTAGCCTGCATTTGATTACTCCATTATAATGGTCACTTTCATAAAAATATACTTGTAGGTTTAAAATTCCGCATATGGCACATTTATCGTCTCCAACAACAAATATTTCAGCAATATGTAATAGTCAGAAGTATTGCGCTACTCTTCTGTGTCTGTTTGGCGCTCGTTCACGGAAGCTTGAATTTCATTGGAGATTCACTTGCAGAAGCTCGTCCTCTCCTGACAGTGAAATGCACAGATTTGTTTGACTTTCTAACATTCGCAGATGGAGAATATACCTGTGAAATGTAAGTTAAGCACTGAGGAAAGCACCACATCTCAAACGCATTAAACAGCGCACGTGTTTATCTGTCAGTCAGCAACAGTCTCTGCTTTAAACTTGTTAACTGTATCTCACCAGTTATTGTGAAGCCCTTAATATAAGCTTGTCATGTTTAGGACAAATTGTACTGTGTACTTTCACTGCAGGAGCTCACACTGCGTCCTCGGCTGTTTCTCAGATGTGCTCGTATCAAACTACTGTATCAAACGGTATTGCCTCATTCAATAGCGTTTCGAAAAGATAGCGATATATCGTACAAATCCGATATACCGCCCAGCCCTAAAACACAGTCATGTTACCATTAATAACTTATTTAACATTCCTTACACATGCACAAAATGCAAAACAATAAGGGCATAGGCTTATAGAAAAAAAGAAAAAACCTGAATATCGTGGTTGCTTGCATTCCTCCACTAATGCCTGTTAATAGTACTATAACTGTTATTTGGCACTGGTATTGTGAGAAAATAACCTAAACGATACCCAACCCTAATATTAAAACATCTCATGGTTTTCTTAGGATATTTGTGGTACTAAGTTTTTTTTTTCTTTGGTATTTTGGTACTTTTAAAGATAGTTTTTGGTGTGATTAACAATTTTGTTTGTGTTGTGTCAGTAACTTGATGTTGTTGAATGTAAAGTGATGGTCCTGAAGCAAAAGCTCAGTCCTATGATGTCAGTTTCAGTAGATTCTGTGAGCTCAGTAGTGTAGTGTGTGTCTGAAGGGTGCTAGACTTGTAACAGGGTCTGTGTTTGCAGAACAGTTGCTCAAAGGCTCAAGAGCTCTAAGCTTAAATTGGTATTGTGCCTAATCATCGTGCTCTTCTGTGCAGCATCACTGAAGCTGTGTGTGTATGTGTGTGTAGCCAGATGCTGATCTTACCACCGTTCCAGGGAGAAGGCCACGGGGCTCAGCTCTTAGAGACAGTCCACCGATACTACTGCACACTTGCTAAAGTACAGGACATCACAGGTATGAGCGCACACCGAGGCCTAGATTAAACATTCATGAGTTCTTTCATTATTGGTGTTGTTTGCCTGAGAAATGATCGCTATTATTTCTTGTCATACTTAAGGCCACCTACACACGGTAAAGATCCAGGAGTGCTAACCGCATTTAAATGCGGGAGTGAATCCCCTACATTATAATTTTGTGCATATACAGAGCACGACTCACTCCCGAAATTGTGGTGGTTGTCACGTAATAAAAGGGATCTTTTTCATGTTAATCAGAGTTATTGTCTCTGTTATTATGACGATACACAACGATTCTATTTTAGAAATGGTTTCTATTTCCACTACGTTGTGGCTGGAAGAACAACATTCAAAGTATGACAATGATGATCTCAGGTGCTGTCTATGTGCTTTATTTGATGTTAAAAGCATCTAATGTGAGTTTTAATATAGTTTACCAGATATAGAGCCATACTGAAAGCGACAATGGATAATTCATCTTAAAGGACAAGTTCGGTATTTAACAATTAAAGCCCTGTTTTAAGATCGTTTCTGATAAAATAGAACGGTTAAGATTGTTTTTTAGACAGATGCTGCTGTCCCGAGAATTTTCAGTTTCTGTGGTAGCACCCCCCCACCTCTACAATGGTAGCAAAGGTGCACTGGAACAATCCTTTATAAAACGCATTAAAATTTCGTTTACAAAGACGTGAAACTCACCGAGTGGTCTGGGGTGTTCACTGATATGCTCACACAAAAATCGCTGCAAAAGATGCTTTCCAACAGGTTTTATCGTAGTTTTTGTACAACTCCATTGACTTGTATTGGATGTTCTGTGATGTACGGTATTACTCCGCCGCCGGAAACGGAAATGGGCTTGTTTGTATTCTTTCTGTAGTCTTATGCAGTCGCGGTATCGTAGGCTACACTATACAAGTGGTTTGCTTGCAATTGGCAAAGGTGCATTATCGCCACCAACTGGGCTGGAGTGTCTATTATTCAAGCTCTCAACGGAAGAATGTCCGGTTGTGAGGCGTTCGGAAAAATAGGTCTACAGTTTTACAACGAATGGTAAAACACCTGTTGGAAAGCATCTTGTGCAGCGATTTTTGTGTGAGCATATCAGTGAACACCCCAGACCACTCGGTGAGTTTCACGTCTTTGTAAACTAAAGTTTTATGCGTTTTATAAAGGATTGTTCCTGAGGAAGGTGCTACCACAGAAACTGAAAATTCTCGGGACAGCAGCATCTGTCTAAAAAACAATCAAAACAAACTGTTTTATTTTTTTAGAAACGATCTTAAAACAGGGCTTTAATTGTAAAATACCGAACTTGTCCTTTAACCTTAATTTTAATCGTGTTAAAATGGTGAAATATTTATTAATTAGATTGTGGGTATCCATTTCGTTGCAAGTGCGTTTGCAGAGACTCCGCCCACGCGCTCTTCTGATTGGCTGTGATTTTTGATTGATTTTGGATGGACAAAGTTCCTGTCGCTGGAATCTTATCACATCGCGTCTGGTTAGGAGAACACTGTGTCGTTTTTCTTATCCACTATTTTTTCACGAGTTAATTTGGCTGTAGAATGCGGTTGTCACTCCCTTTAACTACTGAACTCTGTGTGTACAGAACTGGATTAAGCGCTAAAAGCTGAATTGACAACCAAATTTAGCATCAGTGTGTACTTAGCATAAGTCTTTTGTTCAAATGTTTGGTTAAGTATTATCTTTTAGATGATGCAAACAGTATAGTATAGATTTATAATATCAGCCAGTTTTTGGCCCTAAAATAATTTAAGTATCCATTTTATATATATATATATATAAAACATACATTAGATTATTACACTTCTCACCATTGCTGACTGTTGTAGTAGCATAAATATATTGTTTTATATAGCTATGATATGAGGTTTATTTATTTCAAATCACTCTACATCCTCTTTATTCACAAATAATAAAATCATTTCTTCTCAAATCTGATTTAATGTATGTTCATTTTATTATTACGTGGGATAATATAACGTCAGGGTTCTCATCACACTTTTGGGTTTATTTTGCAATAATGACCAGCTGACATGAGAAACGCATATTGGTTGGCCAACTTTTACATGCATTAATGCAGTCAATAACGGCAGCATGTAATCGTAATTTTTCATGTTTTCTTCATTTTGATCTTGGAAATTCTTTGCAAATGGCTTTATCTAATTAAAAAAATGAATGTAAAGCTTAGTACCATTAGAGCATGTGTTCAGAAAGCTGACATGATCACACAGCCATTCTAATGATATTCTGTGTGTTTGAATGGGAGCGAGGGCAGTGTTGTGCCCTTTCATAAGGCAGTTGTTGCTGCTGAGCTGCTCTGCCTTCAGTTTTGGGGAGGTAAAGGGATGTGATGTTAATTGCCGGCAGTTTGCTGCTGAAATGTGCTGGCCACATGCTGCCACTCACTCACCCCCTCAACAAAGACACAATTATTCAGAGAGAGAGAGAGCGAGAGAGAGGACCACGCTCTACCAGATCTCTACCCAGCTCGCACTGTTTTACCATGTTTGGTCATTTCTCTCCATATAGAGAGAGGACCAGGTAACAAGGGCTGTGTAGTATAGCATTATATAAAATAATATAGAAATATTTGCTTGAAATTGTATTTTTTTTCATAAAGTGTGTATTTCAAGAAGTAAAATATAGGACAAATGTAGTTAATAATCTAGATGACTTAGTCTAGATTAATAATCAATTAATAATTAATAATCTTGAATATTTTCTCTACACTGTATTTGCGCTAAATGAACACACTGAATAATTTTCAATCGTTTATATCAATCATACGCTAATATAACAAATATATACTGTACACAATAATAAAAAGCCATATTTACCCTCATATATTTTTACTAAAACATTTTATTCGCATAAAAGGCCATTTGGACACTTCCATGAATTTTTTTTATTTATTTTTTTTATGATGCAGCACAAATCAAAATTTATCAGCAGTTTGAATCAATTCATTGAAAGTCAACTGATTCAATGAAATGAGACAAACTTTTTGCAACTAAAGTTTAATATAAGACCCTGTATTTGCGAGGCAGTGAAAGGAGCTTAAGTCTAATGCTGCGGTTTGTATTAAGTACATTAAAATCATGATGTTAGCTTGTTCCTGATTTAAAAAAAAAAAAAATTAGAATGCCAGCATCTGCTATGTATTGTAAACATGCAATGTATTGCCCAGTCCTAATCTACATTGTATTACTGTAGTTTGTCCCCCTTTTCTTTTTTTATTTAGTAAAAGTCTTTGTTTCCCCTGATTACCAGAGTAAACATGCATTTATCTTAATTTTCTCCAATGATGCATTCAGCATATGTAATGAGTGTTTTTGTGAAGGTTGAGCTGTGTTTGTCTGGCGTCAGTATCTTAATACTGTATTTTACCAAATGAACACTTTCAAGACCCGTGGGCTGACATTTCACAACTGTCTTCTCTGCAGCGGAAGATCCTTCTGAAAGTTATGTGAAGCTGAGAGATTTTGTGCTGGTGAAGCTGTGCTTGACTCTGTCGTCCTTCTCCAACGAGAAGCTCTCTCAGGGCTTCAGTGAAGAAATGGCGTCTGAGGCCAGAGAAAAACTCAAGATCAACAAGGTAACATCCCTTGCAGGTTTATTTATTTCACTTGATTAATTTAGCCTTTTTATTGATATCGATAGTCCAGAAAAGACACGAGAAGAGGTGGAAATAAGACTGTAATAGGATTGAAAAGTCACAAGATGGATCCAAACCTGCTTCACACACGTTTCAACAGCACCTCCTTTTTCAAGCCTGATTTGATAGTTTAATTAGTTTCAATGAATCTGCTTTTTGTTTCTGTAAATCCAGTTAGTGGTTTGCAATCATCACTAAAATTGTTCCCAACAGGGACCTGTGTGGCATTTTATCTGCTTTAAAATGTTTTAGTAAAAATATATCTAAGTAGATATAGTTATATTGGTGTATATCAGATAAATTTAACTTTTTTACTTCTTGTATTTTGAATCCACTTGCCAGCAGTTGTGTATTCCCCCAGCCACCACAACCCCCCCCAGCCCCCCCCCCCCCACACACACACATACTATTGTTTTAACAACATCAACAGCCCTATTTTTTGCTGGTTCCGCAGCCCTTCCTTTAAAACATTACTGGTGCTGTATAGTGTAGCTAATAAGGCCAAGTAATTTATGCAATTAATTCTACAAAGAGTTTGTGCATTTATATTCTGACATGATGGCTTTGTCCTGATGGGTTTTCAACTTGCAATGCCCCTAAAGGTAGGAGTGAGCATCCGTTTCCTCCGAGGGCCATTAGCAGGTAGTGAGTGGGAGTGGGCCTAACAGTGACCCCTGTGGGACTCCTCTCTCTCTCGCCACTCCGGTCATTCTTTAACTGCTCCAATTATGACCCAGCATCTCCTTTTATGCCCCACAATCCCCTCTGTTCGTGTTGTTTGTGAGTGATTATCTCAGGGTGGTGCCTGTGGCATGGCCAGGCAAAATGCGTGTCTCTCCATACTACCCTAGTGGGAACTGCGTGAGATATGGTGGACCTCTCGGAGTCATAGTTACAGAAGGAGTCAGAGTAGCTCGGGAATCCCCGAGCAAGATGCTTTTAACCAGAGAAGTGGACACCTTTAAAGATTCAGTCCATAATTGCTGTGACTGGTACATTTTTACAATGTATTTAGAGTCTCTGCTCTTCACTGTTAAAAAACTATTGATCAGTGACAGCTAGGATATGGACGTTATATCTTATTGTAATGGGACATGCAATGGAAGCTTCCTTTCCATGTTTAATTGATTTGAAACAAATCATCTGATCATCTATGGTCTTTGCCTTCATTAGTACAAAAAAGACTAGCTAAACTTATGGAAGTTACCCACATAGCACAGTAAACATAACTCTAGATTGATGGTTCTATGCCATTTTTCTAAAATGCATGACGTTCTTCCTTTTATTCAGGTTTTGTCTTTTGCATTTGTGTATGTCACTGCTTAGGCTATGTGGATAGCATCTGTGACACACTGATAGTTTTTACAGTTCTTTTATAGCTGTGCTAGATCTTCTCTTGTTTCACATAAATCATCTCAAATTAAATCAGTATTTCAGGTCCATGTTTGATTTATTTATTGGTGAAAACAATGTAGTTGGGTGAATAGTGCACAGTCAGTTGGTAATTATCAAAGTGATACACAACCCCTCAGCTTTGACCCTATCTATAACAGACCCTATTCGTGTTTATTGTGCAAAAAGTATGGGTTGACTGAACTCTAGCCACAGGAATTACATTGGTATAACACAACTAAACTTTCAACTGTAATTGTATCGGTATGGCTACTAAACTTTCAAAGTAGTTCCACCTCTAAAGTACTATATTGACAGCAGTTACAGATTAAATAAATCAATTTTACTTAAGAACTCTTGTAAGAGCTTTACAGAAAATCTGAACTTTGCATATTCTGCTTTTAAATGCTCAGGGCTTATTGCCACAGGTGCTGTCCCCAAACTTTAGGTAGAAAATAAGCTAGAATGTGTGTTAAATGAAACAAACCTTTACAAAATGCCTTTTGTCTACTCTCTAACCTTCAGAAACATGCCCGGCGTGTTTATGAAATTCTGCGTCTCAGAAACACAGACATGAGCGATGAAGAGAAAGCCAGAGAATTTCGCTTGGAGGTGAAAAAACGACTCTTTGGACCATACAGAGTAAGTGTGTTTATGTGTGTTTTATCTGCTCATGTCAGCTGTAGGTCCTTCTGTCTCCGTCTGGGCTGATGGACTGCTTTTAAGAAGCGGAATGACTGCAATCTGACTTGGTACACAGAGTACATTACCCATTAGGCGTAACTGCAACAACCCCCATGCAATGATTAGTCAGTCATGAAGTGCAGAGAAGGGAGCTTGGACTTCATGTACTGAAGGTGGGGTTCAAGAAACAACAAAACAAGTGAAGTCTTGCCAAAACAAACCCAGACTGCCAAGATTGGCCTGCTTGTGTAACGTTCCCCAAACCACGCAGCTCCAGCTACAACATGTGAAATGAAGCATTTCTTGACTTCAAAGAGAGCTGCACATTTCTAGCCCCGTTTATATTAGTGTGCCGTGTAAAAATGAACAGAAACAAAACTCTTTCAGCGCTGCTGTTCTGATATTCTGCGTTCTTTGTCTGGCGTAATTTATTCATTGAGTGGTGTGAATAGTTCTTGCCGTTTCCTGTGTGATCCTCTCACGCGGTGTTAAGAGCGAGAGGGACCCGAGGCCTCGGTCTGGGTTTGTTTGAGGGTATAATGGCTCACACCGGGCGGCAGCCGCAGTCTCCACATCCACACCACGAGCTCCATTCACAACAAGTGTCATTATTACAGATTTGCATCTGATTTAAGCGGAGCCATTTAGCAGGGAGAATGCAGCACCCAGTCACCTGCACACGGTCTCTCTCTAATCCCATCTCTCTGCATGAAGACACGCTGCAGTTGTGTGTGTGTGTGTCTCAGGATTGGAGCTGAGCATGTGTGCAATAGCACTAAATGATTTTAACCCCAATAGTTATCTTTCTGCTGGCTTTTGTATGTTATAGTTATGATTTGGAGCATGTGATGCAGTATTTTAATGTCTAAAAGACCACCTGTGGTGAAAATCAAGTTGTTTATGTCTATTTAGTGTTTTTAATATGCATTAAGACAAACCATGTGCAAATTCATAAGTCAACACTTTTGCTGATTTTTTTCTCCTTAAAACTGCAGTGAACTAAAGTCTCAAAAACACGGTTTGAAATCGCCTTTGTTCTCTACGTCACAAATATGTTGTAGCCAATCACGTCAACGTGTTAGGGAAGCCAGGTTATCCTGGTATGTTTTTCTGTTGATATGAAAAATCAGGTACATTTAGCAATATAGAGCGAGTTGTGTATATGATTTATATTATAATGAACTGTATGCTTTTCTCCACTGACGTTCTGAGTTGTTCTAAAGTGTTTCTGCTGATTGTTAGAAGACAGCTGTCTGAATCTGAAATGCGAACGGGAACATGGTTTGTGTAACATTAGCTACACATTATTGGCTGTTTGATAACGTAGTCAAGCCAAAGGCTAATCATATTAATCATCGTTATGTGTCCGACGTGGTATAGTCAAAGTATCTTTATTTGTCTCCAGAGGAGAAATTAGTTTTGGATATAAAGAGATTGCTGCAAACAGATTACAACAGAGACAAAACACAGGTATAGAGTTAAAACAGTCAAAAGACAAGGTATATAGAACATTAAGGCTACTCAAAGAGCTGTGCAAATAGCAAATCACCATTATCTAAAATCTGCTTGTGCAAGTAATATCAAATCATGTCCATACATAATATTCAATCACAGATATCGCGGATGTGCAATACAGGATTAAAACAATTAATAGACAAAAAGTACATAAAAAATGTAGGCTACTCTAAGAGCTGTGCAAATAGCAAATCACCATTATCTCAAATCTACATGTGCAAAATTAATATCATGTCATGTCCATACATGACATTCAATCACAGATAAACAATACATTAATAAATTCATGGTCACGCGTTAATCGCTGATCATTTATGAGCTTAATTGAGAGAGGAACAAATGAGCGCTTATACCTATTGTATTTGCACAGAGGAACCCTGTACCTCTTTCCTGAGCTCAATAGCTCAAACTCTGAAAACAACACATGAGAGTTGTCAGATCTAATGATTTTAGCCTGCCTGATCATTGTCTGGTCAAAAAGCTCCTGCGGGTTGAGGGGTACCGGTGTACCCATAATTTTACCTGCCGTCTTGACCAGGTCAAAATCTGAGTTTTTGATTTGACTGTCATATTTCCAAACCAGCTGGTGATACCATACCGAAGAATGGACTCTATTGTTGCTCTGTAAAAGATTAGCATAATATTTTTACAGACCCCAAACACTCTAAGTCTGTGCAAAAAATAAAGGCGCTGATGAGTTCTGGTACAGACATCTGTAACGTGTGCGCCAGCTCAGGTCATTATCAATAAACACTCCTAGATATTTAAAGGGTGTCACCTGCCTAATGTCCTGACCATGGATGGTCACAGGGCTCTGATCTCCAACTGATTTGGGGTCTACTAACTTTTCCACAGTTTTGCTTGTTGATATGAAGTTGATGTGAATCACACCAATTGACAAACCTGTCCACAACAACTTGGTGGATGTTCATGTTGCTTTCTTTAGTAAGTAAACTGAGAAGGACAGTATCATCTGAGAATTTTACTATATATTGGTTTGGCTCAGAGCTAATACAATCATTAGTATACAATGTAAACAGGAGAGGTGAGCTAACACACCCTTGGGGGGCACCAGTGCTGCACACCGCTAGATCAGACAAAGAGGAGTTAAACTTCGCCTGCTGTGGCCTGTTTGACAAGAAAGAGTGAGACCATCTAATTAAAAAAGGATTTACTTTTAACTGAGTTAATTTCTTAAGAAGGATATCTACCTGGATTGAATTAAAAGCAGAGCTAAAATCAACAAAAAGCAGTCTAGCATATGCAACAGGGCTATCAAGGTGCTTCAACGTTAGGTGAGTTATTGTTGATATAGCATCACTTGTACTACGTATAGATCAATACATAAAACACATGACCAGTCTGATACATCGACTTGAATTATACCAGTATTTACTCTTGCCATCGTGCAGCATTCACTACAGTAAAGTTTTGCGAGTTGAACTCTTGAGTGTGAGTGAGTGGAGGCGGGGCTCATTTACATATTCATAGGACCCCGTATTCCAAGTCAGGCAAGCACATATTAGTGTAGATTTGCATTCAAGCTATTTTAAGGCATGAGGAATTTTTTCAACAAAAAAAAAAAGTTTAAATGCCATTTTGGTGATGAAAGATGGTTTTTATGGGATAAAATTGACCACAGGGGGACTTCTCAACCACTTTCTGCACTGATTGTGGGAGAAAACAAATGCATGCATTATCAAATTGTTCAAAACATTTAAAGAAATGCACAAACTTTTCAAAGGTGGGGTTTCATTTACGTTTTATTTAGCAAGGATGCATTGAGAAGTGACAGTAAAGACGTATAATGTTACAAAAGATTCTATTGTAAATATGCAAAATGCTGTTCTTTTGAACTTACCGTGCATCAAAGAATCTTGAAAAAAGCACAACCATTTTCCACTGTGATAACAATAAGGAATATCTCGACAATTATGTTGTTAAAAAAAGATTGCATTTTAAATATCATACCTCATTTTGTTCCAAGTTAATATTTCTTTCTGTATTCATAATATGAAAAAGAGCAACGTGAACATTCTACTAAGTTGTTTTGTGTTCCACTCTAGACAGAATGTCACACGGTTTGGAACTTTCCAATTCTCAGGAGGATTTATCAGAATTCCGTGCAGTGGTCTTTATCTTTTCATCTTAGATTGTACTCGATTAGCTGTTTCTTTTCACCGCATGTGCCCTGATTCTTCTTGGAGGTTGTTGGGATATTAGTTGATATTCTGCAGATAATGTGAGTTGATGTGATTTTCTGAAGCTCCAGCACTGGTAATGTGTTGGATCAGAACCGCTCTCATCATGACACAGTCCAGGACAGAAAACTCTGACCGCAGTAAAGAGAGCGAGCCAAAGAAAGAGGGAAAAACATGAGGCTGGGAAGGAAATAGATCAGGATCTGCAGACCATATGCCTCTCTCTCTCTTCTGGAGGTCTCTTTACTTTGAATGTGTTGCAGATTTTCCTGTCCTCCCAACGTGTGTGTGTGTGCAGGTAGGGATTTATAAGGTACCTCGGTAATAATTAACTTTGCCCAACATTTCAGTACACGCTTACCTGATTTTTATTTTTAAAATTTTTTTTTAGGTCTAACAACATACTTTGATTCTTTATTTGATTAATTTTAATGACATAAGTTGGATTGACACTGCAAGACTCAATGCACAATCATTTAAATATATCTAATCCAATATTTTGCCTGTTTACATTCACTTTACATGTTAATATCTCATCAACACTGGCATTTTGACCAAGAAGAACATTTAAAGGCAGGGTAGGTGATTTGATCCAGATTTTTTTTAATGCTGGTTGAAAGTCATATACTGTACAGGTCCTTCTAAAAAAATTAGCATATTGTGATAGTTCATTATTTTCCATAGTGTAATGATAAAAATTAAACTTTCATATATTTTAGATTCATCCAGAGTGTTGGGTCTTGCGTCTCTCAACTTTCTCTTCACAATATCCCACAGATTCTCTATGGGGTTCAGGTCAGGAGAGTTGGCAGGCCAATTGAGCACAGTAATACCATGGTCAGTAAACCATTTACCAGTGGTTTTGGCACTGTGAGCAGGTGCCAGGTCGTGCTGAAAAATGAAATCTTCATCTCCATAAAACTTTTCAGCAGGTGGAAGCATGAAGTGCTCCAAAATCTCCTGATAGCTAGCTGCATTGACCCTGCCCTTGATAAAACACAGTGGACCAACACCAGCAGCTGACATGGCACCCCAGACCATCACTGACTGTGGGTACTTGACACTGGACTTCAGGCATTTTGGCATTTCCTTCTCCCCAGTCTTCCTCCAGACTCTGGCACCTTAATTTCCGAATGACATGCAACCACTGAGCAACAGTCCAGTGCTGCTTCTCTGTAGCCCAGGTCAGGCGCTTCTGCCGCTGTTTCTGGTTCAAAAGTGGCTTGACCTGGGGAATACGGCACCTGTAGCCCATTTCCTGCACACGCCTGTGCACGGTGGCTCTGGATGTTTCTACTCCAGACTCAGTCCACTGCTTCCGCAGGTCCCCCAAGGTCTGGAATCGGTCCTTTTCCACAATCTTCCTCAGGGTCCGGTCACCTCTTCTCGTTGTGCAGCGTTTTTTGCCACACTTTTTCCTTCCCACAGACTTCCCACTGAGGTGCCTTGATACAGCACTCTGGGAACAGCCTATTTGTTCAGAAATGTCTTTCTGTGTCTTACCCTCTTGCTTGAGGGTGTCAATGATGGCCTTCTGGACAGCAGTCAGGTCGGCAGTCTTACCCATGATTGCGGTTTTGAGTAATGAAATAGGCTGGGAGTTTTTAAAAGCCTCAGGAATCTTTTGAGGTGTTTAGAGTTAATTAGTTGATTCAGATGATTAGGTTAATAGCTCGTTTAGAGAACCTTTTCATGATATGCTAATTTTTTGAGATAGGAATTTTGGGTTTTCATGAGCTGTATGCCAAAATCATCAGTATTAAAACAATAAAGACCTGAAATATTTTAGTTGGTGTGCAATGAATCTAAAATATATGAAAGTTACATTTTTATCATTACATTATGGAAAATAATGGACTTAATCACAATGTGCTAATTTTTTGAGAAGGACCTGTATATAGGTAGCGTTATGTTGCAATGCTTAATATTTTCAACAACCCAATACATTAATTTAACATCTTACCTTTGGGTTTTTTAAAGAAGTTGGAGACTATCCTAACTATAAGAGATTTTTTTACAATGAATTTAAGAACAAAGATACGAAGATTGTTGAGAAATATTCTTGGGAATACCAAATATTCTTAAGTTTGAAAATAAGAAGAACTGAGAATTATTTCTCTTAGGAATGTTTCATGAAACTTGACATCCACACACTATCTGCACTGCTTTAGCGCTCACTAGAGGAACTATACAATAGAGTTGTTCAGTCGTGATAACCCGGAAGGCTAATTCACCATGGCTTCTCTCTGGAATTTCCCGTGGGTTTTCAACAGTGCTTTTTTTTATTTATGAGTAAAATAAGGTCTGTGGTAACATTACCGTTTGGTGTTTTGTGTAACATAAATGCTGTTTTTTTTGTTTTTTTTTTAAATGTAAGTTGCTATAGAAGAACTACAGTGATTGTCTGATTTGTCCGT
Organism: Meda fulgida; assembly: GCA_030578275.1. NCBI lineage: Eukaryota > Metazoa > Chordata > Actinopteri > Cypriniformes > Leuciscidae > Meda > Meda fulgida. The sequence goes on from CM060624.1 coordinate 31,560,219, forward strand.
CATGTAAACTCAGATCCTTGTGGAAGTTGTGCTTCTGTTCGCAACTTAAGTTTTACAAAAAACAACAAAGTAGAATTACAGGGAAATGAACTGTCGAATAGCTTTCTTAAAGATGTTACTGCGAATGAAGCTGTGATGGGATCTAAATCTATGCATGTTGTGCCTGTGTGTGTCTGCGCTTTCTTCTGAATTCATGTTCTGAGTGTCTTGATTCAGTGCCAAAGCCTCTCAACAACCTTACAGACTCAATTTTTGTTCACGGCTTTTATTTCTCTCGCTTTTTTATACATGAAGTTTAGCTGTGATGTAATCACATTTGCCCTGGGGTTTCTATTCAATGGCAGTTTTTGGATGGGATCAAGTGAGCTGGTTTGCATCTTATTTTCTCTTGCGCTGTACTGACACCTGTGTATTTTCTCCCAATGCTTTTGCCATGTGTTTAGAAAAACCAGCGTGAGCTGACTAAGATGCGGAAATGTTTGAGGCCAGAGGAGTTGGCGTCCCACATCAGCCAGATGGACACGAGTCTGCAACATGAGGAACTGGAGAAAAGCTACCAGGACGTGCTTGCGGATTATCGGCGAGTCCTGGAGCGACTGGCTCAGGCGTGAGCTTACTCAAGACTTCTGCATCGCCCTGGAAAGACTGGCCGAGACACACACACACACACACACACACACACACACACACTGCTCTATTGCATTGTACACAGTGTTAATGAGGGATTACACATGAAACATCTGAATTTGTTTCTTTTGTGATAGACAGGGCAGTTATTCACATAAGAGATGAGTGCATTGGTCTACTGTGGAGATGAATTTTTCAGTTGATGTTTTTTCCATCAAATATTTTCCTTAATGTAAAAAATGTAGATTTTGAAGCACTTCCTTGAACAAATAAAATGTTTTGTATATTGCTCAAATGTATGAATGTCCATCTCTTTGGTGATGTGTCTAAAATAAAAAGATTTTACTTAACAGGCTCAAACCCTGCATTGTTTGATGTATTATGTAAAACTTGCATAATACAGTATGTGTTTGAAGTGTGCTACTGTACCAAAGTAAAAATAAATAAATGTAAATGCAGCAAGGATGCATTAAATGGATCAAAAGTTACAGTAAAGGCTTGAATTGTTCCAAAACAACCTTGAGCTTTCTATTAATTACAAAATCCTGAAAGAAAATGTATCACGTGAAACAGGACAGCTGTTTTCAACACTGATAATAATCATGCATGTTTCTTGAGCAGCAAATCAGCATATCGGAATGATTCCTGAAGGATCATGTGACACTGAAGACTGGTAATGATGCTAAAAAATTCAGCTTTGATCACATTTTACAATATATTCAAATAGGACGTTTTTATCATTGTAATAATTTAACAATATCACTGTTTTTACTGTGATTTTTATCAAATAAACGTAGCTTTGGTGAGCATGAGAGACTTTCTAAAACTGTAATAGTAATGTACTGTAATGTTTAGGGAGTTGACATGAAATACAATATTTTGGTTGAGAGTTTTTTTTTTTTTGAAAACGACATAAACTTGAAATATTTTCAAAGGAACTGATATTGAATCAATTTAATCAAGATTCGAATCAAATAAAGAGCTTGTGAATTTCAATTGAATCAAACTAATATCCGAACAGCAATCTTGGAATACTTGTTGAATCACATTAGTTGATCAGAACTAGCCTATCTATTGTATAAAAAATATCCCTAAATTGTGATTTATTTATTTTATATTTTGATTCTAAATGAAGATCTCATTTAACACTACTTCATTTGTGAACTGTAAACCTCATGGTAAACCAAATGATTTCCTGGTAAACCTGCGCAACTCCAAAATAATCTTTGACATACAAACTCTGAAGATTAGCTAGCGATTTAGCTAGTTTTAGCTGGAATTACTACACAATGATAAATAATTTAAGACTCTGATCATTCACTCATTTCAACTCAAATCAATTTACAAGCAGAAATGTGCTGTAAAATGTGCTCCCTCCCTTTTGTAGCTAATGCATCTTCTGATTGCATTTAGCATTGAGTGCTCGGCTAATGACCGTTACGCTGAAACCCTTCCTGTCGCCACACGGACCACTCATGCTGATTCCATGGATGAATTACCATCTCTTCCCTTTTACTCAACGCATGCAGTTAAAAAATTAAGGTCTGGAGGTTAATTTTCATTTGTCATCCTCTTCAAATGTGAGAAGTTGAGCCCAGAACTCTTGACCATGTCAGATATTAATTGTATCCTCTCATGTTCCTCTGGCTCCTGAGTTCATATCAAGGCCTCTCGTCTAAATCCAAATAGAGAAGAATAATTAATGTGGCTGGAGTATCTGGAGTGTTTAAGAGGATTTCCACTGAAGATTTTGACAGTAGATATATATATATATAGGTTTGGGATTTTGTGAAAGATTCAATCCAGATAACTGCTAACCCCGGAGGAGCTTTAAAAAAAGTCTTCTGAAGATAATTGCTTTGGGATTTTCATCTGGTGAAATATGATTTAACTGACCAGAATATTTGGGTGTTTTTTAAGCAAAATGGGTAGATGAAGGTCAGCATTGCCCTTATTAAGACCCTCTTGGACTTTAAACTGGCCCAAGCTGATCTAAACAGGTTTTTCTGTAGGAATGTATCTCAGATCCACAACAATTTCTTTGTTGCTCTTATGTACTTGATACTCTGTATTTAACCCACATACTGTATATTTATTTCCGCTAGTCTGCTTGTCATATTTCAAGCGTGTGAGCTGAAATACACCAGTTCTTGGATTAGAACACAGTCCGTATCTCTCCCAGGTGAAATGTCTTAAAGCGTCTGACGGTCTATGTGTGTGTGTTTTGGGGAAAATAACTGTATTCTTGGAGGTATCACTCTGAGAGCTGTGTAAAGCGTAATATGTGCTTGTATTGCAGGGTTCCCCCGACTGCAGTCACTCAAACCGCTGAGAACGAACACAGACATCAGAGTTAACGCACACTACAGACAGAGGCTTTTGTGTTTTACTGTAGAGGATCCATCATCATCACCGTCAGTCAGTGATCTGAGTTCAGCGCTGGGTGTAGAGAAGGTTAGATTACAGGAATCTGACTGTCTGCACCTCTTTTTTTAGCTGGCTTTAGCTGGTCCTGATCCCTGCTTCCCTAAACTGAGACGGATATAAATGCTTTCATAAGTCTGATTGTAAACATTCATAGTGAGGATCCATGATGTATTTGCAGATGTGTCTTGAGGACCTTTTCTTTTTTTCGCATAGATTTTTATTGGATTTTTATATCTGTGAAGAACCTTTAACCATGGAAACTTTCCATTGCACAAAATGTTTTTTATAGTGGAAAATGTATTTCTTTACACTAAGAAAAACATGGTTCTTTTGACAACTGTTCACTGAAAGGTTCTTTGGGGAACCAAAATGTTTCTTCTATGGCATTTCTGGAAAAAAATAGAGTGTGAGCTAAATGTCTGATTTTAGAAGTATGAAGTGAGAAGTTTGTCCCTCCATTGAAAATCCATTCGCCCAAAACTTTGACATCTTTGACAAAGACATTGTGACAGTATTTCAAGCCGTTCAATCCTTGTCTTCTGGATAGACATGACTGCTTTATATATTATGAACAGATTGAGGCTTTTATTCACATACAAACATTGATCAGCGCACATACTTTGAGCACATCAAAACTTTTGAGCAAATCAACAAAAATCACATAATGCACTTACAATTACATTGTTTCAGAAGTATTAAACATTGCATGTGCTACCAGGAGATGTTGAGACACAGCTTACCAGTCTTGTCATGTATACCTAGTTACTTGTTGTATACCTAGAACCTACTTAATGTTACTTACTATCACACCAGGAAGAGACATGGAGAGGATTGTGACTTGACTTTCCTTACAGTGTTGTTTATATGGAGTGACTTCCACCAATTACAGTGGTAACACATAACCAGAGGTTACTCCACCTCGAAAAGTAGTTCTGCTTCCAACTGAGGATTAAGAGCCGTTTTAGGCTACGTTTACACGTGGCCGGCTATTTTCATAAACGGATATTTCACCCTCTCCGTTTTCAAAAATAACATTGTGCACACCTGTCCGTTTTCAGAAAAATGTTTGTTTACACGACCCCGTGTTTATATGCCGTCAAGAGCATGCCAGACCTGTAGGTGGCAGTGTAACGAGAAGCTCAAGCCCACGTTAGCCAATCAGAATCCCGAAAATAGCAACAACAGCCCCTCAACATAATAGAGCAGCTGTATCTGCAAATGCAAACAGACGAAAAGGGTTTGCACCAACATAAATGCGACTGCTACTCTGAACGCATCCATGATCACCAAAGCCAAATGAAAATGTAAACATAGGTCACACTTTTGAAGCAGGTGCAGGTTCTGTCGCACACTGTGACGTCGGCTGTCTAAAACTCAGTTTACATCAGTGTACATCCAAACGTGCAAACAAAGTTTTCCAAAATCTCCACTCTGGCCGGGTTTTTTTTTTAATAAAGAATCGGTTTCAGAGGCGAATTCTCCGTTTGTGTGTAAACAAAGGGCACAAATGAAGGGAAATGTCTCCTTTTTTAAAAATAACCATGTACGTGTAAACGTGGCCTTAGTTAAGCACTCATGTAAGTGTTTTATGAAAAAAACCTCTAAACACTCTGAGATGCTTGGCTTCTAGGCTTTCGTTGTAAAAGTAGTGCAATGTTTCCATTTCATTTATGTGTGAATATAGATCCGTAATATTGGAAGGTGTTTTGTGCAGCACAGTTCTGGATACTGTAGTATATTCCAGTGACAGCAGTGTTTCCCTCTGTGATTATGATGGACTGAAAGTTTCAATCTGGGTTTTTGGATCTCCGGTTACGCTCGTTGGCACGTAAACCCCGCGCCTCTCGTTACCTGGTGGCGCCTCCGTATCCCTGGCCTGAGACAGCGAGGAGTAGTTGGATCTCATCCCAGTCGTCCGCAGTCGTCAGCCTTACAAACCTGATACCTTTCCTTCAGGATCCCAGTGTCTCAGTCCCAGAATTCCCAGGGGGCGGGAGAGACAGACACGCCGTATCCCCCCCTTCCTTATCGTGTTCCCGTACCATTGTCTCCCTGAGCTTCTTCTCATGCCTGAGGGACAGCAGTTCTCCTCAAACTCACTTTTCCAGACCGCTCTTTATCTGCCTTAATTGAGACCTTCTTTAGATACCCTTTGACGTGCTGACAAGCCAAACCCAAACACGGTTAAAGAAACCAGGTTTGACATCTTTTAATTGCGTGTGCCAACAGAAGACTGATTACTGGGGGGGGGGATCAGGTGGGCAGATTGGGTTGTAAACCTGAGAGCTCTGATGTGTGTGTGTGTGTGTGTGTGTGTGTGTGTGTGTGTGTGTGTGTGTGTGTGTGTGTGTGTGTGTGTGTGTAACAGAGCAAGGATCTCTAGGGGCTTGTGGCAAAGTGTCCCGCTGTGTAAACACACACAAACACACGCACCTTGCTCTACCTTGTACAGGTGTTTCTCCTGTTTTAGAGTCCCTTTAGATCCTGATGGTTTTCATCATAGCTGGAATTTCTATGTAACCTCACACAGGATCAATGTCAAGTTGGGTGAGAGAAATCCGATACTTACATTGAAGGAGGGGCCTTAGCCATATCTAGTGGGACTTGATGGTAAGCTGTTTTGACTTGTAAGAGGAAGCAATCCCTAGCAGTAGCGGCCTTTGCTATGTTTCACACATTTTACTTGAAACGGGGCTCACAACAGAAGGAGCTTCCGCTTACACTCGATGAAGAGCCCTGCCTCCCATCATCACGGAAATTAATTGGAGCTAGGGGCAATTTTGCCACAAAGATGTATAAAAATGCGCCCAAAGTTCAAGATATATTGGTCACAAATGCCATCGTGAGCTCGTTTTTAGTATTTATAACAGGCCATAGAGTGCTGTTTTCCTGATTATCAGCACAATTGCAAATGTGATAGACTATTGATTACATAGAACAGATCTATAAACAAGGAGTTTATATATATATATAATATAATTCCAAACAAATCCATAGAGCCCTGCTCCCTAGAACACCCTAGCAACTGCCTTGCAATGGACGAAAAAACACTTAACACTTTTTTGCCCCAAATTGCAGTCTGGAGGAGTCAAAGTCATAGCCTGTCTGAAGATTTTTTGAAGATCCACCAATAGCAAAGGCCAATGATCCAATGATCCAATTAAAAGTTCGTGTTTGAGTTTGGGGTCTTTCAATGACATCTGTGATAACTGTTTTGACAAAGGGTGTGAACAATACGTGAAACAAATGAAAAAGTGTTAAAACATATGCAAGAGAAGACATCTGCTGTTTTAAAGCTACACTGTGTTGATTCTTAGCAAAAAACACTTTGTTCTTTCAAAATGATATGTGCTCATTAATGTGTAATTACTTCTACCAATCAAGTATTCTCGTAAGCATAGAATCTGCCATTCAGAATGGCAGAGAATGGCGCTGGAAGTTGCTGGAATGGCGGAAGCCATGTCGCGCATCCATCTTGAAAACACATTAGCCAGAGAGGGACATACCTGGAAATTCAGATCATTCATAACAATATCTACAACATGTCTTTAAAAAATAGATTTTTCTTTAAAAATGATTTTTTTTAAATGAAATATTTGTTTACAGTGTGGTGGTGCATGGAGGTGTTCGAGACTTCTGCATAATATTTGAAGAGTTTTTAGTCATTTTGAGAAGGTTTCACTTATCCTAATATCTACAATTGTGTAGCTGAGGCAAAGTCGTACAGAATTGGAATACTAAGTGTGATTTTGATTGGTTTAGTTTTTACAATTAGCCTAATATATATTGAAACAGACTGATACAGCAGTAAGACTGTAAGAAAGCACTTGTTGGCTGTGCATCTGGTTATAAAGACTGACGTTGATTGAACAGTTCCAGTCCTCTGCTTGTTATTTTTAGTCACTCTTGATGTATGTAGGTAAAGCTGAGACCATAAACAGTCCATCCTGAATCGTGGCTCGATAACGCTCGGGTCTGATGACCTAAAGCCTCTTCCTGTCAGAGCGACGTAGCAAAACATTTTAACTTTTTTTGTCGCCCTCGTCTGATGAGCTCATTTGTTACATCGCCCCCCTCCCCTCGCTCATTCGCTTGTTTAACTTTTTTTTTTTTTTTAATTGATTCTAACAAATGCTAATGGGCAGATGTCATTAGGCTGAACGCGCCGTGCTGAGTGACCTTCGCTCATGGCGACTGAGGCCTTTTGTTTCTCCTTCACAGAAACTGAACATGTCACACTTTCTTGATTCAGACAGTCAGAAAGTGGAAGAGAGAAAGATTTCTATTTGAGCTCCTCAGGAGGGGGCTGTCTCGCTTCACACGGCACAATTCAAACAGCAGCACAATGCCCATGTGCTGAAACAAAAACAGTTTCCCTTTAACACCAATTAAGTCGGGAGGGCATTTTTCCTACTTTTTTTACTATAAATTCATAGCTAAGATTCACTCACCATGCAGAAAATGTACATTTGCATAATTTTTAAACAAGTGGCTTTCTTTCTGAAAAGAAAAAGGAAACATTTGAGGGAAACTGGAGCTGCTTGGAGAGATTGTTTGTAACTGGCGTAAAGGAATAAATCAGATCTCGCTGCGGTCCAGAGAGGAGACATTAATCTCTTGAATCTAACTAGCGGCGGGTGTGGAGGACGTCTGGCGTTCTGCTATTAACAGAGAAGATCAGAGGCCGGTTGCAGAAACTTAGCCACTATGTTAAGAGTGTGTGTTAAGAACCAGTATGACCAACTTGCATTTAGTTAGGAGGTAATCAGAATCACTTTTCCAATTCAAGTTAAACCAACCTACCTTTTTATGTAACTGGCTTAGGACCAGTCTTGGAGAGAAAAAAACAATAGATGACTAACTTTTAAGACTACTCTAAGCAGTTTATGCAACTGACCCCAGGAGTGTGATCCACACACTCACACACACACACACACACACACACACACACACACACACACACACACACACACACACACACACACACATGGATTGGACAGATGCGGTATGGTCAAATGAAGATTGAAAGAGAGAGATAGTATCAGGGAAGGCAGACAGGAAGTCTGTGATGTTCTGAGGTGATGGATCTGTTCTGACTCTTATGCTAATTCAGTTTTAATCTGCAACACACGACTGAAATACTCTCATGCTGTTCTACGAGTACCGGCGATCCCTAATTTAACTAATCATGTTATCATTCACTGTGGCAGTCGGCCTATAGTGCAGCAACATAGTTGCAAAAAGTTTTTTTTTTTTTTTTTTTTTTGGAGATCAGTGACATGTACACACGAGTACACATAAAGGGGAAAAAGAAAAAAAAAACAAAAAGAGAAAAAACAAGCAAAAATAAAAAACAGCAAAATATATAGATGTGTAGATATAGGGTATGAATAGGTTATTCCAGCGTGATATAAAAACATTATTGATTATATATTGGTGATGTTGTGGGGAAAAAAAGATTGATAAATAGAAATCATGATGAGAGTGTGTGTGTGTGTGTGTGTGTGTGTGTGTGTGTGTGTGTGTGTGTGTGTGTGTGTGTGTGTGTGTGTGAGCACATCTTGACCCATTAGCGGGGCACGTTGTCATATTGTATTTGTCATAATGGAACCTTCGATTAATTAGCCAGGCTTTTCAACAACTAAAATCCATGCATAAAATGGGAAAAGATAGCATACAACAAAATAAACCCATTGTTTGCTTAGTCACCACAAAATAAAATTTGACAATTTGTTTTAACAGAATATTGCAGCATTTATTATAAATGATTTATCTGTGCAATTTTTTTTCCCCCATGTGCCTTTGTAATTTTTAATCAAAACTTCTCTCCCTCTCCTCTTGCTCTGATGACGTGTTTACCGGCACGAGGGCGGGACAACCTGTCACTCACATGAGATCCACCAATAGCAAACCACAATCATCTCACCATCCAATCAATTCCCCATTTACAAAATCAAGTCCAGCCCTACATTTTTTTCTTATTTGAGTAGCAATTTCACTTGGATTAAACATCACAATAGCAAAGAGAAGATGATCGCAACTTCCGTTTCATGACGACTTTAAAATGAGTAAAAAATTAATTAAAAAAATTACTGTAACACGTTCATCATGCCAGCTAAAATCCATTTTCATAACTCTAGTCTGAATGTTTGTGGTTTTATTGTGTTCACTTGTTGGCCAACAGCTAGGCTATTTAAAAAAATATGATAATTGTAATTTTCAGTGTAGAGGAAATAATATTTGAATGTATGAGGGCTTTTAATTCAATATTTAAACCAACATACAATAAAACAACAATAACAACAACCTTTAGAAAATAAAGTCAAGCCTACTTTACACTCATTTTGTAAATGCATCAGATGCTGTTGAAACACCAATACTAAGAGTAAACTATTTTGATAACCTGAAAATAATTTCTACATACATTTTTCCATAATTCCTAAATTTGGTGATTGAAAAAAAGTGTTGAGTCAGATATACCTTTCTCAGAAAATTCAGAAAAAAATGTTTGGACGATAAACAGAAAAATGAGTGAAGGTCCAAATACTTACACCAAAATAGTAATATCTACAGACCAGAATATCATAGCGTTGCCCTGGCAACCAAACACAAAACTGCATTTAATGGCAGTTTTTGCACAGGCAAGCACATTTTCTTCAGACAGCATTAAACCTTTGTTGATTGCATTTGGCCCAGACAGCAACATAGTGTTGGGCCCAGATCCGGCCCACATCTGGGCCGTGTGGAATCAACGTGTACCAGATGTGGGCCGGATCTGGGCCGACACTATGTTTCTGTCTGGGGTAGTCATAGAAAATCCCCACAAATAATAGTTTTGGATTTATAGCTATTGATTTACCTCTAAATCATAAATAGTCACATGAAAAAATAAATAAAGAGTGAACGTCTCCCAGTAAGTATACTGCTATATGAAGACCAAAAGCCTCTAAAAGCCACCTATGTGAAAAATGAGATAATAATATTGAGTGAATGCTCTCCGCACATAGTTTACGTTCATCAAACTCTTTCACTTCAAACTCACTAAATCCCAGCCTCAGCCCCTTCAGAAATGTCGATACTTGGGTAGAAACCTATACATAGGAGCCTGATAAAAATGTTAATATTAAAGAAAAACGTTAGACTGACTTAGAGGCTTTTGCATCTGAAGTCTTCATAATATACTTAATATATATGTATCAAATATAACAAATATAGACGTAACATATAGGCCTGTTTGAGCCGACTTAATTGGTTTCTCATAACCAAATCTGGATAATAAATGTGAGGTTTTTGCCCTATATCTTGATGTGTGTGAATTTTTCAATATTATTTGAAAAGCATCCCAGGTTGAAGCTGATAAAGTGTGCAGAGCTGAGATCCAGGCCAAGCCCGAGATTGTTTCGATTTGTTAAACTTTGTTTGGTCTCTATATTCTCTAACTTTGTCATTTCATGGTTTTGATGACTATTATTTCATAATAAAGAATGAGTAGGTGTGTCCAAACCTTTGACTGGTAATTGTATTTATTTTTCAATCGCAAAATCCCGTTGGTTTTTGGTTTACAGTTATTTTTTTGGTCTGGATATTCATCAGCTTGAGTTGCATGTATATTTTATACTGTCACTCTGCAGGATGTTAGTGAAAACCAATAATCACATCATGTAGCAATTTCTGATGTTTCCTTTCTTGATGAATTATTTTCCAGACTAATTATAGGTTTTGAAGCATTGTTTATTGGGTATTTTTTAGTCATCTTCAGAGAAGTTTTGGGGATTTAGGCAGCGTGATCTCACTAAGAGAATAGGAATGTTGCCAATGCCGCGAGGAGACAAGCTGAAGTTTCCCAGATGCAGAGAGCTAATTAGCCTTGAGTATTCCCATGATGCCGAGCGTGTGAGAAACCAGACCAGTGCAAAAACGAGTACACTCACCTCAACCTTTAGGACATACTGCTGTTTACATAATGCAAACACTCCCAGTGCAAACACCTCTTCGCTATTTGCTTTACAACCCATCAGGGAGTTATTTTAGAGAGTGAGAAACTGTCATGCTATAATAAGGTTATTCCAGAAAGATGGTTTTGATGGTTCGTGAAAGGAAAAGTGAAATGAATGCCATGGGAACCTGTTCTCTATGTGTGTGTGTGTGTGTGTGTGTGTGTGTGTGTGTGTGTGTGTGTGTGTGTTTGTGTGTCTATTCTGTGGGAGTTTCATGTTGGATGTGTTTTTTCTTTATTGACATTTGTCAGACTTTTTTTTACAGTCACATTAAAATCTCTCTCGTTCCACTTTTGCCTTTTTCCGCCATCCTTCCTCTCCGAACCCGAAGCCATTTGCTGTTTTTCTGAGGGACTGTGCTGTAATTACACGTCTGTAAGCTCTGGCATACACACTCTCTCCCACACACCTCTGCCAATCTCCCTGCTGGGCTTTTGTGTTCAACACAAATCCTACAGAACCAAACTTTATTTACAGGCCAGTGCTGTTTGGCTGTGGAGATCAGTCTAGTGCCTCTGAATCCTGTATGCATGAAAAACCTGAATAGACTGGAACACTTCCATTTTCAACGTGACGATTGAATCGAAAAGCAACATCAACAGTGATTTTAAAGATATCTTATGTTAAATACAGTACTATATAGTCTATCTTATATATATAAATGCATATGTTACCCAGATGATCTACAAGCCTAAATGTGCTATAGTCTACAATCGTGTATGACACAGAATCCCACAATGCAATGCATTCCGTTCGACTTTTTATTTTCTGTGATATCAGCTGTGATTAAAAATATATATAGCCTATATTTAATGTTCTTGTACAATACTGATCAAGTTTTGGGGTCAGTACAATTGTTTTTAAAAAGAGAAATGAATGCTTTTATTAAACAAGGAGGCACTGAACTGATCGAAAGTGCACTTTAAAAAATGCTGGGTTGTTTCAACCCATGTTTGGGTTAAATATAGACAAACCCAATTGTTGGGTTAAAATGTAATTAAAAAATTGTAAGTAACGGTTGGGTTTGTGTATATTGAATATAATATATTGTATATTAAACAAAAGGTCAATGTAGCATATTACTGTTTGAAACCGTTATTGTTGCAAAATACATAAGTTGCAGATTGATGAGGCGTCTTCAGAGTAACATCCCTTCAACTTAAGATCTCCAAAATGACATCATCAGCATGAATCCAGGTTGTGTTGGGAGGGTTATTGCCGTGGGAACCATGTTTCCTTGGTCTCCTAGCAACAATCCCATCAGTTTAGCACTAGAGAAATGTGATATGTACCCTTATTTGTGTATTAAGGCATTGTTTGGAGAAAGCTCCTTTGAAAAATGTTATCAAAGTATGATATAATTCAGAGACCGATTCATGCATTTTTATGGGATTTTCTACATTAAAGCTGATGCACCTTGCCTAGAAATTACTTTAATGAGCACCTCTCATCTTAGAAGGTGTCATTTTTGAGGCTGTTTGTTCGGTTTATTTAAAACAGGAAGGACATCACAGTACAGGAAGTGATCCTGTGTTCCTGTGGTACCATATTCTCTCTCTCTCTCTCTCTCTCTCTCTCTCTCTCTCTCTCTCTCTCTCTCTCTCTCTCTCTCTCTCTCTCTCTCTCTCTCCCCGGGCTCTGGCTTCTGTCCAGACGTCAGCGCTCTGATGGCGGGTCAAGGCAGGGCTGACCCGCTCTCTGTACGAATGTTGTTATTATTGGTGCGCTGTGCCCTCGGGCGTCCTGTCGTCCCGTGGAGGAGAGGAAACACAGAGGACCGCTAGATCTCGGTGCTGGTGCGCAGCTGTGCTGGTCTGGTGGTCTCTCTTTCCACACCCGTCTCGAGGGAGAGACCTGCTACAACCGAATCAGAGGGGAAGCGGCCTAATCCTTAAAACATCTCGTCCTGCTTTGTGCTCAAAGAAAGTTCGCCACATGTTGCTGTTTTGGCTAGCAACTAAGAATCATCGTAATTTTCAAAGCCAATTCACACTGCACCGACAGACAGACAGACAGACAGATGGACAGTACACATTTTCTGGTTTTGTTAAATCAGTGTGTTCTTCCTGTCAGCATCTTTTAGGCCCGGTTATGCGTTTTTGTTGATCGGATCACAAGTGGATGACATTAAATACAGGTGTTTTAAAACGTCTCTTTTGTCCACTTTTAACCACTTCTGTCCTGATTTCTTCGAGGAGAGGGTCTATGCGCGTGTAAATGTATGTGTTTTTAAGATCTTTTGATCTAATGGACAAAATAAGCTTTAAATAAAGTAATTTACACATGAACGCACATGGAGACGACGGAAAAACATACGGAGAGCATCAGCTTTATTTTCTGCTCTGATAGACGCAAGACCAGCCGAACGCTGTGAGTGTGTGTTAGAAATCAGGAATGGTGAGAGAACATTGTGCTTCGTACGTTTTTCATCTTCAGGCGACACAATTTAAATCCCGTCTGGCTAGCGCTCTTCCCATAATGTTCATCATTAGATCAGTAGACGGTCAGTAGACGGTGTTTTGTGGCTGTTTGAACACATTCGACCACATGAGTGTTTACACTACGAAAGCAATCCGGTCAACTGTGTTTTCCTCTACCTCTGGAAGTGGTCAAAAGTGGACAAGCTCAAACGTTTTAGACCCATTTACACCTGTATTTAGCGACGTCCACTTGTGATCTGATCGACCAAAACGTATCAATACCAGGTGTAAACAGGGCCTAAAGGTGATGATACACAGGGCAACTTTTTGAGCAATATTGCTGGGCACTTTCCCATTGAAAATGGGAAATACATTTCTATCTGGATAATTTAGATCGGTCTTGGGCCCTGTGTCTTATCTGGTTGCCCATTGATGGCAACATTGCTCAAAAGTTGCCCTGTGTATCATCAACTTAAGTGTTGGTCCCCATTTGTTTTTGCCAGTTGAGCATGTTGAATCTCTGTTTGTCGGTCTAGGAATGGCTGAGAAGTAATGTAGTGTAATCATTGGTCGGTGTCTGTCTGAATTCATATTTAAATGTGTGTTGTGAAACTCCACAAATGCAATGGAACCAGGGCTTGACCTTAACTTTTTTTGCTCACCAGCCACTGTGGCCAGTGGTTTTGCAAAGTTACTAGCACTCAGCTTTTGTTTCAATTTTCACTCAGGCCTCAATTTTGACATCAATACCATGAGGGAAAACTGCCATTTTTTGATATTGCGGCAATTTATTAGGCTGCTGTCACTTTAAGATTTGACGCACGGATCCATTATACTGTCACACATGGGTTTTCTTTCTCAACTGTTTATGTTCACTTAAAACATAACTATCTGATGAATACTCGCCAAGACCGGCATTTTGACATTATTTTGTGTGTATTTGACTGTTTATGCGCAATAAGCAGCGAAAAAGCTCTCAATTTAGTACGGAGAGGCGGCTTTATGTGCCGCACCCTGGATGTGAGCACAAAATCTGCGGGAATTAGCACAATTATGTGTTAACTTACTGTCGGAGAGATGATACAGCGAGAAAGTGCAGCTGGTATCGTGTTTCTATTCTATGGAAAATGAGTATTGGAAGCGTTTCCGATTTTTCAGTATCGATATGTGCCGAAAAATGGGTGTTAATGTCAAGCCCTGAATGGAAATGAGAAAAAGCTCTGATTTAAGCTTAAAACTTTAAGTGCTGCAGATTTACCTTCCCCTGAAAATCCTCGAGACTGCATTCCTCTTCACCTCAGACAGGTGCTGGAAGGATATTATACAGCAAGAGAAGGCTGTTTGCTGTTTAGATGCCCTCATATGGATTCATTTGGAGGAACATGCGCCGAGACACCTGCGAGTTGTGTGTGTTTGTCAACTCAAGCACAGTCACAGGAGCTCATTTGTGCTCCTACTGTGACCACATGTTCTGTGAAACGGAATCGGCCAATTGAAGTATTTTACCACATCATTTGCATGTTCTTCAACTGTTAATATTCTTCAACCTAATTTTGCCCGCTTGTCTGTTCAGTGCCCTTGTCGTTTGACGAGTTCTGTTGACTTCCACTGCAAGCGAGGTTGTGTTCAGTTGGAAGCATCTGTATCGCCCGATCTTGATCTCTTCTATTCCTGGCAGGGTGGGAGGTGCGTTCTCCGCTGTGTAAATAGGCTTGCAAATTGAGCGTGCCCTTTGACTGAGACTGTAATTGCATGCGTCTTGGAGTATTTTGCTTGGCGGACGGGTGGGTCAGCCCTTGAACCAGTCCTGCTCTGGTGGGGGGTTTTGAACACCTCAAAAATCTTCTTCATCTTGGTTTGGTTCCAGCGAAGGCTTTGACGAGTTTGTCATTGACATAATACCTGTCTACTTAAATAGCCGTCCTGACAACTTGATCTTCACGTCATATAAACAATAAGCTCAAATAATGCTTTGCACATGGCACAGAGGTTTTTCCGGTATTGTTTGATGGCATTGGGAGCTCAAACCTTAGCACTTTCTAAATAGCGTCTCTCATCAGTGGCCTCAGCCTTTGACCTTCTCAGCTCAGCTACTTTTACTGTCGCGGTGCCCGTCTCAGTCCACTTGTCTGGGTTATTTAACATGATCGGACCTGAGCCATGCACAGAATTCAGATGCTAATCTTTCAGCTTTGTGATGAAATGCGGTTATTTTGAGAATGTTTGGAAATATCAAATTCAAGGGAAAACGTTCTTTAGATCTACTTTGCCATTTTTCTTGAATTTGACAGGCTTGCTTGACTGAAAATGGTTGGTCTATTTGGTTGGCCCATTTAAGTGGGCAATTCTCAGGAACAGCCAGATGTAATATGAAAAGGTTACTGTTGATATTAACTCTTAAATACTGTTGAAAAAGTCTCAGGCCCGAAGAATAAGGGCTTTAACTACCACTAGATGTGCAAAACCCAAATTGAATATTTTGTATGTTATATTGTATTCAGGTTATATATAATTAGCATGTTATTGTTACTAATTGTTATATTATTTAAGCCCACCACAGTAAGTTTGTAGTTCATGAACTTGAATAGATAACTGAGTAAATGATCACACATTGTAAATAAAACATTATAAATTAAATAATAACTGTGTTTGTGTTCCTTGATGGACTTTGAGTTAGTTTTGCATCTGTTCTCAGTTCAGATCTTGTCTTTATGTAGTGGTTGTTTTGCTTGATATTGCTGATAAGCCTGAGTATTTGCGGTAACACTTTACAATAAGGTCAAATTTGTTAACATTAGATAATGCATTAACTAACATGAACTAAAAATGAGCAATACATTTGTTGCAGTATTTATTAATCTTTATTAATGTTGGTTAATAAAAACAGCTGTTCATTGTTTGTTCATGTTAGTTCACAGTGCATTGACTAATATTAACAAATATAACATTTGATTGTAATAATGTATTAATAAATGCTGAAATTAACAGTAAGATTAATAAATCCTGTAGAAGTATTTTTATTTCTTAGTTCATGTTAACTGAAGTAGTTAATAAATGTTAAAATTAAACCTTAATGTAAAATATTACTGTATTTGTGTAATTTAGATTTTGTCATCAATAAATACTGCTTTATTAATACTGCTTTAACAAATAGAAATTTAGAAATTTATCTGGAAATGCAAAAAGCATTGAAGCAAAACTTAGTAGCGGCAGAACTTTATTTTATTTTAGTTTATTTTAGTTTATTTTTTACCCAATAAAATGTAATGGTGTTTGGAAAAATTTAATTATATGGTAAAAAGTTATATTGTTAAATGTTATTTTAATTTAAAATAACTGTTATATTCCTGTGATCAAAGCTGTATTTTCAGCATCATTACTCCAGACTTCAGTGTCACATGATCCTTCAGAAATCAGTCTGATGATGTTTTGTTGCTTATTATTATCAATGTTGAAAACAGCTGCTTCATATTTTTGTGATACATATTGTTGATGATCCCTTGATGAATAGAGTAGTATTATAGTATTAGTTAAATCTACACCAAATAATGTGAATACGGTTAATATGTGATTTTTCCACTGGATCATGAAGACTCAAATGGCACCATTAAAGGGCCAAGTATGTTCTTCTTAAATTATGTTTCTTTTTCCCAGTGCGACATTGTGATTTTTACTCATCAATCCACAAGAAATAATAAGCATCCATAACATCACAAACATCCAAAAAATGACAAAATCTCACCGTCCTTTCTTACCAGAGCAAAACACAATTTTTGTGTGAATATGATCAGAGCAGTGTGTGTACAGTGTGTGTGGTTGATGGAGAAACGACCGTGATTGTGTAAGTGTCGTGCAGATATGTCCTCCACCCCACCCTGTCTGATGGTGTGGCTCTATGAAATGATCTGTGAAGATGATGTTTGTTCTGGAGTCATGGCAAAAACAGAAAAAACACACAAAAGAATAAAGCGAGAGAGAGCAACATGTGGTTTTCTCTCTGCTGACTCTTGCAGACCACTTACTAACCTCTCAATTGACTCCACACTGAGAGGAATCACCATTTCAATCCAGGCCTTTGTGTATGTGGAGAAAGATTTATTTTAACAATGTCCATCCTATCTGAAGCTTACTCCAAGATGAAAGCTTGCTTAGTTCTCCACGTTAAGTGAGGTAGAAGGCTAAACACGGCCAACTCTGAACTCTTTCAAGTCATGTCTATATGAGAAATGCAATTACCGCATCCTGTATTACAGTAAAAACCATGAGTCAAGTGCTCTGGTCTACAAAACTTTCCTTATCTCGATGTCTATCTGGATCTGGATATATACAGTACACACTCACACACACACGCGCACGCACACACACACACACACACACACACACTAAAAATAATTTCCCAATGCTTTCTTTGTTAGGGCTGACTGATGGTTACTTGAAACTTTAGGCTCCTGAGTTTGATAGCACACATGCAGTATTTATAATAGATCTTTGGCTTATCCGGCATGCTTGACGTTAAGGATCTGATTTATTAAAGTATTTTTAATGAGCAGACCTGTTCAGCTGAACAAACATGACCAAATGCTTCTGGTTTTAAGGGAATAGTTCATGCCAAAATTAAAATGATGTCTTAATTTACTCCTGTCATGCCGTTCCAACCCTGAATGAGTTTCTATCTTCTGCTGAAACCAAAAGAAGATATTCTGAAGAATATGGGTAACCAAACATTTGATGCGCCCCGTTGACTTCCATAGTATGTTGGTACTATGGAAGTCAATGGGGTACATCAACTTTAGTTTCCGACATTCTTCAAAATATAATGACAGAATTTTTACTTTTTGGTGAACTATCCCTTTAAGTAGCCTATAACATCATTTTTGGGGTAACTAGCCCTTTAAATGAGGTTTATCACTCACTCCCAAAGCTGACCATGTTTTTGGAAATAGCAAGGGTGGAGATTTTCTTACTGATTTGATTCTAGCACAGCAAACTGGCAACTGATGCTGGTTTAGTAAGGTATTTTTTGCTAGACAATGGTCTACTGAACGAGGGAGACTAGCCAGATAGATGTGGGTCATGGCCCTTGTCAGCAGTGTAGTAACAGCTGCACAATCAAGGATTCAGTCTTTCCTCCGCCTGGGCGGAAGAGGTTCATCACTTCTTTCTAGATATTGATGAGCTGGTTGCGTGTTCAACCACAAACGGAGTAACCTGATTGGTTGAGATGGTGGGCCGCACAGGTGCTGGTAATCACAGAGGTTTTAACAGACACTCTCAGCACTGTCTGGAGGACTACACACACACACACACACACACACACACACACACACACACACACACACACGCACGCTCACACATCAGATCTAGATATACATGTGCCCTCATCAGTAGGTCTGCATACACACACTTTTTATGTTCTGCTAATCAGTGAAGATACACGGAGGAGATTTACTGTATTCGTTTTAGATTTAACCCTAGTGACCTCTTGACCTCAGGACACCTTCACCTTTGATTCAGGACTGTCTCAGAGTTTGCTCTTTCGAAACTCAGGAGATTTAAAGGGGTAGGTCCACGCAAACAAATTACATTCTGCCAGAATTTAGAATTTCTTTGTTTCGTGGAACATAAAAGAAGGTGTTTTGAACGTCTCAGTGTTTTGTTTGTCTTGTGGTTTATGTAAGATAATATAACAGAATATATTTACTCTGCAAGCTGAATGCAACACTTAATTACATGGGAATTACAATTAATTACAAGTAAACTGCAAACAAATTGTAGGTTAAATTTATATTAAATGCAGTGAGCTGAAATTTAGATTGCTTTTTTTTTGTCCCACTTAAGTACTACATCTTTATACAGTATATATACATTTATAATATTGTGTATATACTTTATATTTTATAATTACTACTATTGTCCTTAAAATACAGCTAAAGTGTAGCCTATTGCTGAATGTACTACAAAGTAAAATATACAT
This sequence comes from Meda fulgida, assembly GCA_030578275.1. Taxonomy (NCBI): domain Eukaryota; kingdom Metazoa; phylum Chordata; class Actinopteri; order Cypriniformes; family Leuciscidae; genus Meda; species Meda fulgida. Next base: position 31,579,664 of record CM060624.1, read on the forward strand.
TTATGTAATTTAATTTAAAATGTCATGTAATTAAATATATTTTATATACACGTTCAATGATGCATTCATTTTATTATATTATTTTCAATATTATTTGCAGTTTTTTTTTTCTTCAATTTACTTGTAAGATTTGAAGTACACTTCAAGTGCACATTCAATACAATCAAGTCCACTTGGAAATGTTGTTTGGTTACCAACATTCTTCAGAATATCTTCTTTTATGTCCCACAGAAGAAAGACACTCATTCAGGTTTGGAATGCAGGATGATGAGTAAATGATGACAGAAGTTTCGTTTTCGGGTGAGCAATTTCTTAAAATCATATTTCCAAGTCAAAAGATTCAAGCTTTAAACATTGTGCTGGTAGCCAAGAATCACACATCATTTCTTTAGGATGTAGTTATTGCAGTTGTGTGTGTGTGTGTGTGTGTGTGCGTGCGTGTGTGTGTGCGCGTGTGTTTGTGTGTGTGTGTGTGTGTGTGTGTGTGTGTGTGTGTGTGTGTGTGTGTGTGTGTGTGTGTGTGTGTGTGTGTGTGTGGAGGTCCCCATGGGTAAACAAGCTTATAAATCATACAGAATGAGTTTTTTTGGAAATGTAAAAATGCAGAATGTTTTCTGTGATGGGTAGGTTTAGGGGTCGGGTTAGTGTAAGGAGATAGAATATACAGTTTGTACAGTATAAAAACCATTAACTCTATGGAGAGTCCCCACAAAGATAGTAAACCAGACAGATGTGTGTGTGTGTGTGTGTGTGTGTGTGTGTGTGTGTGCGTGTGTTTTGTGTGTGCGCGCGCATTTGTGAATGAGAGATCAATGATGACTAGGATTTGTCTGTGAAAGAGAAAGAAAAGACAGAAGATTGTGCGAGAGAAAGTGTGTGTTCAGGTATCTGACTGTGAATGAAGGCTTCTCTCTGCAGAGTACTGTGTGAATTTGTGAGTGTGTGAGAGAAAGAGGGCTCTCTATTAGAAACCCTGCTGAGGCTCGTGGAAGAGTATTCCTGTGTGTGTGTGTGTGTGTGTGTGTGTGTGTGTGTGAGAGAGAGAGAGAGAGAGAGAGAGAGTGATTGTATATTCACTGATGGCTTTTGAAATGCATGTGAGTGTGTTTTCGGACACATGCTGTTCTACGACAGGAGATGTCTGTGTAGAAGAGCGTGTGTATGTGTGTGTCCTCCCCGCTGCGTGCAGTGTGTTGAGAGTGGCTGTAGTGCTGTTCTCTGATTGGTGGGTGATGAAGATGATGAGGAGAAGGACAGTGTTGAACCCCACAGTGCCGGTCAAGGGGACCCTCTCTGATTGGCCCATGAGATCACGGGACCCCTGCACACTCTTACACACACACACGCACACACACACACACGCACGCACACACACACACACACACACACACACACACACACACACACACACACACACACACACACACACACACACACACACACAAACACACACACACACACACACACGCACACACACAGCAGCTGGATCCGCTGGTGACCTGTTACACTGCTCCAGTAATCAACAGGGTACTGTGGCTCCAGATTCTCTGGTGTGTGTGTGTGTGTGTGTGTGTGTGTGTGCGTGTGTGTGTGTGTGTGATAGTGTGTGTGTGTGTGTGTGTGTGTGTGTGTGTGTGATAGTGTGTGATAGTGTGTGATAGTGTGTGTGTGTGTGTGTGTGTGTGTGTGTGTGTGTGTGTGTGTGTGTGTGTGTGTGTGTGTGTGTGTGTGTGTGTGTGTGTGTGTGTGTGTGTGTGTGAGAGAGAATTTAAACAGGCAGTATTTTCAGTCAAACACATGTAAGCACCTCATCATGACTGTGCATCTTCATTTGAGGTGGGCTGATTACGTTGACCACACTGCCATCTCAGCGACCAGAAATGCACCATTCAATTTCAAGTCTAATTAATCACTCGTGACAGATCGTGCAGAAGTCTGATTTTTAAGTATTGTGACAATATAAAAGTTTGCTTCATCTGAAAGGGAACTCTCTCCCAAATTCACAGGTCATCATTTACTCACCTCCATGTTTTTTCAAACCTGCATTTTTTTCTTAAGAAGATGTTTTTAGTGTAGAGTTTCCAGATTGTTTCTGAGCTCCAAACATACCACCATAAAAGTAATGCATAAGACACATAGACTTTGAGCACACATACTGTAACACTTAGTTTAAGGTCTAAATCTCACTAATAACTAGTTACTTATTAGCATACATTTTACTGATATTGGCTGTTTATTAATGCCTTATTCTACATGATCATATTCTACATGCCCTAATTCAATACCTAAACTAAACAACTACCTTACTAACTATTAATGAGCAGTTATATCATAGTCAATAGTGAGAATGGGACCCTAATCTAAATTGTGACCCAACATGTTGCATTTATTTACTGTAGCAATTACTATAAACTGTGCATAATTACACGCATACCCTAAACCAACCCCTATTCCTAACCCTAACCCCATAGTAAGTGCATGTATATTATTATTACTCAATACTTAAATATATCATTAGACTGTAACACAGACACCTTAAAATAAAGTGTAAACACAGATTTAATTCAGTGTTTTATTCATATGTAAACATTGATCAACGCACATACATAGAGCATATTGAACAGAAGCTCAAAATGCCTGACCACAGAAATCACATTAATATCAGAGCTCTGAATTGAAAAGATATTGAAAGTTGTGTTTAGTTAAAGACACAGTGGCCATGCTCTTGCTGCTCTTGAAGGTAATGCACGTTGAAGTCCGGCTAGCCTTGTGTAACCAGACATTTGATTATCTAGTCTGGTCTGGTTGCAGGTTATTTAGGCCGAAAAGATCCCACTTCGGCAGGAAAAGGCCATCTAACGGGAATTTCATTTTCACACATGAATCTCCTCTGAGTCCAGACCTTAAATTCATTGTAAGTCTTTGGGATGTGCTGGAGGAGACTTTACAGAGTGCTGGACTCTTGCATTGTCAATACAAGATCTTGACCAAAAGAAATCGATTCACCTCTTGATGGAAATAAATGTTGTGATGTTATTTCCATCAAGAGGTGCATCAGTTTTTGGTCAAGATCTTGTATTGACAATGCAAGAGTCCAGCACTCTGTAAAGTCTCCTCCAGCACATCCCAAAGACTTACAATGAATGCTAGGTCTGGAACTGTTGCCAAACATATAACATCCTAGAAACATAATAATCACTGCAATAATGATCCAATCATAGACCTTTTAAGTATCTGCCTATTTAGATCCAAACAGCGACTTTTTGGATCGGGAATTGTAGTTTAGTTACTATTAATCCAATTAACAAAAGTCAAATCTGGAAATCTTTGGCAAATCCAGTCACCTTGTAAATCCAACACTGGTAAAAAAAGAGTTGTGTAAAGTCTCCCAAATGAGAAAAGAGAAAAAAAAAACATTTTTATTGTGCAGTGTGTTTCAGATGGGTGGTCAGTGTATGAAACCCTGTGTCTCTCTTTATACAGTATAAGTCCAAACAAAACAGTATATGTCCAAAGCAAAATACCTGAAAAGTACTGGGTAGGTTATTCACCACAGTAATTTGAAATGTTTTTTTTTTTGATGAAGATCACCAACTAGACCATTGAATGCTGTGTGTTGGGTTTCTTATTTTAGGCCAACCCTTATCTGACTGTCTTTGCCCTGAGCGTGTCTTTGGAGGATTGCAGTGTGTGATTGATGTGTGGAGAGGGGGCGTCAGCGGTCTGTGTGTCCCCAGGGTGGAGATCCGGTCCTGGGCCGAGGCTTGTAGACAGAGGGGCTGACGGCCTGAGAGCCTGGGAGGCTCAGCGCAATAAATGAGAGTATTGTAAGAGTCAACCTGCTCTCATCTTCATGTACAATCTCTTTTTTTCCCTTCTCTCTCAGCACATTACTAGCCCAGACTATGTGACGACAACCATTGTGTCCGTGCCGACACACACACACACACACACACACACACACACACACACACACACACACACACACACACACACACACACACACACACACACACACACACACACACACGCATGTTGAGTATAGAGGCTGCAGTGATATTTCAGAGTCCAAAAACCTGGGAATCCCCTGCCGCACACACACACACACACACACACACACACACACACACACACACACACACACACACACACACACACACACACACACACACACACACACACACACACACTGGTGCACCTATCATTATGAGGACATTCCATAGACATAATGATTTTTATACTGTACAAACTGTATATTGTCTCCCTAACCCTATTCATCACAGACAACTTTCTACATTTGTACATTTTTAATTAAACATTCTTTAGTAATTTTAATTACAAGAACTTTATGTTGTAAATACCAGTGTAATACCCATGTCATTTTACAAATGTGTGTCCTCGTGAATCATATAAACAAGCGCACACACACACACACAACCCCTCAATTTTTTTTTAAATCTCAAATTAAATGAAAGCCTACCTCTCCTTAAGCATAAGATTTGAGATATCATTGCATGGGACACTTTATTTAATATGGATTTGTTCAAATCCATTCCCTTAATAGGAGCTATTTTAATCCGGAATCCAAAAGATCAACAGAACTGTCCTTAACCAAATGTTTGCTTTCATGCACGTTACACATACCCACAATTCATAAAAAGCAATGGTTAATACCAGACCCATCTCTATATTGTTCTTTTGCTGCCCAATAAAAAAGTCTCATTGTGGTGCTTTTGCTTCCATAATGACCCTGTGACAAAGACAGAATCTGATGTAGTTCCATATTCATGGAAGCCGTTCGCTCCGACACGTACAGGAGAGCGCATTCTCTGAGACGATCACACGCACGCATGGCCAAGTCCATTTGCTCAAATGGTGAGATAATTGTACTGAAGCCATTAGCATCTGAATATCAGTAGCACACTCCTCACGTCTAGAGCGAGGGAGAGCACACACACGGCCACGGCCCTTAATGGAGGCTGTTTAATGGACCTCGTTCTACACACACTCGACTTGTGATTCCCCCACTTCTCGGCCAAGATTTGCCTCTCTTTATAGATTACTTAAAAGACTTCCCTGGGAAGTTAATTCATTCATTTATTAATTAACTTTGTATATTATTTAATCCACACCTAATTCCTTAGTAAGTCTATCTTAGAAAAGACAACTTAAATTTATTTGTATAGCACTTTTCACAATACAAATGTTTACAGCCTGTTAGGTCACACTTTAGATCAGGGTCCAATCATCAATATTAACTAACAATTAACTAATATGTTTGCCTTAATAAACTACTAATTATTGCTTATTAAAGTCACACGTTGATCTGATAGGTTACAAGGTAGTTTGTGACGTCAGGAACACCAGCGATTTCAAACCGTGTTTTTGAGACTGTCTCTGGTTCACTGCAGTTTTAAGGAGAAAACACTCAGCAATGCTGTCGACTTATGAACTTACACATGATTTGTCTTATATTAAAAACAGCACATAGACATAAACAACACTAAAAGCTTGATTTTCACCACAGGGGGACTTTAATAGTTAGTAAGGTCATTGTTAAGTTTAGGTATTGAATAGGATTAAGGGATGTAGAATATGGTCATGCAGAATAAGACATTAATATGTGCTTTATAAGTACTAATAAACAGCCAATATCCAAGTAATATGTATGCTAATAGTGAAAATTGTATGTCACATTTAGCAGATCAGAGCGGAGCGATGATAAAGTTTACATTTTGAGATGATATACACAGTTTATCGGTTTAAGTGAGTGTACTGTACTTATATGCGAGTAATGTTGGATACAGGCCTACAGTTGTAGGTTGGAGTTATTCATTCGTCATGTGGTGTTATTGAGGATTATGTGATGTGTGACCTGTAAGATTTAGTTCCATTTACAACTATTTGATATAGTGACATGCATAATTTCTTGATGTGTATCACTGTCACGGGTATATAGTTGACAGACTTAAAAAAAATGATCATATCACCCATAACAAAGCAGCTTAAGGAGATAATTGTAAGTTTAAGCACAATACTTAAATAACACATGATATATTTTGCCCCCTAGTGTGCAAGACAAAAACGACTGTGACAAGGAACCTATACTCTGCTCTAAACATTTTAGCATAAATTCCCCAAACAGTTGGTTGAACTCAAACTCGTAACTACCAGTTTAATTGAAGTCTGCTGTATGTGTTATTTATTATATATTAGAGAATTCGGATACACTTTGATTCGATGGTCACCTTTAGACATCCAGTTCACTATAAGCAATGTTTCACATGTCAGCAAACTCATCAAAGTATTAGTTGTGTATTAGTAGACTGTTAGGGGTAGGGTAAGGTTTCTAGAATAAGTTGACATGTACTTGCAAAGTTAGGGCCGTCAAAATAAAGTGTTAGCAGATATTAAGCAGACAGTCTGTTTTTCAGTCAATTTTTGTATGCGTTTTTGATTCGGTGGCTCTGAATTGTCAAAACACCATTCAAACACCATTCAAACTGCTTGCTACGGATGCGAAAAACGCAGAAAATCGAACCCGATCTGATTTTTTTATGACGGAAGAAAGTTTCGGAGGCAGTGTTTGACATAACGTGAGGTCGTATTTATTTTTTAACGTGTGAAAATTTCGGACTTAATGAGAGTTATTTGACATGTGCAACGTTACTTATAGCAAACAGAATTTCTAAAGGGAACCATCTACATAAAGTGTTACCAATACTTCTGTTTGAAAGAAGAGCATGTACCCAGTGCAGTCCAGTGCCAGTCACAGTAAAGTATGGCCGATTGAGGATGTCTGCTGTAAGTGGCATAACCCAGCACTCAGAACAAACACTGCAAGTAAATTGCCTTAAGAACACATTTTTGGGTTGTGTTCGCAGTATTAACTGATTTGCAAAATTCTAAAACAACACAAACAGCAAATACACAACACTATCAGCAAGCATCAGTCATGACGTCCCCCCTATCTTTCAGTTTTCAGTTCTGTGTCACTTTTCGCTTTATTTTCCTCTTTTCCCTCCCATCTAGGTTGGCATGACAACAGATGAAACCAATGGCTTTATTTGGCGAATCACACAGTTCCCATCAGCCTCTGCTCCAGCCAGGCTATCCGAAATCAATCTGAACCTCCCCAAACAATGTTGCAATGTCACCGTACACCTGACAGGTATTGAGGTATTCAGCTCATGTCCTGTATCACGTCCTCCATCCCATTACCCACCCATTCACAGCAGTCAAAGCCCAGAGCTCAAGCAGGCCCAACTGTTATGATCCTCCAGGTTTGGGCTCAGATGAAGCGCAGTTTAGGGAACACACTGAACGTATGTGTTTGGCTGATACACACATACAGAGCCATTACGAGACCTCAGTTGACATGAGATAGGGAGGTCTTGTATAGAGGCTGTACAACACTGAAAAACTTCATTGATGCCCCGTCTCACTAATGAAAGAGACAAATTACACACAGACTGGTGTAATGACTGGTCTGAGATGGGAAAGTGTGGTTTTATATTACTGGGACGATTAAAGGTATTGTTGCTCAAAGCGCCAAAAGTCACATGGTCCTTTGTGTTGATTCACTCTGGAGATGTTTGACAGCTGGATGCTGGACGCATTTTCACAAACTGTTGCTCTGAAATTTGTCCATAGAGGCCACGACTTCATTAATCTGCGGTCACAGTTAATTGGCCGCCTCATTACTTAACAAACACAGTGATTTACAGTGAACCAATTGTGGAGACAGTTGCTTTGGAGCCACATGGAATAGAGTCACACTTTGTTTCTCTTCATGTTCCAGAGTCAATCTACTTCATACCGAGTCTATAATGTATATTCAGGATTCCTAGTAAATGCAGGGATTCATGAATATACATTATGGATATTTTTTCTCTTCTTTTCTTTTTTAAAGGCACACTATGTAACTTTTTTGGTTCGAAATTAACATAATTTAATGCATCCATCAATACTTCGTCCAAAAAGTGTTTTTTTCTTGCCCCGATTCACTATGGTAAGCCTAATATAAGCATTTATGTTTTAAACTTGACGGTGCTGTTTTTGCGGGAAATAGGCTATGTCTCGTCATATCCGTAAATAGAGAAAAGATAAGTGTGTTCGACTTAAAAGGTTGACATGGAGCAGTTCAACCTCCAGCCTCCGGGGAATCGCACGTTTGACAAAAGCTGAAAAAAGGAGAGTCTGCTGGCAAAAAGAGAACGTGACCGAGCTGGTAAAAAAACAAGAATCAACATTGGCTTGGCTTTTCGGACACGGAGAGAATTAAGAGATTTGAAACGTTGTAAAAGCGACACAGAGATGGTGTTTTTATTACTCAACAGGTGAGTAAGGTATTTTGTTGAACAGATAAATTGCCATATGTAGCTCTCTAACAGAGTTCATTGTACAGCATTACATTGAAAGGCTCAGTTCATTATGTTTGTTGTTATTTTCAAGGAAGTACCGTGTCTATTAATGAGTAAAGCTACAGTAACGTCTTCAGCTAGTCAGCTTAAGATACTTTCCATCTAAACTGGTTACATTTCTGAAGCCTATAGTGTATGTTTTATGATCAGAAGGATAATCACATTCATCTGCACAGTAATGCAGAGCCGAAGCACAACCACAACAATGTTCTGCCACAAAATGCATGGAGTTTTGTATTTATAACCGCTAGAGGGCCAAAAGTTACAGTGTACCTTTAATATAGAAATAGTATTTATGATTATTTTGATTAGTTATGATTGTTTTTTCCAACTAATGTGTGATTAAAGCATTAAGTGATACTAACAGGATTCTGTTATCCATTCAAATTAAATGTAAGTGAATTCTATACTTGCCATGATAGTTAAAATAGGGTTAGAAGTAGACAAAAAAAAACTATTGGTACTGGTGAATGAACCCTTAGTTTTAGAACCTGAAACCTGGTAAATAGTTTTAGAATCAGCCACTTAAAATTGATATGTTGACTTCTCAGTACTTGGTGCTTTGGTACGAAAATATGTTTAAATGTCAGCAATAACCTTTTCAAATGAAATGATAAAAAAATGAACTTTGTGATATATTTAGGCGTAAATGCATCTCACTGCTTCCGTGTGACCATTATAGGATCACATCTAAAAAGTCTTCTTTTCGGCATCCTGCTGATCTCACACTAGGTGACCGTTTTATTCCTGATCAGATGATACTACAGTATATGATATCATTGCTACTGGACATAATCCGCAGCTTGTGCTGGTAATAATTTAGTTTTTGGTTTTCCTGTTGCTGACTGAGGCTTTATTATGCAGCTAAATGTTTAGATCTGTAGATCAAATCATGTCCCAAAGGACAATTAACCAGAAATGTACCCAAATTGCAGCTAATTTTATGTTTTTTCTATTTTTTCCAGTCTGTTTATCCTTCGCTCTCTTTCTCAGAAACTCCTTCCTTTTTAATCACTCACAATGTTGTTGTTGTTGTTGTTGTTTTCGTATGCTTCCAGCTGCAGTTTTCGTAAATGAGATGTTATCAATGGCCAGAGTGAGTGCACTGAAAAAAGTGCGAGCCCGCAATTCTTATTTCTATTTCTACCTAATTTAACCCATAGACATTTTGTTTGTATAAATTAATATATTTAGCAATATTAAATAACAATTTTGACTTGAAATGAAACCAGTGGTAACACTTTACAATAAGGTTCATTAGTTATCAGTTAGTTATTAGTTAACTATCTTCGTTAACATGAACTTAGAATGAACAATACTACTACAGCATTTATTAATCTTAGTTAATATTAATTTAAACATTTACTAATCCATTATTAATATCACATGTTGTATTTGTTAACATTAGTTAATGCACTGTGAACTAACATGAACAAACAACGAACAGCTACATTTTTATTAACTAAATTACCAAAGATTAACCAATATCGTAACAAATGTATTGCTCATTGTTAGTTCATGTTAGTTAATACATAAACTAATTTTAACTAATGAGCCTTATTGTAAAGTGTTACCAAACCAGTTAATTTAGTTACCATTACAATTTTTAGGTTAGCATTTTTTTTTCGGAATCTGTTTATAGATGGGTGACCAGTCGAGTTCTTCTCTTTTAAATGCTTTTATAAATTAATAGAATTTTTCATTACAAATTATCAGTATCACATCTCCAGTAAAAAAATAATAATAATAACAATATTGTAACACACACACACACACACACACACACACACACACACACACACACACACACACACACACACACACACACACACACACACACACACACACACACTGCATGCAGACTTTTGATATGGTTTGATGGGCCTAGTTTTATGTTGTGTTTTTATGCATGAACGGTAGTGCCAGGAAAAACAGCAGACTGAGAAAGAGGAATGTGTTGTTTGCTCAGGCAGCTGGTTACTAACTGTCTCGTTTCATTTCACCGCTCTCGTTATTCTGTCCTTCCTTCCCTCCGTTTCTCAATTCCCACTGACCCCATGTGCGCTCCCATCAGCCTGCGAGCCGGGCCAGTGTCGTGGACCGAGAGAAATGGAGAAAGAAGCAGGAGTGGAGAGAGAGAGGGACATGTGAGTGGTGTGACTCTGCCGAAGAGTGTTAATAGTTATTGATCCACTGTGTTTTTAATGTGCGGCGTGGGCCGACTGCCACAGCGAGGCAGGCAAGCTAACACACAGAGAGAGCCAATGTAATAGAAATCTCGCTCCCCTGTCTTTTTGTGGCAAGTCCCTCCCCTCGCTTCCATCTCTCTCTCTCTCTCTCTCTCTCTCTCTCTCTCTCTCTCTCTCTCTCTCTCTCTCTCTCTCTCTCTCTCTCTCTCTCTCTCTCCCTCTCTCTCTCTCTCTCTCTCTCTCTCAGGCTGTAGATTGATCTTCCTCTTCCTGCTGTTTGGGGCTCTGTCATTACCCTCTCTGTCATTACAGTGGAGTCAGCATCACTCTACAAAGACAGCTCGAGTCATCCCTCACACTAACTCTACATTTATAACCACACACACACACACACACACACACGTGCATCCAGACCAATGGATCTTAAACCCCTCACTTGGGCTCCAGGGGTCTGAGGGTTTTACCAGCACACTGACAGCTCTGTGATTTTCAAAACACAGATGAACTAAAACACACCTATTGATTTTTTCTCTCCACACCAACATTTACATTTTACAGGCTTGTTTCAACTGTATTCACCAACCTTGCAGTCTAAACCTAAAAAATATTAGCTAACAAAATGGTCCGTACAATTAGCATTTTTGTTTGACAAGGCACTACATTTTTATTGGCATTACCGTGATATTTATTTAAAGAATAAAGTATAAATTATTTAAATATGGTACACTGTAAAACTGTGTATTTGTCACTTTAGGGAGATATTGTGGTCATTAAAGTGACATTGATGTCTGTCCTTACATAACGAATGTTTTTTATTGAAATAAAACCACTAAATTTTACTAAAATCACATAAAACACATTTTTAAACCTTGCCTCGTTATTTTTAAACCTCGTTACAAACATATATTTACTACTGTCTTTGTTTAGGATGCAGATATAGTTTTATTGTGTTACATAACAGTCTTTTTGTAATATCTGTTAACTTATATTCTCTTATATATATACTGTATATATATATATATATATATATATATATATATATATATATATATATATATAGAGAGAGAGAGAGAGAGAGAGAGAGAGAGAGAGAGAGCAAGATTTTTAATTACAGACCACTGCAACTTCAACTTCACTGTGAACCCAAATAAGTTGGCAATACTCAAAAAATGTAAGGTTATCAATTCAAAGTTTAAGCAGAACAGCCCAAATACATTTTAATTCTTCTTTACTTGAAATGTTTGAGTACTTAAACTTAAAACTTTTATGAAATTTCAATGTGAACACTTTTATTAGTATAAACTTAGCTAGCTTTAACAAGCTAGTTTGCTAGCATACTAATTGGTTAATATGTTAACAATGGTATGTTATATAGTAGCACTTGCTGTGTAGAAATATAAAGGTTTTATTTGCTCTCAAATCAAACTGCATACACCACTTGTCACCATGATGGTTACTATCCTAAGACCAACAGAAATTCTTCTAAATTAGCATTGCAAAACATTAATCACTACTAAATCTTAACATAAATCTTGAGCACAAAAAAACACATTATATTACACTTAGTTTTAGCATTTACTTTCCATTTCAAGTGTCATCGGCAAAGCATGCTTGGAAATAGAAATCCCAGCCTTTTCAGTTAAAAAAAGTTAGTCTAAATTAAAATAAATAATTTCATAAAACTCAAAACAATTAAACAGTTCAGTTTACTTAAAATATATCAGTTCTGTGAACTTGAAAGAAAAAGAAAGTGCTAAATACTCAAAAGTTATTTTGACTGAACTTATTAGTTTAATTTTAGTTTGTCCTACTCAAACCAACTAATTATTTTGAACGTTGGGGTTAACAGTGCTCATCTTATCCTCTGAATATTGATCACTTCTCTCATTATCTTCTTTGTGGCAGGATTTCACTAACTTTTTTGTCAGCCGAACCCCTTTGAATGAAAATATTTACTTGCAGCACCCCCTGAGATTTTAAGTTAATATTTCAATCAATTTACATCACATTGGCATGTTGGCTCTCTGATGCTGGTTAATGGTCACATGACATGTAGATTAAAAAATCTTTTATTTAGTAGTGTTTTATTTTGGTTTGTATTTTATAATGATTTATTCATTTCAATTTTACATTTTCATGATTGAATTCATTATTACCTTTTCATAAACAAACCTCCTGCATACCCCTCAGTCTTATTGGATGTAATAAAGACAGAAGTCTGGCATTACAGTAAACACCATTATGTTGAGCAAATGTGAAAACTCATATAATACTGCATTCAGTAAGATCTGCAGTTCAATCAAATACTACATTGTTTGTACCTTTTATGATTTACATCATAGTTGACTTCTAACTTGAATGCTCTTTGATCCCAATGAACTGCACTGGTTTATTGTAATTATTCACAAGTCATTTGTAAGGAAATCATAAATCTGTATAAACACAGAGCGTCTGGAGCACAGCGACTGAATACCAACACAATCACCACCTTTTCATTATTAACAGTACATACAGAAATATAGGTTACTGTGTTTTTATCTTAAAATAAAAAACTCTTTTGAAACGCTAGTAAATCAACCGTTTGATTATAACTGTTTATTTATTCATATGCTTAACGTTTGCGGGTGTTTTGTGCTGCTGTCTCTTCTTTTGTTATGCTTATTGAGGTCTTTATTAAGCTGACAGATGCGATGCAAATGAAGTTATTACTTCAGTTTAAATTATTATAATTGATGTTTTTGTCATTTTTGTTGGCGTTAGCGACTGGAGGACAGGGGTATCTGCCTGTTTGTGTGTTAAATGTTTCACAAAACACACCTTGGTTTTAGGAACCATTCTGGCAATTACAAGGGTGACATGACAACTGGTCACTGTGTTTCACTGAGAGATGGACATGTGCCCATGAGAGAAGGGGACAAACAAGTGCAAGAAAGAGTTAAAGCGTGTCAAAGAAAGATGAAGCGAAGGGAATCAGAAATCCATGGACTGAGTGGTTGAGCTCCCTCGGCTTCTCCAGATGTCTGTGGACCCTCACATGGGGGTCAGGCCTCGTACATGTGGGAGCAGTTTAGGGATGAAGGGAGAAGTAAGAAGATACCTGAGGATGCCATTGTGTGATTTGCTTGGAAACCATCCAGATTTGAAATCTTGAGGACTAGTCACACATATGACGCCCCCCTGACAGCTTTATTTGTTGAAATATCAGGGTTCAACAGATCTCAGTCTCAGTCTGTGTACACTTCCGCTTTACAAGAGTAAATATTTGAATACTTTCACCATCTCCCTTTCCACTTTGCCCCCCGTAAAAAGCTAATCTCATTGCAGAACTATTAAACTGGAATCGCAGGTTATGAATATGAATTACTCGGCATTTACATGTATCATTTGTGAAATGACGCAGAATGAATTTTCTTCATAGAGAGAAATTACAGGCTGAGCTCTTTTCTCCGAGAAGAGTCCTGAATATACTTTAGCATTGTGAGGAAATGTTTAATCTGACTCCCGCTGGGAAACTGAAGCCTAATGCAGTATCTCAGTGCCTCTGCTGTCTGCCGGCAGAATGGCGGAGACATTTTAATGCATTTCAGAATCCTTCTCTTCTCTACGAGATGATGGACGGAGAAACCTTATATTTGCGAACACCCAGGGTTTAATGCACTCAGCGCCGCTCTCCGCCTTGTCTTCCACCCAACAAACGTGTTCCGTGGAATAAAAGAAAAAGCAAAGCACAAAATTATTTCCCCTGCCTTCTATCAAGCTCGTGCATTCAGCGGCGCGTCTGAAGGGCGCGTCAGTCCGCCTGCCTCTCTCAGAGAGGTAATTATCCTTTTTCCTGTCACAGGGCTCAAAATGATCTCTAACCACTGGGGAGCTTTTTTAGGGGCTCAGCTTTGTCAATAGGAAGTCGAAAGAGCTTTAATTTTCAGACAGCTGCACGTGTACTTTCATCTCGGCATTATTCCCCTATAGCGGTCATCTATCCGAGCGCGCGCCTTTTGTGTGTGACGTGAGGCCGCGCGCGAGTCTACGGCCTCCCCGCATTAACATATTTATTTATAGACTTGCACTTTTCTTAGTCATTTTTTTGTGTAACAATTTTCACACTCGACATTGTCTGTGTAATTTCCCTTTCAGTGTCTCTCTCTGTTTTCTCCTCTCTTTCCTTCCCTTTCAGAAAGAGCCATGAATGGATGGAAAATTATCACAATTACTCACATAATTGAGCCGTCTTTGTGGCAAGTGCAGCTCGAGGAGCCCTTTTTCCATCAGCCAAAATGGTTTCATTATAGGGGTTTTCATATTCCCTGACACAGGGCACAGAGGAGGGGTCGGGCGGAGAAGTCGGTGGGGGAGAAGGGTGGATCATTAAGGTCACAGTGGGGATAATTATCTTGACTATGGAAAGAGCATCCAGCACCTTTTTCTCTTCCCCACCACAAAAGCCCCTGTTCCTGGCCTTTCGGGACAAAGAACTTTGAAATAAATGGAGCTTCTACCTACAACTTATTCACAAAGAGAGAGAGACTTGTATCAACATGACAATTTTCCATTATTAAGACTAATAGCGGGCTGCCTCAGTAGATCAAGGGGAGAGGGAAACGTGTTCAGGTGTGCTGGAGTACTGACCTCTCCCCTGTCTTTGTTTGGGACTTAACTCCGAACAAAACCCTAAAGAGAAGGAGAACGTGGCTCTCCAGCCGTCCGCTGCCCCCTCCGCCGTGCCTCATTATTTCATTAGGGAATTTGCATGTTTCCCCTCTTTATGGGGACATTAATTGGACAATGGGGAAGTGCGTTTGCCACGGTGTAATCAAACCTTGTTTCAATATGCATAAGAGAGCAACCTAAATAAAGCCGTGCCATAGAGAAGGGCATGTGCAGATCCAGCTGTTTAAAATCCTCTGCATGCCTCGGCTGCTCCAAATGGCCCTGTTTTGCCAGGCTATGACTTTTATTGATTTTAATTTGCTGCTTAGTTTGAAGATTTGATGACTGCCTGTCTCGGGCCTAAAGAGACACAACAAGCAAAGCAAACATACCACAAGTGACAATTCCACGGTATTTCTGCTTTTGATGCATTAAGTAACCATTTATTGGGGCGGATTTTTCTATTTCTCCCAGTAGCACCTAACTCAGGTAATTGGTCATTTTTGGAGGGCAATTTTGGGGCATGTGGGGGGATGCTGGGCAGACTGTTCTGACCCCTGCTGCTGGAGTAATGATGGAGGTTGTTGGCTGGTCTCTCTCGCCTGCTCAGAGCAGCTGTGTATATGGTCTCCGCTCGCCCTCACCTGCGGCCCAGGTGAGTGATGGGTGTAGATTAGCAGGTAGCAGAAGATTCCATCCAATCGCCCACAAAACCGTCTGTTTTGTGTGACACGCACACCTGTCATTTGCGGCTAGATTTCATATTTTAGGGAATTAATGGAGGGTCTTTTAAAAGCTCTGATCGTTCATTAAATGAAGCATGCTCAGAAATCCAGACTAGTGGGCAGATGTAACACTGCAATTTATTTATTTTTCAGTAAACATGACATGTCATTTAGCATAATATTATTTGTTCTGATGATTATAATCCAGTGTTATAATTCTGCACTGTCAATAAAAATAATACATTACAGGGAACCTGAAACAGCAGTGGCCTACAGAAAGAGCTTATGGCTGGAGAGAACATATGTGTATGTTTTCACAAAGCAGAGCAAGAGGCAAAGAGACCTAGTTGAAGCTGAAAAAAAATATCAGCAAATTAAAGGACGGAAAATAATATGAATCCATGATCTCAAAACATATGGTATGCATGAACAACAATCTATAATCTATAGCAAGTATGGTCTTACTACTGCTACTAAATACACAATAGAGATACATAAATCCCATAACAGATCTAGGCAGGTGGAGCTGGGGGAGGTGGAGGTGTTCAGAGAAACTACAGGACTGGCTCACAGCAAAATATTTAAATGTTGAGCAAGCAATCTCATTGGCTCATTGTCAGGCCAGACAGCTTGAACCATGTCAACCTCTCACGGCAATTCGTAAATACTTTACGAGGTGGCTAATTGTTGTGAATTTATACGACCTCACTCGTACGATTCTTGCTAAATTGTACATATTTTACGAGTTGCATAATTCGTATGAATTCGTACGAATGACCTAATCCTGACCCCGCCCCTAAACCCATCACTGGGGTTTAGACAAATCTTATGAATTCGTACAGAATTAGCCACCTCGTACTCAATCGTACGAATTGGTCGTGAGATAGCGTTGTGGTAATGATGTGATTGCTTGCAGATTGCATGTGAAGAACTGATCAGCCTGCGCCCTCTAGAGTTTCATGACTGAACTAAATATTTAAACTAAGTTTTAAAACTGATTCTGTTCTGATTTGATGTCCAACGACGGTTCATTGACTGTAAAAAATTGGGATGAAACAGAAAACGCACGATAAAAAAAATACCTGACTGTCTATCTAAAGCAATGTAAAATTCTACAAATATAAGAATTGTGCATTTATTATTTATTTGATTAAATCACAGTTCAAGAAAAAAATGGGACATGCACTCTTAAAAAGAAAGGTTTATTCGCATCGATTGTTCCATAAAGAACCTTTAACATCAATGGAACCTTTCCATTGGGATGAAGGTTCTTTATAGTGGAAAAGGTTCTAGAATTTCAAAAGGTTCTTTTGGAACCTTTGTTTTTAAGAGTGTGAGTGATTAAACTGTGTCTTATTCCCTCAAAAAGTTTCTTGTCTTCAGTCTTTGACATTCTAATGGAAACAAAACATAAAAACCCAGCAGCTGCATTATTTTAACATCACACTTAACCGTTTCATACTGATTGACACAGTAATCTGTGGTTACACCTCAGAGTGTCCTCTCTCACATGTTGCTCTCAGTCTCAACAAATACTCTCACAGTGTCTCTTTGTCCATTGGAATTCAGTGGAGCAGCAAATTGAAGGTGATGCCTGCTTAAAACCCTCCAGGAGAAACCCAGAAAAACCCACAGCTGTTTTATCATCAGGATTGATCAGATACTCTGCAATTGGATCATTACGTCTGATCGAATTTGCCGCTGTTTGTCTTTGCTGCTGGTGGGAAAGAACAGGGGTGAATTCCTATTAGCGGGTGTGTGTCGCTTTGCAAATAAGGTGTAATTGTAAGTCCCTGGATGAAAACTGGACCGATGTACATCCTCAAACACAGATGCATCCAGTTGAGATGTCAATGTTATTGTTAATCCACTTAAACCTGATTCGTTCAGTCCAAATATTTGATCGGAGGAAAACTAAATTGAGTCTAGGGCTTTTTTACACTGCAGTTTTCAGTGTAAATGTGTGTGTGTGTATTACTAATATGATAATAGGTCATATTCCATTTCATAAGTGCTCTGCCTCTAATTTGAAATACTTCTCCATCATAATGTAGGGTCTGTCAGTCGGAAGCACTTTCACATGAGGCAAACACATGAAGTCTAGGCTGAATTACAGCTTATGTGGTGCTCTACAATTTGTTTGTGTCTATACGTTATGTCAAGTTTGAATTTAATTCACATTTTGATGACTGAAAATGTCATTGACCCTGTTTAAAAACACTGGAAACCAGAACATGTTATTAACAGATACTAACACAAAAAGCACTGGGCTCTTCTAACACTAGAATGCATATTAATGTGCAGTTACATATTCATTATTATCATTTTTCAAATTTCATTTCACACTAGACCCAGGAGTTTCATTGTTATTAATTCCTGGTTTCATTGTGATGATGTCTTACAATCTGTTAACCATTTTTAAAATAATTAGACATCTGTCCGGATTTGGGGTTTGGTTCTCAGGAGCGCTTTATCAACAGGACATCTAATGGGTCACACTAACCAGAAAGCTTCATATTGAAACAATTAAAAAGAATCCTGTGCCACTAAAAACAGAAACTAATCAGGGACTTTGCTTTAAATTCACTCCGGACGCACATTTGGAAGTCCCTTTACGTTTCAGAAGCAGACCTCCTGAATGGACGGATGAGGCCAAATACACAATTGTCTCTTTTTGAAGCAGTTTGCCAGCTCATGTCTGTATCTGAAACACACACACACACACACACACACACACACACACACACACTGAGTGGGCCTGAACTGGCCTGGTGCACTAAATCAGGGCAGCATAGCAGGTGTTTGACTCTCATTCTTGATGATCCTCTTCTCTGGAAAGTGCTCTAGAACTCGTCATCTCACATGCTGCTTTATTTGAGTCGCTCTAAACAGAAAACTGCTGTAGTTTCATCCCGACATGGTGGGCAGCTGGAATGTGCTGTATAATTATTATGGCACTGACCACATGGATAGGATGATACTGTTATGTGATGTCTATGATGTATTATAAATAAGAGACCAACGTTTTGCCATTTTCATTTAATTAAACCCACTCTTGAAAATGGTTCTAAATAGTATTTAGAATAGCAGAGCCTTTTGGAAATAAATGGATTTATTTTTTACTTAATTAATTAATTTTAGATTCTAAATGCAATTCGGTGTAAAATAATCCTTTAGCTATAATGTTTTCTGAAGTTAACTAATATCATTACATAATCTGTGTATGAGAACCTTCTTTCTATAGTTTTATCAATATACATGTTTGCTGATTTCCCACGCCGATTCATTCTGTCTTTACTTTAGATCTGGACACACTCTAGTGCTCATGAATTGTGTTATTGTTATTGTTAACGTGTGAATGTTAAAGATCATACTCAATACAATAATAATAACAACAAAAACCACAGCAAATGCCATTGCATAATTATAAATAATTGGAAATACAAGAACAAATATATTTTTCTAATTAAGTAATTACACGTTTGGGGGATTTATGTAGTTATCAATTTTGAAGCGAGTCTGGTTTGTTCTACGTGAAATTTGCTGTCCTTATGCCATAGCATTTTATTTTGTTTTCCCTCATAATTTCAGATTAATCGAAGAGAATAAACACGTGTAACTTGTTCGGCGTGATCTGAATGATGATAATTATCGGTTGTAATACCGTCATTATTTTCGCTATTGTTGAAGAATCCCCGTGGTAGATTGCAAATGTCATTTGAAATACAAATTGCTTTAAATTGGACCATTTTGAGGACTGTGGATATCTAACAGGTATTGTTAAAGTGTGCTCGTCAGTCCATATCATCTGGGCATCGTGTTGGTGCCAATGCCATTTTTGTCCAATGTTCTAGACTTTTGCTCGAGGCTTTTCTGTTTTTAATGTATTTTATCATGACGGAATGTAAGTATACGTGTGGAGATTATGACCATTTTTATGAAAACTGGGGGAAAGCCAAACGCACAGACTGAGAAAGAGAGATAGAAATGAAAGGAGGATGTGGAGGTGTGAGGTTCAACGGGGAGTCGCACACAAACGGTACGAGCACGTCTCGTTCTCTTCTGCTTCATGGGAAATAAGCATTTTCTGTTTCTCGCCACATTTCTATTTGCATTTTATAGTTACACTTTATTTTAATGTGTCTTTATTACACTGTTATTATACACGTCTACGTAATATCAGGTAACCACAGGGATAGGGTTTGGTTTAAGGTTAGTTGCATGTAATGATACACAATTTATAATTATTACTATAGTAAATGCATGTAACATATGTAACAATGACACTGTGAAATAAAGTTACCAACTGTATTCATTGTCTTGAAGACGGATATACTTTCAGCTTGCCGTATTATACAATATCTCAAATGTTTTATTGAGTGGTGTCCTTTTGCTTGTGAAGCTCTCGTGAACAAAATATTTCTGAAAAATCTTCACATGTGGGAAAATGTTTCAATCAGGTCGTCTATTCTCCACATGCATCCACCAATTGTTTAATGTCACAGTTATCCAAACCGTGCCTCGAGTGAGTCTTCAGAATGCTGCGTGTTCTTTGAAAAGGTTTGACAGATAAATGTATATTATTGAACTAATATTGAAATCTAAGAACAGAATATGGCCCATGTTCAGTGTAATGACAACCAATGGTCTGCATAACTGTCGCAACGAGTTCCTAGACAGGTGGTAAAATAATTCATTATCAGAAATAATTAACATATGATTATTCAATTTTTAGTGGTCAGTGGTTTTTAATTTTTGCTTCGTTAATCCCAGGTTAAGAGTTGATACCTACTACAACCGCAAGAAATGTTTATAGGCTCTTTTTGTATTTAGAAATAGCCATTTTGAAGGGTTTATAACGCTTAATTAGATATAAATTTTGAGTTTATTCGAATCTTAATCTAAACTGTCATTGTGTGTTGTTGTTGTGATATTGTAGCTGTTGTCATAGAATAGTCTAAACTTAAAATAGTAGGCTAGTAAACGTGGGGAACACACAGTATATTTATCTGCTATTGTTGCTTTGTTTTCATGCTTTGAATATTTCTTTACTGTTTTCATCATTATTTGGTCTGTCACGTGGATTAATTAATCGCATTTAAGGCTCAACCAGTTAAAAAAAAATCTCACAACTGTGTTTTTTTTTTATTTTATTTTTTTACAATAACCATGCTATATAAACTAACGCACTGCAATATCAACCAAAATCAGATGTGAAAGGAGTTCACCAAATAACAGGAGCTGTTATCAACATCGACCTGTTTCTCAGATCCTCGCGCGCAATAATTCAACCCGCGCGCGCAGGCGAGTGATGCGAATCCGCGAGTGTTAAATACACAGCTAATTATGCGTATGAAAATTAAACAACAGTGTTATGCTAATTTAGCTGGTTTCAGCTGTGTCTTCAAGCACTCGAGACTAGCATTTTAACCAAATGAATCATCAAAGTAATTCATCTTTGCTTGGAGACACACATTTATACCTGTACTTAATCATATTTGTTAGGTGTTCAATTTTTTGTTTGTTCACGATGTCGTAAACAGCATAACATTTAGGGCCATGATAATTTTTTTTATTATATTATTTTTATATATGTCATATTACTTTGTTTGATTTTTACACGTGTTTATATTAAGGCAATGCATTGATGATGGTGATACTAATAATATAGGCTATTAATAATTCCATTATTGACACGAGAATAAATTATTACTAAAAGAAAACGTTTGTTCAGATATGTTAATGGTTGGTTTTAATGTGTAGTGTTGTTTTGTTTGTTAACTAATAGGCCTAACATTGTTGTCAAGACCAAATATAAAAATGATATTTTACATTGCTTATGTTAAATTTGGTGGTTTGAGCCTTACACATACGGCCTATGTGTCTTGGTCCATTCCCTAAATTTATACATTAGCATTACACAATAGAGTCACAGGTTGGTCTTATTTCTTGAGTTTATCAGGTCCGTCGGACCCGACCCTCAGATTGCCAATCCGCATCGCTCTTGGAGGGAGTGGACCAATCAGAGAGCACCTTGGATAAATATTCATGATTCCCTGATTCAAACCTTTGAGCGAGTTTGTGTGGATCCACAGCATCGTACCTAGACTTTTCACAGAGACAAACTACATTTTCTTATGAATGGAAAGTGAAAAA
Source organism: Meda fulgida (assembly GCA_030578275.1). Taxonomy (NCBI): domain Eukaryota; kingdom Metazoa; phylum Chordata; class Actinopteri; order Cypriniformes; family Leuciscidae; genus Meda; species Meda fulgida. The sequence continues at coordinate 31,601,804 of CM060624.1, forward strand.
ATCCGTTGAGCTTAAATTGGGATCCATCCTTCACTCAGATCATAGAAGAAAACAAAAAAGCAGGGAGAGAGAGAGCGAGAGAGCGAGAGACATGACCATGTCTACAATACCAGAGAGTCTAAACAGCCCAGTCTCAGGAAAGAGCGTGTTCATGGAATTTGGGCCACCAAGTCAGCAAATGTCGCCTTCATCCATGACCCACGGACATTACTCAATGCACTGTTTACACTCGTCCGGACACCCGCAGCACGACAGCGCATACAGCCCGGCTCCGTCCTTCCCGAGATCTCTGCCTTATCCATACGTCAACTCGGTCGGTAGCCATTCCTCCAGCCCGTACCTCAGCACCGTGCAGACTTACCCAAACAACTCGGCTTTGGCGCAGACGAGACTGGAGGACCCAGGTAAGAAATGCTGCGCGTATTTTGGTCTTCGCTGGTCGTTGCATTTGTCTGCGCTCTGCAAGAATGTTGGACTGGAGTAGCCCAGATGTGCTGTTATTAGGCTTGGTAATTATTTATTGCGTAATGCTATAAACAATGTATGCAATTAAGGCTAATTATACCTAAAGTGCCGCCTGTAAAACTTGTGCACAGTGATGTGAGCCGCACAGTTTGTGAGACACTTTCTTTTTCTTTCTCCCTCCCCAGCACCAGAGTCAGAGAAAAACACCGTGGTGGAAGGAGGAGAGGTGCGTTTCAACGGGAAAGGCAAAAAGATCCGCAAACCCCGAACCATCTACTCCAGTCTCCAGCTGCAGGCTCTGAACAGGAGGTTCCAGCAAACCCAGTATCTGGCTCTGCCGGAGAGAGCCGAGCTCGCCGCGTCACTGGGGCTCACGCAAACACAGGCATGTGCTTTTACGCGCTTTCAATCAAAGCATTTTTAGACTTTATGGCAACGAAGGCGAAATAGGCTATGTCACATGTATACTACACAACAATAAAACATTTTTTTAAATAAATTAATTTGATCTTCGCTTGTTATTTTTGAAATCGACTTTAATCACGCGTCTGTTTGAGAGAGAGATTTTAGAAGTTAATAATAGCGTTCTTTTCGAACTCGTTTCGATTACGCGCGATTCGATAAGAGAAACAGGTGTTGTCGCTCGCTCTGTTTGATTTGCCTTTCTTTCCTTTTTTTCTAGGTGAAGATCTGGTTTCAGAATAAACGCTCCAAGTTTAAGAAACTGATGAAGCAGGGCGGAGGAACAATAGACACAAACGCGTTGGCTAACGGGCGCGGACTGTCCACCGGATCTCCATCCATAGCGCCTGTCTGGAACTCAACCGCCACCGTCAAAACATCCACACCGACCTCTTATATTCCCAGTTACACCTCATGGTATCCCACAGCACACCAGGACACTATGCAGCAGCCGCAACTCATGTGAACCAGGACTGCTAAAACAACCCCGCCCCTCTATCCACCAATGGCCCAGTTCAGGGGACCCGACACAGGCCAGTCACTCTGCGGCCTTACACACACTGGCACTCCGCAGCCCAGACCAGATGTGATCCGGGGACACTCTCACACCGCTGACACACACTGGCCGGCGTGGACTGAACGAGAGCCGTCTCTGCACCGGAGAGGAAACAAGTCTCTTTTTCAATTGAAGGGAATGGCTGGAAAGTGGGTCAAATCAAAGCTGCTACTCTCTCACTTTCAGTGATTTTTTGTTGTGTAAAAAAAAAAAAAAAAAAAAAAAAAAAAAGATGAAACTGTACCCTAGTCAGAAATGTATTTCGTTTTCTTCAAAATGTGTAACTTCCCAATAAGAAAATCGGAATTATCCACAACACGGGCTGTGAGATCAACATGAGCATCACATTTTCCTAAATCTCACGCGAGATTCGGTCGCTTCAGGCTTCGTCATGGCGCGGTGAATGTGTAAAAACTGGGATAAATCACACCGTGAGCAAGTATGATTTTCCCCATTTTAAAGGGAACAAAGAAATCTTTAAACAAAGTTATTTTGTATGTATGGCGTTTTGTGTTTATTTAAATATAACTTATTTAGAATTTGTTTTGTTATCTGTTTGTATGTTTTATTTAAAACAAATGTTCTTTAAATTATGATGTGAGGCTGCACTATAAAACAGAGACACTTCCTCGGATTTGAACCCAATTTGTAAAGCCGAGTGTTTTTTTGGATCAGATAAACGCGTCTATCATCACCGTCAGATGGGAAGTGTTGACAGCTCTAATGTACAGAAATAGTCGTTTTCGTTGTGTGCTGAATAATTTGTGCAAAAGGATCTAAACATAATTGTGTTGATTAAAATTCATGTGTTTTTCCGTTTCACATTGAGAAAAAAAATAGTTTTATAGCTTACCGGTCATATTAATTTATTGTTTTGTTTCATGGAGTCTTGTATAATGTGTAAACTCGAACAGTAAAAATCTGTTTATGAAAGAAGCTACAAAATGTCATCGCAGCGTTTATTGATTTGTCAAAAATGAATGAAACTCAGGCAACTGATGACGCAACTGAATACCACGAATTCATGCAATATATGAAAACCTACTTTGCACTGAAAGAGGAAGAGAAAATATTTCAATATTTACCCAACCTATTTTAAATATCCAAAAGGATTAGTTGCCAACAGACGGCGCAGAAAAAGCATTTTGATAAAAAATTAAAAAATGAATAGCATTACGCAATTCAGACCGTGCAGATATTAGCGTAAACCTGTACAAAAATCTTTAAAAAAATGATTCTAGAATTTGTCTTTTCAAAACACCTCTAGCTTTTCCTTGCAATCTGAACCAGCGATTAATCTTGAGGTGGTTTGTGTAACACAGTAATTCCTCCGACAATAAAGGCACTTGTTTCTTTTCACTTTCGTTTATCCGCTATAAGCTCTGTTCTGCTCTTGTGTGGCTGCTCTGATGGCCGTGTGTTAAGTGAATAATCGGGCAGGTGCCGCTCATAGAGGGCCAGATGAAGAAAGCCTGGCTCTGGAGGAGGGGGATGCAGATAGGGATGACATGTTCAGCATCTCTTTTGTGTGGGGCTGATGGTTTAACTGCGCATTTTAAGAAAATTCTGATGCAGATAGATGCCGGCAAGAAACAAAACAAAGGATATTCCCAGTAAGATCTTTAGCTCTTTATTAGGTGGATTCTTTCGATTCTAACCCTTGACATTGTGATTTAATTAAGTTAATTATTATTATTGATATGATTTTAATGAAGAATGATTTTAAATAAATGAGATTCAAACACATTATAATTCATATAAATAAAATAAATAAATAAAAGAAATATTAGGAATTAATGAAACCTTGCCTCTGCTGAGAGTTGGGGTTTCAGTGCGGGGGGTGCAGCAATTATTGTGACAAATTTTGACAGTCTTCATGTGTGGTCTTTAAAAAAGTGGCCTGGTCAAAGCAGGAAATGGCCCGCGCGCTCTGATCACAAGCTCGCTTCTCTTTGACTCCATTAATAAGACTTATTCAATTTGATAACACTGCAAATAAAAAAAAAATACATTACATAGGCCTACGGTTATTATTATTATTATTATTATTTTGTAATATGTTGTTGTTATCTTTGTTTATGCCATATAGTTGCTATTATTCTTGTGACACTTTATTTGGTAACACTTTATTTTACAGTGGCCTTGTTACATATGTTACATGTAGGCTGCTTACCATAGTAATAAAAAGTTAATTATGCATAATTACATGCAACTAACCCTCAACCAAATCCTAATCCTACCCTAACCCTATAGTTAGTACATGTAGTTAATTAATGTTACACAGTACATAAATATATAATTACATTGTAACAATGACACCGTAAAAAAGTCAGATAAGTAGCCTACTGAGTAATATTAATTATATTTATTTACCTTACGGTTATGGTTAGAGTTTGGTTTAGGGTTAGTTACTTGTAATTATGCATACTTTACTGTTATTACTATAGAAAGTACATGTAACGTGTAACTATGTCGCCTTAAAATAAAGCGTTACCACTATTATTTACAGTCTCTGCCGTGGAATCATGGTTCATAATGTTTATTATTATGTTTTTGATAGAGTGTCTATTTTACTGGTTTCCAAACTAAATCTCATCTATTTTTTTCGGTAACACTTTATTTTACAGAGTTACATAATGTTACATGTAGTTACTATAGCAATAACTATAAATTATGCATATTTACATGCAACTAAAGATAAACCAAACCCGATTCCTAACCCAAGTAAGTACATGTAGTTACTTAATATTACTTAGTACGTAAATGTGTAATAGAGTGCAACAAAGACACGTTAAAATAATGTGTGACCTTTTTGTGTAACAAAGTGTAACAAACAAATAATTGTAGGCTATCTTATGCCCGACAAGTGTCTGGCAATCTCTGACAAAAAAAAAAAAATACAAATTTAAAATATTTCTTAATTTTTTTTCTAAACATATCAAAATACAGAACTGTTGTGAAGGAATAAAAGAAGAAGCCGTGCTGTTCTGTCTCTTTCTCCGACATGCAGCTGTGGAGCAGAGAGGGTCAGCGTTATTTCACTCTATTCTCCTCTTGATTACGCGCCGGGCCCATCAAACCAGACATAATTACAGTCATTCCCTCCTTACTTATTCTAATGCAGCTTCCCATCTACGGGATAATTATGAGCAATTTTTTTTCGCACGTGGAATCTTTTGTTAACAAAAGAGATAGAGTACTGAAAGAAAATTTGCTGTGCGATGGGGGGAGAAAAAAAAGAAAAGGAAAAAAGAGAGAGTGAAATAGGTGCGCAGCGGTAGTTATAAGTAAGGCTGGCAAATTGCTTGCAGGTGTATACCGAGAGATTTGTCAATGGGAAGAGGGATCAAAATGAGCAAAAGCACAATGTCGGAGTGATGAAGGCAGAGGTGAAATTATAGAACAAGGGCTGCTTTATTTTCGAATGGATTCGATAGACAAACCATCTCGCAATTTCAGACTTTATTAACGTTAGCCTGATTCAAAAGCAGCAAATGGTGTAGCTACACATTGTTTTCTCTAGACCACCGAAAAAGATCTTTCAGCCAGCAACACATTCGTTCAAATCAACCAATTCGCTTATAGTAACAAGGTTTTTTTTTTTTTTAAATTAATGTTACTGTTTATAAATACGGCGGGATTTCTAAATGTCTTAAATGCATGCAAAAGTACGATAAATCTTAATTTCAAACCACATCGTTTATACCATAATACCTCACAATACGCATAATAATGCATGCAAATTCCCCCCAAAATAAGCAAATAAAATGTAGCCTATATATAGAATGCATGCGCATCTCTTACCTTAACGTATATTAAAGGAGAACAGCGTATTTAAGATGTCTAATCTCGCTGTTGAGAGACAGGGAAGAATGTGAAAAGAGCATCCAGAAGTCATGGCACGGGTTCCGGCTCTTTGGGTCCCAGAATCTGCTCCTCTAGCGGGGCTCTGAGCTGACAGACGCTCTCCGAGCAGGAATGAAAAATCCTGCTTTATTTTCCCTCTTTATAGCTGATGGAAAAAAATTGCTGATTATTAGCATAAATGTTTACTCCTCATTACGCTGATGACATTGTGCACTCGAGATCTTGGTAATCTTTGGGAAAATTATGAGTAATTTTTAAAAATTTAAAGCAGCAGTTACCATGCAATTCAGGCTAATTTTGCGTAGGCTCCAAACGGATATAATTATCGCGCGAGTCAAGATGTTATGCTAAAAACTATGCATTGATATTACCATTTATTATGTACATACAACTTTGACAATGTTGATGCTTGAAATAGCTGGAAATTGTCTTGCGCAAAAATTACAGTCCATATTAGGACATCTAAAATTGCGAAGAATTATATAGTAATTGCAGGCTTTCAGATCGGGGAGCCAGAATGCTCAACTGGAGCAATTGTGGATAAAATTACAGATCAGAGTATAAATTAGGGATGGGGTATGGCATTTTTCAAGTTGTCTACAGGATTCCGGAAGTGTCTAAACCCACATCATTGCTAATCTTTCAGAGAGAAAGGCTTGCAGACAGAGCATGTGTCGCAGACAGATCCAATACAAGTTTGCATTCGTTTGCATTTGCAAGGTGTGACACTTGTCCATTCCGAGAGACCGAATCAATGTTAACACGGACTCTGGCTATTTTTGCCAGATATACCGAGACAGCAAAAATACAGGCTGACAGAAAGAAGTGCAAACACGGTTGGTGCATGTGCTTAAGAGTCTGGCTTCTTCTACGTTTGGAATAAGAGTTCACATGAATTGATGTGCTATTTCATTCTTCTTGATCGGGTTAAGCTTGTCTCAAGGGACGGCGCGCGTAAACTGTTCTGCATTTACACTGAGACGCGTATTAGGCCTTTACCGCTCTTGGTTAAACATATTCCCGTGTCCTGTCGTGTTTATTCTGCTGAACGGATCTTGTGTATCTCAGCGGGACACATTTCAGGACGGGCGTATAGCCCGGGGTGACACCATAATATCTTGTAATGTGGCAATCACTGACAGGATACATCCTCGTTACATCTGTCTGCTTTAGCTTTTCAACCCTCAAATAAACAAATTAATGTAACACGAAAAGCAACCCGCAATAGGCCGACCATAGCCTATATTATTTAAAAATGAACAATGGACATCAAGCCACGTGTGGTTCAAACATTTATCTTTTCATTTGAGAAGTAAACTACACTGTAAAAAAAAATATATTACAAATAGTACAAAATGTTTTCTTTTGTCAAATCATCTTAGATAATGTGTGTGGTTCAGATAACATAATATTTTGAGTTTCTGTTGATTAAACCTATCTCCTTCATTGTCCTTCATGTCCTCATTTTTTATTTCAATGAACTTAAAATGTTTAAGTTAAACCAACAATAATTTTTACAGTGCAGCTGTGAAACTTGTCATACATAATTAATAACATGACACTGTGATGACTTCATTCATGGTTTAACAGCGTCTCAGCATGCTCTTATTACAAGTGAGAATGAATTTATCGCTGCCACTGTAAAAAATATATGATCAATAAGTTATGGCAACATATTTTTACATTGCTTTAACTCATCAAAATAGGTTAAGCAATTTTCAATATTTGCATAAGTTAGCCTATATAAAATTCAACTAATTTCTGTCAGTTTAATGTAATTTAAGTTGACATGACTTAAACATCCAAGTAGATTGTAGATTGTAAAAAAGTAAGGCAGCAACGTTGATTTTACTTAAAATTTTATTTGAGCAATTAAACCTTTTGATTTGAATGAGTTGCATTAAATGTGCATGCATCATTGCAGTGCCAGTTTGAGCATGTTGCATTATTCAGATTCCACTGAACGTATTCGAAATTTTATTTTATATGAAGCTTCTAAACAAATTAACAAGTTGTCCTTTGTTATATGTCATGGAAAATTGATCTACACGCAGCCGAGACCTTATTACAAAGGCCATGTATTGTGCGTGGGGTGGTAGAAGTTGTGAGAAATGTTTCCATGTTGTTTAGCTCGGGGCATTTGTGAGCCTGCTTTTTTTTTTTTTTTTTTTGGCCGCGCTGACTTCATAAAATGTCTGCAGCACAGAGCTGTGACTCCAGAGAGTCTGAACCCAGCCGAACGCCTTCATGCCGGGGCGTGTTTGCGCGCTCATTCCCAGCCCGAGGCTCTGTAGCGCGCCTCGCTTCTGTCGGGATCCCAGAGCCTTTGTCTTCAAGTTTTATGTCTCCGAGATGTTTAGGGAATGTCAGACCAGTAGCCTTTGGTTAATAAAAAAAAACAAAAAACAAAAAAAAAGGAAAAAGAACAGTGCTCCTGTTATTTTTGAACCCGAAAAAGTTGCATGAACCCACTTGACCTACTTACAGATCAAGCTAGACACACCTGTCACGTTAGTCAACAAAGGTGAATTTGTGGGTTTTGTGTGAAACTTTTACAAGACGTTGCATACCGTCTCCAGCCAGACTTATTAAAGACTAGAGACTCAACTGGCGCCGAAGCAAAAAGAGGGAGGCGTGGACAGATCTACGAAAAAAACAACAACATACCAACAGTGAACTAAAGAGAAAACATTCGAAATCCCCAATGAATTGATACAAATACAATGCATTCACAAGAAACGTTTTATTTAAATAAGTCTGATTCATTATAGTGTTAGAAATGCTCATTCGGATTTCAAAATAAATAAAACAAAGTACTCCAGAAAAAAAAAAATCCTTTTACATGTGAACATGGCTTTAGGACAATCAGTAGTGTTTTTCATTAGTGTTTTGTCCTTTTGTATTATTAAAAACAGTGAGAACCCTCTATGAGAATCTATAGGAATGACAACAGCGGTGGAACACACGTGCAGACACCAAAACTTACCTTACGTACTAAATATAAATGAACAAAAGTCTGAAATTAAAGACAGGCGCATGAAAGACATTTACGGTGGGAAAGGACAGTTAAGTTATTTTTTAAAAGGCACCAAAACCGCTTCAGGTTGTGCTACATGTGCTCTTACACCCTGCTGCATTAATATTCACTCCAATAATGTCCGCGTGAGATCTCTAGGCTTTGGATAATAGTTCACTGAACAACTGGTTTTAATCCATTGATGTACCACCCATAGAACAAAATAAATAAATACAAAAATAATTGTATATGTTTGATTCTTTAGTGTCTGCTTGTTGACGAAATTGCATGAAGAGAAACAGTGTTACGCCCAAAACGCACTGGCAATGATCAACGTGGCAAAGGTGAGGAGGTCTCACCCTGTGGGGGGAAAAAAACAGGCCTGAAAGTCATTTGTCGCAAGTTCACAAAATTATTTTTCCCCAGTCAGTCGAGTCAAAATATGGTCCCTGCGCTGAGAGTTGTGTTGTGGTGGTGTGGCTGTAGATGGGCCGCAGAGTTCGTGGACGAGTACCAGTAGTTCGTCAGAAAGGAAGGGGTGGCAGTGTTCGGGGGGCTGTTGCTCTGGGACAAAGCCCCCGTGTTCACCGGGTTCATTCTCTGGCTGTGCGCGAAGTCCCAGGCCGTGTTGAGCGGCGGTGAGTGGAGAGGTGGAGACTCACTGGATGCCACGTGCTGATCGGGTGGGATTTCTCCACTTTTCCACAACTTTTTGAACTTCGAACGACGGTTTTGGAACCAGATTTTTACCTGGAAAACAAGCAAACTATTCAGTATCTAGAGTAGCATTAAACCATGTCGAGTCAAGTCATCTTTATTTATGTAGCGCTTTATACAATACCAATGTTCTGCTGAATCATGTTCTATATAAAACAGAGACATGCACCCATATACTATATAAACACAACATTTTATCATAGGCATATTATATAAACAAACTTTTATGTTAGATGCGATTAATCGCGATTAATCGATTTGACAGCACTTACATGCTTTACGATTTACAATTATATATATATACATATATCAACAATATATATATATATTATTGTTTTCGTAACACATTACAATACGGTTACAATAAGTTAACATGAACTAATAATGAACTGCACTTATATATAATTTCTTAATCTTTGTTAATGTTAATTTCAACAAACTAATACTTTCATTAAAATCTTGCTAACATTAGTATGCACTGTGAACTAACATGAACAAACAATGAACAGCTGTATTTTTATTACCAAACATTAAAAAAGATTAACAAATAATTAACTACTGTTAACGAATGAACGTTATTGTAAAGTGCGGTTGTTTTCATTATAGGCGGCCATGTGACGTTTCAACCCTAACCCTTGAATAATCACTCACACACACAATGTTCGCTTCAATGTTAAATTATATAGGAATTAAGGAGTGTTATTAGGAGTTAAAAGTTGATTTTAGTGTTGCTGTTATTATTGAATCCCAATTGTGTTAGAGATTAATAAGCATGTATTATATTAAACAAAATCCTAATTAAAGCGTATTTGCAGTCTGGTGTTGTATGTATATGTGGAAAGCCTGTGTATACCTGTGTTTGCGTGAGTCCCAGTGATGCTGCGAGCTCGGCTCTCTCCGGCAGAGCCAGATACTGAGTCTTCTGAAACCTCCTCTGCAGGGCCGCCAGCTGGAAACTCGAGTAAATAGTTCGCGGTTTTCGGATTTTCTTTGGCTTTCCATTAACCATTCGAATTTCAGGTTCACTTTCTTCTTTTTCTAGGAGAGAAAACAAACAATACAAAACGTCTAAATGATCTGAATTCAAAATAAAACTTTCATGCAATGCAATAACAAACACGTTTTATGTTTCAAATATTATTAGCATTAATTACATGCACGCGCAGTTAAAAGCAGCTCTACGAAATCATGATTTATTTATCAATAAACGTGTTTTCCTTCACTGATACTCAGTAAATAAATAGTAAGATTTCCATTTTGATTTTACAGCGCTTTTACAGCGCTTTACAGCGCCACAAGAGAGAGATATTTACCAGCATCTGCAGGAGATGGAGAGGAGCAGGGGCCGTACGCGCCGTAGGGGCCAAACGCGTTGCCGAAGCCCAGTTCATATGATTTGCTGTTGTACTGGACGCTGTTCATGCTGGTGTTCTGGTATTGGTAAGAGCTGATCTGGTCGTATGGAGAGCCCGCACACTGCTGGTTATTATTATAGTAGCTGCTGTCTGTAGCGGTGGAGACCGGGAGAGTCGGGGATTCCTGGGATTTGTGCAGACTGTGGTAACTGCTGGAGGTAATCTGGTTTGAATGCATATCTGTATTTAGGCTGTCAAAAACTCCGGTTATGTTTTTCATAACGCAAAGAAAAAAACTTAAACGCACGTCCAACGAAAGAACAAACCCATAAAAAAAACCCTTCTAAAGGCGCACAAAACTTAAAAGGTTTTCTGAGTTAAGTTACATTCCCCTCTGGAAGAAAACAAACGCAGACGCCGCGACGCAAAGCAGAACTGTGATTGTGTGTCAGCAGAGATGCGGGAGGACGGACATTTATCGCGCGTCATGGGGGAGGATGAACCTGTGCGCACGAAGCAGCCAATCAATGCGGGATACACACAGCTCATATATGCATGACATGTGTGCATCCTGTTTGGTGATGGTCAACTGCAACACTTTATACTACATGAAAACACATTTTGCTATGACCTTTCTTAAAAACACATTGACAACATGTATTATAGCCCGCTTTACCAATCATTGGCGTGATCATATTAAAATAGCTACGAAACCTTCATATATTTTACGCAGGTCCTTATTCTAAATACACGGGGTTCTTCTGCACATCAGTATAACCTAGAATGTTTGTTGATTTATTAATAAAAGGTTTAACAACACGGTAGCACGATGTGCTGCGCTTCAGGAACTTTTACAGATAACTTTAACGCGCAAAACCTGTAATAGCCTGAAAAGCAAGTACCATGGAAGTCCTCTTTTTGCAATGGTTCTTCTTAAAACGGAGTTGATTTCAACCCAGCAATTAGACTTTTGACTTCAGATTTATTTAGGTCTTAAACAACACCGAGGAGCCGCTCTTTTCGGCATGGCACCCTGACCTGCTGCGACACCTGTCGGTGAAAACAAAACCACATTTTTCTGCATGCGGTTAGGGCACTGACGTCATCTTATTAAAACTGGGGGGGGGGGGGGGGGGGGGGGGGTGCACAAGAGGGGGCGGAAATTAATAGAGAATCGTATGTTGTATTTATATGTAAAACTGCAGACATCCAAAATCATTTAAAGTTCAGTAAGCTTTAAAATCTGCAATAAACAGTGATACCTTATTTTCTTTTAATGGCATTTATTCACTGCTGTAAATAAGAACAGTCAAATTCAATTTGTATTAACCTTTCACTTTTCAGAAGTGAAAAACTGTAATAAATACAATTATCCAATCTGTGAACAGAGTAAAACCCACAAAAATAATAAAACTCAACATTAGGTTATAGAAACTTTACAAATCCTCACATTCTTACATAGGCAAAAAGAAATAAATAGAACAGCCTGATTTATACAAATACAGAAGTATATTATTCATATAATAAATACATAATTAATATAACTTTATTAATTAAATACAATAATAATAACTTGTATCCACATCCTATTAAATTTGCATAGCAGTTGCAGTAATTTGCATGGATGAATAGACACGATCTAAATATGCCAAGGCTAATTAACTTTGTGCATATCATATCCATACTCTGTTAGATAGCTCATTTTTCAAAAGGTATACCTTTAGTTTAACTAAATGTAAATTATATGAATCTTATAAAAACATTTTAGAATATCTTAATTAGTCCAGTGTTATTTTAGTAGTATTTATTTATATACAGGCTATTATACATTTTTGTCATATTTTATTTACGTTGCTATTTATATTTATATTTTTTATTTGGGAATGTTTCTGGATGTCCTGACGTTTTGTCACTAACTTCTGTCAATTCTATCTAGAAAACACACACTAAATTTAATTTGAGACGCATATTGTTCACTTTGCTTGACACAAAATTCAAGAAATTAGCCAGATTGTTTCACACAACATTGCAAAACTACAAGATAATTGAAGAAAAACACCATCTGTTTTATGTTGCAGACAGAAAGAAACTCAACATCAAATATCTTCATAATCTCAGATAATATATTATGATATATATTATCGATATATATTATATAGATATAATATATTATCATATATTATGATATATTATCCATAACAGACAGTTGCATGTCCGGGTTGCAAATTGTGCATACACCAAGATTGCACAATATGGTCAATTTCGAAGTGTTTAAATCCAAACAAACAATATTTGTAGATTCTCCTCTACTCCTGTATTGTTTTGTGCTTGCACAGCGTCATGCACGAGACTCTGATCGAAGGCGCCGGCGCTGCTGGTTCCGTGGCGCGCAGTTCGTTTATTAGCTCGCAATCATTTTTTATCGATTTATGAAGTCATTATCGAGTCATGCTGTACGACACTTAAGCCCCTTTCACACAGCGCTTTGAACCCGGCAAATTGCCAGAACGCCTTCTGTGTGAACGCAAACTCGACGCGGGATTTATCCGGGATCGATGCCGGGTTGGGGACCTAGTAACATTGCCGTGTTCAGTCCCGGAACGCGCGCTGTGTGAACAAAAGCCGTAATAATGCCGTGTCTTAGTGATGACGCTGAAGCCGGGATCCTTCGCCAGCTGTGAAATGGTACGTAAAGCGCAAGTTTATGGTCGAATCAGAGAAAACATGCAGAAGCGTGGTTTCACGAGAGAGAGATCGCAGCTCATAAGCAAACTTAAGACGCTGCTGAGATTACAAGTCACATCGATGTCACGTGTCTTCACGGGATTTTTACGGGTTGTGTGTGAACGCACTCTCTGATTCCGGAAAATCACTGGCAGTGTGAATGAACCAAAATCAAACGAACCCGGGTCAAATCCCGGGTCACTTTATCCGTGTATTTTCCGGAATCTCTGTGTGAAAGGGGCTTTATTAAAGAGTATTCGTTCTCAAGTCAAAGTTAATCAATTTTCTTCATTTATTAGAAATCTTTAAATTCGCGTTCAGTCCTCAAGACCTCCACCTCTGATATTTACAGCTTTTAAAGTGTGGAACGTGAATACGATTTGCTTCGGCATCTGGCTTGCAATATCACTTGCGTATCGGACGAAAAAAGTCACAACGAAAGAATACCCTGATTGGATTGTTAGGCCTACATTCATTCAGCCACAGAGCATTGTAATGACATCGAACCTAGGCTGCGTTTCTCGATAACGTTGTCTCTTAGCGCGCTACGAAGACTCTTAAGGTATAACTTAACTAAATGTATACAATTTCTAGGCGAGCTCCCCGAACCATACCTTAGGAAGCTGTTTAAGATAAACCTTCTTACGTGTGACGTCACCAGGTGCTGTCCGTGGCGATGGTGCTGCATTGGTTGAGAATCAATCATTCTCTCGTGCAGGGGCTGCTTCACTGCGTTATGTGAGAAAGCTGTGTTCTTTATAAAAAAAAAATCACTTCAGAAATAGTGGAAATTACATTTTTCAGGACTCATGGGATATTACAAAAAATAATCCAAACAAAGCCACTAATAGCGTAGCCTACATATTTTAAAAGTATAGCCTATCATGCATTGCTGCTACAATAACGGCCCATTTCAAATGTTTACGTGCTTTCTTTTTTCTCATTTTTGTTGGCAGAGGTTTAGCTTTGATGAAATATTGTTCTTGTAAATACTTTCAGCATTTCAGTAATACAAGTATTGTAAGTACGGTGCTCGGCAGTGATCAAAAAGGATTTAAACAGTGAAGTTTGAAGTGATCTCTTCTTGTAAACCTAAAGAATTGGATTAGGACGGCAATTCAATTACCACACCCACACGACTTTAGTCAAAAAAAAAAAAACAGTACGCTAGGTAATTTGGCCGGGGAAAACACTGATATTCTGGATTCGGACGGCAATAAAATCACCGACTAACACCCATGTTGAAAATACAGTACGAGTCCGACCCCATAAGAAACAATTAGCGTCCGAATAGGACTTATCTCACAGTATATGCTTTCACTGGCCTTGTTGCAAAGCTTTGAAAGCGCTCCGCAGACGGCGCCGTCTTTTAGAACAACTATTCGCTGTATCGCTGCTAAAGTTTGAGCAAACTCCCCACCACAATCATTCCCTTTTAAATAGACTCCCTAAATGTACCTTTGGTTAATATAAATAAAAAGCTAACAACAGTGTAATTACAATTTTATTCTGTGTATGAAAACACTTGAATTAGCCTAATTGAACATGGGTGTATCAACTGCAGAATTATATTCTTAAAGACTGAGATGTATGTAAAGAAGTTTTTTGCAGTGGTGGCCACCTGTTAGATAAAGCTAAGAGTGCAGACCAACCTTCCGAACGAAGAATGACTTACAGAAGGTATACTTAACTAGGCCTAAGAACGTTTCGGGAAACACGTAGGCCTATTAACGATAAGGTACATCTTAAGGTGTAACTTAAGAACGAGTAGCGTCAAACTCAGTTTTCAGGCCTGTGTCCCCATGGCCCCTCCCCTGTCTACGCCACTGATTAGGCTAAACCGTATCCTCTTATCATTTTAGACAAATGGGTTTATCATTGATTGAGAGTATTTGGCTAAATAAAGTGTCTAGCTCATATAACTTAGGCCTAGAAGAAGCAAAGTTAAATTCAAATATGTCCGTCAGTAAAGACGTGAATTTACCGAAATGCATCGTAAAGACGCAGACTAGCCAGTCACATGAAGGACAACCGCAAAAACATTCAGCGTCTTATCTTATCTGTTAAATTATTAACCCGGTTCCACAGACGAGGCTTAAGCCTAGTCCCAGACTAAAATGCACGTTTGAGCTGTTTTAACTGAAAGCAACTTGCACTGGCTGAACCGACCGTCTGCTAGCGGCCTCACGTCACCAAGGTCAGATAAATCTCATCACATAGAGCCTCTTTCACCTAGATAACATCATATAGCAACCAGGCTGCATATAGAGACTGTGTCAGGTAAAAAAAAAAATTAATTGATGTTCAACAAATAAAAAACAGATATAATACAGATGAGCAAATGATAAAGTTTGGGTTGCTGAATATTCGATCCCTTACTTCAAAATCGCTCATAGTTAATGATATGATTTCAGATTATAATCTAGATGTGCTGTGTTTAACAGAAACCTGGCGAAAACCAAACGATTACATTACTTTAAATGAGTCAACCCCACAAGATTACTGTTATAAACATGAACCTCGTCTAAAACGCAAAGGGGGAGGTGTTGCTGTAATTTATAGTAACATTTTCAAAACCACTAAGAAATCTATTTTAAAATATACTTCTTTTGAAGTGTTGGTGCTTAATGTAAAAATATATAGTGTAAACGATAAATCGGCTACTGTATACAGGCCACCAGGGCATCATAAAGATTTTATCAAAGAATTTGCGGACTTTCTATCAGAATTAGTATTGGCTAACGATAAAGCACTAATTGTTGGTGATTTTAATATACATGTAGATAATGAAAAAGATGCATTGGGATTGGCACTTAAAGACATTGTAAACTCAGTTGGAATTAGACAACACGTGTCAGGACCCACTCATTGTCGTAATCATACCCTAGATCTAATATTATCACATGGAATAGATGTTGATGCCGTTGAAATTCTGCAGCAGAGCGATGACATCTCAGTTCATTATCTAGTCTCATGTAAATTACATTTAGTCAAGGCTGCAAAGCCGACTCCGTGTTATAAATATGTTAGACCTGTAACTTCTGCCACTAAAGATTGCTTTATCAATAATCTTCCTAATCAGTTTCATCATCTCAGCATCCCGGATAGCTTAGAAGAACTCGATATTGCAACAAAAACTTTTAACTCTCTCTTTTCCAGCACTTTAGACGCAGTTGCTCCGTTGCGCTTAAAGAAGATTAAAGAAAATGGTCCAACGCCGTGGTACAACGAGCACACTCAGGCCCTTAAGAGAGCAGCCAGAAAAATGGAGCGCAACTGGAAGAAAACAAAACTAGAGGTATTTCGGATTTCATGGAAAGAGAGCTCGATTGCATACAGAGAGGCTTTAAAAGCTGCTAGATCTGCTTATTTTTCAACCCTATTAAAAGAAAATAAACATAATCCTAGGTATTTATTTGAAACTGGCTAAACTAACGAAAAAGAAAGCTTCAAACACAGAAGTTTCCGGTCAACACAGTAATGACTTTATGAACTTCTTCACTTATAAGATTGATAATATCAGGGACAAAATTATAACTATGCAACCGTCTACTACCGTATTGCATCAGGGAGTGCATTGTAGTGTCCCTAAGGAAATTTTTTATTCATTTGTTGCTATAGGAGAGGAAGAATTCTGCAAACTCGATAATTCATCTAAATCTACAACTTGTATGTTAGACCCTATACTGACTAAGCTATTGAAAGAGATGCTTCCAGAGATCATAGATCCTCTTTTGTAATATCATTAATTCGTCTTTGTCTCTAGGATACGTACCAAAAACCTTTAAGCTGGCTATGATAAAAACCGCTTGGTTGTAGCTCTCTATTACTGTTACTTGATCTTAGTGCTGCATTTGACACAATTGACCACAACATTCTTTTAAATAGACTAGAAAACTATGTTGGCATTAGTGGAATTGCACTAGCATGGTTTAAATCATACTTATCTGACCGTTATCAGTTTGTTGCAGTAAATGAAGAGATGTCTTATCGATCACAAATTCAGTATGGCGTACCACAAGGCTCAGTACTGGGACCGCTGCTGTTCACTCTGTACATGCTACCATTAGGAGATATCATTAGGAAACATGGAAACATGGAAACAGCTTTCACTGTTATGCCGATGATACTCAGCTGTATATTTCTTCAAAACCTAACGAAACTTACCAATTCACAAAATTAACGGAATGCATAGCTGATATAAAAAATGGATAACTAGTAATTTCCTACTACTAAACTCTGAAAAAACAGAGATTCTAATTATTGGACAAAAAACTTTCACACGTAATAACCTAGAATACTGTCTAACACTTGATGGCTGCTCTGTTAAGTCTTCGTCGTCGGTAAGGAACCTGGGTGTGCTCTTTGATAGCAATCTTTCATTTGAAAGTCACGTGTCTAGTATCTGTAAAACCGCATTTTTCCATCTTAAAAATATATCTAAATTACGACATATGCTCCCATTAACAAATGCGGAACAATTAGTTCATGCTTTCATGACATCAAGACTAGATTATTGTAATGCTCTACTGGGTGGTTGCCCTGCACGCTTAATAAATAAACTACAGCTGGTCCAAAACGCTGCAGCTCGAGTTCTTACTAGAACCAGGAAATATGACCATATTAGCCCGGTTCTGTCAACACTGCATTGGCTGCCTATTAAACATCGTATAAATTTTAAAATATTGTTGATTACTTACAAAGCACTAAATGGTTTAGCTCCACAGTACTTGAGCGAGCTCTTAACGCATTATAGTCCTTCACGTCTATTGCAATCTCAAAATTTGGGCCAGTTGATAATACCTAGAATATCCAAAACGACTGCTGGCGGTAGATCCTTTTCCTATTTAGCACCAAAACTTTGGAACAGTCTTCCTACCATTGTCCGGGTCAGCCGGAACTGGGAACACTTCCCTTAAATCCTGATGTACTCGTTACATCATGAGAAGAATGGCATCTACGCTAATTTTAGTGTCTTTGTTTATCCCGAGGTTTTCCCGCAGCCTGCCGGATCCAGGCCGTATCCAGATCTGACTAGGAGCTTTGCCTGGACCCGATGACAATGCAGTGCTGAAGTGCCAACTAGCCTCTCCCTATGGAGGATCCCTTTCCCACTGTACAGATAAAACGTTGTGATTCCGGTTCGCGTACCCACCCCAAAGTGATAAAATAAAACAAAATTCTGTATCAAATTACAGTTACTGTAAATCCGGCCTCTAGTTCATAAACGCCAGAGGAGAACTGGCCCCCGACTGAGCCTGGGTTCTCCCAAGGTTTTTTTTTTCTCTCCATTAAGTCACCTGATGGAGTTTTAGGACGCCTGTAGGTCACTTGATGGAGTTTTTCGGTTCCTTGCCACTGTTGCCTTTGGCTTGCTCAGTTGGAGATATTCAAATTAATTAACCAAGCATTAATGCCATTGATCAGCCCTACCAAACGTGGATGTTTTTTCCACTAAGAAACAAACATTGTTATGTTATTTGATTGATATTGTGAAGCTGCTTTGATGCAATTTATATTGTGAAATGCGCTATATAAATACACTTGACTTGACTTGACTTGACTGACATATCTTAAATATGTCTATATCAGTTCCATTGTTTTGTATCAAGATGAACACCAGTAATGTTTTATTTTTATTTTTATAAAAGCTATAAATGTCCTAAGGCCGTATCCTGGCTTAATCTAAGACCTGTCTGTGAAATCAGGCCTAAATTAACTAACTAATTCAATACACTTATTTTAATTCGGTTTATGAATACAATAAAAAAAGCAGCAAAAACCACGAAGATCTTAAACTGTGGTTGTTGATTGTTGCAGACAGACACTGTATTAAATGCGATGCAATAGAATGCCATTTGGGGAAATTGTCTAATGTGCTTCTAATAAAAATATATAATGGCTTATCGGCTAAATAGCCTATGGGAAAATATATTTGGAAGTATTGGCTTGTCAAGTCGACCCCCACACCATCTTCATTCTCTTCTTCCTCTCTGACTCTCTCCAGCACCGCAGTCACCGTTATCTCTTTAAGAAGGAAAGCGCAGGGCAGTGAGAGACCGCTTGATCGGTGAATGTCCCTGCCGCGCAGCTTCACCTCTCTGTGTTATTGTGCTCTCTGCTGGCAACACGGCGAAGCTTTATTGGCCCTCCAAATATCCTCGTTATTTGCAGGATCACTCAAGACCTAGACTGGGTAATCGCTGTCTCCATGCCTCCACTGACCCTGGAAGCGTGCGCTTCGACCCACATATGAATCTCTGAAACAGTAAATTAAACAGTAAACGAAGCATTGTGTAGCTACATAAGCGTTTGTGTGTGCAAAAAAATAATCAAATAAAAAAAAATAACTGTGCAGGTTTAATGCGTTGCAGTTGTAGCTAATACTCGACGTTATTTTTTATTTTATTTTATTTTTTATATTATATGAAAAGTATGGAAAGCCCTTTCAATAGGGCATATTGAATAGCCTATTGAATAGGCTATTCAATATGCAGCAGTTAAGGCTGCGAGCCAACAGGTGGCGCTGCTCTCCGCGCAATGAAAAACCAACACGGCCTTACCTTGCCATTTGTAGGTCTGCACCGACTTCTACCTGTATAAAAACATGCTCTAGCTCTACATGGCCAAATATGCATAGTATTAGCTATTAGTGCATTTTATACTGCATTCAGTTTGATAGGCGTATTCATCGTCGAGTTTAGTGTTTCTTGTATTATATGCTAGTATTAAAAGTGAAGGAGGTTTGAAGTGCCTTGAGGGTGATCCTGCTGTAGGTTTAGTAGCCTATTTTGCAAATATATATGACTAGTCCATATATTAAGTCCATATATTATGCAAGAATACGAATAATCAGTCTTCTTAAATGACAAAAAATTAGGTCAAGTCACCTTTATTTATAGAACTTTGTTCATATGAGTTTTAGTGTGAAAAAAATAATAATTTAATAACCTAGCATTTTCTCTGTATATGTGTAGGCCTTTGCAAACGTTGCTGCCATTACAACGCAAACCCTGTAACCACAAAAACAAGGATTTAAACAAAATGACAGCTCAAATATTAGGCCTAACCTTTGTTTAAGAGAATTAGATCATTTTTTATAAAATTATGACATTCACATTAAACCCTTAAAAAATGGCCCCATTTGCTATCATTTTAAATGGCTCACCATAACCTCAATTTTTGTCTTTTTTAAAGAAAAACAGGGAGTCAAAATGTTTTTTTTTAGTAATCATTGTGCCAAAATGCTGTCGATTGAACGTATCTTGTTATGAAACCCAAAATACTCCTTTAAGTGTTGTAGATTTGCTTATACAGATGAATTGAGGTCACATTCTGCTAAAGAACAAGCACATTTTACCAGTCTAATCCAGTCTGCTGATATGTCTAGGACATTGTAGTTAGTTATCTGTCAGCCTTAAATTGTCTGTGGTGTCACTGTGACTCCTATCTGAGAGTGTTCCTTTCTGAATACTGAGGTCAGCATGTATCAGCAATGATAAATGGAAATAAGCCAGTGGTTTGATGCGTCTTCTCACAAGGTGATTCCAGCATAGCAGTGTCATTGTGATTGTGGTGTCTTTTGACTTTCCCCATATGGATGGATATCACAGTCATTTGTTTCCTTGCTTGAAATGAAGAAAATCCAGAAATCTTATCACTGGTAGGGGATTCCATTTTTAAAGTAGATGCATTAGCATACTGATAACTACAGAGACCCTAAGTGGACAATGGACATGGTGATGGACAAAAATATATGATGAGAGGACAAATTATATTTCAATGCGTTTGTGTTCTCTCGCAATTGTATTGTGTTCCCCAGAGAAACTTCACATTCGCTTACAAAAGCACCTCACATTATTTCCATCACAAGAGTTTTGTAAGCGACCCCAAATGCACAAGTTTTGAGAGGGAATGCAAAGTTTCACAAGGGAATGCAAGAATTTTGCAAGGAAACGCAAAAGTATTCAAATATATGTTTTTTTTGTCCCATATCTTGTGTTACCATTACCAGTGTCACTTTAGGGACTCCATTCGCTGTAAAAAACAAACAAAAAAAACAATAAAATTCTGTAAAAAATAGGGCCTGCACAATGTAATTTCTACATTTGAGGGAATTTTCCGTATTGTTTTTCACAGGTGTTTTAGGCTACCTGGATTACAATTACACATTGCATAGTGTTGTGTTTTATGGTTAACGGAAATTTCTGTAAAATCACTGGATCTATGACTCAAAGATCTAAGACTTTTTCTATGTACACAAAATGCCTATTTCTCTGAAATATTGTTCACAAATCTGTCTAAATCTGTGTTAGTGAGCACTTCTCCTTTGCTGAGATAATCCATCCACCTCACAGGTGTGGCATATCAAGATGCTGATTAGACAGCATGATTATTGCACAGGTGTGCCTTAGGCTGGCCACAATGAAAGGCCACTCTAAAATGTGCAGTTTTACTGTATTGTCTGAAAACCAGTCAGTATCTGGTGTGAACACCATTTGACTCATGCAGTGCCACACATCTCCTTCGCATAGAGTTGATCAGGTTGTTGATTGTGGCCTGTGGAATGTTGGTCCACCCCTCTTCAATGGCTGTGCGAAGTTGCTGGATATTGGCAGGACCTGGAACACGCTGTCGTATACGCCGATCCAGAGCATCCCAAACATGCTCAATGGGTGACATGTCTGGTGAATATGCTGGCCATGAAAGAACTGGGATGTTTTCAGCTTCCAGGAATCTTGTATGAATCTCTTTATTGAAGCACATTTGAAGACAGTTGTCAGCATATTTCCTAGCATTGAGATGTAGTCATCAAATACTCAGCTGCTATCAAACTCACAGCAGCTGAATTGTCGTCATTGATATATATATATATATATACAAAGCAAATGTTCAACAGTAACTTGGTTTCATAGTGTTTTCACAAGATCACTTGTGGATGATGATTTCCATGTGAGAATCTAAGTGTTTGGGGTTTCTTAGCTTATGTTTAGGACGTTTAACAAGTTGCAGAATGAGAACAAAGCATTAACCAAGAGACTCTGCTCAGAGGACAGAGAGTGTGTTATGTGTTGGGTCTTTCATATACACCTAGGAAGGGTTTTCACATGCATTTGAAGAATTACATACATAATTTACATTAGAATTTGCTAAATTATTTTATTTGGCAGACATTTGTTATGATTTTCAGCAACTAACAGGTAGAGTGTAAGGCTAGTACTAAGATCATTGGTTCAGTCCATAAAAAGCATGCATACTCAGAAGACATACACATGAATGTGCTGTACAGTATAGATAAAAGTGTCTGCTATATGTACTACACCTTTAATACTTGATGTGTTCCTTCAGAGTCAATCACATGACTTTGACATTGATACCACCTTAATATTTATGTATAACAGCATTTTTGGGGGTTCAAGCACATAGCGCTGAAACACTATTGTTAGAATTTCCGATGATCATCATTCTCTCCTCTCTACACCACCAAGACTCGCCCCAATCGGCCTGCTGGTGGCGCTACAGCGGTCAAAAGTAGGCTACATAATGGCTCATAATGTGGCTTAAATCATTGGAATCCATAAGGCGAACAAAATGCACGTCTCAAATTCGATTGTCACCTTGGCTTGGTATTTTGGCTTTTTTCGACTTTTGCAAGTTAGTCCTAGGTTTTTCGCCTCGACAGGAGCCAAACCAGTGCAGAAAGAGTTTCTGGAGTCTGTTTGTCAATAACTATCAAAAGAAATTTCCGATTTACGTCCGCGATGTGCCGCCAAAACGTTTGAAGAGGACGTGGCCATTTTTAATAAAATATATATAATTTCACCAAAACTCTGTACACCTATGTATGGGTTCGGTCTGTGGTTACATGAAAAATTATGTGGTAACCGGCCACTTGGTGGCACAATAAAAAAAAAAAAAACGAAAACAGCTATATATGGATATCCTGTGGCGCTACGGTCCTCAAGATGGCGGCCACAACAAAAAAGTCACGTGACTGAAACCCATGTGTAGTTACGCAACTGTCTGTCTATCCGATCGACTTGAAAGAAGGCATTGCGGTGTCTTTGTCCAAGGTACCACAATTGTCAACAAGGACATTTGTGTATCTTGAAAAACACGGCCGTCATCGGCCAGTGAAGCAGCTTTGCCTCTAAGACCCCCGCTGTTAATCCAATCATTCATTAAATATTGGAGTTTATTTTAAAAACCTACTTTCGTAAACTAGGTTGTTAGCTCAACCTCGATAACTGACAAAAAAAAAACATATATTTCCTTTGTAGATTGCCTGTTTTGGGTGTAAATTTTCCTTTCCATCTATGAGATGGTAACAGGCTTAAAACAATTAAATTAATTTTTTTATGCATGTGCTCAAACTCAGTTAATTGATGCTTGCATAATGTTATTCAAATCAGTCCGCGTGTACGTGATGTTGTGTTATAGAGTTCTGAGATCTGCTGCACGAGGCAGTGCAGGCCAGCTGACACATTGTTCGATCAGATGCAAATAACGAGATGCGACAGGGAGCAGATGGCACACCGGCTCATGTCAATGCTCTGGAGCTGTGTGCATATTTATGGTTGAGTTACGTTTAAATTATGATGGCATCATAAAATCAACCTCTCCATTGTGGTCTTAGGGCTATTCATGCAGTTATTTTTTTTATTTTAATATCAGTAGGCCTACAATGTACACTGTATCAAATGATACATACATAGCATTTAAAGACACTTCTTATAAAGTTGGACCCAAAATTTCATTTTAGTTTAATGTGAGAGGATTCAGAGAAACAAACAGGAGCCAAAAATGAGAAGTATGACTAATGATGGCGGTCACTTCATCTGGACCCCAAGGTGCTCACACCTACTTTCAGTTTCATCTGTTTGGAAATCCTGTAAAGGGATTGACTTCATCATGAATGTTTTATCAATCATAAAAAGCTCATTTATTATTTAGCACATTTTACAATGGCTCTAATTCGTTTGCTTAGGCGATTTCTCAGACTCTGATGTGTCTTTTAGGGAGTTATTAGTTTGAAAAGACAGAAGGGACTGATAAGGGTTAGATTGGACTGCACTGTCGCCACAACAAGGAACAGTGACCTCGTTCTCTCACACCTCTCTTGAGACACACATAGCATTGCAATCATTACATTACTCTCTTTTGACTAAAAGGAGTGCTGGCACCTAAAACAGTTGCAGGAATTGCTAATGGCTAAATACCATTTTGAAAACATTATCCCCTCTTGTCTTTTCTCCCTCAGTGTTTTTTGGACTCTGTAATAAAAACAGATTCCATTTCCATAAAATCTCGTCGCAAATTGTCATTCTCAAAATGCGGGCATTGATTTTACAGCATTGTGAAAGGTTTGACTTCAGTTTATATTTCTCTTTCTTTTACTTTCTTTTATGTCATGAATAAAACAAAAGTTGTAACACCAGAGACTAGACTGAATTTAATATACTATACCATCAAATATAAATACAAATACTAATGACAAACATTAAACAGTGAAATGACACACGTAAACCAAGTTAAAATTTAAAAATAAATAAATGATCTTTTCAGTGGAGAAAGCGCTTTAACTAAAAATTCTCTACTAGTTTTTCTTTTCTATTTTAAAACATTAAAAATACCATTTACATAAAAACTACAAGGGCAAACATATTATTTAATTATTTATTTTTCTTTTTTTGTCAAAACTTGGCAGAAAAACTGTAACAGAAGTGTTATTCCTGATGACATGGACAGTGGATATTTTGGCACCTGGCAAATTCAAACAATACGAACAAATTTCAAAATCATACCGCCTCCTCTCCTGGTGTCTTTTTGGGTGGTTAAATTCTAATTCCAATTTATTTATAAAGCAAATAATAAAACAACATAATTGACCAGAGTTCTGTACAAAGTACTAAAAATAAAAAGGATTACATAAATGAATAACCACAAATTTAAAAAATCTGCAAAAACCATTCTATAGGATAAACCCTCAGATGAATAACTACAGCAACAATACCTCTACACTCATACACGATCAAAAGCTAATATGATAATATATGTTAAAATACATTAAAAAATTGATTATAGTGTATACCGTGGTAACCTGTACCATAGCCTTGGGGCAGCTAAAAGCATGGTCACCTCTGAACTTTAATTTCGATCTACGAACATGTAGGAGATTTTGCGCATGAGATCTTAATAATCACTTGGACTCCTTAGCACGACAAATGACATTTCAGCCCGCGGAAAGGGGCTGGGTTGGCTGCCTATAAAACCCATGCAGAAATGCCCATTTGTCAGAATATTTGTCCTTCAGCACAAAGATCATCTCGCGCTGCTCCGAGAAGAAGACTGAAGTCTCTTCTCACTCTCCTCGCCTCTTCTCGGCATCAAACGAGCCTGTCAGCGAAACAACGGGAACGTCGCGCGTCTGGATCGTGCTCTTCAGCCAACCGGCCGCTCCCTCATCTCCTTCCCTCTCGAGCTAAGGCAAAAGAAGAAGCCACCAGCCTGAGCAGCGAGGCAGAAGCAAGCTCCCGGCACCCATATGCCCCCTAACGTGACGGGTCCCCTGTGCTCTTCACCCATGAGGATCAATGCCCCTCATCTAGCACGAGTGGTATGGTCTGGTTTGGTGGATCTAACGAAGAGTTAGACTCAATGTCTCTGGCAGCCTCTGACTGTGAAGTGTGGGTGAACTCCGGTGATGACTCCGATCCTTTGCCGCCTAAACAATCTGATGACGTGCAGTCTTGTATGGACACATACATTTGCGAGTCTTCACAAAATCTGTAGAAGATTTCTCGGCTAGAAGAGCCCACCTGCAGCCGAATTGATGAATGGTTCCTGCAGCCAGGGCGCCACTGGCAATCCCCTCGCCAACGTCCAGCCCCGTTCTTCCCAGAGGACCACCAAGAGTCCTACTCGGCGCTTGTCCACTCTTCTTCTTTGGCCACTCTCTCCACTGTTGACGGCACAGAAGAAAAAGGCTACATGAAAGAAATTGTTGCTGTACACATCTGCCCGCCTACGGCTATCAGCTGGAAGCCTACGGCTAGTCACAACTCCAAGCCCTGCAGGACCACCCCAGCGCTCACCTCCAGTGCGTTCGCCGCTGACGGCCAGGCCACCTTCGCACTGCATACAATGATGGAACTTCAAGTTTATTAGGCCAAGCTTCTCCATCACATGGACGAGTCTGGACCTGACCCGGCAATGTTTAAGGAGCTTCGCAGCGGCCATGCATGCCACAAAAGCCACCGCCCCAGCGATTGGCCGGGCCATGGCTAGCCTAGTGGTACTCCAGTGCCACTTGTGGCTTAATCTCATAGAGATTAAAGATGCTGACAGGACAGCTTTCCTCGACTCCCCCATCTCCACGTTGGGCCTGTTTGGCTCCAAGGTAGACGAGTTAACCATTTCCGAAGCGTCAAGGGCCTCACCCCAATTTAGAGCTGGACCCCGTGCTGCCGAAGCAATCCTAATGCCTCAGGACGGAGGAGGAAAGGGTTAAACCCCACCGAGGCCAGACCACCTTCAAAGAGTGCCTGTCTTCTAGTTCACTTTTCAGTTCAGGGTGCTGGAAACAATGTATTTGTTGCTGGTACTGGGCCCACTCCACCAGTTTGTGAACCCAAACCCCTTCTCGCTGTTATAGCGAACCAAATCAAATGTTTAAATTCTAACGAAAAAGAGCAATTCTCCCCCTTTCAATACTGTGGCATATACTCAGCGTGAGACACAGCCTGTAATACTTCAACCATTTGCCACTCAACTCAGGGCATGGCAGGCCATACCCGGATTGTCGAGCTTATTTGGGAATAATAGTATGAGGTTACTCACTTTAATTCGCCCGCAGACCACTCCGCTTCATGAGCGTGATTCACACTTCAGTCTCAGGCGACAGTTCTCATGTCCTCCGAGCCGAAGTTCAGTCTCTGCTGGAAAGAGGCGCCGTGGAGAAAGTTCCCACGGAACGCAACGAAACGAGTCAGGTTTTTACAGCCGCTACTTCCGCGTCCCCAGGAAGAATGGCGGCCTCAGGCTCATCCTCGATCTGAGATGTCTGAATCGCGCCCTCATGAGACTGCCCTTCAGAATGTTAACTATCAAACAAATCCTTGTGCAAATTCACCCCGGGGATTGGTTTATATCAATGGATCTGAAAGACGCCTACTTTCCTAGGGATATCATATTTCTCACACAGCTGCTGAAAGGAAGCAAATTTTCCATTCACGTATAAATCCACTTAATTTTGTAACCCTAGATTTGTCCAAATCCTAAATGCACTGTCTAACATCGAAAGGCAAAAGTAGGGGTTAGCTGAGATAGAGAGCAAAAACGATATTTGAGTTAAAATGTGTTTTTAACTGTTTCCAAATAAGAATAGAGTACTAAATTGTGATTATAAAGTGACCTAGATATACCTGTGGGTGATAAAATATTGTGTTATCCATTGTGTAATATGGATTATGGGAGACATTCCTCCTTTTCCAAGTCCAACACTAGCCAACTCTCCCCTATCATAGTCAAATCTATCTATGAAGTCAGAGCCCTCAGGTTTGTAGTCTAATAGTAATAAAAAAAATTAGGTAGGGCGAGCCCACCCTGTATTTTAGGTTTATAGGTGCTGTTTAGAAATCCTATGGGCTTTATAATCCCAAAGAAAAGGCTGTATAAAGTCCAGAAACACAGGAATGTTCTCCACCATGTACAGAAATCGTGGGAGAAATATCATCTTAATTGCATTTTCCCTGCCCAGACGAGAAATAGGAAGCGTTCTCCAGAAATGAATCATGGATTTAAGTCTAAACAGCAGGGGTTGAAAATTAGCTTTCAACAAAACCAAACTTTTTTGTCACCTCAATTCCTTGGTATTGTTCTGAAGCAATCTTAAAGGGTAAGCGATCAAGCCAAGAAGTATCTTTGACAGTGACTGGCATCAACACACTCTTGTCCCAATTCATTTAATATCCTGCAAATGTACCATAGGAATGAATCAAACTAAGTATATTTGGAATGCTGCTATTGGCTTGAATAAAAAAAAAGGTTTTCATATACTGTTTTAAGTAATTAATAAAGACTTTATTTGTAAGTAAATGAGAATTAAGCCTATTTTTCTCATTTTAATAGAAAAAGTCACTGGACTTTGATAATATGATTATGATATTTAGGTGTACAGACCTGGGGCATAAGTTTACCGTCCTGAAATAATCTACTCGGGTGTAGACTTTAGACATTATATGGACATGAGAATGAAAAGAGTATTCCCTCCCTAGCCGTCGGATTGAGAATTCTCCACACATCAAACATATTTGTAACAGCCATGTCTTCATTTAGCTTGTCTTTTCTTGTTCAGTTCATTTGCCCTCATTGTGTATCTTGATCAGGTAACCATTCACACCTGTTTTTGTTCTCCCTGATTACGTTCTCCCTCATTAGTTACCTTATAAAGTCTCCCTGTTCTGTTCAGCCCACTGTTGGTGATTGTATGCGTTACCCTGTGAGTAGCTAGCTACTCTTTGTCTTCCTGGAACAAATATCACTTATTTGGGTCATCTTTGTCTTCGTGCGCTCTCTTGTTATCCGCCTTGTTAGCAGCGTGACAATATTAGAGTTGCTTACATACGAGTTAAAAAATTTACTGGAATTGGAAGTGACTATTTTTGTGGAGGAGGATTTGTCCAAATATGAGTCTAGAATACAGTTAAAATCGCCCCCAGTTATAAGATTTGTATCTGAAATATCAGGAAATAGGTCAAACTATTTTTTGAAAATCTCAGGTGTCAATTTGGTCCATACACATTGAATAATGTCAATGGCACAGAAAATATTTCAACAATTATTACACATCTCCCTTCTTTATCTGAAATGGTAAAATATATATTTTTTTTTAATGGAACTCCTTTGCGGATCAGGATAGCTGTGCCTCTAGATTTGGCAGAGAATTTTGAATGATATATTTGTTCAATCCACTTGCACCTCAGTCTAACGTGGGCAGTACGTTTCAAATGAGTCTCTTGCAGAAACATAATATCCGAAGGCAGGCTACGTCACCCACAGCTTTGCGGGATACAGAATGCCAAACTTCACCGGGTTTGTCCCGAAGGATCTGTCTTACTCTGGCAGAGGCAGCCCTACATTTGACCACAGCCGAAGGGTAGTCTCTGAAGATCTGGATGGGTTGACCGTTAAAGGTTAGCTTTCTTTGTGACGTCATTTTGCGCAGGATATTTTCCATGATATGGCCATGATGCACTCGAGCGATGAATTGACGCGGCGGATCACTGTCCTCAGGGCGGGAGCGAAGAGCACGATGCGCTCGATCCAGAACAGGAAGCTCATCTAGTCCAAGCACCTCCATGAGCAGCTTGGCTACACATTCTCTAGTTGTACAGTGGTCATTTATGATTAACTGCATTGCTTCAAACCTAGCATCAATTTTCCTCTCCAGCATCGCCATCTCTCCTTTCAAGCTCTCTTTAATATCAGTTTTAGCCTTGCCCAAAACCACTTCAATTGCAAGCAGCACCAGGTCGTTATTCGCTGTTGAACTGGCCTCTTCCACCAAGCCTGTGGTCTCCTCCAAACTTTCTCCCTCAGAGATATCTTTCTTCCCTTGTTTCTTCGACAGCCTTTAAACAAGCAATTTTCAATTGATGTTGAACGTACCTTGTTTTGATGAAAATTTGAGTGAAAGTCAGCGGAGCTACGAAAAACATGTCTTACTCCATCTTCAACCCGGAGGTGTAGATGCGTCTCTCTCCCCTCTGAGACAGAACTACTCAACTACTTCTCAACGACATCTGGCTGCTTACAGCCCAATCAGAACGGGAGCTACGCTCCTCCCAGGTCCTCAGCCATCTGGAGAACCTGGGCTTCAGGGTCAACTTTGGCAAGGGCTCACTGCTCCTCAGCCAACAAATTTGATTCCTGGCAGCCTTTGACTCACAGGAGCATGGCAGTCTCGTTCAAAGTGGGGACCCTCAAGAGGTTTCAGAAGCTGCTGGTGTCATGGTGGCAGCTTCCTCTGTCATTCTGCTGGGCCTGCTCCACATGTGACCACCCCAGCTTTGGTTGAAAGGCTGTGTCAAACCCTATGCGCGGTGCACATGCCGACACAATCTCAAGCCTTGGTCCCTTGGAAACAATACGCCCAATGGAAACAAGTCCATTTCACAAAAACTCCCATTTATCGCAAAAAAGTTTTTACGCTCGCATGAGGTGGTTTTTCAGGCAATTCAAAAATAAATATTTTGCAAAACTTCAATGGAAACAGTTTTTGCGCATTTACAGGTCACCTGACGTAGATGACGCTGTGTGTTTGGACAGAATACGAGACAGAGTTCTTTCTTAAATTTATAAAAGACAAAAGAATTACAGGAATACTTGATTCTAAACCTCAAAGAAATGCCACAATCAAGCCTCGAAGCAGATCGAGAACACCCAGAAACACCAGCCACTCCAAGTATAAGGGTCTTTCCTTACCATTAATGATTGGATTTCACACATACGTCTCCTTCAATTAATAATAATGCCAAGTGCATTATGGGATATACGTAAACCTACCAACATCTTTCGCCATGATGTTTGGAATTACTTATTTAGAGAGGAAAAAATAATGTTTTAGTCGCATAACATCAGTTAATGGAAGCGGCGTCATTTCGCAATAGTTTTTTGTCGACATTTAAAAGGAAAAAAAAAAATTCACAAAAGTTTTGTGCAAATTTGTAATGGAAACGCACCTACTGAGGTACCAACTGACTTTTAGGGGGATTTTCGGGAGGAGATTCAACTTTAATTTCTACATTTCCATTAATGTTTATTTCACACTGACATAATGAGTTGCTCTACAGTAAACAGGACAGGACTTTGATATCGCGGCTACACTTCACGCTCACTACTGCGTAGAATCAGGTCCCAAATCAGCGCAAGATATCAGCGCCATATTGGGACTTTGGCGGCTTCACTTTTCTACAATGGAAGAGAGTGAAGGTGTGTCGTCCATCTTTTTTTACAGTCTGGTCATGACAGACACCTCAAAGATGGGCAGGGGTGTCCTGTGTGATGGCAGAATGGCCAGTTGGCACATCAACCACCTGGAAATAATGGCGGTAATTTTGGCCTTCAAAGCTGGAACTCAGGGGTCATCATGTCCTGGTCCGTTCGGACCTTTATAAACCACCAAGGAGGTCTCAGGTCTGGCCCTCTGCACAGACTGGCAAACCGTCTCCTCCTGTACATGAACATTAAGAAGCATTTAAAGTTATTCATTAGGTATTCATCTGTCACCAGGGGCAAATCGGTGTTGAGGCTGTACTGTACTGAGAGGTCAAAGGTGAACACTACTCTTACAGTCATCATCAATCACAGGCAGCAAATAAAGCTGAACAGTGAGGACACAGAACCACAAAGAGACTCTAAAAGCTATTGTTATTCATCTTCTATCTGTGGGATAACCTCACAGACTTCCCAGCATGCTTTCTTTTCTAGAACTAAAGAGGATTTCTCCTTTTTGCCCATTATTGGATCACCAAGCCTAAATATCCTTGGATTGATTTAGCAAGTGGGGGAGGTGCAAGATTCTGCCAAGTGAAATCCGGCCCTGGGCGACATTAATGGATTCACAAAGCACAGCATTGAATTTTTTCCTGTGACGGATAAATCAAGTCCAGCACTGCCTGTTCCTCCTCCTTTATACACAATTAAAGGTGCAGTAAGTGATTTCTGATAGACACTGTTGATATTTGAAATCACCAAAACAAACAAGCTCCTACCCAAAAGGATCACACCCCTATCTTGATGCACGTACACACTATGCAACACAGTCAACGACGAAATCTGCTGTGCCTGCCACCCGAGGGTATGATGTCATCAATAAGTGAAAGCAATTTGTGTTACTATGATAATTCATGTCAAATGTCTAAATGTTATATTTGCTCCTTTACTCCTTCAATTGGCAAAGTCATCATTTCCATCCAAAAAACAAACAGTTTTCATGAACAGCTCCCTGCATAGCACGATAGTCCAAGTAACTAATATATTACAAATGTGTCAAGATTAAGGGGTTTTAGCGATCACTAAAAGGGGAACCAAAAGAAAAAACATATTAGAAGTATGTAATCTCAATTTTCGGACACACTTTGGGAGCCGATGCTTGACACAGGTGGCGGATGAGGTAAGAACGTCCCAGGCTTATAATAATAAAGCAAATGAACCAACAAGCAAATATGACAAATTAGTATTTTCAAGCAAAAGACAGCATAACTGTCACGACCCGGCCTAGAACTCAAGTCTCTAGTGTAAGTGCTAGGCGGTATTACCACTGAGCCACCAGACAGCAGGGGTAGGATCCAATCGAAACACACAAACTACAACAAAGGGTCTCCTCAAAATGGAGGTATAAAACAAAAGGAAGAAAACAAAAACACACAAAAAAAAAACTCCACGAGGGAAGAAAAATTAACAGATGCAAGAGAACTTCTTTAAAGAACTTAAACAAACAAAAAAAAAATTACTATTTCACAGGGTCTCAAAAAATCCGAAGAAACTCAGGCCGCCAGGTAGACATCTCAAACAAGACCAAGGAACAAGGGAGAACCAAGACAGAGCTAAAATACACAGGGGGAAATGAGGTGCAGGTGAAGATGATTACTCAAACGAGAGACCACAGGTGATTGACATGACATCTAGTGGCAGAACTAAGGAAACAGCAGTCCCAAATGCGGACAATAACCACAGCGAAATTCAATCATAATCACATATCAAGAAGAAATAAAGTAACCTCTGTGTCCGTTTTCAACCTTTCGCAACCTTTCTTTATAAAGTTATATTCCCCAGGCTTTTTCCTCTTTTTCATTTTCTCTACCATCTCTCTCTCTTTCTGCTAATGTCTGTCTTGTATACTGATCTCTCTCTCCTCCCCCATCATGAGTGGACACACCCCTTCCTGCTGATTGGCTACAAGTGTGTTTGGTGCTTTAACAGCTTTTTTTAAAAAATGACTTACTGCCTCTTTAAATGAGTCTGCATGAGCCGATGCACAGTGACATTAAAAGCACAAGTTTTTAGCACAAAATTTAGCTCCACCATCGAGGTGCTGTGGAGCAGGAGCTCTCTATCCTAAACAATTACACATTTTGCAGAATGTCAGTGTCTTTAAAAAAAAAAAAAAAAAAAAAATATATATATATATATATATCAAGGCCTACATTTAAGATTTATGTAGAAGAACAAGGTCCCTCTGAGTATTGGTTCCTCTCGTTATTTTTATTTTTCAGACTGTCTTACAGGCTATTTCTGGACACCTGCAGATGTGAAGATGCACAGTTGAAATGGCCAGATGCTAATGTCTGTTGTGTGAGGGATGGAGGTTGTGAAAGCGTAGGATATAACTTCTGTGACCTGTGACCCCGATCCCTCCTGCAGACCAACACCACGCTATAGATGGGGCCCAGAAAGCTTAGCGTATCACACAGAGGCACCACGCAGTCTCTGCTTGTGACATAATTTTCCATGCATAATTTTCTGTGAATAACGTTTCACAAGCAAGACTGATTTACAAAATAGGGAAGAATAGGTTGTCAGTTTAACCAATTAGAAATGAGTAGGGTGAAATAACAATCATACATGGCCACCATTTTCCTGAGCTGGCTGTAAAAGTTGTAAGTCTCTGTGTGTGAAAAAATAAGGGATTTGAAGGTCAAAAAACAATTATGAGGTAAGACCATATTAGTCACACACAGGATGCTCACGTGGAGACTGGAATATGATAATAATGAGTTAATGTATGTAATGTATGACTACGGTAACTGATGATTACCGCATCAGCAACTAATTAAGAGTCTATCAGATTAATAGATTAAGTAATATATGAATAGTAATTAAATGTAGCATCATGTAGTAATTCCTTAACAACATACTGTATATTATTAACTAATAGTGTAATTTAATGCATTGATCACCACAATGGGACAAAGCCATGCATTTTAACTTCCACTTGCTTTAATTAATCAAAGTCATACCTTGAGATCCAGTCAGACGGAGAAGTGAGGAATCAAAATTATTTTATGTACAAGTAAAGGATAAAATGAATAATAAAAAATAATAAAACAATGCATATTTAGATACATTTGTAAATATAATCATCGTTTAATAGTAAGTAACAAAGTAACAATAAAGAAGTCTTTAACCAAATATCTCTGAGTAAAATAATGCAAGATGCAAGACTGAGCTAGACAATTAGGAACTCTGCAAACATTTATGCATGGGTTCAAGGTCAGAAATAGATTTTCTAAGAATCGGCGTAATCTTTTGGTATATGCAAATTAAGCTAAGCATTGTGGTTTTACCACCTAAGAAGCAGACATAATAAAGTCTGATGTAAAAAGAGTCAGAATTGTGAGATATAAGCGTGAAATTGCAAGGGAAAAAAAGTCAGAATATTTTTTTTCCCTTGTCAGACACAAGCTTCCATAGTGTCTAGTCTTGTAAATATACTCAGAGGGGTTTAATTGTTCTTCGTGTTTTTTTTGTTTTTTTTGTTTTTTTTTACATCATTTTTGGTCAAAGCATGGTGATGCTTCAGAAAATAATGCATATAAAATAAGGCACTGATGCATTAAATGTAGTTTCATTACTTTCAGAGTGCATATTCATAGACCTCGCGGAGCTATTCATCTCCATGGTAACCTGCCCTGGCGTCAAAGGCCGCCGTTAAATTCCTCCAGGTCACTCAAAGATGGTGACCATGTGTGGAGCGGGACAAATTAGAAAGTACACAGCTAGTTAAAGTTTATTGATCCAAGTTACTGTTGAGGAAATCTAGGAGAGAAATCTGGTGTTTGCAAAGGATGTCGTTTTGCCTCTGTTTACAGCTCATATAGACACAACAGCTAATGTTGACTCTGAGGAGAGAAAGGTGTAAGCTTGCAGTTTTAACAGTTAAAAAAAAAAGAATTGCTTAGACACTAGAAGTGGAACGTGAATCCACAAAAGTGGAACTTAGTGAAACCATTCACACATATACCTAATCTTTATTCTGCAAAACTTTACGTGTTTTAAAGGTGCAGTGTGTGATTTTTAGCGGCATCTAGTGGCGAGTTTACGAATCGCAAGCAACAAAAGTTATGGTGGCCGATAGGAAAAGTGGTCGTCGTCTGAGACAGCAGAGAATAGCCAGTTAAGAAATTAGATTTCTTTACAAAGATAAGTTACGACATGAACACTTTATTAGTAGCTTTTTGGCTTTTGAATTTGGGTTACTGTATTTCCACATTATGCAATTTCTGAATATGTAGACATTCAATAGGCGTACTAGAATATTCAGTACAATAATATACTTGCAGTGCATACATACAATTTATTTACCTTACTAGGCCTACTGTAAGTTGTGGTTACTATACTTTTTTACGTAATCGCAAAATTTGTTTAGTATTTGTTTACTATAATATACTTTTTTTCTAACTGCATGCTTTGAGTTCTGTGTTCTCCATTTTTGATGTAGTGTCTAATGAATGATCTGTAGTGTTTATAATATTGACTCATGTGTGTATTATCTGAAAGCATTGTTTGATTCTGAGCTCAGATAAAATGGTTTTGAGGCAATTATTTTGATTTTGCCAGAAGAGTCAGAGGTTCTCTGAATTTAGTTTGAAGATTTGGTTTTGTGTTTAAGGTTTTAAGAAATGTGTGAAAAACTGTACAAAAAAAAGGCACCTGAAATAATAAACTAAAGTGCAATGTAGTGTTGTCAAAAATATAGATTTTTTGATACTCACCGATACTGAAATATCTGAAACGCTTCCAATACTCATTTCCCACAGAATAGATACATCAGCTGCGTTCTATCACACAAACCCGCCTCTCCTCACTCACTCGTTTCATTTGCTCCAGATTAATATGGTTGGTGTTACACAACTTGAATTTCGGCGAGGGATTGCGCTTATTGCACATAATTTGACTAATTCCTGCAGATATGTGCTCACACCCAAAGAGCGCACACAAAAAGCTGACTCTCAGTGCTAAATTTAGTTCTTTTCCACTGTTAATTGCCCTTAAACAGTCAAATACACACAAAATAATGTCAAAATGCCGGAGTATTGATGTAAACACAGACAGTTATGATTTAAGTGAACAGTTGAGAATGAAAATGTATGTGTAACTGTAATGGATGCGTCGTCTTAAAGCGACAGCAGCCTAATAATCCTGCTGCAAAACTATGAGATAATATGAAAGACATCTATATGGCAGTTTTCCCTCATGGTATCGATGTCTAAATTGTGGCCATTTTAAATGCTGAGTGCTAGTAACTGAAAACCACTGGCCACAGTGACTGGTGAGCAAAAAAGTTAATGTCAAGCCCTGTTCACCAGTGACAAGAATATGAATGCACCAGTTAGCATTCTTAAAAGTATGTCAGAGAGAATTCCCTTACTTCCAAACATTAATAGCAAAGACATTGAAAAGGACTGCAGGCCCCGGGACAAGCCTTTATGTTTGGACCCCATTTTTTATTGAATCTCTCACTCAGGGCAAGATTCCTGTTACAACCTCTGACCATGAGCAGGATGGATGCTGTTGAAACGTCCTGTAGCGAAAAATGAAGAAGTATTTTGAGGTTTGTTTTGGATAATGCTCAAACAGTTGGAGTGGAGATCCACTCATTATTTACACCACTGAAAAATGTTGTTCATGAATGCATTTCATCAACACATCTACTTTTAATTCAACATGGCAAACGAGTACATCTTGCATTGGAGTAAAGGAATGTTTCAGGTCTAGCAACGGCATTTGTGGCATGACGTCGACTACAACAGAAATGCCTGTGTGTGTGAAAATATAAAGGATTTAAAGGGCAAAACCCAACGAGGTAAGAAAGTATTGTTTTACTTTTGGTTTATAATTAAATTTGTGATAATATCACTGGATGTTAAATGACAATTTTTTTTAAACCTATGATATAGAATTACAAATTTAATAATAATTGTAATAATAATAAAAACATAATCTCATATAATTATTTGTTTTTACATTATTTTTAAATAATGAGTGGATCTTCACGCCAAATGTTCTCCAAATGTTTTATTATCCAAAGCAAACCTCACAATTCTTCTTCATTCTTGGATGCAGACATTATTTGTGCCATAATATTGACTACAAGAGAAAACTGAATCTCTTTCTGATGCCCCATTTTGGCTCAACAAACATTGAAGTAACTTTCACAGAAGCACAAAAGATATTCATGTGGAATTTAATATGTCTAGAACATAGTTTCACTGCAAAAAATGATGATTGAACAATTAATCTTGCAAATCAAGTAATCATTTTATGGATGAATTTATATACTTTCTGTATTTTTATTTAAAAACATTTAAATGAGGGATCGGTCAACAATATGCAACTTATTCAATAGAGATTAGCCTATATTAATCTCAGAACATTCCTTTAACACATGATCCTTTATCAGGCTTTGAGTATGCGTGGACTCTTGGGAACAGAGGGAGAAGAAGCCCATGATCACTTATAGAATGAAATGAGAATCGTTCTTACAGTGTTCAGTGCATGTCTTATAAGAACACATTTCAGTGCCTGCACACATTCATCCAGCAGATATTTGCTGCTTTCCTTTTGACTCGAGGACTGTTTGACCTCCAGAGAGACTGCATTTTACCACCCTGCAACAGCAACAAAAGGGGATCCCCCACAATTCCCTGCGTCACAGGCAGGAGCGGCCTGAGAAAGAATGCAGTGATGTCCCGTTCTGACATCCTCATTGTTCTGAACCCCCACCCCCATCACTTGTAAACCAGGGCTGAGCTTTTGTGCTGCAGATTTACAGCGATGCATGCTTCACAAAGAGCCTGCGCTCTGTCACAACACTGGCCGACCAGGAGCTCTCACTGAGATTAAACTCAGCACTTTACCAAGCCACTGACGCAAGGGAAACGGGCAGACTCAGTCCTTTCACTGGGCTTATATCACAGGCCACATGGTTTATGGATGTGTCTGCACAGACCAGCAGTAAACATGCCTGTGCTAGTGTGTTAAAGTGTTATGTATTAACGTTGCTGACATTTTCCACTGTTTTTGGCTAATTCCAGTTTCTAATGTTGAATCTGCCTTTGCTGTTTTCAAGCTTTCGCTGTGACCTGCTGTTTTATTTCTTTCTGTGTTAAAGGGCTGTATTTTGCCGTGTCTGTGTTGAGTCAAAAGCGAATTGTCATCATTTTCTCGCACTTATGTCATTCAAAACGACTTTCTTTATTCTGCAGCACACTAAAAGATATTGTGAACAATGAAAAACATGTCCACACAGGGGCTCCAGTGTAGCTTTGGACCCCATTGACTTTTATTGAATGGACAAAAACAGTTTGAAAACTTCTTCACAATATATTAGGCTGAGTAAATGAGGAATAAGGGTGAGTAAATGATGACAGAATTTTTTATTTGGGGGTAAACTAACACTTAAAGTCTGAGGTTGCTTTTTACCCTTCAGGCCCAATTAGTTTAAAGTCTGTTATATTTCTCACAAACTATTCTTTTACACACTGCTCTGAGCACAACTAAAGGGTTTTTACTGATGTTTATTTGTCTAAGTGGAACATGTAAATGTGAACACACAGGGCCTGTTACACCTGGTCACATCATGCATTTCCTCTGATCGGATAGCTATTTAAATCCAATCACTCAAATCACTTCAGGAGGTGGTCTGTGAAGCATCAAGACGAAACTGGACAAGTGTAAATGCATCTAGTTGTTGAAACTGCATATGACATTTACACCTAGCAAATGGGGGGAAAGAATTAATAAAGGCGTGTAATAGGCTATATGACATGTTATAGTCAGATATGGCAGCGCTACTACAACATGCATCGCCAAACTGAAAGTTCGGCATTGCATTTATTTTGTCAAGTGTAAATGGAAGAGATTTAACTAAATGGATAGCTATCCGATCAATTAAAATGCATGAAGTGACCAGGTGTAAACAGGCCCATGATACCGTGAAAATATAGTCTGATCAATAGAGGAAGAACACCAGTGTTTACTGAAGTTGTTGCTGAATTTACTTTTGTTTCTCAAAGTCAGAAAGGAACACTTCCTCTATGATTTACCCGTAAAAAAAACTGTCAACACATCTCACACAATACAGCTTGGGTGTTAGTTTACCCAAAAATTAAAAGTCAGATGAAAAGAGAAAATGTGCATTAACCGTTGGTAAACCAGTGGGTAACTTTAGGAACTGATGCAAGAAAAAGTTAAAGGGTTAGTTCACCTAGAAGTGAAAATTATCCCATAACCCTCCTCTGCATTTTGTAAGAAAAATATCCATATTTATAACTTTATAAACTATAACGGCTGTACGGAAGAGTGACCTCTGACCCGACGCATGGTGAGTGACCTCTGACCCGACGCATGACGAGTGACCTCTGACCTGACCCATGACGGCTGACCTCTGACCCGACGCATGACGAGTGACCTCTGACCCGACCCATGAAGAGTGACCTCTGACCCGACGCATGACGAGTGACCTCTGACCTGAACCATGATGAGTGACCTCTGACCCGACGTATGGCGAGTGACCTCTGACCCGACGCATGATAAGTGACCTCTGACCCGACGCATGATAAGTGACCTCTGATTAAATTAATGAAATCATCCGACACATGACGAGTGACCTCTGACCCGACGATTGATGAGTGACATCTGACCCGACGCATGACGAGTGACCTCTGACCTGACGCATAACGAGTGACCTCTGACCCGACGCATGGCGAGTGACCTCTGATCCAACGCATGACGCGTGACGAGTGACTCTGACCTGACGTATGACGAGTGACCTCCGACCTCACGAATGGCGAGTGACCTCTGACCTGACGCATGACGAGTGACCTCTGACCCATCGCATGACGAGTGACCTCCGACCCGACGTATGGTGAGTGACCTCTGACCCGACGCATGATGAGTGACCTCTGACCCGACACATGACGAGTGACCTCTGACCTGACCCATGACGAGTGACCTCTGACCCGACCCATGACGAGTGAAATCTGACCCGACGCATGGCGAGTGACCTCTGACCCGACGCATGACGAGTGATCTCTGACCCGATGCCTGATAAGTGACCTCAGATTAAATGAATGAAATGACCTGACACATTACGAGTGACCTCTGACCCAACGCATGGTGAGTGACCTCTGACCCGACATATGATGAGTGACCTCTGACCCGACGCATGACGAGTGACATCTGACCCGACGCATGACGAGTGACATCTGACCCGACTTATGACGAGTGACATCTGACCCGACGTATGACGAGTGACATCTGACCCTACGCATGACGAGTGACATCTGACCCGACGTATGACGAGTGACATCTGACCCGACGTATGACGAGTGACCTATGACCCGACGCATGGCGGGTGACCTCTGATCCGACGCATGGCGAGTGACCTCTGATCCGACGCATGATGAGTGACATTTGACCCGACGCATGACGAGTGACCTCCGGCCCGACGCATTATGAGTGACCTCTGACCCGAAGCATGATGAGTGACCTCTGATCCGACACATGAAGAGTGACATTTGACCCGACGCATGACGAGTGACCTCTGACGCATGACGAGTGACCTCCGACCCGATGCATGGCGAGTGACCTCTGACCCGAAGCATGATGAGTGACCTCTGATCCGACGTATGAAGAGTGACATTTGACCCGACGCATGACGAGTGACCTCTGACGCATGACGAGTGACCTCCGACGCATGACGAGTGACCTCCGACCCGATGCATGATAAGTGACCTCCGACCCGACGCATGACGAGTGACCTCTAACTCGACGCATAAGTGACCTTTGACCCGATGCATGATAAGTGACCTCTGACTCGACGCATGACATATTGACGAACGCAGAAGCGCAGAGGACAGAGCAAAACAAAACACTGGTCAAGAATTAGAAGTCCAAAACGAGAATTTGAAAGAGAAATGTGGGAGGAGCTTGAGTTTGTTGCCCAGCCCTGTTTGTCTGAACCGCGAGAGGCATTAAAGCTTACGCTACTCCTACATCATCGCGCCAGACGTCACTCTTCGGCCGGAACTAGACTTGCGCACAGCGAGGGATTACCAGAAGCCAGTAATTATAGTTATTAATATGGATTTTTTTTTTTTTTACTAAAACGCATGGCTTCACTTATTATTATTATTGATTATTTTTATGATGGATTGATGCACTTTTTTGGGCTTCAAAATCTAAGGTACCATTCACTCCCATTATAAAGCTTGGAAAAGCCAGGATATTTTTTAATATAACTCTACATAGAATGGAGTATATGATGTTAAATTATTGTTAGATATTTTATGTTTGAGAAGACATGGGAAAAGTTGCAAATTCCCCATCAGCACCTAGTTTTCTATTTTTAAAACCAGCAGATAAAAACACCATTGCAGTGAGTTGGCTGTGTTAAAGAAGTGTTTGTTGAAGTCAAACCAGAGCGGGGGTGTCTGGTGACAGCTTTTGTTATTCTGTCAGAGGATTCTCTGTTTCCTCGTCCTGATCTGATACACATGGAAATGACTCAAGACTCAAGACTCATCGATGAAATCACTCTGTTTGGTGACTGCACACATTTTGACGGATAATGAAGATTAAACCTTAATTTCCACACAGAGTCTGCTGACTCATTTCTTATTAGCGTAAAAGACTAGTCTAAGTGAACGAGGGAAAGAACGAGAGAGTGCAGTCATCTAAATGCTCTTCAGCCACGCAATCCATAACATCTAAAGGCATTTCAAATGATAGCTCTTGTCCCTGATGGATAAACTGGCGTTACAGAAACACTATTCAAGGAATATTTTTTGGCGCGCTGTTTGATTGCTTTAAACGTTCCTCAGTGTGACAATGTGTCATTTCTATACGTGCAGCTCACAGACACTGGTGCTGATTCTCAAGGTTTGGGTTCAGAAACCCCCAAAGTGAGTGTTTTACTGTCAACAGCTGACACCTGGTCGATGACAGGTGAACTTGTGGGGGTTTTAAAGACAGCAGTGACTGACTTCTCATCATGTTACCACTCATCAGTTTCTGTAGAAAAAGAAATAGCTGTATATGCCTCTTTTTTATATTTTTTGGTACCTGACATTAAACGTCACACTCCCATAAAATAAATAAATAAACACAACCATTGATTTATAACTGTGAACCCAAATGCATCAAACAGTGTTGGGCAACAAACCAACTGGTATGTGTTTTTAATATTATTTAAATATATTATACATAATGCATTATTAATATTAATTATGAACCTGTGTATAGTAGTTCTTAGTCTTCAGTGAGGTATGAAAAAGATTAGTTACTGATAAGCTAATAGTGAACTATTCGTCTGAGCGCTTTTAGTTACTAATTTGTTAATCAGAGCTTCTTGTTAGTTAGTAGTAGTTACTAGACTGTTAATAGTGCGGTACTCATTTGTTCCTGTGTGGTTATTCATTAATGAAGGAACAGTATTCTATAGCGTCACCCAGTAATGATTATGGAAATGTTGATTGCGCATACAGTTCTTTGCATAGAGTATTATTTGATATTACAAGATATATAGTAAACAATTGGTAGTTGTTCTTGACATTCCATTGACTGTGTTGATTTGTTGTGAATGCACTATGTTCAACATACTGATGGCCTCGAATTCATATTCCATCGCTGGCAGGGTCACATTCCCGGCATAGGTCACGTTGGTGGTCTCCAGTCTTCTGTCATGTTGAGCGATTGTAAGTGCCCCCACAGTGAATCAGCAGTGATCTCACAACAGTGTCATTCACATTCCTCCTGCTTCCTGTGCTTTCAGACAGGAGTCACCCCGCCATTCAAGGCTCGCTCACACTTCATATTAGGTGTCTTTCACTACTATCGAGGCCTGCTTAAGCAAAAAAAAATTAAATAATTATAGTTATGTTCAATGCACTTATTGTGATGATGTTGTATTGCAAATTACTTGTGCTGTTATTAAGGTGGGACATGTGTAAGAGTAGGACAGGTTTGGATTATGGGTAGTTTAAGGATTGGTAAATGGGTAAGGGAAGGTCAGCAGTGTAATTAGATGTAGTTACAGACGTAATGTATATGCATTGTATCAAATAATTTATTGAAAAGTAATTACATAGTTAGTCCCAATGACTTTCTGTGAAATTCATGTTGCATTGGATAATTTGGCATTCCTAAATGCAGTGTGTTTCAGAGAAATAAGGGCTGGCCACAAATTGTTTTTCCACTTTAAGGCCGTGCCAAGGCACAGGAATGTCATGATCTGGGAACAGGAAGGATGCAAGAGTGATGCAGGGATGGCGTCAGGGCCCGGAAGTCCAATTCGCTGCTGGTTCCTTCCAGATTTCCTAATGGGGTTTTATAATGGGGTTTTGTAAAAATAAACATAATTTGTGGTAAACATAACTGTACGACACTTTGACGTTTTGTTCTACAGCTTTTGGGTGGACATCCGCACTCAAGCTGTCTTATCTAGCCCTGGTGCTCTTTGCGTGAGTGTCTGTCAAAAATGAACGATTTTTTTGTTTTTATTTCAATGAAATTAATGTAGGCTATATACTATTTTAGTTCAGTATTGTTTTTTTATCTAATATTTTGTATT
Source organism: Meda fulgida (assembly GCA_030578275.1). NCBI lineage: Eukaryota > Metazoa > Chordata > Actinopteri > Cypriniformes > Leuciscidae > Meda > Meda fulgida. Next base: position 31,645,600 of record CM060624.1, read on the forward strand.
CTTAGGGGATTTTATGGTGCTAGATTATATTTACGCTGTAGTAATATTCCATTTATTCACTTTTCCAAATTCACGAATTAAACTGTCGTAAATCTTGAACGCTTTAGAGCATTAGACTTAAGTTTGATGTATTCAGATCTCTAAAAAGCACACTTGGTAAATTATTGCTGAAGTGAAAAAGGTTTAAAAAAGTGAACTTAAAAAAAAGTTACAGAAGTTTTCGTGAATTGTTTTGAAAAATGCACAAAAATACTATTTACATTTTTTTATGTGAAATATATATTTTCAAAAACATGTTTTACTCTAAAACTGCAAGAAAATCAAAGTCAAATATAAACAAGCTGAGTTTCCAAATTTGAGCTTGATATCTCAATAATTTTTTTGTTTGGCCGCAGACCCAATATTTTCCACTAGATGAAATCCCGTTCATTTAGAATATATGCTGATTTTTGACTGAGAGGAGCACAAGTGTGACAATCTTTTCAGGACCATTATAACTTTTCGAATCATGTCCATGATTTTATTTTGTGTTCTCATAGCAAGTGCCAAAACGTTTATAAGTTTCGTAACATTCCGATGAAGTAAAAAAAAAAAAAAAAAAAAAAAAAACATAACAAAATTAACACTCTCTGTACTGTTTTTTTTTAATTATTTTTTTATTGGCCTGATCATTTTTCAAACATTTCTAATGATTAATAAATATTTATCTTTTGTTGTGTGCGGATTTTAAAAATTCAGTATTCTTGCATCCTGCATGAGATTGTCAAGTCACCTTTATTTATAGTGCTTTCATTAATTATGAAATTAGTTCAATTAATCTATAAAGCATCTCTGAAAAAAAAGTGATGTCATCATCCCACTCCTTGTCAAGCATCAGATCAATATTATTGCTGAATATGAAGTGTCCCAAACTAAGCAAGCTAAAGGCAAGGAATGGAGACAGAATGGAGAAAACACCTGGGAGAAACTCCTCTGGCCAAATGAACCAAAATGGTGTGAATATGATTCCAGGCTGCATCAGGTCAGATTGTGCATTTATATCGTTGTCAATACTGTAGCAGAAGGGTTAAAGAGGATCACACAGGGAACACTTGGACTCTTCCATCATCCAGCAAACCACGTCTTAACCGCAGGTGGATTCTATCGTATAGATCAGTAGAGGTATAGCCATTGTTTTGCTGTGATGGATGACGTTTATTAATTTCCTGAAAGAGGCCATTATAGTAATATTCTTTGTGGTGAAATGATGATGATGATGCACTTTTTGCATCAGCCTGGATGAGAACTGATGACTGTGTGTGTGTGTGTGTGTGTGTGTGCGTGTGTGTGTGTGTGTGTGTGTGTGTGTCCTGATAAAACCCTACATTATGACATAAAGATGGACATTTTTTGTTCCCCACAAGAGGAAACAGTTTATAATACATACTAAGGCCTAACGCTTTTTGAAAATGTAAAAATGCGTAAAGTTTTCTGTGATGGCTATAGGCTTAGGGGATGGAATATACCGTTCGTACAGCATAAAAATCATCATATCTACGGAAAGTACCCATAATATAAACACAATGTGTGTGTGTGTGTGTGTGTGTGTGTGTGTGTGTGTGTGTGTGTGTGCGTGATCTCATGTTGTTTCATTACTAGGAAGAGTGTTTCCAAATCAAAATGTTCTAATCTACACAGGTTAAGTGCATCATCACATACTAATGGGCTTTTAGTGATGGAAGAGCAATAATTAAGTTATTATGTTCTTTCTGCCAATATGTTTACAAATATAAAGCAATTTTGGAAGTGTTAAATGGATTTTTAAAAAATGATGTACCGAATGGTTTCCATCACTAAATAAGATTTTGGATAAAAAGTCTTGGGCGCCTGGAATAATCAATTATTTCTTGTTTAAAATATATATTTTTTCATATAGCCTGTAGCCTTTATTTCTTATTTATGTAGCTATTCTATAATTGAATGCAATTGGATATAGCCCATATAGTTAATTAACGTTGCCTTTCACATTCTTTTAACACAAAAGATGTATGTTTGAACTGTCCAGTGTAACTAATGTCACAGTTTGTTGATTTTCAGCTGTGTGCTGGTTTATCAGGATAACATTATTTGTTTCACACTTCATCGACCGAGCGTCATATGGACACAGCGGGATCGATGCTTCTCAAGCGCGTCTTATTTCAGCTGGATCACAGTGTCCGATCTTCCCTTAAACCTAAAAACCAGTCAGATGCGGGAGACTAACACAGCTCTGCATTATAAGCGGACGATAAAATGCACAAATCGAGAATGCTCTCATTAGCCTACTCGACTAGACTTGTAGCCATAAACCGCAGTAAACGGATTCGTTGAATGTATGAAGGCGTTTTTTGTCGCATCAAGAGTAGATTTTTCTCTTATTTTCATCAGATTTATGACGTAAACTTTGAAAAATGGCAGATTTTACAGATTTAAGTCATGAAAAATGATACTACGAAGTCTACTTTTAAACTGTCCCTGTCAAAAATGGCACCCTAGACGTTGTGCTCCTCCTTCAAGTTCAAACTTTAATGACAAACTACAATGAAACACAGTAAATGCAGTCATAAACAAGTGGAGAACTTGTTATGACAACTTGTTAGGACAAAATTGATAAGAAGACAATGAGAAAACAGGGAGGCTGTCAAGGGGTGTAGCTCTTTCAAGTGTAGGCTTCTGGTTGCTCCCTACATCTCCAGTATTGTCCATCTGTGGGCTATGGGGCAAGACACAAGCCGTTTCTGCTCAGTGGCATTGCATGAATTGTAATTTTTACATCAAGCATGCAGAAGTTCTGATATGATTTATGTTTCATTTTTTACATCCCCAAAACCAGCTGTTTGAACAGGGGTGTGTAGACTTTTAATCCTGATCTGTGGTCAGACACATATCACAGAGAATAGGGGTGTTCAATCCTGTTCCTAAAAATATTTCATTGTAGATCAAGACAGAAGTTCATGCATCATGCATGAGGATTAGAGAACATATTGCATTTAGGCTATGATTTTTAATTTCGTAAATTAACTGCGTAATATTTATGCAGGCTAATTAAGTTGAATTGAAACAAGAACGTTGGAGCTAAGTGCACACATTTCGCTTATGAATATTAACTTTCCCCCCAAAAATGTAAAAAATAAATCAAGCCGTGTAGATGATGGGGAGAGACCGGCTGAGACGCGTGCATCGCTCAATAGTGACGTAGGGCTCTGAGGGGACAGTAGTGAGAGGAGGGGCCATGGGTCTCTCTCTCTCTCTCTCTCTCTCTCTCTCTCTCTCTCTCTCTCTCTCTCTCTCTCTCTCTCTCTCTCTCTCTCGAGCGCAGTGCAGTGCGGATTACAGACTGTCCTCTTTAGTGCAGCGGGAACTACTGCAAACAAGGACTATATTCATACGAGCACATTAATTGCAGGTAATGGAGCTCTTTGAGGAGGGGCTCTCTCTGAACCTGTGCATCTTTTCGTTGCTCGTATGGACTTCTACAAGTGCATTTAACCTGGACACGCAAAACGTCCTCAGGAAGAATGGTCACCCGGGAAGCCTCTTCGGATTCTCCCTCGCCTTGCACCGGCAGCTCCAGCCCTCGGATAAAACAATGTGAGTAGAATTAATTCTTTAGGATCGTAGCGATTATTCGAGATCGTGAGTCTCCGCTTATTTATGGGCTCCGGACCCCTTCATGTATTCCGTTCATACTGCACCTGTGCCGCGTTCATTTATAAACAGTTGTGTTACTTCTATCTCCTCTATAAACACATGAACAGATGCATTCAATTGTCTATTTAGTTCATAAAAAAAAAAAAAAAAACCTCTCTCTCTCTGAATGGTGAAGTTTTATTAAGTGTATGGCCGAAGGGTGATTTTCCAGTAAGCGTCCAGCACGCAGAAATGTGTGTGTGTGTGTGTGTGTGTGTGTGTGTGTGTGTGGAGGGGAGGGGGGAGGGGGGGGGGGGGGGGTGCTTGAAGAGTCTGGTGCTTTTCTTACACACAAGTTAACAATACCCAACGTGATGCGACAAGTCACCAATGGACAATGGCTTTCACACTGAAAGAATTCAAAGAGCAAGACCTCAAAATCCAAGCAAAGGTTCTTCAGTGGTTCTTTTTAGCACTTTAGATTCAGCAAAGAACCCAATTAGGCCCAATCATGTTTGGCTCTACAAGGTTCTTGAGTTGATTATGTGGTTATTCAGAGATTTAATATTCTTGATGTTTTATTACAACAATAATAAGCAATAGGTTTTTCAGATCATCATACTGGTGTCTGATCTCTAAAGCACTGTATGAGCCTTATTTTGAACATTGTAGTTGATGCTGTCTTGTCTAAACCACAGCCTTGAAGGAAATCGGTACTGAACAGATACAAATACGTAGTATGTGTTGGAAGACTTTTATAATAAATGTATTTATTATGCATACAAGTTAGCCTTTTAACTTTACTTATTTTTCAAGTCAGGTTGGTCACTTCAGCTTTTTCCTGTGTTCGGTTACACTTTATTTGGTAACACTTTATTTTAAGGTGACATATTACACTTTACTACATGTACTTACTAGTATTAACAGTAAATTATACACAATTACAAGTAACTAACCCTAAACCAAACCCTATCCCTAGCTTTAACTCTAAGTACATGTAGTTAATTAATATTAATCAGTACTTATTTGAATAAATACAATGTGACTATGCCACCTTCAAATACAATGTAACCCTTTATTTTAAGGTGTGCATTTTACCGTGTAATTATACATTTAAGTGCTGATTAATAATAATTAACTATATATACTTTCTATAGGGTTAGGATTAGGGGTTGGTTTAGTGTTAGTTGCATGTAATTTTGCATAAATTATCGTTATTACTAAAGTAACTACATGTAACACGTGTAACAAGGACACTGTAAATTAAAGTGTTACCATCTTCTTTAAAGCTTTCTCTCAGATCTGTGTTCTGGCTAATTGGTGGCTAATTCATATCAATTTAAATAATGTCATTCATATGCATCCGTTTAGGTGTACGTTTAGTGTGGCCTTTTTACAATAAAAATCGCATGTTTCTATACAAATTCAGACAAAATTGGCATCTTGTAAAATAGTTTTTTTTCTAAAAACAACCTCCTTAAAGTCCAGTTGTTAATTCAGTCTAGAGATGAGATGGAAAGAAATGATGTGTTGCGTTGCAGAGACCAGTTCTCTGCAAGACTGAAAAGAGTTTGCGATTTGCGATTAACGAAAAGGCTGAATGATTTACTTAGAGTCCGGGTGTGAGGGGGGTCACTGGCTAAATAGGACACACAGGGATTTTGTGTGTGCGTGTGTGTGTGTGTGTGTGTGTGTGTTTGACAGGGTGTTTAAACAGTTGAGTCAAACGAACAAGTGTGAGTTTTCTTGTGTGTGTTGGAAGACACCTGTTTACAGCATCCATGAAAATGTCTCGCACCTGTGAACAGGCTTTGTCTGTTTTCCTTCTGTTGATGTGTATGCCTGTACGGCTTTTCATATTTATTTTCAGTGTGATGTGGATTTAGTAGATTCTTGTGGGGTTTCTTGAATAATGTATGTGAATGGTGCTCAGTCTCTGGGTGTTTGCCAGGCTGCTGCTATCAGCACAATGGTATCTGATACACTTCGTATAATGTTCTTCTCAAATCACTACTCGTGTGCGATTGAGTGTAGGTATAATGTGTGTGCATTTCTGTTTGTTTTCACAGGTGTATCGATGTGCATGAATACAAATAATCAGTTAGTAATCAGATTGATGAATCAATCAGATTGAAAAGCCTTCATATAAACACCTTAGTCAATCCAGTTGAGCTTGATCTAAATGAAAATTCAATCAGATTGAAAGGGATGGTGTAGACTAAGTGTGTAAACGCTTGAATATGACTGTTTTCTCAATCGGATTTAAAAATACCTTCACACACGTCCAGTGCGTGTGTGATGCGTATGTTGTTCACCAGAGCCCTCTTATTATACAACCTCTGTTTACCTACATTTTATTTCTTACGAACGTGCATAATGTGTATGTCTTACAAACTGGTCTGTTGAAGATACTGAGTATTTACTAAATAAAAGCTCGTATTTGTTAGCTTGTTGCCATGCAGGCTCAATGAAAATGTGAATTGGATTGCAAAGTTTAAGGTTCAGAATCGAATTGGATTTATTCAGGTTTATGAAAATGAGTGCACGTAAACATACCTATTTATTCTCTATTTTAATATGTAAAAAAGAGCAGACCTAATGTACCAAAACAACTCACATAGGTTTTCTCTATTATGTTTGTTTTTAAATAAATTGCTGGTTACATTTGACTTGGGCTGAGCGTTTCCAAACTTCTTTTTTGCTATTGCAGATTTGTCTGTTTTGATCAGCGCATCGGCTGCTTGGGATTCTTCAGCAGTTTGCCGGTGTTTTCTCAGTTTACCCCGAAAAGAGGATCAGTTCTGTGGGGTTAAGGTTAGGTACACAGAGGAGTTTACCAAGGACGGGAAATGAGGGAATATATTACAGAGAGCCTGATGAGGATCTGTCTTACCTCTTCACTTATGATGGACCCATATTTAATATGAGAATGCATTAGAACATTTTTGTCATTTTAATACTGACATGTACACAGAGTTTGAGTTGTGCCTCGTTCTGTCCAACTTTCTCATGCGTGTGCTAATGGAGCTCAGCCCTGGTGGTAAGATCGCAGTGGGCACTGGTGATGAAAGCCTGTTTGTGCTGCATGACCGCATTTCCCTCGGTTCAACTCTGTAACTCAGTAATCATGCACATAGGTTAATGAGAAATGTGTTAATAGTCAAAGTGCACAGTTGCACGGATATATAATTTTGCTCTGTGGTTGTGTTTGTCTACCTGTATCTTTGGAACTAGCAGACACACTTAGACTTAGGAGTTTCTCTTTAATGCACAAAAGGTCTTCCTTCCTGTCATTCATACGGTTTCCTGTGGTTTCTCATCAACTCCTCTATTATAATGAGATCCGTGAGTATCTAGAGCATCGGTTGGCATTTGTTTCCACTGGAACAGGAGAAATCAGGGAATATGTACACCGGCCATCTGTGCATGTAACATGAGAGATAGATCACTAGAGGCCCCTTTTCCTTTCTTTTTGTGAGAATGCTGGCTCCTAGTTGAGTGTTTGTGTTGGTCTCCTCAGGTGTGGGTATATTTTAGCCCTATTGTGTGGTTTTTAAAACAAACAGTATACAATGTGTTTACAACACTCTCCTGATTAATGCATGAGGCCTGCTGTTACGGGTTTTCAGGAAACGAACCCAATCGCAGAAGTTTGCAGACACAAAAGGTTTATTGAAAACAAAACAGGAAAACAAAACCCTAGGAGGGGAGGAAAAACAGCACGGGCAAAGCAACACTAGACTAAGACATAGACTTCACAGGAAACAAAATAACTATTACAAGAAAACTTCTTTGTTTTGACTGAACTCAAGACAAGGTGCTCACAAGTATTACCGTGTATGGATTCACACACAATATCAATCACAATGAAACCAGCACAGGACAGCAAACACAAGGGGATAATATAGGGAGAACAGATAACGACAGCAGGTGACACAGATCAGGCAATGAAGACAAGATGAGGATAACAAGGGGGCGGGGTAAGAGAACGAGACACACAAGCACATAGCCCAAACACAAGGCCATGTGCCTGCACACAAAACATGGGTCTGTCATGATCCTGCCTCAAGACTAGAGAAAAGAAATGACAAGAGGGCAGAATAATGACACCGCCTTTTTATTTGTGGCTGAAACTGAAACTCTGTGCTGTTAGATCCAAAATAGCTAAGCGTTGGATTATACAAACACACCTGTAGCTTACTGTGTATTTGAAGGGATGTTGGTTAGTCTCACTGTCACTCTGTATGCATGGGGCTGACACGTGCATCTATACACTTGCATATCTGTTCGAGAATAGGAATCAATCAGTATCCAAGAGATGAGTATTGTACGTGTACAATTAGGAAAAAAACAAATGTAAACTGAACTCGCAAACACGTTTAGATTTTGATTGTAATATTAGCCTTTACTGAAAGAGATCCAGTCCTGCTTGTCCGTCACGATGCGTTAGATTAGAACAGTTGCACTTGTCTCATTAATGGTAAATGTGTGCTATATCAGACGAGATAAAATGTTTTAAAGGTATGTTTCTCCAAGCAGCGTGAAGAGATGTTACCACAGTTTTTATACATTTAGCCGCAGTCTCAGTTTCTTCTGTTTCTTCATGTGATCCTTGACTAACTCGATGATGGTGAGATCAGATCTCTGAGTGGATCATACCATATGGTGCCGGACTCACAAAAATCTCACTAGATCTTTACAAGTAATGGCAAAATTGATGTATGGAAATATTACCTGATTTCTGAATGGCACACTAAAGCAAAATATGTAAATAGCTGTTTTAAAAAAATGTTTTTTAATGAAAAATCAAATTGATTTCACTATTCAACTAGTAGCACCCTGTACTCTAGTACACTGTAAGTGAGGATAGCAATATAAAGTAAACGGTGACATATTATACTCAAAAATCCTTCATACAGTGGACTACCAGTAAAATTTGGGACCAAAAAATTATTCAGACACTTTGACCTGACCATGTTTTGCTGAAGTGTTTTTTCTTTCATTGCTAATGCGACCTTTTTACACACAGACTAAAGTAAATTAAGAATCGCTTGGTAATTGGTTGACCTAAAATGTCCAAAACCAGTGAAATATCAACTGATTTGATAACTTCTTGTTCTTGTCATATTTTATTACCATTTTCTAAACTATAATGAATAATCTGTGATAATGTGAGAAATGTTCAAGAATACATGTAGGTTTGACTGTGAATATACTTAGACCACAAAAAAAAATCTGGAACAAATCATCCTGCCTTTAATTGAGTATTGTGACACATCCCTACCGAAAACCAACACATCACACCCCCAACCCCAACTTAAAACAGCACACCAGAATTACACTTGAGCATAACCCAACCCTAATACACAACCCGAAGCAAACGCATTGCAATCCAATTTAACCCAACACACCCATCGCACCCCAATGCACACATCACGCCACAGTGCAAAACCCAACACAAGACGTCCGGCACAATAAAGCTTTGTCAGTGTATCATCTCAGACAACTGGAGTGATTGCTCTGCAGAATCATTATGAACAGAGATGAACTTCTAAAACAGTTGCCCAGCTCATGATTATGAACTCGAGTTTGCAACACACCGCAGCTGCTGAAGCTTTGGCACGGATGCTTTTGGACTCTGTAACACTTTGAGAATTAGTGAAAGGTTATGGCTGTGCTATATTTTCTAATGGAAAGATGGAAACTTCTGCATGATTAGAGTGACGAACAGAAACAGCTGAGTCTGGTCATTTTCCCTATTCAGTGATGAAGCAGAAATCTGAAACAGGTATTAGCTCAATCACTTGTGTGGACTGACAGGATGAACACATTTACATTGTGAACGTAGTATTACTGTACTGGTATTAGTAGCAATAGCAATAGCAATCATTTAGGTAATTCAATCACTATATTATTGAAAAATAAACATTAATTATTCATTCTGTGATATAAGAATTTAGTCAAACTGTCCATCATTACACTGGAGTCATGTTTATTGTAAATTGTTAAATAGTTCAGTAGTAAAAGCATTTTTCTAGCAGAGGTGAAGCAATTTTTATGGTGTGACAGATTGCTGCCAGCTGCTACGACATCGAGGACATAGCTACACACACACACACACACACACACACACACACACACACAATGTTAACTCACACACATAGAAGTTAAGCCAAATAACATCTGAAAATAAAATAAGGAACAATAATGCTTTTGTTTTCTGCACAATATTTCATTTTAGAGTATAAACACCTGCATGAATTGACAATGTAGATTTAGAATTAGTATTTACCTTTTCTATAAAAAACAAACCTGTTTAGTTGATTGAGGAAAGATAATCTTAGATGCGCATTCTGACTTCGAGAAAGCTATGTTTAATGTCCATTGTTTGAGGGAATTGTGCTCAATCCGTCGACCCTGATTACTGTGGCATGCTTAGACTCATCAGACTCAAATCAGTGAATCAACTCTCAGAACAAAGAATTGCCTTTCATGCCGTAAATAAGACAGAGCAACATTCTTTGGCTTTTTAAGTTAAATGCTGTTTTCCCATCATATCTCTAATGAGATCTTTTGTCCTGCCTTATATTGGTTGGAAAAGGGGAGTGACAGGTTGACTGAGGACATTCTCCACATTTAATGATTTGTCTCAGTCATTAGTCGCTCTGGCCATTAATGACCCAAGGCCAGTCTCCTCTACTCTTTCTGTGACTAAGAGGCAAATACCCAATGACAATAGCCAAAACAATTGCAAGCTGGCCAGGGTTAACAGGTTTCGTAGCAAAACCAGCCCAATCACAGCCAAGACTAGCACAATCACGTTCAAAATTGAGTTGGTTGGGGGAGGGCGTGTCAAAATGACCACGAGACAGAAGTCCACATTAGCTGTGACACTTTTTTTTGATAGTGGTGGGTTAAACCACAATTTTACTGTGGTAAATGTTCTTGTTGAGTTTCTCTTAAAGCCTCACGTGTTGTTGTGGACGTTCATAATAGACAATTGAGTGACAGTGCCTATTATCTTGTGATTACAATGAAACATTTGATTCATCTGTATGGTGGAGTGTCCCAGTCGTAAGCCACTGGTGGTCTCCTGTGTTCCCACAGTCCGCCTACATGCTGATCTGAATGGACTCGCCATGGAAAGTAGATTAAGGGGCACTGGGTGCACAGATGAAACGCTGAGGAAACCTCTCAACGCTATAATGGCTGGCCTGTTTCCCATGTAGAGAAACTCCAGCTCTGGCATGCAAATCCCCGTGTTGTTCATCAGATACGTGTTGAATTTCCCAACCATGTTTGCGGGGAAAGCTGGAGCTTTCCAGATCTTTCTGTCCACCTGCCACATCTTTGTGGAAATGAAATGGGAAAAAAACTATTTGCTGTAATGTTTTACCATGGTAATACTCACAAGTAAGCACTACAAGGGTATACTATTAAGCTAATAAAATAATTGATCTAGGTTCAATGGAAAAACGTTTTTTTGCTGAACTCCAAAAACGTACATACAATTTAATGCAGTTTCCAGCTGCAATGAACACTAGTAGTAAAACATCAACAGCTTGTATTCCTTTTCACTCAAAATATGATTACAGGGGCAGATTATTGATAAATAAAGATGTATTTCATACTGTTGTCACAGTTACCAGCTGGTGTGCCCAGGTTGACCACCAGAGAGCACTCCTTCTCTGACTTTTGCCACTCAGCCATGAACTTCAGTTCCCAGAATCCTTTGCCCGGACTAATCACTAATTATTGCATTCACCTGTGTTACATTGTTTGTCTCACCCTATTTATACAATGTTCTCTCTGCCACTTCTGATCGAGGTTTTTGTCACAAAAGGTCTGAGACTAAGTGACATCCAAACGCAGCTTTATTGGAAAAATCCAGAATCGTAGTCATGCCAGGCAAAGGTTCAAAAACACTTGCAAACAATCCACAAAAACACAAGGGAGAGTGCTCAAGAATGCCGTGTGACAATTACAAAACCTTGATCAGAAATGGCAGAGAGAACATGTATAAATAGGGTGAGACAAACAATGTAACACAGGTGAATGCAATAATTAGTGATTAGTCCGGGCAAAGGATTCTGGGAACTGAAGTTCATGGCTGAGTGGCAAAGGTCAGAGAAGGAGTGCCCTCTGGTGGTCAACCTGGGCACACCAGCTGGTAACTGTGACAACTGTTCCTTGCACAATACCATGTTATGGCCTCAAAACACTTATACCATAGTGCATGATTTGGTAACTAATACATTTTGATGTTTGCATCACATAACCAGCTCCATATGTACAGCTTTTCTGACATTGTGAACTTGCTTGATAGCTGACCTGGTACAGCACTGCACTTGATGTGAAGCTCTCGGGTACGAGTCACGATAAGACAAAATGGCACGGTTGCTGGATTCTGGACCGATTAATATTCATCTGTTTCAGATAAACCTGAACAAAATGTCACGAAACAAGCAAGAAGCAACGTATCATTTTGCAGAAATTTCACCACAGGCATGCTTTTCCAATGACACTGGTTTGCATATGTTTATTTCTGCATTCTGGACTACCAGTCTGTTTATCTGATTTTGTGCATGTTTTGTGTCAGGGTCCTGATCACCCTGCTGGAGATTATTTTGTGATAATGATCAGCTGACTGTGACATCATTCCTTACTTGTTTACTGTTTTTCATCCAGTTTTTCAATTTAATTTGCAATCTGACATTGCACACTTGCAGTGCAGACAGCATTGTCGATAATAATGGTAACAATCTAGTTTTATTGTGATTTGAATCACTTATGTAGAAGTATAAAAATATAATTTTTGTAGACATTTTGAAGTCTCCTAATGAACTTTTTTGTTTTTGATGACATCCCCAAAAGAGTTTGTTTCAGATAAAGCAAACTTCTCAGTAAAAATTCTGTTATTTTATATGGAACCCACACATGACGTGGACAAAAATATAGCAAAATCATGGCCACAAATTACTGTAATAGTTTGTTCTCTCGTTTTAGTAAATCTTCGCTATGTTGAACTAATTCGCTCATTTTGATTGAACTAAAACAAGGGAACAAATTATCATTACTGCAACTTTCAGACGCCATCTTTATTTTTGAGCTCAACGGTCACAGAATGGGAAGCACAGGATTGTGGGATATCAAAGGCAGTGAAGGATACATCTATGCTGCCTTCAAAAATCGATCAGAAACATGCTCAGAACTCTGCCTGGAAAATTTTTATTTTTTTATTTCTTCATTTGTCTTACAATAAGTTTCCTGACTGTAAGTCTGACAGAACCAAGTTATACATTTTTTCATTTACTGAAGTGCCCAGAACTGTTGATTCCTAAGGGCTGTCAAACAAGAAGAATGTGCTGGAAGCATTTCATCAGAATTACAGCTGAGCCAGCTGTTCTCAACCGCTGTGTGTGTGTGTGTGTGTGTGTGTGTGTGTGTGTGTGTGTGTGTGTGTAGAACTTGAGCAGACTGCCACTGTGTGCCTCACTGCCATCCCGTTTTAATGTCTGTCTGGTACATTTTTTATTAAAGGATGTGATAATATGGATGTGATAATATGGATGTGATAATAGGCAGGGAAAGAATTTTCCTTCTCTCAGGAAAGGTGTGTCTGGAATGAATTGTGGAAAAGGGATTGGTTACGCAGCAGCTGGATCATATTTATTATAATGTGTATGTATGTGCTGCAATGAAGATATTGAGTGAGACAGTTTCTGATTTCATGTATATTCCGTTTTTTCTCTTCAGATTTCAGTCACTTGTTCACACTTTCTTTAAAAGTGCAACATCACCGGCATGTCTCATGAGAAACCATCTTGAAGTCATTGCTTCATTTACCAGCACCTCATACTCAATTCTTTTCAACTATGATTTATGAAAAGACACATGATTAGGGTTTCCCCAAAATCTACACTAATGAATGTGTGTTTAGTTGTGGTGTGATGACAGCAGTGTGTGTGTAAATAATTGATTTTCTGCAGCTGGCTGATGGCCGTGGAAACAGGAAGACACCCGCTGATGAAATAATCTGTCAGATCCTCTTCATCAGAAAGCACCAGTCTCATTTATGAAAAAGACTGATAATCATGCCAAAATTACAAGGTCTTTCCTGTATTTTGTCTTTCTACCAATCTATGGCTCTGTTCCAAAATCATCTATTGAAGCAAATAGTGCTTCTCAACTAGTGAAGTAGCCGCTACTTTAAACAGCGCTGCTACTCAACTAAGGGAGTGTCACACTACAATTTTCAAACTATTGTCTTTCATTCACATGCAAATTCGGGAGACAGGAAACGCAAGCTCATGCGAATTTTGCAGCATGCGTTCAAAGTTGGTGAACTCTTCCCTGCAAATTCATATCATGTGACCGGTGTGATTTCTCAGTTGAATTAAAAGAATGCAAACTTTAAATCTGCAGGACTTTAAATCCGTCCTTTTTTACAATATTTATAACATTCTCACACTGTTTCTCTTTCATCGGTCATCTCCACATGGTTTTGTGCGGATTAAAGGTCTGAAATGTTCTCTCTTGAGTATGTACTTACATCACGATCGCTGAAAAGTACGTTCTGTATAGTCTGAATGTTAGGCTATCCAACTTTTGTCCATCATAAAAAAATTGGTAACGGGTTAAATTCTCTGCATTTTTCGCATTAAAAAATGCAAGCATTTTGAGAGGTGTTTTGACAATTCAGAGTCACCGAATGACGAATACGGAAAAAAACACAAACAAAGATTTCACACTCGGTGCGCAAGGACCTTAAGCTGCGTCGCTTCACCTCCATTCATAAATCCTCTCCTGTGGCCTCATGGGATAGTGAAGTGTCCATCGTATGCACACTTCAGAATCTCGCTCGAAGTAGTAGGTCATCCGGGTACTTTATTGCTTCTCTTTTGTGAGTAATGTGAAATCAGACATTCTTATTTTGTCACTGTTTTTCGCCTACTATAGTAGGGAAGTGCGATTTCGGATGCAGCCACTGCGTCGTCGACTTTTTTGTTATTTTATGATGAGTTACAACCAGCGTCATGTGCAATACCGCCACCTACTGTGTTGGAGTATCAAGTAGATTGTGATTGTCGCTGGTTTATTTATGACATTAGAATATGTGATGTATCAGTAATTAATTTTTAAATATCACAGTTTTTGTCAGTACCAGTATATTGCAACTCCCTTAATTCCAGTAGACATATACTATATTAGCATGGTGCTACATTGTTGACACAATATTCTAGCAAGTGCAAAAAATGCATTGCATAAATAGTCTGTTTTAATTATATAGAGTATTTATATTTGTGTTGTCAATATTTTTTTACTAAGCTTTTCACAATTAATATATATATTCTTTTTTTCTTACTTTGCACAGATTGTTGATTGGTGCTCCCACAGCCAGGGCTTTATCCAATCAGGGAGCAAACATCACAGGTGGGTTGTACAGCTGTGACATCACCACCCATCCTGATGACTGTACTCGAGTGGACTTTGACAATGATGGTAAGCAGAAAAATATTTAACAATATCACATGAGAATTCAGGCTCAGTAGATGTCTACTGACTGCTGTCGTGATTATAATTTGTTGTTTTATTGGTTTAAATGCTCATCTAGTCAGCAGTGCCAGGATTTTCTGATAGATCTTGAAATTCTAATCGTGACTTGGTTTCTGTTCACGGTGACCATCACAGTTGATGTTCTTGTGGAGAATAAGGAGAACCAGTGGATGGGTGTAACGGTTCAAAGCCAAGGACCTGGAGGCAAGATTGTGGTACGTCAAGAACAGAGTTAAATGCTAATGGAACATTAATTGACTTCCAGTTACATTGTCATCATTTTGACATTTTTGATTTATTATTTGTGTCACACAATGTCACAATGACACATACTTTATTTCTTTCTGTGTCAGACATGTGCCCATCGCTACCAGCGTCTGTTGTTCCCGAACACACCCCAGGAGGCGCGTGACATCACTGGACGCTGCTACATGCTCAGTCAAGACCTGAGCATCGACAGCCAATCAGACGAGGATGGCGGGAACTGGAAGTTCTGTGACGGGCGCACTCGGGGTCATGAACGATTCGGGGCCTGTCAGCAAGGCTTGGCTGCCACCTTCACTAAAGACTACCATTATGTCATCTTTGGAGCACCAGGGGCGTACAACTGGAAAGGTAGGAAGGACAATTGATGCAATACATAAAATGGTGTTTTTGTGTGTTTTAGGAGCAATGTTGAAACACACACACACACACACACACACACACACACACACACACACACACACACACACACACACACACACACACACACACACACACACACACACACACACTTTTGATAGGATTCTGTGGTAACTTTGAGGTATAGAAGACCTGAAGTAGTCTCATGTAGCCAGACTTTGTAGGCATGAAGTCTTGTCAACTCTGAAACAGAAAAATAACATGCATTCTGTTCATCAAAACGTTAAAAGGTACAGGTTATCTAACAGAAATACTCATAGAACAAAGCAGAATACACATCAGGCGTCATTGAACAGGGTGTGTGTGGTCTGGGTGTGTCGATTGAGGCTGAGAGCAGGTCAGAAGTGACTCACAGGTCATTGTTTTGACCTCTGGCATAGTCTTGCCTCATGACCAACTCATATTGCAACCATTTATTTATTATGATGGAGTTATCAATAAAAATAGTCAGTGTCTTTACTTACATTTCATATGCATTTATATGCATTATGCTGCATAGGGACCCCCACTGGTGAGGAGGAGCACTGCAACATTTCTCATTCACTATTTTCTTAATTCACACAATTTTATTCCCTTGTGACAGTGTGCATACTTTTTAAAAAAGAGTTCTTATTACAGACATAATACACTTCTAAAGAATATACTTTAGTGCAAGCTGAATGTAATGTTTTTGGACACTTAATAGCATGCTAATTGCTATTAAATGAAAATGGGTTGTAGTTTAAATTTATATTAAATGCCATTAGCTGAACTTTTGAGTGCTTTTGATACCCACAGTATATATTATAAGGTTAACTGAAATGTACTGTCATGTAATTTCTATAGAAATGTATATGCTATGTATTTAAAAATATATGTGTAATTGCATATTTGTAATGATGAAGTTAAAACTTAGTACATTAAAAATATGTATTAATAAAATAGCAAATAGCACCATCACAAGTGTTAGTCAACACATTGAAATAAGTGTACTTCTTTAAAGCATGATAAAATTATGTTTCAAAAGGTACTTTGAAATAAAACTTTTAATTTGACATTATTAAAGTGCACTGTTTAAAAATGTACTTAAGTGTGATAAGAAACAGTCATGAAACTATTCTCTTTTTCAGTACACTTACGTGTCCTTTTATTTCATACATATTATATTATCCGCATTACAGTTTTTAAAACTATATACTTTCAACATTTGAATTACAAGTGCACATTCAATACAATTAACTACATTTTTTTTCCGCAGGGATTTGCACGATTAAATACATGTCTCTTATAACCAGAACTCAAATCCTTTGTTTTCCTGTGTCACGATAATCTTGTTGTTTAGCACTCAGCCCATCACATCTGTTCTGTAGGAATTGTGCGCGTCGAGCAGAAGAACAACACTCTGCTGGAAATGGGCTTGTTTGATGACGGCCCTTATGAGGTCGGGGATGAAAACCGCCTTGATCCAAATCTAGTGCCAGTACCAGCCAACAGTTACTTAGGTGAGTGTGTGTGTGTGTGTGTGTGTGCGTGCGTGCGTGTGTGTGCTAATGTTTATATTACATTGTGAGGACCAAATGTTCCCACAACGATAGTAAAACGTGAAATCACCAACATTGTGAGGACTAGCCAATGTTACCCACGAGGGAAATTTATTAAAAAACATTAAAACAATGTTTGATTAAAAATGTAAAAGTGCAGAATGTTTCCTGTGATGGGTAGGTTTAGGGATGGGGCAATGTAAGGGAATAGAATATACAGTTTGTACAGTAAAAAAATTATTACGTCTATGGAGAGTCCCCAAAAAGATAGTGGACCAGACGTGTGTGTGTGTGTGTGTGTGTGTGTTTTGACGTTCATGCTTTTTGTGACACTGAATCTTGCACATGTACAGGATTCTCTCTGGATTCCGGCCACAGTATCACAGAAAAAGGGAAACTCATCATCGTGTCTGGAGCGCCGAGAGCCAATCACAGCGGTGCAGTGGTGTTTCTGCGCAAGCAAGGAGAAGCCTCCACCATGCTCTTGTCTGAACACATTCTGCAAGGACCAGGACTCGCGTCCTCGTTTGGATATGATGTTGCTGTGGTGGACCTAAATGGAGATGGGTGAGTGATACAAGATCTGTAGAAAATAAATGTTGTTTATTATGAAAAGTAGTGGGTAGATTGTGATTGTGAGAGTACGTGTACTCACAGCATTCTTACCAAAGAAAGAATTGAGTGTTGCGCACACAAAAGTCTGTATATTTTTCTTTTTGAAAAGGTCCATTTATTATTATTTATTTCAAAGTTTGCGTTCTCGAGCCACCAAACATTGTTGTCGTGCAAATGAGTGGCCAGGCCACATTAAAAGTTTTCTGTTTTCAGTTAAAATGGTGTCGTGTTAGCGGCCCCTAAGTAAATAACTAATGATCTTTGCAACGGAAGTGAATCAATTAAAAACTAACTTTAGCTGGACAATAACTTTATTCAAGAGCTGCTGTAAAGCCAAAACAATCTCTGTTACTTTAATGTCCTATTATCACTGTAAAGCTGCTTTGAAACTGTCTTTATAGTTAAAAGCGCTTTATAAATGAAGGTGACTTGATTTGACATTTAGGGGCATTTAGGGCCCTAAATCGTGTGTATTGCCCCTCCAGGTGGCAGGATGTTGTGGTTGGTGCACCCCAGTTCTACCAGAGAGACGAGGAAGTGGGCGGCGCTGTGTACGTTTACATCAATAAAGCTGGAAGGTGGAAGGACGTCACTCCTACTCGCCTGAATGGAACCAAAGACTCCATGTTTGGACTGGCTGTGGAGAACATTGGAGACATTAATCTGGATTCTTTTGAAGGTTGAATTCAGGAGTTGATTTTTTAGTTTAGGACGCAACATATTTGAATTCTTTTGGTGTTCAGGTTCAAGGCTGTTTAATATTCTTCTTGCTTGCTTCTCAGATATTGCAGTAGGAGCTCCATATGCAGACTCGGGGTTTGGTAGCGTGTACATCTACCACGGATCTGCTGACGGCATCAATACCAAACCAGCTCAGGTTAGACACTCTCCAATGTCTGTCTCTCTCCGTTTTCTCTTCTGTCTGCCATTTTAATGGAACACATCAGTGAGAAATTACTTGGATCAAGTAATGGTGGAACTCAAAGGAATAAATAGCATCATGAGCATTTCCCAGTGTTATTCAGTTTAAAAGGTTTTCCATTTTCAGGATAAAACATTGGTGAAAAAAAAAAATAGATACATATTTTAACATCTGAATGTACTTTGGTTTTGACATTCTTCTGATGTAACTTTGTACTAACTCTGTCTTTTGTGACTTTTAAAACAAAATATGGTTTTAGTCTATATATGGTGTGTTCTTTGCTGTTAAAATCATCAATAAAGCCTTTATCAACAAACACGAAGACATCCGAAGTTATCTTGCAGATACTGGAGGGCAAACAGCACAATATGAAGATGTTTGGCTATTCTCTGGCCGGAAATATGGACCTGGATCAGAACTCGTACCCTGATCTCGCCGTTGGGTCGCTCTCTGACGCAGTTTTTATTTACAGGTGCTGATAGGTCACTTCTAATATCAAAGTTGTTACCTGAAGATTTTTGAGATGCAATAACAACATCCGTCTTGTGTTCAGGTCCAAAACGGTTATTAGCATCAAGCAAGACATCAAGGTGACACCGAAGGAAATTGACTTGATGAAGAAAACGTGTGGTAACAGTATTTGGTGAGATACTGACAAAACAAGACCTTAGAAAGCATTGCTCATAGATGTGCTGGACATTTTGAACTCTGTCCTGTGTGAAGATAATTATGTGTTTCTTCACAGCTTGACTGTGGAAGCTTGTTTCACATATAGAGCAAACCCTCACACCTACAACCCTAAGATCAGTAAGTCTGTTTATGCTTTTATAATGAGAAACTTTCATTATCTATTACAGTTATTTACTGTTTAGTCTAAAGGGCCGTTCACACCAAGGACGATAACTATAAATATAAAGTTGGAATCAGTCTACGACTATGTTTTTTTTTTCCAGCTGATGAACCATAAAAACATTGACAGTCAATAAAAAATGAAAGGGACTTAAAGAGCTCTAGCATTTAAAGCGGTAGAGCGCGCTTATACTGTAATAAACAGAACTTTATCGTATTGGTAATAGTTTTTGTTCGTAGTGTGAACAGGCCTCAAAGTCCCCCTGTAGTCAATAATTGTATCCCTTAAATCTAATCTTTGATCACCAAAAGGACATATTTAAATGTTTTTTCCTTGGAAAAAAAAATTCTTCATGCCTTAAAATAGCTTGAATGTAACTCTACACCCTTGCCTCATTTAGTATACGCGGTTCTATGAATATGTAAATGAGCCCCGCCTCCACTCACTCACACCAGCTCAGAGATCCACTCGTTGGCGATCACACGTTGATCTGATTGGTTACAAGGTAGTTTGTGACGTCAGAAACACCAGCGATTTCAAAGCGTGTTTTTGGGACTGTCTTTGTTTCACTGCAGTTTTAAGCAGAAAATATTCAGTAATGGTGTTGACTTATGAATTTACTCATGGTTTGTCTTACAGCATATTAACAGCACATAGACATATAAACAACATTCAAATCTTGATTTTCACCAAAGGGGGACTTTAAGATTTAATCCAAATGTATTCTGTGTTAATAATGCTGTTACAGAAGACAAGATTATCCTCACTGGAGTAAATAAGTGCATTTCTTTGTTCTGAGGTCTAAAGGTTCACACATTCTAAATCAGTTTTTGTTTGTTTTCCAGCCATTTCCTGTACATTGGAGGCAGAGTGGTACCGCAGGAAGCTGGGTCTCCCGTCTAGAGTTGTGTTTCTGGACAAGAACGAGATGGATCAGGACTTCCAGTCGACCGGCACTCTGGAGCTACGAGGACAAAACAAAAAAGCTTGTTACAAGACCAAACTCAGATTACAAGTAAATAAATCTTTGAGATTATAACAGATTTTTCAAAAAACAAAAAAAATGTGGGTATACGGCGCTTGGTTCATCGGTTGTTGATTGGATGTTGAGATTTAGCAAAAGTGGAGGCAGATGAACGAGAGCTTGCAGGGGCGAGTTTAAAGAGGCCATATTATGCCCTTTTTCTAAGGGGATGTTTACACGACACCGTTTTCAACTAAAACCGTAAAACTTTTAATGCGTTTTGGCCATTCATTTGCACGTTTTTGAAACCGGTAAACAAGCCAATCTCTGAATACGATGACGTCATGAACGTGCGTATTACGTGTTCAGTCTACAGTGTTTCATCGCCATCTAATGGCCTGGCAGCAGAATACAGCGTTTTTAGTCGTGTTCACGGATTCGTGTGAATGGGGATCGTTTTCACAATGGTGTCGTCTGTACGCGGAAAACTCTAGGGGACAACTTCTCCGTTTTAAGCACACTGTATGAATTTGGCCACGATTTAGCTGTCTGAGACTAATTCACTACTTCTGATCCTAGGCTAAAATCTGAAGATCACTAGTTTGACATGTTCACCAACAGCCGATTAGTAACTATTGCTATCAAATTTGACCTTGATTTGATGCACAGTTTAACTCAACTGCTTAGCTCAACCAGGCCTCGCCCCCTTTTTTGAGTATGCCTTGGGCGGGAATTATTTAAATGGGGAATATAGTGATGTGTTTGTTCTTGGAAGAAAACTCAACACTCAAGACGTTTCAGGGAGTTGAACAGTGTGCACTGATACAGAGAATAACTCCCTTTGGAGTTGCTGTGCTTTTTAACTTTGCAGTTGAACATGTAAAAAAGCATAATAGGTCCTCTTTAAACAGACTAATTGATTGGAGAAATTCTGCATACGTCACCCGAGAGAAGTTTACAATTTGATTGAACATTACAAGGTTAAAACACTTTTTAAAAAAGAACACGGATTAATCGTTCACAATATAGTATAACAAATGAGAAATTATAATGGATTTTGTTTTGGTTGTGTAAAAGTATTGTATTTTAATTTCTGGATGCACTATTCCTATAATTCTCATTTTTGGACATTCAGCCTCTGTCTAAGCTCTCATTAATGAAATGTTTTGTCGATACATGTTGACTGAGTGGGATCTGCTGTGCTCTGGTTTTCAGGAAGGCATCAGGGATAAGCTCAGAGCGATTCCTATCGAGGTGTCTGTGGCCATTCAGAGTGCTAAGAGAGGCAAACGGCAGAGCTCGCTGCCACAACTAGTGCCAATACTGGACTCCACTGTGCCCAACAAGACCATCACTGAGGTATACTCACAGTTCACTGCACAGGAATCTAATGAAGAGTCAATGCATCTTTAGATCCTTCACTGTAAACATAACGGAGGGTCTATTTACTTGCCTTGTTGGCAGAGGCTTTTACACTCACCACCACCCACCATTGTCTAGATGAGCCTGACAAAATGACAAACGAAACCCGTCAGATAACAGATCACTGGCGTGAAGAGGAAGGCGAGTGGCAACATGTTCCTGGATCAACCTCTTGATCCTGGAACAACATTCCAATCATCCAATCAGATTTAAGGGACAAGTTTATAGTTTATGTCAAGTTTAGGCTTATAACCAGGGATAGGTGCTTCTACATCAGTGTTATTAACATATCATTTCCCTCATTAGTTATGGGTAGGGTTAGGTTTGGGGTAGGGTTAGGACTACATTTTTTGGACAATTATGTTGTTCCAGGATCAACAAAATATGCCAATCCTGGAACATGTCTTACTTGGCAAAATCACGGTGACCTCCTTGGTCAACCTCTTTGTTGATCCTGGAACAACAATCCAATCAACCAATCAGATTTGAGGGACAAGTTTATAGTTTATGTCAAACTTAGTCTCACAACAGGGTTAGGTGCTTCAACACAGTGTTAATTTCGTTGACGAAAATAATGACGAAAATTATTCGTCAACGACATTTTTTCACAGACGAAAGCGAGACGATAACTAAATAAAACCTAGTTTTAAATGACAAAAACTATGACGAAAATCTATTGACATTTTCGTAAACGAATAAAAACTAGACGAAAATGTTAGATAGTGACGATCTGGGAAGCGATCCAGTCAGAACTGATGTCCTGCGTGTGTGATAGATACGCACATTTGTACTGTAACGTGCTGATCTACACAGCGGTCTCAAAACTTTAAAAAATTTAAACGTATGGGAGAATGAGTAGAGCAGACATATAGATCTGAATAAGAGCTAAAAAAATAAAAAAATAAAAAAAGAGCTCTATTCCGTACGGCACACACCCGACCTGAGGCGTGCAGCCATGCACAATAGACACCTATACAGCGCGCGAGGACTGAATTGAGCTCTCTTTCATGTCTGAATGGACAAATACACACATCATTATGTCTAAATGTTCGTTCTGGAGAGTATTCATGTAATCTATGTTGGTTATGTCTTAAACAGTTGTGAGTGTATCGGATGTGTATCAGTGCAATTGTATCCGCATGTCATTGGACATGATCTGATGTCTTAAAGTGACAGTGGCAATAAACCTAATGCGGTCTGTGTCCTTAATATTCAAGCAACAAAAGAATAGCATTCACTGTTTGTTAATAGCTTTAATAAGAATTAATTATATTTAATTCATACAAATAAACATGTCTGCTTGAAAGAATAAATACTGATGTATGCAAGTAATTATAAAGAATGCATATATATCATTCATTGAAAAGAAGATATTTTTTAAGTCACAATAGTTAAATCTGTATCTGTATTGCATGTTCAAACCTAAAAATCATTGATATTAATAGGTTAATAAATGTTTTCTCCGGGAGTATATGGGTTTGGACATTTTAGAGGAATTCTAAATTAATGCATAACAATTGAACAAAACCCATAATATTTTAGTCGACTAAATCTACTGTAGATTTAGTCGACTAAAATCTTATAGTATTTCGTCGATTAAAACTAGACTAAAACTAAAATAATTTAGATGACTAAAATATGACTAAAACTAAATGGCATTTAAGTTAAAAGACTAAGACTAAAACGAAATCAAAATTTGCTGTCAAAATTAACACTGCTTCTACATCAGTGTTTTTCGCCTATCATTACCCTCTGAATCTAGGGATAAGTTATAGAAAGGGTAAGGTTAGGTTAGGGATAGGGTTAGGACTAAAGTTTCGGACAGGAATGTTGTTCTAGGATCAACAAAATACGTTGACTGAGGAATGCGTCTAACTCTGCAAAATCAGGACGTGCTGACCGAACCAAGTTCGAATCCACCAACTCATTCGTCTTCCTTTTTTCCATCATAAATCAGTTAAAAAATAAATAAAGAAAATGTTCAAAAAGTGGAAGGGAATGTGTTTAAAGGGTGTGCAACAGGGACAATTAATGTCCCAATAAAGAAGCATCTATTTTTTTATTTTAATTGACACTGAATATGTTATTATTGGATACTGTTTTATAATGTACTACAATACAATGTCTGCTGCTATTTGCATAAATAGCTATTAGTATAAATATCATAATTCGCTATTAGTATAAATAGCATCTAACTACTATTTACACTTAGTGCAAATAAATACGGCTATTTTCACTTAGTGTAAATCAGATCTATCACTATATTTGCACTTAGTGGCAGATATTATTTGCACCTCAGTGTATTGTAGTACCTTATAAAACAGTACTTTTTATAACTTATATAATATAATGTAATATAGTAAATGTAATATTATATAATCAATGTCAACAATAATTTTTGCATAGGCAAAAATGGTGAAAGACTGATAAATGAAGTAATATAATAAATAAACCTTCTTTCCTGGCCTATAGGTGAACTTCCTGAAGGAGGGCTGTGGCACGGACAACATCTGTCAGAGTAACCTACATCTGCAGTACAGGTTCTGCTACAGGGAGTCCAAGCAAGATGTGTTCCCTCCTCTACCTCTGTGTGTACTATGCAACATACACTAGCTCTGTTTACATCTATTTTTTGAGCCAATCACACTTGGAAAGTGAGAAATCTTAATGTATCAGTAACATAACAAATAACAATGCATATGATTAGATTGTTTAATACATTAAATGACTACTGACTCTGTGAAATTAAAAGTCCGCTACAAGGCATGATAGATTGCTTGTCATTTAAGGAACATATATCAGTTGGTGTGCAGTGTGTTAAATGCTGAAATGCGTCTCTCAGGGAGAATGGTGTGCCAGTGATTTCTCTGAGTGATCAGAAGGACATTGCTCTGGAGGTCACAGTGAGGAACAGAAATGGAGATGATGCTCATGAAGCCAAATTGGTGGGGCAGTTTGATGAATCTCTCTCATACTCCGGATTCAGATCTCTGAGAACTACTGTAAGTGTGTCACACGTCTAAAGTCTATATCTGAGTCATGTGACCTGAATCTTTCCGTTGTGGAAATTCATTTAATTCTTTTTTTAAGGTTTTATTCATTATTTCACCATTGATACAAAAATATTGTTGCTATATTGTATAGCTCTTTCAACTCTTTATCTTTCTTTTTCTCTTATTGTTGTTCAGTTGGTTCTGTCAGAGATTCAGCAGACTAAATGCATAAACTTTACATTTCAATAATGATGCTAATTCAATCAATTACCACCGATCCGTACTTTACAGTGAAGTCCTCACAATAGGAGAATAGAAAACGGCAGATGCCTTAAATACAGGCCATATTTACTTTACATGGTTCAAGTGACCCAGTTCCAATCTTGTCCTCCCATGAAGCACAGATCGGATTTAACCAGGGATTGAATGTGAACACTCGCGACAGTTGACGAGCCAGTGCTGCAACGTCATGAAAGTTTAAGCCTTCAAATATTCAAGTGCATGAAGACACGAAAGGGAACTCAAAAGCTCTCTTTCACGTCTTCCTGCGCTTTAACAGGCATATACTAACAAAAGTGTGTTAAAATGCATGTCTTGGCAAGTACCCTCGTAGACATAGTCAGTTATGTACCCTCTGGTGCTCTTCGTGTGTTGGATTTATTTTTATTTTTTTTCATTTATTATTTTAGTTTGATAATGTGTTTTATTGAATATTTTGTATTTTGAGGGGATTTTATGGTACTAAATAATATTTTCCATGTATTTATAATCCATTTATTCACTTTTTTGAGCATTGACCTGAAAATTTCATTTCCAACTTAAACTGTCGTAAATCTTGCATGCACAGGTGAAGCACAAGACTTCAGTTGATCTTTTTTAAGATAGGATAAGAATCCTAAATCAGCTCAAGATTTGCTTCTGTAATACGAATTTGCGAAAAATCCTAAATTAACTTGTCAGATCTTAATTTAAGACTTAAGATAGAAAGTTTCTGTAATATGCCCCCAGAGGGTTAAGTGAACGCAAACAGTTGAGAAAGAAAACGCTTGTGTTACAGTATATTGGATCTCTGCAGCTCTTAAAGTGAAAGCAGTATTCCTAATATTATATTTAATAACTTTTGTAGCTTTATTAAGGATTAATCTATTCATGCCTGGTAAAAAATAAATAATATGGCCTGTACATTTTCTGAAGTCACCGGCCATCGGCAGGTCTGGCAAAAAGTCAGTTTTAGGCCCTGGAAATAACCCACGAACATGAAAGAAGGGAAAAAGCACATGGATTCTGATATCCTCAGATCAGTTTTACTTCCTTTTTGGCCTAAGCTTTTCCAGGTCAATAAGTCTACCTTTGTTGTTTCACCAAGTGTATAGTGTAAATGCACATATAATATGTCAAAATGTCAGAAAGCATTTTTTATTATCCATCCCGTGTTTTTAAAATTCGTTAAATGACGGACGTTTTACTATTAACACAGCCCTATGTCAGATTCTTCTAACACATACTTGATATTCTTTTTAGAATAAGTGATTCGTTTTACTATTATTGGTCCTGTGACAGGACTCGTGTCTATTCATTGTCAACTATTTTCTATAAGTATGTTTGTATTGGCTAACGTTTATTCAGCTAATGCGTGTCCTGTTTAAAATGTGCAATGTTCAAATGCAAAGGCAGCACGGCACAAATAAAAGCCCTTTTTTTTTATCAAGTAGGCTATCATATTTGGATATTGGAATAACAAATTAAGTAGAACTATCTTAAATGTACAAATGTTTTTTTTTACTGTTTTCTAGGGGTTTCTTAATTTTAGACTAGTTGACCAGCACACATTATTTTGCAATGCAATATTAATCATGAAAAAAATACATTGCAGTGCAGTGCAAGTGAAATTTAGGATTTGGGTCGAATTCAAAAAACTTTAGAAGTCAAGAATTATGAAGATAGGCATGTGTTTGTGTGTGTCTTGCATTCTCAAAAAATAATGACAAAAATATATGACAACAATATAAGAAGACTAGAAGAACAATCGCTCATCCACTCGTCACTTTGTGTCAGAAATTAGCGGAGGATAAACTCGCCCTTACGCATCTGTCCCAGGGAAAAAAGTTCAGGCTCAGGATTTTTTTCTACTATCACCCCTGCATATTGGATATAGGTCAAAAGAAACTTTTAAAAGAAAATGTAAGCTGGTCATAAAAAAAATCAGATCTAGTGGCGGATTTACTAACAGTGCAAACCCTCTCTTGCCGTTTAAAACCTACTGTCAGGATTTACTAAAGACACGCAGTGAAAAATGAGCGCTGAAAAGGCATGGCGCGGTGTAAATGAGATTAACCCAGTGGTCTGATGTCGTGTGACCAAACCTCTGTCATCCTGTAGGATAAACATGTGATCTGTGCTGCCAATCAGAATGGCTCTCTGGCAGACTGTGAGCTGGGAAACCCTTTTAAACGGGATTCAGAGGTCAGTAATACTTCAACGATGCTGGATTTATCTATTTCATGAATTGTCATTTTAATAAAAATGATTGTTTTATAGGTAAAATTCTACATCATATTGAGCACTGGCAAGATATCACTCGACACCAAAGAAGTTGAGATCGACCTTCAGCTGGAAACGTATGAAATATTAAAAATATCAAAACCACTCTTGATTAAAGCATGTTTGATATATGAACTAACTGTACGATGAATGTAAATTGATGTTTTTGACATTAACATTCAGAACGAGTTCACAGGAGGGCCTGAGCAAAGTGAAGGCCAAAGCCAAAGTGGTGATTGAACTTCTTCTTTCTGTTCAAGGGTGCGTATATCACTTCATTTATCATCTCATGTGGGGATCGTTGCAGATCTTAGCACAGTTTGAGACATTTACGAGACCTCTTTTGAATCTCGAAAGGAGATAGACAAGATTTTTAGGGTCTTTTTTTCAGCAGTAACAGAAGGAGCAGATGTGAGCAGAGACATTAAGTATTAGTTCACTTTTGAAGAAAAAAAAACTTTTGCTGATAATTTACTCACCCCCATGTCATCCAAGATGTCCATGTCTTTCTTTCTTTCTTCAGTCGAAAATAAATTAAGGTTTTTGATTAAAACATTCCAGGATTTTTCTCCATATAGTGGACTTCAATGGGACCCAAACGGTTCAAGGTCCAAATGACAGTTTCAGTGCAGCTTCAAAGGGCTTTAAACAATACCAGACGATGAATAAGGGTCTTTTTTAAAATCGTTTTTTTTTTTAAAGTGAACTAATCCTTTAAGGAGATATTTTCTGACTTCCATTGCATTTTAAAGTAATATTAAACATGTTGCACCATTGCATCAGTAGTGCCGCTGGGACTCTTATGTTTAAGGATCAAGGCTTCTGATACAAAGGCGAACCATGAGGCTGTAGAAATACAGAATCAATGTCAGTTCTGTCTCTTGAGAAAACCACTTAAGCCCAGGTTAAAAGCAGCTGCTAATAACTACTAGTGTACTGTCTCTCTGCCATCATATACTTACCAGAATGACTCCCCTTTGAAAAAGAACACGTTAGCATACTGTTAAAAAGTGTACTTATTACAGAAATAATGTTAAAAAGTGCAAACTGAAATATATTTGTATTAAATATAGTAAGCTGAATTTTAGAGTGCTTGGACTTAAATATATATTTATGTAATTTCATAATTACTGTGAAATACAGTATTAAATATGGTTAAAGTGAATGACATTTATGACAAAGTACGTCCTTTGTATTGGAAGTTGTCATATTTTAATATATTTGAAAACACATCTGTAATGATGAAGTTGCTATTTAGTGCATTTAAAATATATTGACTTAAAATGTAAAATCAAATAACACACTATGGTTAAAATTATAACCAAGTGCCTTACACGTGCTTTAGTATGTTAGTCAACTCATCAAAATAAGTGTACTTTAAAGCTTAACAAAAGATCGTTAAAACAATGATTTAAAATGCACTTTAAAATAAAACATTGAATTTGACATTATTACAAAGCACACTTTTTAAAAGTGTACTTAATTGTTAAGAAACAATCATGAAAGTGTCCACTCTTTAAGGACACTTAAGTGTCCTTTTATTTCATGCAAGTTTTTTTTTTTATATACTTAAACATTTTAAGTAGCCTACACAAGTGCATTCAACACAAATAAGCAGTCTTCTTGTCCAGTCTGTGTTCCGTCCTGTCACACGTCAGCAGGGATGTTGGGACCGTGTCTGATTGCTGTTTGTTGTGTACCAGGGTTGCCAAGCCGTCTCAGGTCTATTTTGGAGGTCAAATCAGAGGCATGAGTGCCATGAAGACAGAGGAGGAAGTCGGCAGCTTGATCGAATATGAATTCAGAGTAAATGGCAAAATAACTTAAAGAATTATACACCTTTTTAGATATCACTTCAGCCATTTTTGCAAAGCACTACTTCTAGCCTAAGACTCTTTTATTTTGTTTTGCAGGTGATTAATTTGGGAAAGCCTCTGAAGTCTTTTGGCACTGCGTCCCTAAGCATCCAGTGGCCTAAAGAAAGTTCTGTGGGGAAATGGCTGCTGTATCTGATGAAGATCAACACCAAGGGCCTGCAGTTAGTCACCTGTTCACCTGAGAGAGAGATAAACCCTCTCAGACTGACTGAGGTACCAAATATATTCCTGTCTTAGTTTACATCCGACCCAGACAGCAACATGTCGCCGGCCCACATCGGGTACACATAGATTCCACATTTTTGTTCTTCTTTTTAATGCAATTTTTTATTTTATTTATCTTTAAATGACTAGATTTGATCAATACATAATAAATAAATGGTAATTTAAGCACATTCCCCACATTCTTTCAACTTCAATTTAAAATAACTCACAATTTATATAATTCATAATAATACATTTCATAATTTATAAAAAATATCTTACATTGGGTATTTGTCTTTGCCGACCTCTTGTGGAAAAAAAAATAAAAAAACATGATATTTCAACGCACTCAAATTGACCCAAATTGAGATTTAGTTCATTTTTTAAATTTCAATCACAAAACTCCTCGAATCCACTTCAAATTATTTTTGTATGTTTAAGTATGTTTTGTATGTTTTGTATGTGGTTTAAGTGCGACAAAAGTCCTAGGGTCTTGGACCCCTCTGATGAACACTCATTAAAAAAAAAAAAAAAAAAAAGTTTAAAAAAATAAGTTTCGGGTCAAAATGACCCCTGATAAAAAATAATCCTAGATCAAGAAAACATTTTTAAGATTTAACCTTTCTGGCTGAGATTGATGCTAAAAAACATGGACAATAAGTAGTAAACCTGTGACTCTTTTAGGAGTCGACGTCAAGCAGGAGAAAGCGTGAGCTGGAGGAGAGGAGACCGTCTGATGGGAGTAAAATATCCCTCTTCACTGACAAACGCAAGCACAAGATTCTGGTAATGAGATTTAGTCATATTTGAGGTGAACTTTCAATTTTAGGAATGATTGGACCAAAACAACTTGAACTTTATTATTTCTCATAGTCATGCAGCGGTGATGCCAGATGTGTGGAGATGAAATGCCCCCTACAGGGCTTGGACAGCACTGCAGTCATCGTTTTAAAATCCCGGCTGTGGAATTCCACTTTCCTTGAAGTAAGGACAATGACGAGGGCTCATTTGGTTCCCTTGAAAGAATGCCTGAGGTTGTTAAAGCAATCTGTTCTGTTTCCCTCTCAACAACAGGATTATGCGTCCTACAATTACCTTGATGTAATAGTGAAAGCCTCCATAAGTCTGGATGTCTCCGCCAATAACATTGTCCTTAAAAATGCTGAGACCCAGGTAACACAGTTTCCTAAAGTGTGACACATGTAAGCCTGTGGCATTAAAGACATGTTGAACACCTGTACGTCTGATGCCCAGGTGAGGCTGACCGTGTTCCCAGAGACGGCAGTGACTCCGTTCGCAGGAGTTCCCTGGTGGATCATTCTTGTGGCTGTTTTAGCTGGGATTCTGATGCTGGCTCTCCTAGTTCTGTTACTCTGGAAGGTAATAAAACACTCACACATCCAAACATAAAGCTAACAAAAACCTCAACGGCATCAGCCACGTGGATAAGAGTTCCTTAAGGAGTTCTTCTGGTTGAAAGCTATTGTATGTGGACTTCTCTGTTCTGAATTTCTTTTTGTTTTCTAAGACTATACCGTAATTTATTCTGGTGTTTACTATTTTAATGGCCCTAAAAAGAATTTGGAGACTTAAGGCCCGTTCACACCAAGGACGATAACTATAAAGAGAACGATGAAGATATAGTTCTAAAAATCATTCTCAATATTAAATAGCAGAGTTCACACCACAGCTATGACGATAACGCACCGAGAAACGATATTGTTGGAATCACTTTCAGAACGATTTTATCCAGCTGATGAATGATAAAAACATTGACAGCCAATCAGAATCCTTCCTGCTGTAATGAGCTCGAGCATTTAAAGTGACAGTCAAGCACACGCTTAGAAAAACAGAATGATATCGTCTGCGGGACGCTAATATAGTTATCGTTCTTGGTGTGAACAGGCCTGCACTGTACACTTGAATGAATGTCATTTCATTAAAAAAACTAAAATCAAATAGAATAGAATTTTTTTTTTTTTTCAAGAAAGATACTACAAAAATACGTAGCAGACATGCGGGAAAAAACGATTTATAATATCGAGGGAACAAAATATTGTATCGTGTGCACTATTTACTTAAAATGAGAGAAATAATTCTTATCTATCTACCTATCTATCCATATCTATATAGTCATGGTCATGTTCCAAGATAGGTAGGTAGGAGATAAAGTTTGAAATGACAAAACAATGGATATAAATCATATTGTGACATTGATTTATCAGGTGTCCTTTGTAAAAAAGAAGTGACACATACTTTTAAAAGAGTAGGCTACTTATTACAGAAATAATATAGTTTAAAAGAATATAATTAAGTACAAAATTAATGTAATGTTCTCAGACACTTAATTGCACGTTAATTGCAATTATATCAAAATGCGTTATAGTTTAAATTTATATTGCTTTTGAGCCACTTAAGTTCGACTTAAAGTACATCTTTATATATTTATACTGTCTTTGAAATATGGTAAAGTGTACTACCAAGCATTTAAACTAAAATATACTTTATTGCCATTTCTATTGACAGTTCTATGTTATTTGCATCTCATACTTTAATGTCCTTTCTATTGAAAGTGGTCATATTTAAATATATTTACAATTAGACATTTGCAATGATGATGTTGCAATGTAGTACATTTAAAATATATTCAATTTAAATGTAATATCAAATAACACACTAAAATATATAATCAAGTCCTATGTGCTTTAGTATGTTAATCAACACATCAAAATAAGTGTACTTCTTTAAAACATGACAAACATTTATTTATTTATTTGACATTATTACAATTTAGGTGACCTTTTATTTTACTAATTTTGTATTATCTGCAAGTTTTTTTTTTACTTTTAGGATTTTAAGTATGTCACAAGTGCACATTCAAAACAAATAAGCGCACTTCTTTTTCACAAGGGGACAGTCGTGGATCACGTTGATAGTTAGTTTAATTCTCTAACTATCTTCATACATCTACTCAAGATCACCAAACCCCCAGCTGATTAAAGACATGAAGGAAAAATGATGCAGATGACATTGGCTTTCATATTTTCATTCAATGACATTCACACATTTTTATTCAGGTTTTACTGCCCAAATGCTTTTTGTGGCCACTGCATATCAATTAATTTGTGTAGTGGAATTCCACTGTCTTTAGTACAAACCTTCTCATGACATGTTTGCAATGACCCGTGAATTTGCCCCCTCTGTAGTGCGGTTTCTTCAAGCGGGCCCAGAAGGACGAGTATGATGCCGCAATTCACAAAGCTGAGATTCACACTCAGGCCTCTGACAAACTGTCCACTGAGGCCTAGCTGTCCTTACCAGGGTAAAACACGATCGCTGCAGCAGATTGGTGTCTGCATGACGTGTGGCCTAACTCACTAACTCATCCTTTGCTCTGACAAAAGGAAGGGAAAGACTCATGTTGCTCAGCGTGCTTCGCTCTTTCCGTGTGAAGCTCAGTTTTTTTTCGTATTGTGTCGATGGATGTGCTTCTACGTGTCCTGTTTTGTCAAGCATGTCCCGTCTCTCAGTGTTCTGTAAAGCATACACACAGAGTGATTTTTTTTTTAAATGTGTCCGTTTTTAGAATTATGCTTAATGAGGTTTTCTTCTTTCTCTGTCAGTGTGGATTTTTCAAACGTTCCAAATATGAGGACAGCGTTCCGAAATATCATGCGGTGAGGATTCGTAAGGAGACGCGTCTCTTGAAAGACGGAAAGGTCATGTTAGATCCCTTTGAGAAGAAGCAATGGATGACCACATGGGATGAGAACGAAAGCTACTCATGAGACTGTCTCTGCATCTGATGTGGACAGTTTGCACCATCAGGCGTCTACAGGTGTGAAAAGTTTCAGAGGAAGTCCACCTCTGTACGGTCTAGGAGCCGCGAGACGTTTGACATGAAGATGCCTTTACACATCCATGTGTTTCTGGTAACTAAAGAGTAAAGGCTGACTGTTAACGCCTGGATATATCTGGGCTTTTGTTTGCAATGGCACCCCTTAAAAAGCGTTTGTATATTTTTGGAAGATGCATGAGATGCCAAGAATGAATTGTCCTTGATTTTCTTTGTAAATATTTTACAATGCAGTTTATTTATTTTGTCTTGTAATTTTGTACTAAGATGCCTACTGTGCATGAACTGCCCAAAGATTATTTTTCATGTCTTTCGTTAACTGTAAATTAGATTAAATGTTTTGAGGTCTGTCACATGAATCTCAGGCGGGAAAATAAACGAGTACTACTGAAAAGTGTTGACGACCAAATATATCAGTTATGCCACAGTTATAAATATGAGCAGACACACAAACAAACTCATGACAAGATATCAGCATGGGATGATGACTATTATCATGTCATTTCTCAACTCTAGAATGCTCACAAAACCAACCATTTGCTTGCCAATCAGCATTCAGCATGTTTTAGCTTTGTTGCCCCCTGCTGGTTGGTGTTAAACCTGAAAGCAGTGATGCCAACTTAGCAGTTTTGTTAAATTTAGCAACTTTTCAGACTATCAACTGGCTTTTCAAAAAGCACCTAGCAACAAATTAGCTACATTTATTTGACAATTTTTAGCAAGTCAACTTAAATGCTAAAGTGCACACACTTCCCCACTAAATGACACACACACACACGACTTTCTGTCACATTCACAACACATTCTGTATGCCTGGCTGCAAGAGAGCATTGTGAGTGATGGCTCGTTTCAAAGCAGCTTTTCAGAAAATGCATTACAATTTAGAGTGATCTGTTATCACAGGTAACTAAGTTATGTATTTCAGAAATGTACATATACAAAATAGTTAGCTAAAAATGTATTATAGGGATAGTTCACACAAAAATGAAAATTCATGAAAATTCTTCCAAGCTAAAATCAACTAAAATAACAACTAGCATCCGGTGACCTCTGACCCGACTCATGATGCATTGACGAACGCGGAAGCGCAGAGGATAGAGCTAAACAAAACACCATTCACGAACTAGTAGTCTAAAACAAGAATTTTTAAAGAGAAATTTCAGAGGAGCTTGAGTTTGTTGCCCAGTCCTGTTTGTTTGAACAAGAGTTACTCTTTTGGCGTAAGTCGACTTAGGTAGGTCGTCTGCCGGAAGCTAGTTATTTTCGTCGATGTTTTAAATATGGATATTTTTCTTACACGAACGCATCGCTTCACTTCAGAAGGTATTTATTAACCCCCACAGAGCCGTGTGGAGCACTTTTATGATGGATAGATACACTTTTATCTGAAGTCTTCGCAGGAGTTGCCGCCATCTCTTCATAGGCGTTGGGGCATCTGAAGTCTTCAGATCCAAACTGGAGATGACGTGCTCTCTAGTTACCTCAGGATGGGCATCCCACGATAAAACAGAGAAGCAAATGGAAAACAATTAGCGTAGCTGCTGTTCATAACATTAAGAAAAGATAATCATGTGCATTTGATCTGATATAACTTGAGTACAAGGTTATGAGATACATTATATGAATGCTTGGCTAAAGAGATGCGATTTAAACTGGGAGAGTGAGTCTGAGCCCTGAACATTATCAGGAAGGCTTAGGAGCCAAATGTGAAAACGCTCTCCCTCCTTTAGTGTACCAAGAAATCCAAGGTACTACCAGAAGTCCAGAGTATTGTGACCTTAAAGAGTGTGATGGGTTGTTGTAGGGCGATAGAAGATTGGTTCAACAAACCATCAAACCGTCCATAAATACATTAATTAATTAAAAAACACTTCCCTCTCCCAAGCAAGGCCATGACAACCCATCCGTATGGGGTGAAGAGTGAGCAGTCAGTATCTTCAGCCGTGGATCACACTTAAATTACAAGTCCACTCACAAAAAGTGAACCCGTCTTCCACAGCGGAAAACTCTCGGTCTTAGAGTTCCACAATGAGGGCATCAGTCGAGCAGTGCTCTGAGGTATTGGTGACAGTTAAGTCAATTCTCCCTCTAACTTCGCTCTCTCACACATAAAATACACTAACTAACTACCTATTTTCATCTGGGGAGGGACTATTGCCCCTGAGAGACAACCAAACATACCCCACAAGTCACCACCTCCGACCCGCTACCTCTTGTTCGCGCCTCTTTTTAAAGTCCCTTTGTCTGCTACGTCCACATGTGAATGTCATCAGAGCAGTCATGAGAATAGTACTGAATAGTACCTGGACCCGAAAATCTAAATACTGTTTCTGTTGGCGGGAAGCCTGTAACTGATGCTGCTAAACTGTGGACACAATCTCAGCCATGCGTAGCTCTTGGAGATTCAAAAGCCTCTTCCAAGTTCACATTCAACAGAACATCCACCGGTAATACCATCTCCCTCCCAAACACAACTTTATGGGGTAAACCCAGCAAGCAATAGCCGTCATTTCACCGTCTCGGTTAACTATAGACCAGCCGTCTATAGTTAGATATATAGTTAGTTAATATAGTTAGATATATAGTTAGTTAACTATAGACCAGTCTGGCTATGAGGAGGAACCCACTTCTAGACAAAATAACCTTGAATTGGGTACATGTCGTTTTTGCCAAATTAACTTGTGAGATGAATGATATTCCATCATGTAAGCAAAGTCAACAGTGATTTCAAGGTGTTTGGTTTCATTTCTTTTACATGTTCTATGCTATTTGTAGCCCACTTATAGTTAAAACTGATTCATTTGGCCAGGCAGCGCATGAGATGGTTGATAT
Organism: Meda fulgida; assembly: GCA_030578275.1. Taxonomy (NCBI): domain Eukaryota; kingdom Metazoa; phylum Chordata; class Actinopteri; order Cypriniformes; family Leuciscidae; genus Meda; species Meda fulgida. Next base: position 31,682,084 of record CM060624.1, read on the forward strand.
CATGTTACCAATGTCATTAATATCTACAAGGTGTAAGTGTCATTTCATGACATGGTCAATCTGTAGTCACGATTTAGCTTTTAAATGGCTATTAAACGCAAAATTGCTTGCTGGGTAGTGGCATGGACACTAGTACGATATGCCATCAAGGTAACAATGAATCCCAATTCTGTTGGTTCTTATCCACAAAAAGTGACAGCATAGAGAGCAAAGTCCTATTAAAGCGCTCAATGAGCCCATCTGACTGAGGATGGTAGAGGGAAGTATGCGTGTAATTAATCTACAATAGTTTCTGAAAAAAGAGAAAACTCAAAATTGTGGCCATGATTAGAATGGAGGCTCCCATAATGATAAAACCCACTCCTCAACTAAAATTTTGGCGACTGATTGAGCTTCTTGATTGGACAAAGTACCAAAATATAAAGATTTTTATCCATGGTTTCGGGAAGTAGACCCAAGATATCCAGAGCAACACTCTCATAAGGGCGAGACATAACAGAAGCACAATGGTACCTGAGGGTTGCGAGCGAGTCCGAGCACTCCTGGTCTACTTCTTCTACCCCTTCACCCATCTCTATATTTGTGGCCAAAATCCCAATTTTCATTCCATCACGTAGAGTATGGGCTTCCTTGGTTATATTAATAAAACGAACTGGCACGCCAGCGGTTACGGGACGTGCCACCAGCACATCACAACGGCGAGACAGAGAAGAACCAGGCGACTGTTTACATGGCAGTTTCACACGTTTTGGCCCTTTTGGCTTTCCATACGCGCTCATCATCTGAAGACGAGCAGAATGTTTTTATTTGATTAAGATGCTTCACTTGAGCAGGTAGAGAACACTTATGGTGGTACTTTCACAGTCTCTTTTGGAGGCAATTTTGTTGCATTATTGTTCTTATGTAGACCACGGCCCCAGTGAAGAATAAATTCTTGTCTGACGGTGGAGATCATATAGACATGATATTTTTTTCAATATGTATCAGCTGTTTATTACACAAGCGATGCCAAATTCACAAATTAATCTCTCTTTTGACCTAATCGATCGATCGGGTTTGCAAGGACTGAATGTTGTTTCTCACACCTCAATGTCAACGATGATGCAGCTCTTTATTGCTTATGGACTGCTCAGTATATTGCAGGTAAAGACAATATGATCATTCATACAATAGACACGTTTTGCAGATAATTAATTGGTCACTCATGACCATGCGTTTGGCTTCCTAAATAAGGCAGGTTTTGTTTCATGGTGCGTAATATTAAACACATTTTACCTTATTATAAGGTTAAGTCAAATCTGTTCTAAATAATACGAATTTCCATACTTACAATATTTAAATCACAGAAGACTGCTCCGTGGTCTTCAGCTCAATCTTTTAAACAGAGACTTATGTATGGCAGGCGAACTTCTTAATTTCAATTAAATATTTGTTTTTTATTAAATACAACTAGTTTACATAAACTGTACTAATATATAAAGCAAAAATAAAAGTAAATCAAAACCAAATCATTGCTTTAAGTGCATGAGGCGCAATGGCAAGGCATCCAACACCGTTGAGGCCGTCCTTGGTGAATCAGCGCCTGGACATTCTCATTCCAGTCCTTTTAAAGTCCATCAAACTTTTTGACATGTCACAAGGTGACAAATCCAGCGGGACCATTTTCCGCTAGGGGTGTGTTTCCCCCCGGGACGTTTTCACTGACACACCGTGCTGGTTTACTTGTTGTCAGTTGCCATGACAGTGGCAGCTGATTAGCCAAGCGGTACCAGGTGCGGGTGTTTGGTGTGGGGATTTGTGATTGGGAAACACGGCCTAGAGAAGCAGTTAAAAGAAAAAGGAAAAGGCATTCGGGTGTGGTACTCCCCCTGGGAGAAATCGACTATTTTGGCAGTGGCTTGGATTTGCTGGGATCTTTGGAGCGGCTGTGAGGATCTGACTGAAAAGGAGTGCAATCGTGATTGTGGGAGTACAAGCTGGGATGTGAAGAAAGAGTGTTGAAGACGCTGGGTTCCATGCGGTGTGAAGTCCTCTGCATCTCTTCAGCTTCTGAGTGGGGATCCAGCGCAACAGCGGAGGGATTGAACAGTGAGTGAGTGCTGGCCTTAGTGCACAAGATTTGAGAGTGGATTGCGGTGCCTGAATTGAAGTGTCACACAGTATTGGACTTGACGTGAAGTTGTAGTGTGTGGATGTACACGTTTATTTAACCGCCAGTACTCTCCAGTTCACGCCCTCGCCCAGTGTTTACGGAGCAAAGCCCTCAGGTTGAATGTGTATGTTCCATTTCGGCCATCCGGTCCTGTGATACGAGAGAGGAGTGTGATTGTCCTGTTTAACTTGTCTTGTCTATCTAAATAGAGCATTCGTCTGTCGCTGCCTGTTCGGAGTAGAGACACACCCCCGCCTTAGTGTTGCCGTGGGAACCACCCAGTTGAGCCGTAAGCCTGAGTTTCCATTATACGAAAGGATCATGTTTGTTCAAGTATCAAATGCTCTGCCTATTTAAGATTCGCCTGCCCCTGCCTTGTGTGCTGCCTGTTCAGAGGAGAGACACGTCCCAGCAGCAACGCTGCGTGTTCAGAACCACCCGCTCCAGCCGTAAGTCCTTACTTCACCGAAATAGAATTGAACCTGTAAACTTGTCCCTATCTTGGATTAGAGGGGGCCCTTGTCTCTGGCTGGAGCCGTCAAGGGCGGAAAGGCACCTGGAGGACCTCGCACCTGCTGCTCAGTGACGCTACGAAGGAGATCTACCTACCTGGCCGGCAGCGAGTCCCCCTCCTGGACTCCATCGCCCCCTGGGCCGGTCATCGGCTGAGTAACTGACGCTTGGAAAAAAAACTTACCTGCTACCCACCTGTCCGGTGGAGAGAGTCCCCTCCTGGCCCTGGTCTGCCACGTTACTTACCTGCACGCCGGACGGGCGTTCGACTCCTTCCTCCTCTGTGGCTGCCAGTAACCCGGGCCTTCGCAGTGAACCCCTTGGCCTCCTCCTCCCTGGAAAAGAGAGACGAAGCCCGCATTAAGACTTTTAATTCTCGCTTTATTCAATAAAGATTGTTATTTTTAGAAATTCTTCTTGTCTGCCTGCTCTCTGGTACGCTCCTCGAGGTGGTCCTGGGTTCGAGGGGTGGGCGCAGTCTGGCCTGGCCCCCCCGACCTGTGACAGACATCTTCAGAAATCCCTCCTGGAACTCCCTAGGACTTGTGTTATAAAGCCTTCCGTCTTGTCGTCCTCCGGACCTTTTCCTTGTTGCTTTCTGTGCCTTGTCCGCAACACACAATGCTTGCATTTTTCTTCTTTCTTTAGCAAAGCTCTTTCTAATGTTTTGTTCCTCACTATGCTTGTTAATAAATGCTTAAAACTAAGTATGTGTTTCTTTAAAAACATTTTATCAATGATTTTACAATAACAATTGCAGTGTTTTACTTTATAAACCATTTTCTCAGTAAATGATTTTACAACAACAATTGCAGTGTCTTCTTCATAAACCAATAAATGATTATTACAAGTGTCCTTAATTATATAACAATTCTTAACAAATCGTTTAACAACCTTTGGTGTCTTGCTTTATATAAAACACTTTCTTTATATAGTTACAATTGTGGTTAACTATAACATAAGTACTTCATACACAAAAAAGGCATTATAAAAGCATAATTGCATATTTCATAACATATTGTATGAAGTTTCTCTCATACTTTCATTTCAGAAGGGGAAAAAACAAAATGCTAAAATATTTAATGAGTTTGAGTGTTTCATACAAAAAACATCCATCAAATGATACTTTTGATAGTAAAAAATACAAATCTTGGTTTTGTCATGTCATAATTATACAGAAATGTTATTGTAAGTTTTACTTGTTTTTATGTCTATACCAATAGCATATTGCTATCTTAAAACAGAACATTTCAAGCACAATCTTTAAAACACAAATGGGCCAATCAGGAGTGATATAACCACTTATGACTGTAATAATGCAGTATAATGTCATTGAACTTAACTAATGTATACAGTGTGTTGAATGTTAATATAGTAGGCTAGATACTTTAAAATATCAAAAATCAAAAATAAAAAACGTTTTAAAGCAGCAGGCAGGGACAGTATAGGCTACATGCATCTCTTTTTATATATACACAGAAGAGATATTGCAGCACAATAGGGCTGTGGAACGATTAATCGCATCCAAAATAAAAGTTTGAGTTTACATAATATGTCTGTGTACTTTGTATAATTATTTTGTATAAATACACACACATGCATCTTTATATGTATATATACATATATATATATTTAAGGACAATGTGTTTCTTGTGTAATGTGTACATATGTATTTTTAACCCTTAAACAGGCAAGAGTGGAAAATGCTAAGCAAAAAATTATTTCATGTCATTTGTTATATCATCTGGACTTAACATATCCAAAATTATTTTTAAAAAATGTGATTTATTTTGTATTTTATGAGTTGTGACTCCTGAGTCACGTTGCCTGATTATAGGGTATAAAAAAGGACCAAGTCATTAATCTGTTAACTGTTACTGCCACTGCATGTTTAAAACAATTATATCCTATACTTCCCCTGATCTAATGTTGACACATGATATATCAATCGAAAGCTTACGAACTCAAGATTCAGCCTGTAGTGAAATTGGACGTTGTGTTACCATAGAAACGGTACTCTAAATTCTTTTATCGGGCTCCTCCTCTTTTGGGCATCGTCATGTTTCATAATTTATGATCAAAACCTTTTCTAATCTTGACAAAACATATATTGTCAGAAAGGTCTGAGTCTCAAGGTTCCATATTTTGTGACATAAGTGATATTTAGACAGAAATGTATTAATTTGTTATGGCAGAATACAATTAAATTCAATGGAACGTAAGTCACCCGGTGGCTATTTTTGATATTATGCCTAAACAAAATCTCACGTGAACTTCAATTTTTGTGATATCAACTTCAAATTTGGAACACAACTTGGTTAGATATATAGCTTTGATTTAATAGTAATTTTATAGTAAAAAACATTTTGTAAAATACGTGTTTTATAAAAAAGAAAAAAAAGTACAGTATATTTGATTTACTGCAAGTTTAAACTTTCATAACTTTTTCATACTTTCATTTATTGAAGCGCTTTCACTTCAGCAATAATCTGCTGACTGGTTTCTGCTGACAAGACCAAATGTAGGTGTATATTCCAAAGCATTCTAGAATTACAATCATTTAAGTTTGAATAGTGCATTTTAACGTCCATTCTCAAAAAGGGGGTGATGGAATATTGTTTTTTTTTGCTGCAAAAAATTCTAGTAAAAATACTAAGATATAGTCACCTAGACATACTAATATCAGTTTAATCTGTAAATTGTATAATTTGTAAAAAATTTAACTCCAAATACAAAGAATGGTCAGCGCTGGGTTAATCCCTTTTTTATACCCTAAACAGGCAACGTGACTCAGGAGTCACATACATTTCAAAACGTGCTAAATAACAACATGAGCAACATATTACTTAATTTTCCCCTTCAGCACATTAAGACAATGTTCACAATTAATGTAAGCAGTATTCTTTTTTTTTCAGAAGTAAGTTTAATATATATTTACTTATGTCAAAATCTGAATGTTCTGCACCACTGGCAGCCATGTTGGATTTAGGTCAGGCTGACTAATTGATCACAAAAAATTTGAAGCAAATCATGTGACCAGCATACTCAAGACAGACCAGGCTGTCATAAGTGATAGAAGGATTTGATGGAAAAAACGTTCTTATGCCCCAAAAAAGACAAGAAAAACTGTGACTCGTGAGTCACGTTGCCTGTTTTATATATATACACACAGTATATATATGCAGATATTTCTTAAATATATACATGCATGTGTGTGTATTTATATATACAAAATATTTATACACAGTGCACACATAAATTATGTAAACACAAACTTTTATTTTGGATGCGATTAATCGTGATAAATCGTCTCACAGCCCTACAGCACAAACAGAGTTGTCAGTTTAAAATGCCCTTCAAATACTTCCACAACAGCAGAGATTTCAGTATTTTGTTTGGTTTGAGATTATATTACAACGGTAGTAAAATCCAAACTTCTTCCTTTAGAAAAGCTGTTCATCCAGACTCTTCTGCTTTTCCGTTACGTCTGCGTGTCTCAAGGTCTAGGTGTGTTCTTGTGGTCACGGCAGTGTCCGTTTTGAAGTCCACTTGGCTTGGGCTGCTACTGCTCACAGATTGTGTGATTTCTTCTCTTGGCCTCTTCCAAGAGGGGCGAGTTGCAATCCAGAGAACAAGACCACCAAATGCAGTAACAAGCAGCCCAAGAACATTTACTAAAACGGCTTCTGGTGGGGAGTCTTTATAAGCTGGGCTTTTCCTGGAAGACATTACAAACAACACTTAGAAAGACCTCTACTAAATGCAAATTTGCTTCGTCTTTCAAAGTAAACATGACACAATGTGCATTTGCATTTGTATGGTTTGTGTTGTGTGTGAAGCTGTACTTACAGGCCAAAGATGAGTTTCTCAGTGAAGCCCATGAGAGCTGTGGCAATTACACTGGTGAAGATGAACAAGCCACTGTAGATGTGCACAGGCATGAGAGCTGCACGCACGTACACTGGAGTTGCAGGTATCAGATAGACGCAGATGCCCATAACTATCTAATTCATGAGAGAGAACAACACATCACACCTCAGAGAGCTCTGACAACATAAAGGTTACGAAGATTTATTTAACCCAAAGTTTCTATTCAACCCTTTAAAGGGCTGTATAAAGAACAGGATCTTCTGTCCTTTTGAAGTAAAAGAGTTTGTTGTGTTCTGTAGACATAAGATTCACAACATAAAACTCCCTACCAAAGCCATCCAGAACATTTACAGAAACAAAATTGTCCTGATGAACATTCAAATTGGGGATCCCAAGTGGGCTACAAGGGAGTGCTAGGGAATCCATGGCAAAGTTTAGAGAAAAAAATAGGGTTCCCACACCTTGGTTAACTTCAAATTCAATGACATTTCAAGGACTTTCCAGGTTCAATACCCTCAAATTCAAGGACTTAATGTGGGGACACATTTCAAGTAAGAGCAAGGTTACAACGTGTTCCTCTTCAGTCGGTCACTCGACGCCACGCCGGGAATAGGAATAGGAATCTAGCTAGAGAGGCCAATCTACTTTGAGTGAAACTAAACGAGCCAATGCACATTGGCACGCAATAATTTGCAACAGCTGCTCTGCCACGTGGCGCGGGAATATAATGAGCAACAGGTGCGAGTAAACTTCAGCTTTTTGCTTTGGAGCCGAGCGTTTCGATGCGGTTTAAATCTACAAGAGTGATTCAAATGCGGCAAGCTTTTCAGGAGGGATCTCTCGTGTCTGGTGCGGGCGATAGTTGTCGACTTTCTTTCTCTCTCTCTCAAAGGCTATTTTCACAACTGTAACGGTGTGCCAAGAGTACTGAAAAGCCGTTCTTATGGCTGGTAAGACCACGGTGAGAGAGACAGAGCACAATAGGCTGCACATTTCCTGTCTGTGTTTGCTGGGACCGTTCCCCTGCGTTCTTCAGCACCAAGGAGAGCAGTCCCCTGAATGAGCTTACACGGGTGGAGCGTGTCTTTATAAAGATGTCACTCTACCTGTGTGTTTCTGGATGTGGTTGTTACCAGGGATCGCGGGCATTGAACACGCCGAGGCAGCGTTCGTGGATGAGTCATGTACCCATTGTGGGAAGATGACCATCTCGGAGCTACGGTCGAGACTCTCGTTCCTGAAAAGGGGTGGAGTCCCTGCGCCTCTGCCGCAATCTAATCCTCCTCCAAGGGCAGTGATGCAAGTGACCTGCCAGGTTTCTTAACTCCCCCGTGTCCCAGACCAGCCTCTTTGGCGACATGGTCGAGAACTTTGCCCAGCAGTTCTTGGCTGTACAGAAGCAGACTGAGGCGATAAAACACATCCTGCCGTGGGGGTCAGCTCCTGCCTCCACCCCACCGCCTGCGGCCCCTCAGTCTACTCGTTGCCGAGGGCGTTCTCCAGTGTCTGCCCTCACTCCCGTGCCACAGCCTCCATCTAAGTGGCATCGAGAAACCAGTCGCAAACAGGCCGCTGGCCTGTCCCGGCCCCCGCCAAGAGAGGCCGTAAAGGCAAAGGTAAGCTGCCCTAAGATGGGCGACCCGGAGATGGATGGGACTGCTCTTCAGGAGATGGTGACCGCATCGCTCCCTCCCCCGGAAGAGGGCCGGTTGGTAAATCTTGTGTTTCCTTTTGTTTGTGTCCCAAATTTTCAATGAAAGAACAGTTTCTTCCATCTCTGGGTCCAAAGAGGGCCTGGAGAGCAGTGGAAGGAGAGAATCCTCAACACTCTTATCCGCCAGCGGGCAACAGCGTGCAGTTCGAGAACGCAAACAAGCCTCCTCCTGCGCTTCCTGAACCGTGGAACCAGTTAAGTGTTGCACAGCACACCACGACCCCGCTACGGGCCGCCTCCCAGAGAGAGCCTCCCAAGCCGCGTCCCTGCACTCTACCTCGCTGCCCCACTGCGGGTACACCTAACACATTCACTAGATAGTATAGCCTACGTGTAGAGCTGGTCTCCTCCCGTGCTCTCACCCTAAAAGGGTAGAAGCACAGAGGCCCGGCTCTGTCGGCTTGCTGCGCCCTACATTGCTCCAGTGTGAAAAACCTGTTGAGTCCTCCAACACCCTCGGGCCGGATGTGGCGGAGCGTCCGGCGCCAGACCTTTATCCGTTGAATCCTTGAGAACCAGGTCTAGGCTGGGTTCCATATGTGTGACCCTGCGGGGATCCCATATGTGTATTCTTCCATGGCTGCTCCTAAACGGAAGAAGAATTCCTCCTTCGGGGAAGAATGTGGGTTCCGCAGCGTTCTCCTTCCTAAACAGAAAGGACACACTTTCCCAGTGTTATCCAATAATCTCACTGTATGGGTAATCACTGAACAACAGTAACAGATACACTCTGTGTAAGCCCTCTCCTATCGTCCTTCCAGGCAAGCAGGGGCAAGCGGCTTGCACAAGGCACTGGATGGGGTCAGAGGCTGTGGCCCTTTGGTAGGGATTCCTATTCGTCGGCCCCGACGTGGCATCTCTGTTCCCTCCTTCAGGAGTATGCTGGTCCCTACCATACGTAACCGAGACGTTACCTTGTAATATACATTGTTACAGACATGCGTCAAACACAACTATGCAAAAACTTTTTTTTTTTGCATTTATGTTTGGCCATATGACAGAGATCTGATATTCTATTTGTCGTATTTCTGTTTTGCATTAAACTGAATAATATTAGGTACTTCCTATACTGCATTCTAAAATTATCTGATATTAACTTCTGGATGGATTTTATTGAAAAGATCTTAGGCTCATGTAATCAGAAGTTTTAAGATATATGAATATGCTTTTAAGCTTTTCTTGCCTCATGGGTTTACATTATCTTAACAAGCAAAGCAATTCAACATTACATTAAATAAAATATTTTGGCTACAGATTATCACAAATGTTTTATGTTTATTGAACACAATATACAGTCATTGACTGAACATATTTGGGTTTGGTGTAAGCACCGAAAACATAGCCTATCACAACATAGTGCAGATCAAATACATTATAAAACATTCCAATATGATTGGCCATGAATGGATAAACAACATTAAAATTAGCATTTTCCAGGCATCATGTTACAGCGGTTTCAGCCTATTTTTGCAATGTTTCATGGTGTGTCTGTGAAACGTAGAGGTACAATTGTAGTAGTTTCGTGCGCGCGTGAACGTCATGGCAACGTCCAACACAAAGTACCTCACGCAGGAAACACTTAACATAACGCTTAAATGCGTATAACTAACATAAATCAAGCAAGCTAGTGTGTATAGGCCATGAAGTGTTGGCGAAATAACACATTAGCAGACCAGAGGAAATAATATGGATTTTTTTCCAGAGAACTTCTTGCACAAAATAAATTCAAGCACTTTCAAGGACCTGTATCTATGTATGTTTATTTTCAAAAACTTTCCAGGGCCTTGATTTTTTTTTTTTTTTTCTCCAGATTCACAAACTTTCAAGGAACCATGGGAACACAAAATAATAACTATTAATAATAATAATAATAAAAACGAGTAAAAAAAAACAGATTCAAATAAATGAAATGATATAATATATAAAATTAGAATAAATAAATACATGCAAACATAATGCATCTAACATCTAATCAATTTTTATTATATAATAAATCAAAGTATAAACTTGGACTTTATATATGAAAATATATAGCTGCCTTTTAGGTTGGGGTTCCCTCGCATGAGGATTATCATATTTGGGGCTCTGTGACATCCAAAAGATTCAGTCAATCATAACAAATGTAACTTAAATACTGTTATAAAAAGTCTCAAAGACACTGTAGCAAAAACAACCTGTGTCATTTAATTATACTAGTCATAGAGTGGGTGGAAAAAGAGTGGAAAAAAGGGTGGACAATGGTCTGAATTAAACTAAATTGCGTAATTATGACTGTTTTCGATGTAAGTGGACTGGATGCTGCAAATGTGTATGATAACAGCCACCTTTGGTTGAAACGGAAGATGTACCAGTGTGTGTGTGAATGAAACCATACCTGTGCTGGGTAGAGTATGACAGCAGCCAGCCCGACCCAGCTGTGCAGGCTGTACATATTGGGAATACTCTTTGCATTGTGGAAATCAAACACAGCCACCACAGAAATGACAACTAAGATGAAAGCGAGAACATGCAGCCCTGCGTGGATAAACTTCATCATCTGCTTGCTGCACCTCCAGGTCCACGGCAGTCGGTACACAACAATTGCTGAAAAAAAGAAAGAAAAAGAAACAAGTGGTAGTTCAGTACGTTTTGTGGTCACGAAGATGAAACATTAATACATTTATTATATTCTTGTAAATTGGTTCAGAAGTTGGTCTAGCTTATTTTCCCATTTAAATTAAAACTACATATATGTACAAAATTTTACTTTGAAATACAGTACGTTATGTGTTATTACAAATATTCAATATTTATTATTCAATTTAATTAACCAAGCATTAATACCATTGATCAGCCGTGGATGTTTTTTTTTCCACTAAGAAACAAACATTGTTATGTTATTTGATTGATACTGTGAAGCTGCTTTGATGCAATTTATATTGTGAAAAGCGCTATATAAATACACTTGACTTGATTACACTGAATCCAACAAATCTAATGAATATTTTCAACTCTTTTATTTTGTTTGGCAAATTTTTCATCCATAAACAGAACTTTATAGGCTTACTTCCTACTCTCACTTTTTTTTTGATCGAGGTAGACACTGCTTAAATCTTTGTTTAACTTGCAATAAAAAACATGATAAATTCCTGAAACAATACTGATGATACTTTCTCTCATATATTGATTGAATATTTTTATAATTATCTGCCTCTTGTTAGTAGTTTCCCTATATAAAAAAAGGGTATACTTAACCCTTTATGTTCTTCATGTTCGGACTTTAAAATTGTTTTTGAACTTCAATGCTTTCCTGAAGGTGTTTGCATTTGAATCTGTTTCTAGAATTTAAAACAAGAATTTTTTGAGACACGGTCTCTGATCTTTATCTCAAAACTGTGTCCAAAAAGTCGCATTTTTGCTTCTTCTTTTTACCGCACAGCGAATGTTGAGCGACCATAACGCAATTTCTATTACTCGGAATTAGTCGACTGTATCACTAAATCCTGTGAGAAAAAGCATCACCTTTAGATAACTAAAATTGTTACTTTGTTTATTTTGTGGATTAACGCTGTACAGGAGTAACTTATGTATAGGCTACTGTTACTTTAAATCGAGGTTAAATACTCAGGAATGTGAACCTCTGGTTGCTGAATGAAATGCAAACATTCAAACTCCTTACCGATTCCCTGAAGAACAATAAACCCGATCACCATTAACAACGGGTGCCAGTTAAACTCAGCCGCTCCTCCGTCCCACCCGAGCCCCTCTCGGTAGTGCAAAACCCATGCTAAAACGAACGCAATCGACCCAAAACCGGCCGCCACCGCCAGAAGGAATAAAATAAGAAACTGCTTGTAGTTCTCCATCCTCCTCGCAGAGTGAAGAAGAACAGCAGAGCAACGACACGAGACACTTCGCACGGGAGGTTGGGTCACTTTTGACTTTCTCACCCAAGCATGAGGCTGTGTCTCAAATACTAGGAAGCTGCCTATCTGGGCAACATTGCCGCGAGTCAAAATGCTGCTTTGGATTGTGCTTGTGATGCCTAAATATGCTGTCTATGTAGGAAGCTCACTGCCATCCAAAAAAAGACTTAAGCCTGAAGTATGATCCATGCTCAAAATGACTATGATGCTGTCCAGATAGGCAGCTCACTAGGTTTTTGGACACAGACAGAGGATTATTTCCCACCCCCTTTTTTTTTTGACAACACAATTTTGTAATTCACCACATAAAAAAGTTATGCAACATCAAGTTTCACAATGATGACAATAGCATATCTGTCAGAAACTGGTCTTTAATAATAAAGTTCTAAGTAAATGTTTTAATAAAATAACTGAATAGAAAAGTGTAGAAAAGTATTTTTTTCAGTCCAAATGATGTCAAAAGTGCACAAATATACAGTACCAGATATACAAATACGTTTTTGTTTTTTTGGACTACAGTCCGTTAGTAATCAACATCAGGAATATGACATGTGCTTATGGGTCATCAGAAGGTCTTCTCTTCAATTTATAAACATGGCAGCAGAAGGTGTTATTTTTCTCCTGGACAGTATGAATAATCGTGTCTCTATCAAAGTACACTTCATGACTGTAGGTCTGAAAAACAAACACAGAGGATGTTAGGTTATGACAACTGAGTGAATGATATCTAAAAAAAAACAAAAAAAACCACATTCATTTAAATGCCATACCACATCCCATGGCTCTTTTAGAGGAACTCTCTTCATTAAAATCCCTGTCTTATTGTCATGTAGACGAAGGTGGGCTTGTCCTTCATCTTCAGCGTGGGTGATGATGTCTATCACAGCCAACAGATCAAGTTCATCTTCATACTTCACCATCCTGAAAGTCTAGATAAGACCTCCAAGTTATGTCAAAGCACAAACAATAAGGACAATAAGAATAAGACTTTATCACACACTAGAGTGAGTGAACTGTGTTCCACCGGCTAGGCGAACGGTTCTAAGAACGGTAAGGAACGGTTCCAGTTATATTTCCAAAAAGAGCATGGCACGATTGGAAATTTAATTATAAAATTAAAATATCATCCTCCGTAACGAGGTTGTGGACGAAGTCTCTAGATGTTCCGTTATCACTATCAGCCCCACAGTGGAAAATGAAACCATATCCGTACTGGCTCTGGTACTTGATTGGCAAGCTTAAGCAAAGAGAACGATTTGGCCCAATGGTGGAAAAGCGGCTTTTGTTTGAAGGCCTTACATCAGTACACCAGACCCAGCTGTATCAGGTGACAATAAAACCTAACGTAAAAATCAGCATTCATTCTTCCACTATTAAGGTTCCAATCGCATGATTGAGAATTCTGTCATCATTTACTCCCCATCATGTTTCAAACCCTTATACACTCTTAAAAATAAAGGGGGTTTTCATATTGATGCCACAGAAGAACAATGTTGGGTTCCCCAAGAACCTTTCAATGAACAGTTCTTAAAAGAACCATTTTTTACTAAGGACTGTTTACAGCTGGTATTAAGATGCGTTTTGGTCGATGGGATCACAAGTGGACGTCGCTAAATACAGGAGTAAACGGGTCTAAAACGCTTGAGCTTGTCCACTTTCAACCACTTCCAGATGTAGTTGAAATCACATCTGACCGGATTGCTTTCGTAGTGTAAACACTCATGTGGTCGAAACAGCCACAAAACACCGTCTACTGATCTAATGATGAACATTATGAGAAGTGCGCTAGCTAAACTTTGTCAGCTGGAGACTCAAATTTGGTTTGAAGATGAAAAAATGTTCTCTCACCACTCCTGATTTCTAACACACACTCAGTGATCGGCTGGTCTTGCGGCTCAGAGCAGAAACTAAAGCTAGTTCTCTCCGGACGCATTCATATGTAAATTACGTGAGCTTATTTTGCCCATTAGATCGAAAGATCTGAAAAAACATACATTTACCCGCCCATAGACCCTCCTCTCGAAGAAATCAGGACAGAAGTGGTTGAAAGTGGACAAAAGACACATTAAAACACCAGGTGTAAACAGGTCTATGTGTAAATGTGTCTCCCTCGTCTACTTGTGATCCGATCGACCAAAACGCAAAAGTGTTTTAGACCCTGTTTACACCTGCATTTAGCGTCGTCCACTTGTGATCTTCATACCAGCTGTAAGCAGGGTCTTGGAGTGTGTGTGGGCTGGTGGTCGGCTGTACCTCTTGTGCAGGGTCATCATCTAACAACTGGAATCTCCTTTTCACTGTACGACCAGAAGAGGTCACAATCACCGGAGGTGCCTGTGGGCATGAAGAACCTTGTTTACAAACCATCCAAAAAACAGCCTTCTATGAGGTATTGTTCTTCTTTTGCTATAAATATCAGCTGGTATTTCTGCTGAGTGAGTCCGATGGTGACAAAATCCTACGATTGTCGGTTAAAAAACTACAGTATCAAAAATTTCAATAATATTCTGTTGCTACTACAGCTGGTAATGAACCAACAGACAACAATTACACTATTGTCACGAGCAGCGGTGATAGAGAAGTCTGTGACTATCTCACACTTCCGGTCACATCCAGTTTCAGCCATGATCTTCAGAACACTGTAACAGAGAAAATTAAAAACAGCAGTTATAGAGAAAAGTGAAACTGGAGAAAACTGGTTCATCCACATTGTTCCTAAAGTCACGGATCCTCATTCACTTGTTTATCATTGTCCTCTGTTTATAATAAGATTCCTGTTACATACGTATATTTAATGTGCAACTTTGTCTCTCTTTTGACATTTATAATAATCATGCTCACTTTATTGCGCTGGGCCCTGCATGAACAATTCGGCCTGAATCATCTGGGTGAAAAAAGATCCAGTCTGCTTCCAGAGAGTCACATTTCATGTCCTGAACACCGTTCTTAGCCTGATGACAGATCATTGGATTATATAGACACATAACAAAGAAAAACAGCTTAAATTAAATGACACTTGTGTCAAATATTGAACATGAATCTAGGATTTGTGGGCGAACCAAACACAATTGAGTCTTCCAGATGATTCGTTCAAGCATATTTCACACAAAACTCAACACCTCAGACCCCAAATCACCAATCCAGAACCATAAAATCCAGGCTCCAGCCAGCCTACGCTAACCAACGAAATCCCCCAGTAAGAACTTTGCAGCCATACAAGCTTCAAAGAGATGAGCCCAGCTAAAGGAAGAACGTGTCAAAGTTAGAAAGTTTGGAAGAGACTGATTGGTTCAGAGATGGCACGGCTCGGGACCCACCAAGATAACGGCAGAGGTTGTTTGATCCCAAGACAAAGGATTTAAAACAGACCTCCTTCTTCTTAAAGACCTCTGAATGACCCCAGGGTTAAATCTCTTCAAACTACAGAGACTCTACATATAAAAATACATAAAATCACCCCAAAACAATTCTTGACGGACTATAATCAAACATCGTTCAACTACATGATATTATATTGTGTCTACAACCTCTGTTTGTGTCTATTATGCTTAGATCACATATAAGTCATGTAATGTTTATAACTATTAGATGTTTGAAAAAGTGTGTCTTGTTTCCTATCAGTGCGATCGTATGTTCACAATTATGAAGATGGCTTGATTGAAATCTGTGTAAAATATTTCATATTCTGATAATAGGAATCATGTCTAAACTGTACCCTCTGTACTCTGCTAGAGCTGGAGAGTAAAGAGATCACAGATAAAGCATGATTTACGATGAGAGCTGAAGAAAATACCACCTCTCAAATAAAGACAGGGCCTAATTGGTCAGAACTCATCCAGGAGGAGATTACATAATTACACAAAGAGTTTCGCTAGAGAAGATTCCAGAATGCATTAGTAGATTTACAGACGATCATGGAGAAGCCATGACAGAGTAACAGGTGGACGAGTAACCATGTAGACGAGCAGACAAAAGAACCCAAATCTAGATCAGAAGAACATGGGTTAAACCGCTTCATTCAAGCCATCTAACTACTCGTCTCACTTTTATTTCTTTTTCTTAGTTCTCTTTTCTTTTCCGTTGAGAGTCTCGGTTCTAAGTTAAGTTTTGCTGCAAAGTTTCGGTAAAACGTTTCGACTACAAAGCCATTCAACTTCAGAGACTTTCCATACATCCGCCAGCACACCACGTGATTGGCCGACTCAAGACATCTATCCAGGCACGGGGAGACCGCCAGTCAATCAACGAACCCGGGAAACCCCCTTTTACGCCGACAAAAGGAATCCCCAAAGGAACTCAAGACAAGCAAGTAGCCTCCAGACTCTTAGCTGAACTGGTGCATTGATATAAAATGTAATAACCCGCCTAAGAAACGACAGAAGGGTTAAAATAATGATTGATGGTTCTCTTTCATCATCTCGTGTTCGAGATCCACCTATGGGAAGGGCATCCGTACCTGACCTCTGCAGAAGCATCCAATTGCACCAAGTCTGGCTAGACAGACAGAAGCGCGCAGCCAATGCCAGGTGAGGCCACACCCCCTCACCTACGGGCATATAACATCTGGGCGCGCTGCTATTCCTCAGTTGACATTCGCTTCTCGCGATCTCTGCATCTCACAGCTCGGTTGATTTTACACTGCTCACCTCGTGTCTTCAGGAGGACATATCGACCAGATCAGCCTCCGCCAGACGTGACAGTTGTTTATTTTTCAACGACTGCTGCTTTGCATTCGGAGCCGCCCACGCTCTCGCTTTTTTCACCGTTTCTCCTCACGGCTGCCCGCCACGGATTTCTCCGTTTTGTTCAAAAAAAAAAAAAAAAAAACTGGTATGTCACTGTCTAAGCCTGCAGCCTCTCCAGGGGATAGCATATCACGGGCCTGCCCGGCCGCGTGTGGTGCCCTTATCGCAGCTAAGGATCTTCACCAGCTTTGCGTGGTCTGTATGGGTCTTAAGCACGCTCGGGAAGCCCTTGAGAACCCGGAGAATTGTAGTTTCTGCCTCATGCTGCCTAGGAAGCTGCTTAAACGCCGTCTTAAGGTGGCAGTGACACAGTGCACCGGGCTCAGCCCTTCTGACTCGGACGGAGGACACGGTGATGACGACGCGCTACCGGGGGCCTCCCGGGGCGCAACGTCTCTCATCTGGGCTGACCAGCCCAATCCCGCCTTCCCCGAGGAGGACATCTTCGGGGACAACCTCGCTCTCGTCCACGAACCGCCCAGTTCTGGCGAAGAGGAGGATGCGGCCATTCTTGGGGTTTCAGAGGACGAGGAGGCCATCCCGCCCTCTGGTGTTCCCCAGGCTACCGCCCACGCGGTTCTGCCTCAAGCCATCCTCCTGGAAGTGTGTGAACGAGCGGCCGCTCGTCTCAACATTGAATGGCCGGCACCACAGAGCGCCACCGACCAGGAGAGGGATATTTATGATGGGAAAGTGCTGGGACCCCCTCCCGGCCCGAGGAAACAACTCTTCCCCATCCTCCCGGCGTGCGCGAAGCACATGAGGAATTATTGGAGCGACCCGCTCGACTTCAGACACGGTCTCAAGGGACTCGAGGTTAAGGACATGGCGGCGCACGGTATGGGCGAACCTCCCGCCGTTGAGCCTTCCATCGCCAGGCACCTTAACCCCGCTCAGGGCGGGCTGCTCGCTCCCCATAAGCCGGTCTTGCCCAACAAGATGGACCGCTTTGCTGCCTCCGTTCACCAGGCAGCTTATAAGTCCTCGGCCGTGGCTGTCAGGGCCCTTAACGTTTCTTCGCTCCTCTCCGCCTACCAGGCGGAGATCCTCGAAGAGTTAGGGCAACAACTGGAAAAGGGAAATCCTTCTGAAACCTTGTGGAAGGAGATCCTCACGGTGAACGACCTCGTCCTCCGTAACGCTCGGCAGGCTGTCCAAGCTTGCGGGCGCTCCATGGCGCTTTCCGTGGTTGGAGAGCGCGCGCTCTGGCTGAACCTGTCAGGACTCCCTGACAGTGAGAAACGGCGCATCGCGGGCGCGCCGGTGGAGCCCGGCCGGGCTCTCTTCGGCCCCGCCGTCGCACTGATGCAACAACGGTGTGACGATAAAAAGAAGGAGGATGAGGCTTTCAAGCTTTGCCTTCCCAGGAAGTCAGTCCCACGCCAGGCGCCCCCTGTGCGTTTGCCTAACCCACCGGCCACGGGACGACAGTTTCATCAGGGCAAGTAAAAGCCCCGCAACAAACCACCCCCTCGGCAACATAACCCAGCACCTACACACAAGCACTGGGGTAAGCCCGCTCCCGCCGCGGCCGCGGCCGGGAGACCTGCGAATTCCAACCCCACCGACTCGAAACGCAAGCGGCCTGCCTGATGTTCAGCCGATGGGGGCATCGAGTCCATGTTCACGGGCCGCAAGCCCTTCGGACTCCCCTCCTCTTCTAGGACCCCCGTCCAAAAGACCCAGGGGGTCCCGCGGATGGGTCAGCTCTCCGCCTGTAAACGAGACTGCCCAGCTCGTGTGTTCGAGAGATGTGTGTTTTCCCCCCACGTTCAGGGGGCCCTTTGTGAGGGAAAGTTTAAGCTCAGTGACACCACACTGCCCACACTCTGTTCCCCTCACTCTCTCAATAAAGGCTTCGGCCCCAGTGTTTGCCCAACACAAAACACAAAAAAATACGAATCAAATGAATTCGTTTCGGAGAGAAAACCTCTCTCCGCAGAGAGAATTTTTCTCACTGCGGAGAGAGAAAATCCCTCCGAACCCCTGCATGTCGCCTCTAGTGTGCCCACTAGATGGCGCCATTGCATCACAAATAAACCTGTCGGTCTCACACAGCTCCGCTCTGGCCCGAGCGGGAGCACTCGCGAGTCACGAAGCGGCTTGGCGAACCGTTTCAGCTCCCGAGTGGGTGATGCGTACAGTAATGCAGGGTTACAGATTGCAATTCGCAGTAAAACCCCCGCATTTCAACGGCATTCTCTTTTCTCACACGGAAGAGAACGCCTCCCACATTCTGAAAGAGGAAATTTCATCTCTCTTAAACAAGGGAGCGATTCAGGTGGTACCCCCCAATCTGATGAACCAGGGTTTTTATTCCCGTTATTTTCTGGTCCCGAAAAAAGGCGGCTCTCTCCGCCCTATCTTGGACCTTCGAGTGTTGAACAAACATTTGAGGAAATACAATTTCAGAATGCTGACACAAGGCGCACTCGCCCGTGCCATAAAACAGAACGACTGGTTCACATCAGTCGATCTGAAAGATGCTTTCTTTCACATAAGCATCTATCCTCCGCACAGGAAGTTTCTTCGTTTCGCCTACCAGGGCATATGTTACGAATTCACAGTTCTTCCGTTTGGACTCAGTTTGAGTCCCCGGTCTTTCTGTCTGTGCGCGGAGGCGGGCTTAGCACCTCTGAGAATATCAGGTCTGAGAATCCTGACTTACATAGACGATTGGCTCATCATAGCCGAATCAAAGGAGAAGGTGTTGCAGGACACCGGCCGTGTGCTCGCGCACATCACATCGCTCGGGTTCCAAGTGAATGTGAGCAAGAGCAATTTCACGCCCAGTCAGAATGTCATTTTCCTGGGCTTGGAGTTGAATTCGGTCTCCATGCGAGCGCGTCTCTCTCAAGAGCGCGTTCGCTCTCTGATGAACTGTCTGACGCAGTTCAGAGAAGGGGCGAAAGTGCAATATCGCGCATGTCTCAGGCTGCAGGGTCTCATGGCTTCATCCACCCAAGTTGTGCCGTTGGGACTCCTGAGGATGAGGGCGTTCATGAAATGGGTTTTGTCGCTACATTTCAGCCCGATTCGCGACCTTTGCCGCTCGGTAACAGTGACACGCGCCTGCTCGGCAGCCTTGCGCCACTGGGAGAGCGAGGACTTTTACGCACGGGGAACCCCTCTGGGGGCGGTTACGATGCGGAAAGTTGTGACGACAGATGCGTCCTTGACAGGTTGGGGTGCCACCCAGGAGGGCAGAACGGTGAACGGTCTGTGGCCAAACAGACTACGTTCAGCGCACATAAACTATTTAGAGCTTCTAACCATTTGGAAAGCTCTGAATCATTTTCTGCCTCGCCTGCAGGGACATCACGTTCTAGTACGGTGCGACAATACCACGGCTGTGGCTTATATCAACCGTCAGGGCGGCATGCGCTCGTCGAAACTCCACGCTCTAGCTTACAAGCTTTTGGTGTGGAGCAGACGGGTTTTCCTGTCGTTACGCGCAACTCACGTTCCGGGCATTCTGAACAGAGGTGCGGATCTGCTATCAAGGGGAAACCCAATCTACGGGGATTGGCGTCTTCACCCTCAGATAGTGGAAATGCTATGGATGAGATTCGGACGGGCGAGCGTAGATCTATTCGCCTCGCGCGAAAACTACCATTGTCCTATGTTCTTCTCTCTAAGGGACATGGACGCGCCCCTCGGGGTAGACGCACTGGCCCACCCATGGCCCAGAGTGCTCCTGTATGCTTTTCCTCCCCTGTGCCTGATAATTCCCACATTGGCCAGGGTGAGAGAGCAGGGCCCGTCTCTCATTCTGATAGCACCCAGGTGGCCCAAGGCACCATGGCTGGCGGAGATAATTCCTCTGTTGTACGCCGAGCCGTGGCGCCTTCCCGTTCGCACGGATCTATTGTCCCAAGCCAACGGGGAGATTTACCACCCCCACCCGGACAGGGTGGCTCTCTGGGCCTGGCCCGTGAGAGGACGAACCTGAACGCACTTGGGCTTTCGCCGCGTGTGGTCGCCACTATTCAGAATGCCAGGGCCGTCTCTACACGGTCCTTATATGGCTGTAAGTGGCAAGTGTTCGAAGGGTGGTGCGATGGGCGCGGTCTCACATCTTATCAGTGCTCAGTTCCTGATATTTTGTGTTTCCTTCAAGACCTCATGGAAAAAGGGAGGTCTTTTTCCACCATTAAGGTCTACTTGGCTGCGATTTCAGCCTGTCATGTGGGTTTTGAGGGCTCTACTGTCGGGCAGCACCCTCTAATCCGCAGATTTATGAAGGGTGCACGCCGCTCTTTGCCAGTCATCAGGAGAACTGTTCCGGAATGGGACCTCTCCATGGTGCTGGAAGCTCTGTCTCAACATCCTTTTGAGCCTCTGGGGAGTATTTCCCTTCAGCTGCTGTCCTTCAAGACAGCTTTGCTCTTGGCCTTGGCATCTGCTAAACGGGTCAGTGAGCTACATGCACTCTCGGTTCACCCCTCGTGCACTAAGTTCTCCCTCAGTGGAGATAAGGTTTCCCTTAAGCCTAACCCGGCCTTCATGCCGAAGTGCTTCCCTGCGTTCACTTCGGAGGTGTTGGAGCTGTCCGCCTTTCACCCTCCACCTTTTACCTCTCTGGAGGATCAGAGGCTGAATGTTTTGTGTCCAGTCCGTGCTTTACAGGCCTATATGACCAGGACCAACGCTTTCCGGAAGAGCGACCAGCTCTTTGTTTCATGGGCCCCCCCGCACAGAGGGCGTCCCATATCGAAGCAGCGCCTCTCACATTGGGTTGTGGACGCTATAACTATGGCTTATGAAGCAAAGGGAGTGCAGCCCCCAAGGGGCATCAGAGCTCATTCCACAAGGGGCTTAGCCGCCTCTTGGGCTTTGTTTAGGGGAGTGTCACTGCAGGACATCTGCTCCGCTGCCAGTTGGGCTTCTCCTCATACCTTTGTGCGTTACTACCGGCTGGATGTCACCAGAACCTCGGTAGCACATTCGGTTTTAGGGGTGGGGTCTTCTTAGCTCTTCCCTGTACCCTGTTGAAACCAATAAGAGTGAATGGGCCGGCTGGCCATGTTCATTCCTGCCACCAAACATTTACTTCCCGTCATGGGTATAGTTTATGTGCCTTGGTGGGTTGGGGTTACTATCATGTATGTGTCTCATGCATGTTTCATGTCCTGCTTGTCCACAGCAGTTTGGTGTGGCGTCACCTTTGCAGGTTCATGATTAATGGACGTGTCAGGCACCGCCTCCCCGAGGTGACCGTCTTTCTCTGGCTTTCAGAACCTCACTGTGAGTGTATTGGGCAATCGGGGAGCTGTCCATGTCTCTCCCATAGGTGGATCTCGAACACGAGATGATGAAAGAGAACAATAGGTTACTAGCGTAACCCCGGTTCTCTGAAACATCGAGTGGAGAGATCCACCAGCTTTGCCCCGCTTGCCGCACGAGAAGCGAATATACTTACTGAGGAATAGCAGCGCGCCCAGATGTTATATGCCCGTAGGTGAGGGGGTGTGGCCTCACCTGGCATTGGCTGCGCGCTTCTGTCTGTCTAGCCAGACTTGGTGCAATTGGATGCTTCTGCAGAGGTCAGGTACGGATGCCCTTCCCATAGGTGGATCTCTCCACTCGATGTTTCAGAGAACCGGGGTTACGCTAGTAACCTATTGTTCGTTCAGGTTATGTCTTATAAGTGCATAGAAACTTGGGATTTCATCATCTCACACTTAAAACTCATTATTTCCTCACTATCTTTCTTTCTGCAACTGCAACAATGAATGTGTGGGTGTGAGCGTGTGTTTTTGTTAGATATTAGTTTTATGTGTTGGAATAATCAATAAAGTCTCGTTTATATTTGAAAAATAATTGTTCTTGTGTTATGTGCTTACGAATTTAATGTCTTAAACTGCTGATCTAAGTTACCGTGCTAATAAATAATGTTTCACTATAGTTTGGATATTTATATCCGCTGCAGAGCTGATAGTTACGGCCCGTTCAAATGAACACTGAACGAGTCATTTGCTCGGCCGTATAAGTGATTCTTTGAAGATTCCCTATAAATTAATTATTAAATCTTTTGAGCTGAATTGACCTGTCTGACCCTTACATGAGTGTTCTTTTTCTTAGAACCAAAGTCTTAATTTACAGTGTAATTCTATAAATAATTAGCCTGGCGTCGTCATACTCAGATTCTAGTCAGAAGTGAGTCTGATACTGCTCCATTGGGCTGTGATTATGGGGCGTGTTTCAACCGAACCAGGAAAGAAAATGCCTCTGCACTCAATTGGATCAACAAATGCCTTGATCGCGGTTCTCTGTTCCTCTTTTAAAATGAATGCACTGTCTACATCTTCTATAACAGACGCGATGGCTGAATCTACACATCTAAATTCTCCAGCGGCAGCCATTCTTTGTTGTAAACGAATTCAACCCAAGCGCTCTTTGGTGACGTGGATGATCACGTTACTGTTGATCATCTGTCCATCATCGTATAAAGCCCGCCCTGACAATTTGATTGGTCCGAACAGCTTTGGTTCAGGCATACTTGCTTCACAACAGATCAAGTCCAGACCGAACTTCCCACCCTCAAATGTTGTGGGCGGGGCTAAGTTCGGCTGGCATCCAGGCTAATAAGTAATATAATTATCAGATAAACCTAATACTATTGGTCTTGTATTGCCCTAAAAGTTTAATATGTCCACCATACTAGATAATTTCAACTTAAATGCAACATTTAATGACTATGCATCAGAGTAATCACCAGTTCTCCGTCAGTGATGGAGCAGATATGATGGGTTCCTCTGTGTCTCTTGTGGTTGGGAGTGTAGATGTAGTGCCAGGGATGACCTCCGATCTGAACCCCGTTCTCAAAGTATGACATCTCAAACAATACGGGAGGACACTCTGTAGAGAGAAGTATTGACAACTGGTGTTCATTTTGTAAGCACATTTTTTTTATTATTTAGTCTCAAGGCCCTTTCACACTCAGAGCAACGATATAAAGTGAAGCGAATCCTAGACAAACGGTGCTTTCACATCTCACTTGAAACAATTGATAGTCTTCGGCTAATTCACACTGGTAGGATAGGTGGCGCTGAATACATTTTTCCTCATGCATGTATCTCCTAGGTCTTTCCATTTCACACACGCATTTACTCTACAAGTTTCCTGATTTACAATATTATCATATAAATTAAGATATTTTCTTCTTTCTACAGGTAAAACTCAAAGCTTTTCTCAAAAGCTAAAACTGTGAAATTCCTCAAAGTAATTCCAATAATTCTAATATAAATTACGTTTAAATCACAGTTGGTGTTTAATGATGTAACCGAACATTTTTCATCAGTTTTCGTTAATGAAATTAACACTATTGACAACTCATATGAAATAATAACATTGTACTTTAACAACATAACTTTAATTGTTACATTGTACCTGGAAATTCTTCTCGACTTAATTAAAGAGAGTCAATTATCAGTAATTCAATTGATTTCCTCAGAAACTCTTACACACATCAACTGTCTGCAACTTTTTTTCAGTAATGTTTCATAATTATTACAGAGGTGGCTAATGAAAAAAGTCGAAAAATCCTTCGATATTTTGAAAAATGATAAACAGTCTTTTCAAGTAGAATTCTTATTGCAATGACCATGACTGGTCACCAAAAAGCCTAAGAAGGTAACTGGATCATTTTACTGCAAAATATTCCATAGATAAAAGTGATCTATGCCTGGTTTCAAGGCTTAAGACTGTAGTCCCAGACTAAAAAAACATGTTTGTGTTGTCTTACCTGAAAGCAGCTTGCACTGGCTTATCTTGTCAGAGAATTTGTGCAAATATGTCCATGTCATTGTTTTGTCCCGAGATTCACACCAGTAATGTTTTTTCTAAGGCATGTTTATAAAAGCTACTTTAATGTCCTAATTAAACTGAAGCCTAATCCTGGCTTAATCTAAGCCCTGTCTGTGAAACCAGGCCATAAAGTAATGTTTTACACAGGCTCAGTTTTGTCATATACAGTCATGGGAAAAAGAAAGGACACCCTATTGAATTATATGGATTTATGTATCAGGACATATTAAACAAACAAAAAAAAAGTGTAAAATTAGGTAAATACAACCTCAGATGAACGACAACACATGACATATTACACTGTGTCGTTATTTATTTAACAAAAACAAGACCTAAATCGAAAAGCCATGTGTGATAAACTAAGTACACCCATACTGCTTCCATAGGGATTAAGAGGGTAAGTAGCAGTCAGACACTGCTAATCAAATATCTTTGATCATTAATTGATCATCAGCAAGCATGACCACCTCTATAAAAGCAGAAGTTTCGGCAGTTTGCTGGTCTGGAGCATTCAGGTGTGTGTTAACACAATGCCAAAGAGGGAAGACATCAGCAATGATCTTAGAGAAGCAATTGTTGCTGCCATCAATCTGACAAGGGTTATATGGCCATTTCCAAACAATTTGAAGTCCATCATTCTACAGCGAGGAAGATTATTCATAAGTGGAAAACATTCAAGACAGTTGCCAATCCTCCCAAGAGTGGACGTCCCAGCAAATTTACCCCAAGGTCAGAGCGTGCACTGCTCAGAAAGATCGCAAAAAACACCCAAGGGCTACATCTCAACGTCTACAGGCCTCAGTTAACATGATAAATGTTAAAGTAATGACAGTACAATTAGAAAAAGACAGGGCAAGTATGGCATGTTTTGAAGGGTTGCAAGGAGAAAGCTTCTTCTCTCTAAAAAGAACATGGCAGAATGCCTTAGGTTTGAAAAAGTTGCATCTGACAACAAACAACAAGACTTCTGGAACAATGTGCTTTTTTCCAACGGAAAAGAGGAAGAGGATGTTTTTTCCATGGTGGTGGAGGGCTGATGATTTGGGTTTGTTTTGCAGCCACCTGACCTGGGCATCTTGCAGTCATTGAGTAAGCCATGAACTCCTCTGCATACCAAAGTATTCTAGAGACAAATGTGAGGCCATCTGTCCGACAGCTAAAGCTTGGCTGAATCGGGCCGATATTGCGTCATGCAACAGGACAATGACACAAAGCACACCAGCAAATCTACAACCGAATGCACCAGTTCAGTCAATGTTGCGGCGGGACCTTAAAGGGTTAGTTCACCCAAAAATGAAACTTCTGTCAGTAATTACTAACCCTCATGTTGTTCCAACCCCCGTAAGACTTTCGTTCATATTCGGAACACACATTACGATATTTTTGATGAAATCTGAGAGCTGTCTCACTCCTTCATAGGCTTCTAGGTCATTTCATCTGCCAGCCCAGAAAAAGTCGTAAAGACATTGTTAAAATAGTCCAAGTGACTACGGCTCAACCAACCAAGTGACGAGAATACTGTTTGTGCAAAATAAAAATAAAAATAACGACTTTAACTGAGAAGACGACGCAGATGGGTCTCGATGTAGTGTTTAAAATGATTCATCAATGATTCAGTGTTTAAAAAGTGTGCATTTCCTGGATGTCCGACTCGTGAGATCCCACACAGAAGAAAATGAATAGTTGAATAAAGTCGTTATTTTGTGGGGGGGGATAAACTTAAGGTTGAGCCACTGTAGTCACTTGGACTATTTTAACAATGTCTTTACTAACTTTTCTGGGCTGGCAGAATGAATGAACAAAAGTCTTACAGGGTTGGAACAACATGAGGGTGAGTAATAACTGACAGAATTTTCATTTGTGGGTGAACTAACCCTTTAAGAGAACTGTGCATAAATAAATGCCCACAAACCTCAAAGAAATGAAGCAACATTTTCCAGAAGAGCGGGAAAAAAATCCTCCAGAATGATCTGAGAGACTGATAAAGTCATACAGAGAATTATTACTTCAAGTTATTGCTGCTAAAGGTGGTTCTACAAGCAATTGAATCATAAGGTGTACTTAGATTGTCACTCATGGCTTTTACATTTTGTCTTTATTTTTGTTAAACAAACAATGACACAGTGTAATATGTCCTGTGTTGTCGTTCATCTGAGGTTGTATTTACCTCATTTTAAAACCTGCTAAATACCAGATGATTTTTATTATATCCGATCCATAAAACTATAGAATTCAAAACGGTGTCCTATCTTTTTCACATGACTGTAGATTAGATGTGTACTATGTAATAATAGGCTCATTGGTAAGAATTATTATAACTGCACAACTTTGACAGTTTCACCTAAATAAATTATGCCATTTTAATTGACCCATTTATAAACATTTGTCTGAATCTCAAAAACCCTGTCAAGAATGTGACCTCAAAATCTAAATAGACAAAAATAAGATTTTGTATACATAGAAATCCCCCATTTAAGGTTAGATACATTTTGTTTAAAAAATAAATACTAAATCAACACTTCATCCACACCCTTTCAAGACTTTTTGGAGCAAAAATTAAGGAAAATAAGGCAGTTATTTAATTTTTTTTTTTTTTTACTGTATATAAAATATCAGTCACCCACCATGAATGTGAATGTTGACCGGAATACCATAAGGAGCATCTCCCACAATTCCTTTCCCACCCTTAATCTCACACTGCTGTCCCAGAGCCAATTTCTCAATTCTATACTGAAGAGAAAAGAACACATATGGAATGACGAAAACACAAACAGGGCCAATAAACCAAACAATCACAAAAAGGAATTATGTTTCAATTACCTTATTAACTATGTACTCAAAACTGTAAAGTTTGACATGTTTTGAGCTGTGTGATACAGCTAAAACTCCCTGTGACAGCAGCACATCCACCGCCGTCTTACCAAAGACCTGAACATAACATACAGTGACATAACATACATTAACGTAACGTAACAACATAACCTAACGTAACGTAACGTAACATACAGTAACATAATGTAACACAACACACCGTAACATAACATAACGTGACATGTTTTATATTGACTCGTTCATTTTACAATGCTCAGTTGAATATATTTAAATAATAAAAAGACAATAGAAAATACTATATATCAAAACTAATATCTCGTTCTGAAATCCACAGGTTTCACTTTGTATGACATGAAATGTATGACATTCCATTACAACAAAAATAGATTTATATGAATGTACTTGTGCAGATATTACTTTTTTATTTATCTCCAGCATTCCTACAAGCTCCAGTGGAAAGACTTGAAATACGGCCACACGCATTAGGATGTTATTATCAACACCAGCCTGAGAGAGAGAGAGAGAGAGAGAGAGAGAGAGAGAGAGAGAGAGAGAGAGAGAGAGAGAGAGAGAGAGAGAGAGAGAGAGAGAGAGAGAGAGAGAGAGACATGAAATAACCATTGACCATTGAGATGGTCTTGAAGCTGCAAACAACAGAAAACAGAAAATCAAAGTAAACTTGAATGTTATTTGGCTCCAAGCCCTTATACTACCCTTAAAACAATGCAAATATAGCAGATAGCATATATTGTCAGAACACTGGATCTGCCCATACTATAGCCAAGAAGATGTTGAGACAGAGCAACACTTTCTCACCAGCTGCCCTATCTATGAGGAAAATTAGGAGGAAATTATATCCAAAATACACGGTATACGATACACGGCTCACGATACCAATAATATCACGATACGGCAATTCTGTGATAATCAAAATATCGCTAGACAATCCCATAATGATACATCACGATATCTGTCTGCCAATGAAAACAAAATGCCAGGGAAAAGGTTAAGTGCCGGTTCTCCAGACGTTGGGGCATGTATTATTTTTAGGGATGCACGATATACCTGCCACCATATCGGTATCGGCCGATATATGTTCATTTGTAACATTATCGCTATCCGCCCGATAAGAATATTTGGCCAATATATTTAAGCTGATAAATAATGGATAATTTCCTTCAGCTGAGACACTTCAGATGCGAACTGTTCGCCATGATGATTCTGAATTGCTTGAAATATGATTGGAATCACTTCAAAAAAGGAAAAAAAAAAAGTTCTGTCATATGCTACATACAATTATAATGAGGATGATGGCTTTTAAATTTGGGGGACTTTAGTTTTTGTAATCAGGCTCTCAAAATGTATATACAATTTTGGATTTAGATTTATCGGACAATATATCGGTTCTCGACTTTCAAATTTAAATAATTATCGGTATTGGCCAAAAATGTTAATATCGGTACATCCCTAATTATTTTACTCACACTGCTGTCAGCCATCGCGTTAAAAACCTCTCTTTCTTAGGCTAGTTAACTTATGTTTACATGTTCCTTATTCATGCCACCTCGAGGAGCCATGAAGTAGTGATGCTGGGAGGAGGGAAATCTATTTAGGCTCTGAGTGCCTTATTTTATTCATTAAAATATCGATACTTGGCGCCAGTGTATGGATTCTCAAATTGCATGGAGAAGGACAACGATATTTTGCCCTATCGATATTTTGCCCCCTATAAAAGAGTAGGCAAACAGTCCCCGGATCACATACACCTACAAAGAGGATTTATGAATGGCTGTGAAGCGACGTAATTGACGCTGGTAGGTCATATGATCCGTAGTAGATCCGAATTACATTCATACAACACACATTCATACTATATAGAACATACTTTTTAGAGGTTGCAAAGTAATTACCAATTCAAAATAAGTACCAACTCAAGAGAATATGTAATTTCAACACAGACATTGTATCTTACTACACACTTCACTGTAAACAATAGGAATGCTATGGAAATAAATGGTAACAATTGTCATGCCAATAAAGCACATACAAATTGAAAAAAATAATAATAATAATATTAAGTGACCCAACTGCATATGAAATACATGCAACACAGATATGAGCCTCAGTGGAGTCTGACCTGTCGTTGCAGAGTCGTCTGTTTGCTCTGAATGGATTTGACATAAAATGTCTCCTGCGAGGAGTCCCAACCTAAAGATCTGTTAACAAACTCATATTAGTACAACAAAAACACTTCATGTCAGATGTTACATTAAAGAGATTGCTGCTTTCGCCAGAAAATGTCCTGTAACATGCAGCTAGTTATTATTGGCAAAAAATGTCAGCACCTGTGAGCGATCACCTGAATTTGAAATGCGAGGAGAGGTAGACCCGCTGTAGCGTTCCTCCAGTGTCAGCCGAGAGCCGATGTAACCAGTTATGAGCTGTCAGAGCCAACAGACAGGATTTCTGCTCTGAAGCATTTGGTAGAACATTGTCCTGCAAAAAAAACTAAAAATCAATTACACAGACAGTTATATGCAAATGGATGATGTGCAGCAGATGATCAGACTCACTAGAGGACACTGGCACAACAATGCGTCTTCAATCTTCTCAGTTTTAGGAGTTTTGGGGAGCTCGTACAGCTGTTCTGGCTCGGGCAAAAGGCTGTGATTTGTAATAAATTTGAGCCATATTAACAGATGTCATATTTTGGGAAAATATACTTTCCCTAAGTATCTTAACCTAATAAAATCAGATAGTTTACCTGCTGTAACAACACCTGTAATTATCAAAGTATATCCGTCCACTTTCATAAGCGATGAGGGACTTGGAAGTCTTGCTCCAAACCTTTACGAATTCTGTGTCATCCTATAAAATCATGACATTCAGTACCGGTCAAAAGTTTGGAAATATATATATTTTTTAAGAAGTCTTTAATGCTCATCAAGCATGCATTTATTTGATCAAAAACACAGAAAAACAGTAATATTGTGAAATATTATTACAATTTAAAATAATGGTTTTCTATTGGAAAATAATATAATTTATTTCTGTGATCAAAAGCTGAATTTTCAGCATCATTACTCCAGTCTTCAGTGTCACATGATCATTTAGAAATCATTCTAATATGCTGATTTGCTCCAAGAAACATTTATTGTTATTATCAATGTTGGAAACAGTTGGGCTGCTTTTTTTATTATTTTAGGATTATTTTATGAATAACAAGTAAAAATAATTTTTTTAAAAATAAATTCATACTTTTATTCAGCAAGGATGTGTTAAATTGTATACAAAAAGTGATAGTAAAGCTTTATATTGTTAGAAATGATTTCTATTTTGAATAAATGCTGTTCTTTTTAACTTTTTATTCTTCAATGAATCCTGAAAAAAGGTACCACATGTTCCAAAAAATTAATAAGCAATACAACTGTTTCCAACATTGATACTAAATCATCATAATATTAGAATGATTTCTGAAGAATCATGTGACACTGAAGACTGGATAAATTATGCTGAAAATTCAGCTTTGATCACAGAAATAAATAATATTTTAAAATATATTAAAATAGAAAACCATTATTTCCCACTGTAATACTATTTCACAATATTATTGTTTCTTCTGTGTTTTTGATCAAATAAAAGTGCAGGCTTGATGAGCATAAGAACTTGGTTCTGTAAATTAGAATCAGACTAATTAGAAAATAAAAACCCCAGTATCAAACACAGAAATACTTACTTGGAGAATGATGTTCCTCAGGATCTTAAGGTTTGCTCCCAGTAATCTGCCCGAGTCATTGGATCCACGGGATCTTGAAGTCAGGATAGCACAGCTGTTCTTCTTACTAGAGCGGGGCGCGCATGGGGACGGGAGCGCGCACATGTGGAACGACGACACGACTCACACTATTCAAATAAAATGCACTGACTAGCACAAAACTAAGCGGAATAAACTTCAGAAATGGCATCTAAGTGAGTGCTGGGTAAAGTCAACTCTGTCTTTTTTCATACGTAGACTCTGCATGCAATTATAGCGTTGCTCAAAATCATTAGTTATATCCAAACCACAACAGTTAACGTTAGCTAATTTACCGAAGAGCATCTGCTTCCTATGACTTAAATAGTCAAATATGCGCAAATACATTTGTTCATTTGGCTAGTGTAAAGGTGTATTTTCGTGAGACATTTTTGGCACTAAGCTAACAGCTAACATTTCAATTGTTTACAGAAATCATCATATCGGCCGTTTCCACAACGTTGCAATATCATAGAATACATTCGCATAAAATCTTACAGTTGTCTGTTTCTAGTGGACATTTTTTGGTTGCTTGAAATTGTAATCAGCCTACACTCTGCTCACATGTGCTTACAAAAACTTCCGGGTGTATGTCATCTGAAGGCGCATCGTCGCTGTTGGTAGCTGGGAAATGTATTTTAATGCTTCACATTAGTATAGTAGTAGACAAAGGCCTGGTTTCACAGACAGGGCAGATTGAGCCAGGATTAGGCCTTAGTTCAATTGGGACATTTAAGTAGCTTTTATAAATTTGCCTTAGAAACAATTACTGGTGTGCATTGAGACAAAACAATGGCACTGACATATTAAGATATAGGCTATCTATCAGTGCAAGTTGCTAAAACAGCTCAAACATGCATCTCAGTCTGGGACTAGGCTTATGCCTCATCTTTGAAACCAGGCGACAGTGTGTTTGGTTGGTAATGACCGTCATTAATTGCTGTTCTCAGATGAGTATGGAGAAATGAGGAGGTTTGTGAAGCTGACCGTCTGTGCTGTGAGGCTGTACAGTGGAGGAAGACCACCTGTCCCGTTAGGAGGAAGAATCCTCACTGACCCCGATGACATCTTTCAACATAACATGTGGTACAGTCTACATATGCTTGAGTCTTGTGAATGTGAGAACTGTGAAAAATATATAATAATTATTTTAAATATTTTTCTAATTCTGCATGTTTATACATGCTAGATATATTATATTCATATATAGACCTCATATTAATTTAGAGACTGCAGGCAATATATTTACTCTAAAAATACACTTTTCATGCCTCAGGACTATTTAATTGGACAACAAATAAAAACAAAAAAAGGTGATTAAAAGAAACAATGGTTTTCATAAACCTGAAACTGATTAACAGGATGTTCAAGTAGATGAGGAAGAAACCTTGACAGGAACCAAGATGCGGTTCTCCTTGAGTTGCGCTAACTATATCTTTATTTAAAAATGTACCAAAAATTAAGAACTTCTACAGATAATTCAAGCTTTCATTTATTTAGGTAATAAGATTAATAGTCAGTACTGATTGACTTTGTTAGGGTTTAAAATATGCATTATATTCAATAGTACTATTATTGATTTGACTGAACTCACACTTCTGGATGCAAACAAAACTTGAACTGAATTGAGCTAAATAACAATCATATTGTCTTCTGTGGAGCTGCTTATAACTGAATTAAACTCATTTCATAATTTATGAACTTTATAGTTATTGAACTGAACCGACTTGAACTGAATAATGACACAGTAATGACACTCGCTGTTCATTCTGTACATGCTAACCTTGGGAGATATCATTAGGAAGCATGGCATTAGTTCCCTTTCATGTCAGTCACTCCAACGTTTGTCGGAGGGATCCGACAGAAATGGGATCTTTGCAGATCGTCCAATCTACTTTGAGAGAAACTAAACGAGCCAATGCACATTGGCATGCGATAATTGCGCCAGCTGCTTCTATCACGCAGCACGGGTATATAATGAGCAAAAGGTGCAACGCATCTTTGCATTTCGCTTCGGAACCGAGCTTCTGAATCATTCGAGCGCTCTTGGAAGATTCTCTTCTCTGTTCGTGTTGGTGAGAGTTGCAGTGGAGTTCGCTGAATCAAACAGCTGTTTTCACAGCTCTGAGTGCAATCAGCTGTTGGTTTCAGTTTGAGTGCCTCAGCGGGCTGCACTACATTCCCACTGTTGGCCGCGGACATCCCCTGTGCGCTATCACTAAGTGTTCACTAAGAGAAGCAGATTTTTCTTTTGTCTTCAGGTTGACTGTCATGATCGCTGTCTCGCATGTTTGGGCATTAAGCATGCTGAGGCAGCTTTCATGGATGCGTCATGTTCTCACTGCAGGAACATGACCATCACGGTGTTGCTATCTTGACTTGATTACCTCCGGGCATATCAAGTCCCTTTGTCTGTTTCTCGAGCTAGTTCCTCATCTGATGGCCACCAGCTGAGGGCTACTTTGGCTAACAGCACCAGTGATCTGAGGGTGACAGTGTTGTCTGCTCCACCACGTCCGTCTTTTCGGGCCCAACACTCCACCTGCTTCCGAGAGACTGTGCAGGGCGGTGCCAGTCGTTTCTTTCAGGGCTCCGCCGGATGATCAACTGTCCATCGCTGCATCGGAGGGCAGGAGGAGTCATCTGGGGATGATGCTTCGTCTGCGTTACCCCCTTCGGAGACTGTAAAGTTGCCCGAGGCACCCTCCACCCGGTCTCGAACCCTCGCGGCTGGATGATTGGTTTCTTGGGGCGGCCCGTGCTGGTTCTCAGCACCCCGCCAAGTGCCTTTCTTCCCGGAAGTGCATGATAAGGTGACTAGGTCGTGGACGGCACCACCAAAATGCCTGAAACCGCCCTGTTGCCTCTTCCCCCCTCACCACCCTCAACGGAGGAGCAGCTAAGGGGTACGCAAACATCCCACCAGTGGAGCGGTCGGTTGCGATGCAACTGTGTCCTAAGGCCACTAACACTTGGCAGGGTAATCCACGTCTCCCCTCCTGAGCCTGCAAGTTCTCATTTGCTCTCACAGGCAAGGCTTACAGAGCTTGTGGAGAAGCTGCTTCTGCCCTGCACGCCAGGGTCAGACTCCCGAGGGTGGGTTCAACAGCGAGCGCTCCTATGCCTTGCGGCTCTTGCTCCCCTATCCCCAAGAGGACCAGAATGGCAGTCTGCGACACTATTCCTCGCAGCTCTCGTTCCCCTCTTGGCAGAGTGGGGAGACTGACAGTGTTCGATGCTATGCCTCGTCACTCTCAGTCTCCTCCTTTTAAAAAGGCGAGGTTGACAGTGTGCACCGTAACGAAACCTTGCCACTCTCATCCCCTTCTGCAATCGCCAGCGGACAGCAGCATGTGGTTCGGGAACTCAGTCAAGCCTTCCCAAGCATCCTCTCTGGTCAGGTCCCTGTCCTCCACCTTGCTGCCCCTCCGCTGGTACGTCTGTGGTTCCGTTGGTCCCTCTGGTACGGTCTCTCGGAATCTGGCTAGCGCTCCCCAGACCGCCCCGCTGGCTCATCCGCACCATCAGACTCGGCTATGCGATTCAATTCGCCCGGCGTCCTCCCAAGTTCAGGGGCATTCGGTTCCTGATGCTCCTGTCTTAAGGGTAAGAGATCAAAGTCCTACTGGCGAAGGACGCGATCGAGCCGGTCCCTCCAGCCGATATGAAGTTGGGGTTCTACAGCCCCTACTTTATTGTACCCAAGAAAGGCGATGGGTTACGGCTGATCTTGGACCTGCGAGTTTCGAATCGGGCCCTGCACAAGCTCCCCTTCAAAATGCTCACGCAGAAATACATTTTTGGGAAGCAAACTTTCACATCTCGGTTCTTCTTCGCCACATACAACGGGCATGCAGCTTCAGGTCTGTGGACGGGACCTGCTTTCTCAGAGACGGGGCACCCTATGGCACCCATGTCCAGACTTCTGGAAACTCCATGTCTCCATGCCCTGGACAGGACGCAGAGCTTCTAGGTGACCTACCCCAGGCGGTGGTAGACACCATAACTTCTGCTGGAGCTCCCTCTAAAAGGCGCCTCTATGCATTGAAATGGAACCTATTTGTTGAGTGGTCTTCTTCCCAACGGGAAGACCCCCGAAGATGCTCGATCAGTGTTGTGCTTTCCTTCCTGCAAGATGGGTTGGAGCAAAGACTGTCTCCCTCCACCGTCAAAGTGTATCTCGCTGCTATTGACTCGCATCACGATGCAGTTGAAGGTAAGTCATTGGGATAGCATGACCTGATCGTCAGGTTCCTGAGGGGGGCTAGGAGACTAAATCCGCCTCGTCCCCCGTCTATACCCTCTTGGGACCTGTCTCTGGTGCTCAGCACACTGCAGAGTCCTCCCATTGAACCGCTACAGTCTGTTGAGCTAAAGATCCTGTCACTTAAGACAGTGCTCCTGACTGCGCTGGCTCCTGATGTGCCCAAGGTTCCTACCACTCCCTTCAGGGATCAGGTAATGAACCTGAAAGCTCTGCCCTCGGAGGTGGCAGACCCAGCCCTGGCATTTCTCTGTCCCATCCTCTCCTTGTTAGCGCAAAGCTTTAGGACCTCAGACCAGCTCTTTGTCTGTTACAGAGGCCAGCATAAGGGAAAGGCTGTTTCCAAGCATAGGCTAGCCCACTGGATAGTGCTTGTTATTCTCTTGGCGTATAAAATCTCAAGACGTGCTTTGCCCGTTCGGGTTGAGCGCTCACTCAAATAGAAGTGTTGCTTCCTCCTGGGCGTTGGCTCAAGGCGTTGGCTCACCATCACGTCGTTCCAAACCCGTAAGACTTTCTTTCATCTTCGTAACACAAATCAAGATATTTTTAATAAAATCGGAGTGATTTCTGTCCCTCCATTTGACAGCTACCTAACTAGACAAAAGGTTCATATAGAGATTGTAAAGCTAATCATATTAATTGAGCGGTTTATTAAAAATTTTCTAAAGAGACTCGATCGCTTTATATGATAAACAGATTTAATTTTGGCTTTTATTCACATAAACATTTATCAGCGAAGATAAGCAGAAGCTCAACCGAACCTTCTTGCTGAAGCTCAAAAATGCTGCATAACTCGAGAATTAACCTCATTGGTTCTTGCTGAAGTTCAAACGTGATGCCTAACAAGAGAATGGACCTCACTGGTTCTTGCTGAAGTTCAAACATGATGCCTAACACGTGAATGGACCTTAATGGTTCTTGCTGAAGTTCAAACGTATTGCGTAATATGAGAATGAACCTCATTGGTTCTCCCACGTCAAGCGAACATGCTTTAGCTTCCATTTACCAGATCTGATGTGTCAATGAATGTTTAAATGTGGGTAAAAGCCTAAATTAAATCTGATCATCAAATAAAGTGATCGAGTCTCTTAAAAAAATTGGACTAAACCGCTCAATTCATATGGATTATTTTTAAGATCTCTTTATGAACGTGTTGAAGCATCAAAGTGGTAGATGTGTAGCTGTCAATGGAGGGACAGAAAACACTCAGATTTCACTCTTAATTTGTGTTCTGAAGATGAACAGAAGTCTTAGGGGTTGGAATGACATCAGGTGAGTAAATGATGACAGAATTTTCATTTTTGGGGGAACTATCCCTTTAATGAAATTGTAATCATATTTGCAAGAAC
Organism: Meda fulgida; assembly: GCA_030578275.1. Taxonomy (NCBI): domain Eukaryota; kingdom Metazoa; phylum Chordata; class Actinopteri; order Cypriniformes; family Leuciscidae; genus Meda; species Meda fulgida. Next base: position 31,719,033 of record CM060624.1, read on the forward strand.
TGAAAAAGAACAGTTGGGTGAAATGAATGTTCATACTGTGCCTCAGGGATCATGTGCAGTGGACTGAAGAAGAGAACGAGAAAGCCCAGCAGAAAGCCAAGGAGAACTCAAAAGAGAAGATTCCTGTAGAAGAGCAATGTAAGTATTCAGAACTCATTAGTGGTTGCCAGCTTGTTTTTCTAGTTTTGATTCCCTGTTGTTTTCTCTCCCATCAGCAAAATATGACAGAGAAGCTCATAAATATTGGGACCGATTTTATGAGATGCACCAGAGCAAGTTCTTCAGAAACCGGAATTGGCTCTTCACTGAGTTCCCAGAGCTTCTCCCTCCAGATGCTGCAGGGATGTACATGGGAAGTCTGGGAACGGAGTCTGAGAACGGAGAAAAGCACCAGCCCTGCGGTTCCAGCACATTAACCAGTGAAACGTACACATTCCCTGGACAGCATGCTGCTTTTAGGATACTAGAGGTGTTACCGCCATTCAGTCACTCAAAAAACTAGTTCTTTATTACCAAATAATAATTTCTGATGTGTTAAATAATTTAGAAAGGCTCATTCACACCATAACAAGGGCCACACGTTTTAACCGTTGATAGAGTTTTATAAGGCTAATAAAAATCTGGCCAAATGTGTTTGTCATTTGTGGTGCCAGCATCACTTTATCTTATGGTCAGTTTAATAAAACGCAATGTTTCTGAATGTTTAGCACAGCCCTAATGTTTCTGTAATTTTGTACAATTTCTTCAAGCTGTAACAGAATAGTTGTGTGGGTGGGAGAGGAACACGCACATTTCGGAGCGGGCGGTAATGGTTAGAAATTCAGCTTGAGTGAGAAACCAAATCATTAGAATCACTTTACAACTATTTTAATTCAGATGATAAATTATAAAAACATTGACAGCCAATCAGAATCCATCCTGCTTTATAGAGCTTGAGCATTTAAAACAGCAGACAGTATGCTTAGAATAACAGAACGATAGCGTGTGTTGTGTGGACACTAATATAGTTATCGTTATTGTTATCTTTCTTCGTGTGAATCGGCGTTAAGTTTAGGTGATTTTGATGTGTGTGTTTATGCAGGTGGGCTGTGGTGTTGGTAACAGTGTTTTTCCCATCATCAGCTCCATCAGGTAAGAACATCCGCTTTATGTTTCTCATTTTTAATACTAGGATACATTATGTAGAAGTTTGTCTTTCAGGTGCTCTAGCAAAGGACAAAAAGCATTGTGAAATACACTACCATTTAAAAGTTTGGGGTCAGTAAGATTTTGTTGGAAACGTTTTTGAAAGAAGTCTCTTATGTTCGCCAAGGCTGCATTTATTTGATTAAAAATATAGTAAAACCTGTAATATTGTGAATTATTATTATTATTATTATTTTCTATTTATTTATTTCTGTGATCAAAGCTGAATTTTCAGCATCATTACTCTTCATTGTCACGTGATCCTTCAGAAATCATTATAATATGATGATTTGCTGATTTGTGCATTTAATATTATTATGCTGTTTAATGATTTTTGGTGGAAACCATGGTAAATATTTTCTTGATTATTTGATAAATAGAAACAGGGTTTATTTTGAAGTAGAAATATTTTGTAACATTATAAATGGTTTTACTGTCACTTTTAATCAATTTAATCCATTATTTTAATAAAATCTCACTGACCCAAAACATTTGAACAGTGTAGATCTCATGCTCTAAGTCTTCTGAAGCCGTACAATAGTTTCGTGTGAGGAACTATATCTTGAGTATTTAAGTTGTTCTTGTGTAATGTAATAAAATCTGTATTGTATGTCAATGTTTTCCATGTAATAAGTGTAGTAACCATGTAATAAGCGGAATATTGTACAGTCAGTAATATTCAGGTCATTATCATTTGCAAAATAGACCCTAACTGGCTGACCTCAAAGCAAAAGCTGACTGCATTATCCCATATATATTAAGTTATTCGATAAGGGGATGAAAATCAAAAAGGAATAGAAACACTAATTGGGAGTAGCAAGTAAAAGCTGGCATATTTGTGTATTTTTAGAGGCAGCAAGGCGTTTCTGTACTGCTGTGACTTCTCATCTCGAGCTGTTGAGCTCATCCAGGTAAATCACAGTGACATGTCTCTGCTTCTCAGCGCATAATTACACCTGCCACCTTTCCATCAAGCAGAGCCCACACACACATCCCAGATACACATTAGTGAAAGCCTCTGAGAATGGATAAAGATGGGGAGGGCAACATATCCCGTTCTCCATCCATATAAGTGACGGCTGATCAGTGGTGTGGGAGTTTGGATCTGTCTCCTGGTGCTTGATGCTTTTTGGTATGCAGAGACCTTCATCGAATGCCGGCAGCGGAACATATTGAATGGCGGGGGAAGTGGCATCCACAGCATACAGTGCTGCATATACGCTTTGATTTTTATTCTAATATAAAAACTAATATCTTTACATTTTGTGAAGAAAATTGGAGTTTGCCTGTTGGTCCAAGTCAAACTAGCCACAAGAGAGTCTCTGTGGTGTTCTGGACCCTATATATGACTTGTTAAAAATCATAAATGTTTCTTGAGCAGCAAATCGACATATTAGAATGATTTCTGAAGGATCATGTGAGACTGGAGAATAATGAGGCTGAAAATTATTTGAATTAATTACAATTTAAATAACATTTTCAAATAGAAAGCAGTTATTTTATGTGTTAAACCAAGAGGAATTCATGGAACTGAAAATAAATGTATGGAAATTTTCTTCAATATTTTAAAAATTCATTTTGAATTAAAAAAAAATATGTAGTTTTAATATATACAATATATAAAGTACAATTGTATATATCATTGTAGTACTCAATTTAAATGCTAGTTTTATTTTTAAATACAGTTCTTCATATGCTTCATTTTCATTCTTTTTTTTCCTTTTGATTCCGGGATGAAATATGACCTGGACATTTCATTATGGGATTCACCGTAAAAGTAATTTTATTTATTCTATTGGAAATGTAATTAAAGCGATTTCCAAAGTGTCAATTCATATTCAAATAAATGAAACTCATAATGTTTGTTAATTGTATTTGTATGAAAAAATGTCCACCGAGGCAGTCGTTAAAAATGCCTCCCCAAAACTTCAGCCAATTGCACGTTCTCCCTTGCAGGAGCACCCAGACTATGACCCTGCGGTGTGCCACGCATTCGTTCGGGACATTTGTGACCCAACTTCCCCATTTCCCTTCCCCCCTGAGAGTTTGGACATTATTCTGGTGGTCTTTGTGCTCTCTGCCATCCATCCAGCACGGTAATAAAGGTCACGCACACACACATTCACACACAAATTCATTATGTTAACACTGCAACACACTTGCCCAGCATGTCTCTGACATTAGAGTGTTTATATGCCCAGCATCCACAGTGTCCATTACTGCTGTCTCACTTATAGCAGCCATTTCCAGTTTACCTCACTGTTATACCCTTCAGCCAAATCCCCCTATCACAACATGCATTTAATATCTGTAAAATATTTTATATATTTTATATGGCATGAGAAGCATTAGATGCAGGTTTTTATTTTATCATTAAACCACCTTTATTTTAGTATTTAGAAGCGTTAATATACAAACTTAACATTTGCCATTCCATAGATTTATGTGGCAGGTTAAGTCATGTTAAAGCGAGTTTTGTAGCTTTAGAAGTTATCTATGATATCTTCGAACATAAACAGGTTCTTGACAGCTCTTGAGCAATGTTATGGAAAATCGAGTGTTTGAGATTGTCAGTTTACATATTTCACCACAGCTCTGGAGTATCTATGGCTTTTTGCAAAGGGAATTGAGCCCCTTAATTATGAAGCTCAAATTGGAAGCTCGCAGAACCATAGACTAGTGTCTTTTCTCTTTTGTTTACATTAGCAAAGTGTTTCTAGTTTGCTTTGCACTCAGAGATGTTGAACTAATGTTTCCACTTGTTCCTCGTCAGATTCACAGATAAATGACAGAGTTTTTAATAAATTCCCTCAAATATAGACTATACAATATTGAGTTTGAGTTATTTATACAGTGCACTTATTACAGGTTCAATCCCTCTAGACGAGAGGAACCTTGAGCTGAAGTGTCTTCATCAAGGTTACATGGTGATATAGCTTATAGATAAACCCTGACAGGATTTCAATCTACACCTAACAGTTAGAAACGCCGATCTTTAGCCCCTCAATCAGATCCGTCATTTCAGGGAATGTAACTGAACACTGTACACACAATTGCTAGGGAATCCCTGTTTTTACATGAGCATTTGCATAAAAATCATTCAAAAATACTACATGAAATAAAATTCAATGTTAAATGTACTAAAAATAATTCAAAGTAAAACTGAAACGAAAAAAACCCGAAACAGATATATATTTTTAAAACTAATAAAAATGACAAAAAAACATAAAAATTTAAAATAAAAATGAATTCAATATAATTAATAAAAGCTATAATAGCATCCCGGTGATTTTAATACATGTGTTAGTGAGTTTGTAAATCCATTTTCTATAGCAAATTATAGTTACACCTTAAATCCTTAAGTTTTTAAGTTCTAAAATATATATAATTGAAAAAAAAAAAGCAGCAAATTCTGTCATCATTTATTCACCCTCATGTCATCCCAAATTCATTATTTAGCTGACACACACTTCTGAGTTTTTTCCACAGCAACTCAGGCTGTCAAGATTCATAAAGGATAAAAAAGCACCATCAAAATGTCTCTATACAAATTATATGGAGAAATTGCCATTCTATTCAAACTCATGTGATACCATTTGGAAGCCTAATAGCATCTGTTATTATCTAAATATGAATCTGCTTCAAACCGCTTTAACCCTTCTGCTTTGCTCCAGCAGAGCTCAAGGAGTGGTGAAGCGTTTGTCTGGACAGCTGAAGCCTGGAGGAATCATGCTGTTCAGAGACTATGGCAGATATGATCTGGCACAACTACGGTTTAAAAAAGGTGATTGTCTCTGTTGACTCGTTAAACTCTGGCTCAGCCTTTTCGTTACCTAATATGTCATGTGTTGGCTGTGTGAATGTTAAAAAAACACTGATACAGAGACCCCTCTTTGTATTCTATCTAAAATGCACATTAATCCAGTTTCATTGTATGGAGCTGTGCACATACACACATACTGTAAATACACACTTTTTCTCTCATGCTCAGTCACATTAGCATTATCTACCCTTTTATCTAACATGTTCATTTTAACCCACAGTGGATATAATTTAGCATTGTAATTAATATTATTACAAAGTCCATTACTTCAGGGATTCAGTTTTAATTGATATACAAATCGTCAATACAATATACAACACAGTCAATATACAACACATTATGTTGTCTTTCCTTAAAAAACAACTGAATGTGTTAAGCCAGTTTTTGACAGTCCTTCATTTTTTATGTTAAAAATATGAATTTATTTTCTCGTAGATTGAACAAAACAGCATCAAAAATGGATTGTGATTGATTCTTGAATAACCGTGCATGACCACTGATCCACTTTCCACAGGTCAGTGTTTGTCTGAAAACTTCTATACGCGACAGGACGGAACCTGTGTGTATTTCTTCACAAAAGGTAGAACCATTTCAGCAGATTTGTTGAATTCCTTACATTTTTGTAGTTTTCCAGTTTTGGCTCGCACAAACGCCTACACATGTCTTGATCTCTACAGATGAGGTTCATCATTTGTTTTCTAATGCTGGTTTGGAGGAGATTCAGAATTTGGAAGACCGAAGACTGCAGGTAAACCGAGGAAAGAAGGTGGTAATGCACAGAGTGTGGATGCAAAGCAAATACCGGAAGCCTTATCTGATTTCAGCATCTGTCTAGCGCTCTGAGCTCTACTCAAATTCAGCTACTGAAAGACTTATCAAGATTTTAAAAGGGCATTACCTTTGTGACAGACCTCAAGTATAGTAAATGATGGAGATGACACTATAAAAACATCAAGAAAGCAAATGTCCTTTGTTAATAGCTCCCATTTTGAACGAATGCATTGTCTTTGCATTATTAGATATTTGAGTGAATTGTCATTACGAGTTCTGAAAGTTTGAAAGACCATTTTACCATTGCATGTCATCAAATAATAATATGATTTAAGTAAAAAGGTGTTTGATTTTTCATTCAAGAATATTGTCTACTGCTACGCTGTTTATTACAACAAACTGTTAATTCTCACTGAAGGGCCAATCATTTTATTTGTTCTTTAAATATGTATTTGCTCAGGCTTTTTATATAATTTTTTTGAGATGTACATTGAATATTATTGTTTTACATGTTTGTGATGGCAAATTGGTTTCCAAAGAAATAAATTTGATTTAAAAAATGTTTATTTGATATTTATTTCACAAATTTGCTTCACAGTCATGATAATTATAAGATGTATAAGTATGTAATATCAGTAGACCTATACATTTATTGCATGTACAAACTGCATTGCATGAGATCGCATGCACTTTCGTTTTTACCTTGATACACACTGATTTTAAGTAATTCTATGTCATAGGTTGATATTTATAGCCATCTTCACTGCTGTTTCGATTTGAATAGGCAAATGCTTAAGAGTGGAAATAAATGTTGTGATGTTATTTCCATCAAGGGGTGCATACATTTTTGGTTAAGATATTGTATTAACAATGCAAGAGTTCAGCTCTGTAAAGTCTCCAACACATCCCTAAGACTTTCAATGAATTTAAGGTGCCAATTCATGTGTGAAAATGATTCTTCATGCTCCTCCCAACTATTCTTTCACAATTTGAGCCTGATGAATCTTGACATTGTCATCCTGGAATATGGCCATGATGTGTCTTTCTTTGATTGTTTAAGAAATGAAAAGCTACTACACTCCATCAATTAGAGCAAGAAGAACTGTTGCCAGTTATATAACATGCTAGAAAAATAATAAGCACTGCAATAATGACCCAATCATAGACTTTTAAGGATCTGTCCATTTAAATCCAAACAACGACTTTTTTGGCGGGGCAGTGTATTTACACCACAGACATAAGCATGTGTGATGGATATGATGTTTAGACCGATGGGACAGTAATTTCTAAGTGGCCCCCAAATCTCTCCCCCCTGCTAATATCCATGGGATGAGTGTCAAGTATCGCGATAGTGTTTCGAGAGAGAGAGAGAGAGAGAGAGAGCAGCTTCATGTCTTAATTTCGTCTCGATCCTCTTCAGTAGCAGCAGGCGCTTCTAGACGCACTGCAGAGGGCGATGAAGGTTTGTGTGTCTGTCCCAAGTGTTGACAGCCCCTCCTCCCCCGATGAAAAAAAAACACAAAAACACCATCATTCACTTAATCTCCTACATTTTGTCTGATGTGTTTTGCGTGGACAGCTGATTGGTGTTTTGCTCTATGATTCTCTAAAAGTGGCTCGATGAGTGCGCAAAGTAACAGTGGAAGTTTGGAGGGGACGCCATCTTGGCTCCAGCAGCAGCAGCGGCTCTCGAGCGCGTCCCCGGCGCCGCTTCCACACACACACGGCACGCCGCTTGCACCAGCCAAAGAAGGTAAAGTGTGCTTGTTTTATTCTCAGAATTTTCTAGTTTTGGATAGTATAAGGACTTTGGTTTAAGGTTCCGTTTGTGGAGTTAAAATTAGCTTACAATTAGTCGACCGACTTGGCTTACGAGTTACAGTATGAGGTTAGCAGGCTGCGGTTGGGTTAGCTTTTTAGCTGGACAGCATTCTTGCTAATTAGCTAGCGCGCTATTGGCTGAAAACGCGTGTTAGCTCCTTAGCATGCTAACGCGTTGGTTTCTTGGCTAGTTAGCCGCCTAGCTTGTGCTGTCAAAATGAATTGTGTAAAGTGGCCTCTGACTGGCTAACTAGCATGTAGCTTCTTAGCATGTTAGCCTCATACAGTTGAGATGACCGCTTTAGCATCTAAGCTTTTGGCTAATTATCTTAGCATCATAAGCTCATACTGTACTACAGTGCAACTGATCAGAATGAGCTCCAGCAAGTCAAAATAAGAAATAAAGAAAACGTCAACTGGTAATTGACTGTTTTAGAACTTGTATGCGTTACTATATTTGGCAATATTATATCACATTTTAAGATTACACTGTAACGTTAAACTGCCGATTTTGAGGTTTTAGTGAGCAGGAGTGAGACTTAAAGACTCTGGATCATGATGGCAAACAGGGTCGCGCAAATGGATTTGTTTTCTACCCTGCCTTTTATTAACTTTTTTCCTGAGTCACAATTGTTTTTGGAAGTTACTTTTTTTCTTTTTTTTTCTCTTTTTTGCAGTGCATGTTTTTATGTGTATTAAAGCACATTTATTGTATCACACCTACAGTTACTCTAAACAATTTGGTCTTGCTGTAATGGGTGCAAGTTTTGGCATTGTGCCTTTTTTAATAAGGTGTTGTCCACTTCCACGCATATGGCATTTAGGATATTATTGGAGTTGTTGGCCAGTTGTCAAGTTGTGTCAGTCTGCACAGCTGACCTTTCATCCTGTCACTGAGCATTGCATCCTAATACTAATGTGTTTGTCTGTCAGCAGACCTAAATTAGATCATTTTCACTGTACTCTTTCCATGCTTTTGCTTTTGCATGTGGTGTTTTCATTGCAAAGAGATTAAGTGATATTCCCCTGGGGAGATGTTTAGGTGAGAAACTCTCAAGAGCTGTTTAACTGCAAGAATATATATATATATATATATATATATATATATATATATATACATATATAATGGTGAAATAAAGTGATAGCATAAAACCCAAAGTAGGTGTTTTTAATTGACAGCATAAGTATGTGTCAGAAACAGGTGGACACTGACTGTGCCTGTGAAGAGCAGAAAGCTAAAATGACATCCCTGCATTGTAAGGGTTCACCCGGGTGCCTGTGCAGGGGCCTGAGAGCAGGAGACCCGTGCAGAATGTCAAGGAAATGGTGCCTCTTCACCAGAGAGTGCAAAAAGGACAAAGAGCAAGAGACAGTGTTGAGGATTAACCACTAAATGCTTTACTTTTACATGGTTTTTGTGTTTGAATTATGTTGTCTGTTACTTTGTCTAAGATGTGGAAATGTAATTTAATTGATCAAGCCTGGGTGATGCTATTAAGCGGCATCTGTTTACTGTAGCTGTATCTCCCAGATGTGTTGTTTTTGAAGTATAAGTCGATTATTTACCACTCTTGAAACACATCCTCTGAGTCGGAGGCTTCCCAAAATAGCCTCACCTTCTCCTGTCTCCCACCATTACAAACTCTAATGATAAACCTCCCCTGCAGTCCTGTTAATGTCCTGGCCTGATAACACCACTGATCTTTGCACTGCCATTTTGTGTCAGTGGGAATATGCTGGGCATCCATGTTGGCTCTTGGTCCTCCAGAGAGAGAGGGATAAGCCTGGTTAAAAGACTGCAGCCAGAGAGAGTTTCATACAGCAGTTTCTGCTACAGAGAACTCCTCGCTTCCTAATGCTGTTGTATCAGTCCTGTTCACAGCATGACACTACACAATACGTGTTTTACAGTAACACACCGCTAAAATGTCGATCGAATAGTGCTCAAGTAGGGCTGGGCGATATAACGATAATTATCGCTATGTAATTTTCCTCGATAAAACAATAACAAGAGTTTGATAAGTGTTCAATATAGGGCTGGACGATATGGCCAAAATTTATATTGCGATATATTTCGGTCAATACGATATAATTGTGATATCGCTATGAATAATATAAAAGCCTCAGGAAAAACTGCTAAGAACGCCCACAACGGATGTCTGTGCCTACAAACTTCTGAAAAACTAATTTTCATAAGTCTATGAAACCTCCTATGAAACTCCTATGAAAATATTTTAGAATTAAAAGTGCTACAAATAAATTAATGTTCACCTTTTATTTGTATTTAGCCTTCATACAAACAAGAAATGTGAAATCACCATCAAATAAACATAAGACTCTCAACTTTAAGCTATAGGCTGATTATTATTCTTATAGATTGAATCAAAAGTGCTTCAGCCAGGATAAAGAATATGAAGAGTTGCTGGAATAAAAGTTTAGGCTATAGTTCGGATATAAACTGTCTACGGTAGTGATTAAAATAGAGTAAATCACTATAGAATGTAACTTGACGCTTCAATTGAAGATTGTATCAATTACATAGTTACACCAGTAGGTGGCGACAAGTCACTTAACTAGCGATAGTGTTGTCGCCTCACGTCGGCTGCGTCTGGACCAAAAAGCTGTGCTTGAACACACAGCACAAACTACAGCCGGCTGCAAACTGGCATGTGCGTTTTGCGCCTGCGCGTAAGAAATTAAGTGTAGATATCAGCAGAATCAATAATCTATATTCGTCATTCAAAGTATCGCCTACAAGATATACAAATCGTAAACAAAGCAGCGCTTGCTTACCATTTTTAATGTCAGTTATGTTTTCTTCATTTTAAGCAGCTCATGTTGTTGTGCAAATATTCGCCTTTGGGAATACTCGGGTAGGATATCATGTAACAACATTAGATCAGTGCCGTCTTGACTTACGTTCTCTCTTTCATCACTTTCGCTTTAATTCTCGTACACTGACTCGTTTGCTAAACTGAATAGCCAATCAGAGTTCCCACTCTCGCCGACGGCCGCAACGCTGATTCAACATGATGAAATGGGCAACCTACTGCCAACGTGTGGAACACAGTAAAAACTAGCACGCCAGACACTCACTGACTGCTAGCTTGGTGTGTCCCGGCCTTAATGAAACAAGTGGAGTCTTTGTGTGAATCAAAAATAATTTTCATATATAAATTATTTTTGATTCACTCAACGACTCCACTTGTTTCATTTATATTATTTATAATTTAAATGAGACTGCATCAATTAATGCTTGATTAGTTCAGAATCGTTGGGAAATCGTGCGCTTTACTTTAAATAAAAAAGAAAATTGTGATTCTCAAAAGCTTTACTGTACAAATGTTGTTAAAAAGTAGTTTGCCAGAAAATGCTACTCTTGTAGCTTGTTTATGAGCTGAAAAGTTTGTCAGAACTTCTCATCATTCTCTTGACTTAAATTTAGGTAAATCATGGTTTTGCTTTAAAAATATTTAAATGATATGACATTTTTTTTGGATCATATTCAGTGAAATTGACACTATAATCTGACAGGACAACATAAATAAAGTGGTTTTAGAAAAAAAACCTGAGCTTCTAACTCCACCTGGAGCGTGTTATTTGTTTTGCAAAAATCCACCGCTCCCAGTTCATTGGGTCCAATCAGCGCAGGGGGGTGTGAGATATGACTGTCAATCACAGGTCGTGCACGCGCCACCCCTTGCGCACGTTACAATCACATGCACACGCCTGAAGTTTGCGCAGTAATGAAGAGTGAACGCGGAAAAGATTCAAATTCCTAGGTTAACCTTAAGAGCTAGGAGGTCAAAAACAACACAGAAAAAGAGAACACCTGCTGAAAAGAAAAAAAGAAAGAAAGAAAGAAAGTGACCGTGCCCGTGATAAAACCAGGATCAACATCGGATCGGCATTTGAAAGGTGGAGAGATTTACGTGATTTAATTGGGTTCAAGCTGGATGCAGAGCTTGCAACATTTCTTCTCGACAGGTAATTGTGCTTTATCAACCAGTTACTTTATTTCTTAGTGTTATGTTAGTAATCTAAGTATATTTGCCCAAATGTGTTGTTATGGATAGCTAACGTCAGCACTTGTTGGGCAGGTTCGTGGTGCACACGCACTGACGAGCACGAACTCGGTGGGAGGGTATTCGTTGATAGTGGGGGAGGGGCATGAGAGTTGTAAACATTCAAAATTTTGCCTAAGTCCACTAAATCTGCCAGACTTGCCGACTGCAGCTTTAATATTTAAAAATAAGCATCCTGATTGTTTTTATTTTTTATTTTACAAAGGCACAAAGTTTTCGTTATTGTGAGTTTACACAAAAGTAGTTTGTACAAACAAAACCCATTGCAGTTTTGAATGATGTATAACTCTTATCTGCAAGCGTATTTTTGATTCCGCTGTTACCATGAAAAAATGCGAGTGATCGCGACAGCGCCTCCATGTCATGCAGTAAGTGCGCTAATACTTTAGCTTTCACACTCCGCACAAACACTTGGATGTGCGCCTAATAATAGTGCATGTTTATCTAGGTTAACATTAGAGTGAGCAGCCATGTAAAGTTGCTACTCACTTGTTTCAAATGATAAGCCATATTTGAGGATAATGAATGATAGGCGAACGTTTGGATGTCCTGCCCGAGATACTGCAATTACCACAAAGAACTGCCATTAACGATCTGTCCCTCACAACGCCGCGATTTTTCCCCCCTGCGATTTTCAGACTAAAACCTTTTGGGTCGACTAACGTTTAGTCGACTAATAGGGGCAGCCCTGTATGATTGCTATTTTTACCTTGATGACGTGTTAAAAAATCGTTATATAGTGCTGGGCGGTAAACCGGTTCAAACCGAAAACCGGTTTATATTTTCATCACGATATTGATTTTGAATAAACCGCCATACCGGTGTATTTAATTACACAACGTTCGGAACGAATGTTACGCTGCGCGACACTGTTTCAGACGGACCCTTTACAATGTTGCACTTCTAAGCAGCGACGAGTGAGGGTAAACAAACAACAGCAGTGCTCTGTTACGTTACATGGACGATGGATGCTGAAGAATTAGTACAACATGACACAGAAAAACAACTTGTGCCAAAAAGAGGAGCCGGGTCTGTTGTTTGGAGGTTTTTTGGTTTCCAAAAATCCGACGTCGACCAAACAACCATTTTATGTAAGTGCTGTCGGGCTAAAATTCCCGCCAAAGGTGGCAACACGAGCAATTTGCTCCAGCACCTTAGCCGCAAACATTAGGGGTGTAACGGTTCACAAAATTGACGGTTTGGTTCGATACGATAAACTTGTTCACGGTTCGGTACGGTTCGGTACGTTTTCGAAACAGAAAAAAGAAAGAAATGCCAGAGAAATTTCCTTGATTTTAATTTTTTTTTTTTAAATATTTTTATTAAAACTAACATCATAAAGTATGTTTTTTTTTTTTTTTTTTACTTTGAGCAATGATACTTGACTTTTCTTAGGAGCATAGAAAACAAAACAGCTCCTTGGACAAAATGAAATGTAATATGGTAGTAGTTATAAACAGGTTTATTTTAGTTCAGATTAACATTTTAGGGCAGCATTTGTATTCATAATGAACCGACGTAATGTTACTTAAAAGCATTATAGCCTAACTTACTATTCCTGCCAAACTTCCATGGTTACGGTGAGTGTTACTACAGTAAACCCATGGTTACAGTGAGTGTTACTACAGTAAACCCATGGTTACAGTGAGTGTTACTACAGTAAACCCATGGTTACAGTGAGTGTTACTACAGTAAAACCATGGTTACAGTGAGTGTTTCTACAGTAAACCCATGGTGACAGTTAGTGTCACTACAGTAAACCCATGGTGAATGTTGCTGATCTGTGGACAATGGATAGTTCATTCATGGCACAATGCTTCTTCCTGCTTTCCACGTCAGCGCTGTTTGATCTGTTAATAACGGAGAAATGTGAATGCTTCTCACCAGATCTCGCAGCGATGTTATTACTCAGTGGCGAATTCAAATGCTTTCTTTTCTGGATCTCGCTGTGTAGTAACAGTGCTGCTTAATCAAGATCTGCATTGGTCCAAACTAATAAACAGTCATTTGATGTTGGGCAATGTTGTGGTCGCGCCAGCATCTCGAGCGCGCTTGACACGCGCGATGCGCCTACATTTGAAATAACTAAATTTTGGTCGGCAGGAAAAATGGTCCAACAAACCGTTCGGTTTGAAAATGCGTACCGAAAACCGAACCGAAAGCCTCGTACCGAACGGTTCAATGCGAATATGTGTATCGTTACACCCCTAGCAAACATGTCTTGGGATATCAAGAATGTATTAAATTAAAAGTCAGCCGCGGACTCAGCGCCCTCCACATCAGCATGTAACACGGGGAAAGCTAAAGAAAAGTCGAGCCAAATGTCACTTAAAGATGCGTTTGCTAAAGGGACTTACTACGACAGAAAAAGCATGTTCCTGGACTTGTACTTGAACTAGCAAAAGTATTCCAAGTTGTTCTAATTGTGTTGTTTAAAATAAAAGTTCTGTATTTTGACTGCAATTGTCTTTGCATTCTGATTCCTCACTTCATTAGAATCATGAATTATAGTTATGACTTCTGAACTGAGTTAAATTATTGCAACTACTTAAATAAGAGCTTCCCAAGAATATGTTCACTTATCTTCAAGTTCACACATCTGTCCTGCAGAAGAATCTGTAGACAATCGCATTAACTATATCGACATGATCCACTAGTGTTTTACAAACAGTTACATTTTGCTGTCTTTATTTTTAGTAGTATTTTTTTAGTAGTATTTGTTTTACATTTCACATTAAAAACACAAAGTTCTTGTTGTGCTTAAAGCATGTTTGTAGGCCTATATCTTCCTTTAAAATAAATGTTATACTGGTCCTTCTCACAAAATTAGCATATTTTGATAAAGTTCATTATTTTCCATAATGTAATGATAAAAATTAAACTTTCATATATATTTTAGATTCATTGCACACCAACTGAAATATTTCAGGTCTTTTATTGTTTTAATACTGATGATTTTGGCATACAGCTCATGAAAACCCAAAATTCCTGTCTCAAAAAATTAGCATATTTCATCCGACCAATAAAATAATGTTTTTAATACAAAAAAAAGTCAACCTTCAAATAATTATGTTCAGTTATGCACTCAATACTTGGTCGGGAATCCTTTTCCAGAAATGACTGCTTCAATGTGGCGTGGCATGGAGGCAATCAGCCTGTGGCACTGCTGAGGTGTTATGGAGGCCCAGGATGCTTCGAGAGCGGCCTTAAGCTCATCCAGAGTGTTGGGTCTTGCGTCTCTCAACTTTCTATTCACAGTATCCCACAGATTCTCTATGGGGTTCAGGTCAGGAGAGTTGGCAGGCCAATTGAGCACAGTAATACCATGGTCAGTAAACCATTTACCAGTGGTTTTGGCACTGTGAGCAGGTGCCAGGTCGTGCTGAAAAATGAAATCTTCATCTCCATAAAGCTTTTCAGCAGGTGGAAGCATGAAGTGCTCCAAACTCTCCTGATAGCTAGCTGCATTGACCCTGCCCTTGATAAAACACAGTGGACCAACACCAGCAGCTGACATGGCACCCCAGACCATCACTGACTGCGTACTTGACACTGGACTTCAGGCATTTTGGCATTTCCTTCTCCCCAGTCTTTCTCCAGACTCTGGCACCTTGATTTCCGAATGACATGCAACCACTGAGCAACAGTCCATTGCTGCTTCTCTGTAGCCCAGGTCAGGCGCTTCTGCCGCTGTTTCTGGTTCAAAAGTGGCTTGACCTGGGGAACACGGCACCTGTAGCCCATTTCCTGCACACGCCTGTGCACGGTGACTCCAGTCTCAGTCCACTGCTTCCGCAGGTCCCCCAAGGTCTGGAATCGGTCCTTCTCCACAATCTTCCTCAGGGTCCGGTCACCTCTTCTCGTTGTGCAGCGTTTTTTGCCACACTTTTCCTTCCCACAGACTTCCCACTGAGGTGCCTTGATACAGCACTCTGGGAACAGCCTATTTGTTCAGAAATGTCTTTCTGTGTCTTACCCTCTTGCTTGAGGGTGTCAATGATGGCCTTCTGGACAGCAGTCAGGTCGGCAGTCTTACCCATGATTGCGGTTTTGAGTAATGAAACAGGCTGGGAGTTTTTAAAAGCCTCAGGAATCTTTTGCAGGTGTTTATAGTTAATTAGTTGATTCAGATGATTAGGTTAATTGCTCGTTTAGAGAACCTTTTCATGATATGTTAATTTGAGACAGGAATTTTGGGTTTTCATGAGCTGTATGCCAAAATCATCAGTATTAAAACAATAAAACACCTGAAATATTTCAGTTGGTGTGCAATGAATCTAAAACATATGAAAGTTTAATTTTATCATTACATTATGGAAAATAATGAACTTTATCACAATATGCTAATTTTTTTAGAAGGACCTGTATATGATGCAATGACATTCAGACATTTTTAAATGTGACAAACTGTGACTGTCCAAATACTTTTTGAGGCTACTGTATGTTTAAAAGTCTGTTACAAAATCACAACGTTTTTCTCTCTCTCTCTCTCTGTAAGTGACACTGATTAAATAATCTCTCATTTTTATCAAGTAAGCAATTCTAACAGTGTCTGTTTCTGCTCTCTTTTAATTTAGTGTCTGAGTTGGTGGGAGTCTCTCCAGAACAGTTGTCATTTACACGGTTGTAATAAATGTTTTATTGTGGCTGTCTAAACATAAACTCTATGAACAAGCATTTGAACTGTGGGTGACATTAGTCCCTTGAGACATTACTTTTAGAGTATGTAAACTTTTGATGATGTGAGCCTCTGGCAGCACAGCAACATACCATTTATTTCTGTTATTCGCGAGCTGCGCAACAAAATTGTGTTTCCCTTCTAAACTTTTCATTTCTTTCAATTATTGTAATTATCTAAATTGTGCAATCTATTAGATTCAATTATTTATGGTGTATGTGAACCAAATTAATTTTTTACTGAATCCGTTCCCAGCATGTTTTGTTTGGTACTTAATAAGGAAAGTAAAAATGTTGAAGTTAAGTAGAATTGTATGTGTTTTTAAACAGAATGAGAAAAGGGTGAGAAAGGGTTGTGTCGATAGATATAGTATCGTGTTTCGACGATAGTCAGAGGGATATCTTGACGACATCAAGGCGATAATTCACTAGTTTTACTTTTAGTGTATTAAAATATTATTATTAAATTAAAAAAGGACTTACAATTAATTAGCATTCCATAATTTCATAACGTCATTTACATTTACATTTTCTCAAAGGAAATGTTTTAAAGTCCCCCTGTAATCTATAATGTCAACCCCTAAAACTCATCTTTGATCACCAAAATGGCATTTAAACGTTCTGTACTGACTGCATGGCTAGTGCTTGATTTTATACACCTGTGGAAATTTGTCTTATTGAAACACCTCAATTCAATAATTAAGATGCATTTCCCAATACTTTTGACAATATATGTAGTATAATATCTTATTTTAAAAACTTTTTTTGTTTTGTCAAGTTCTTTGAACAGTCAAGTCTTTTAAATTGAACTGTAGGCTACGTCATGTTTTTGGGGGTCATTTTAAAGGTGCCCTAGAATGTGAAATTTAATTGATTTTGGCGTAGTTAAATAACAAGAGTTCAGTACATGGACATAACATACAGTCAGTCTCAAACACCATTGTTTTCTCCTTATTTAAATCTCGTTTTTGAAAAACACCCCTGAAAAATAGGCGAATCTCCACATAACACCGACTTTGACGCAACAGTCGGGCTCATTTATATGTACGCCTCCAAAAATGTGCATATGCCAGCCCATGTTCAATGACATGCGGAACTGCGCAGCCGAATCATCGGAAGTTTTGCAGGTGAAGAAACAAGCGAGGATCATAGGGAAAATGGCAGATCATGGAAATAAATGTTATGTTCCAGGCTGTGCAGGGGATGTGAGGACTTTTCATACCCTTCCCACAGTAAAGAAATGACAACAGTCAAATGTTGATGTTTATCTATAATCGGATACCGCAACAGTTTAATTCTAAGTTGTTAGTTTGCTCTGCCCATTTCATACTTTTCATACCATTTTAGACTTATTTTCTAACCTGGGACAATATCAAGCAGGCTTCTCTGAGTGAATAAATTGTATACAGAACGCGATCAAAGAACAATCTATCGACATAGCGCCAGTCTATCTGAACTTGCCAAACTCGTTATGAAATCAATGACGCACGTTACACAGCACAACGAAGCTCTTACTGTATTTACATCATCGTGTTTGCATTGGTGAAAGCATTATAGAGAGTGCAGAAACTGCGTTGCTATGATAAGCTCTTCATTCTCGCGATCAACAGACTATCATCTGCTTGCTCAATGCTCATCACGGCAACATTTTACGTGATGGGAATAGATCTAAATACATCTCACGATTCGTTAATCTCGATAGCTCTAATGGTAAAAACGAATAATAGCTGTAGTAAAAGTATTCGAGAGAGTTTCACATGTAATGTGTAGCTATTTCATATGCAAGCATGTCAGCCAATCACAGCAGGGGCCGGTTACACTGAATCCCACAGCAGACACGCCCCTTCAAACAGAGCGTTCAAATCAGAGGCTAAAATCAGGCTAGGAAAAATGCTTTTTAATTCTAAATTATGACTATTTTTGACCTAAAAAAATACTAACATTATATGGGCAACCCAGAAAACATTATAAAAAAAAAAATAAAAAATAAAAACTTCTAGGGCACCTTTAATTACATACACGAAGCTGCTACCTAAACAACATGTAGTTTTATTCTAATATCAGAATTTTCTGATTGTTTCAACTGCTGATTCCAATATGTTTTGAAGAATTAAAATTGTAGGCCTAATGAGTATTTTGTAGTATTAGAGTTGATCTCCCCTTCCTTAACAACCTGCCCCAGCACCAACACCAGCCCATCTCCTTTTTCGCCGGTCCAGAGTTTGCAGGTATGACTGTTGTTCTCAGTCCCATCATGTGACGTGACATTTCTCATGTTTCTCTACGTATATCAGTCCAAGCGTCACTGCTCTGTCACTGCAGACCAGACCAGTTACTGAGCAGAACTAGTAGAGGAGATATGTCATGTGTTGCAGTGTTAAAAAGTTAGTTTTACACCATTCTTGTCATTAACACACAGTGAATTAATCTTTGTGTGTTTTAGTTTGTAATAAGCTGAGACTGGCCATAATTCTGCATCCATTTCTCTCTGGCATTTGTGTCCCTGTGTCCCCTGATGTAATCCTGTATGTCTCAGGGGTGTTGTATTTTCTCTCCTTATTATATTTGTGTGATCTGGCTTTGTTGATCTCATAGAGGGAGAGAAAGGCTGAATGTTTGTGTGTCTGGTCAGCCACCAGTGAAGGAGTGTGGCATCAGGACCTGTATCCGTTTCTCACATGCTTGATATGGTTATGTATTTTAACATTATTCCATACAAGAGTCAATGGTCAGTTTTAATATTTATCAGTTTCAGCAGTGCCATCAGTCACTTCCACCTCATGCTTACTTTGACATTTCAGTCATTGAATGATCTGTTCCTACCTTTTTTCTGAGTGATTCTATCATAAGTGAATTATTAGAAGTTAATTTTGAGTATATAGTGTTGTTTAGGACATCTCTGTTATGCAAGAAGGACTCAAGGGTGTAGACGAGTCCCAGTGGAGGGATGATGCATGTGCTTCTTCATTTTATAGCTTGTGGTTGATGTGGGGACTCATAATGAGGTTATCTGACACGGGTAATGCAGTCTAGAGTGATGTGATGCCACAAAGGTTAAGAACATCTCATATTATTTTACCACTAATATGAATACTGGCAATAGTGGTTGCTGGTTAATTACATGGTAATTAATTTTGTCAGTGTTATAAGACATTTCACAAAAAGATGTTTGATAGGTTTTAAATGAGTCATGCTGTTTAAAATGAAGACAAACAGTATTGTGACACTTTGTGTGTTTGTGAACATCACATCTCTCCATTAGTGTCACCACCAGTGTCAGTGGATCAGGTTGATAGTTTATGTGATTCTCTACTCCTGTGGTTACAACATACTTGTGGGGGTAGCCAGTGGAAAAGGCTGGCGTTAGGGTACCTGCTGCCACAAACATGGCACACAAATAATGTGTGACCTTTAAGAAACATTCAACTAATTTGAATATTGTGACAATTTTGTCAGCATTTTTGTAATTTAGTCTTATATTAAATGTCCTTATTTGTTATTTATTATATTTGTCAACCATATCTGTCCCCCCCCCCCCCCCATTTTAGTCTTATCTTATTCAAAGAAAAACGTTTAGTTTAGTTTTTGTCAACATAAACTGAAATTTTAGTCATATTTTACTCACATTTAGTCATTGTCATTTTAGTCACTGAAAAGGGTGCTCCAATCAGGATTTTTGTGGCTGATTATCAATCAGTAGTATTGGCCGATACTGATTTCTGATACCGATCACCAGAATAAATAGGCCAACTATTCTTAACAACAATTTAGAGGTATGAATTGACTACTCATAATTTATTGTGAGTCATCATTATCAACATCAACTTATCAACTCTTTGTCTTTAGACTTTTAGATGTGATTAGGAACAACTTAGAGCTTATATAGAATTCATGTGAAATAAATAAATAATACAAAAGGATAGAAAGCCGCTTGGAGAACAGTATCACTTTTGTGGCTTAATGCTGTTTTAATAAATCTTTTTATTATCGAGTAGTTTAGCCTTTGTAGACTATTTTACGACAATCACCGATCTAGCTGATTTGGACGTTAAGTTTGAGCTTTTAGGGAGGAATGAAAGCACACCACTGTGAAGGAAAGAAATGCACTAAAATCTCAAAGTCTTTGCAAATTTATTGTCCTTTTCTGACACCTAGTTGAACTGCCAGAACAGTGAATAAAGTGAAGCAATTTTAGGAACACTGGAACGCCTAATGGCAACAGCTTTCTTAACTGTACGGGACTGTGTTTTGCTTTGGAGGTTGAACAGAACTTAGTGGCAGTTTCTTTCAGTTTTTTCCCCTGCGTTTGGCCTAAAACAATGTGTTTGTGGTCATCCGGTTTGAAATTTCGACTACAAACATTTTCAGATTTTCCGTTTCGGCGTTCAGCATTTACGATTCTTTGCAGACTTTAGCCACTGCCTACAACGCGCTGGATCCTTCTCTGGAAACCTGATGTAACTCACAACTGCTAAAATGTTTACTCTTTGAATTTTTGCAGCCGGGAACAATGCAACTCCTCATCATTATGCCTAAAAGTTTGCTAAGTATTTCCAAATAAAACAAGACTGCATTTGACTCTGGTAATTGTATCCATGTCAGACTGTTGGGAGTGGCCTTGGATGCAAAAGGGAAGGCAACAGTCTTTTTTCTGTTTTCTCTAGTCAGGTAGCACTTTCTACTGTATAGGCGTAGAACGTTTTATTAAAAGCCCATTAACATTTCAGGCAATCATTGTTTTTTTTTTTTTTTTTTTTTTTTACTTGTATGATCTAAAGTCTAAAGTCATTGTCTTTTATGCGTATCGAAAAATCTATATTTTTGACAAAACTAGTTCAGCATAATGCTTAACTCTTCCCATTGTTACATGAATTGTATACAAATATACAGTATAAATGTGGTTTAATTAACCCTCATGGAACCTCAAAACTAATTTTGAACACTACATAGTAAATCCTGGCCTTCTCCATGAAAGATATATGCAACGTAGCCTTAGAATTTGGCAGTGTAATGAAGATGCCTTTTGGACCAGCCATCATGTCAGGACTTTGATGCCAATGCATTACTATTCTGTCTATTGCATCTCACTAGATTTTGGAACAGTGCAGTCTGGGTATATTGTAATATTGCAGCCTTAACATTATACACATTTCACCTTATAATGAACTGTTATAGATTGTCTTGGTCTACTCTCAGCAGTATATGAGTATTTCCCTGTGGTAGAGCTCCTGTGTGATTCCTGCACTGAGCTGCTGTGCTTGAAGTCGGGCCATGATGCCGGCTCATTAGAAGGAGATAATGATGACAGCAGGATGAGCCCTGAGGAGCCACCCGGACGAGAACGCCCAGAGAAACCTCACAGCGACTCTCGCTCCTTCACGCCTCAGGGGCCGATAGAGAGAACTGAGGGTGAGGGAAGGAGTGAAAGGCAGGAGGAAGTGGGTGATTTGAAGGAAAAACAGAGGGAGAAGTGGTAAAGAGGGATGTGGTGTGTGTGCATCGACAGTAATCATGCGAACAATGGTATTTTTGTTCAAATGTCAGTTTTAATGTGCTTGTGTTGGGTGTGCTGCAGCATTTCACTATAGTCTTCCTCGGAGAAGGCACATATGTTAACATGGCTTATATCCACTCAACAGACTGGATATTTTTGTGTCTCTGATTGTAAGAGACAGGTCATAAGGTTTAACCTGTTTGTGTGATCTAGTTTTGAGGACTATGTTAGCTCTGGGGAATGTGGTACCTGTGTGTTTGAACTCATGACCCAGGAGACTGTTAGATATCATGTGCTTTTTTTTTCTGTCTACCTATACGAAGTGAGCACAAGTGAAAACAGTTTACAAACCTCTAGAGTGACATATATATGTGTGTGTGTATCATTCAGGTGCAATGGAGGAGCTGCACAGTCTGGACCCGCGCCGGCAGGAGTTGCTGGAGGCCAGGTTTCTGGGTGGAGTCAGTGGAAACACAGTGGGCAGCACTGGCAGTGCTAGCGGAGGAACCAAAGTTAGTAGCTGAGCTTACCACCGGACTGTTATTTCAATCACACAAGTTTTGCAGACACTGGTTATGTCTGGAAGAGAAGGTAGCGTTTTTGTATGGAAGGCACCATCATGCTTCGTGTTTGATCTAGAACAAATTCAAGGACAGTTTAGAGCTCACCAAGCAAATATTGACTATAATACATTTGTAAATGTATTTGTTTTAACTGGTTCTTCAGACACCATTTTGATTCACCAATCTGTGCACACAGCCTTTTGGGATATAATAGACTGTTTTTTATCCGGGGGTCCGCAGCAGAACTGCAGGGGTCCGTCGATTAATATCCGATTACACAAGTTTTTGTTGAATTAATACATGGGTAAAAAACATCACAAATAATGTTTTGTTAAATGAATACATGGGTAAAAAAAAATCACAAATAATGTTTTGTTAAATGATTACATGGGTAAAAAATAACATCACAAAGTCGAATTTAAATATAAGCACCCTTAAAAAAAAAAAGAACACCCTCAAGTGTGTGTAATAAATTCATACTGGCAAAACGTCATTGCGTTTTTGTGTTTGCGCTCTGGAGAACTTTAGATGTTTCTATTTCTAAAAAACAAAAAATGTGTTTTTGCAGCGGTGAGAAATAGAGTTGTTCCGATCCGATACTAGTATCTGAAATGCCGCCGATACCAATAAAAATGCTGGCATCGGTATCGGCGAGTACTTCTACCCATGCACCGATACCATTTTCTTAAACAATATCTAGTTATGCACGCTAGCTTTGCATAACGCTGCAAATCGGAGATCAATTCTTTTCCGCTGCTCTAAACAGTGGTTGCTCGTGGCGACACAGGAAGTTGCGCTGTTGCAACAAGCAACCACTGTTTAGAGCAGCGAAGAAGAAAACGCGTGCACGCTATCAGTATGTCCGCTGTTTAGCAGTATTTCAGACTGGACCAACCAGACAGTAAAACGGCGACATGTCTCGTATGCCATACTGCAATTTCGAGGGGTGGAACAAGATTAGCAACTTCAACACGAGTAACTTAAAGCATTTGAAGACGCGTCACCCCGTAGAACACGATTACACAAAGGCAAGGGCAGAGAAGAATGAGCCGCACCAGAATCAACAATCTCTAAAAGCTTCATTCAAACAAAGAGAAATGTTTTCAAAAGATAGCCAACGAGCGATAAATACAACCGACAACATGTATTGAGTTTATTTTTCTGGATGGCCAGCCGCGGTCAAAACTGAAATGCCGTTTATTTAACAAAATTGTTTATGGACTTTAAATTATAAAGAGATTATTTTCTTATATTATTCATTATTATTGCACTTTTTTATGCAGTTATATTGTAAAAGTAAAATACCTTTTTCAGTTTACAGTATTAGATGTGTGGTTGCATTTTAAGTTCTTTTTCACTTAAGAAAGATAAATAATATATTGCTGTGAAATGTTTGTCAGATAATAAAAATACTCTAGTACACTATGTATTTGTTCATGTTTAATTAAGGGATAAATCTGAAACCCACCATGAAATAATTATATCAATTCATACAGTGCTAGTATGAATTGCAGCTGTATAGATACTGTACACATCCAAGTATCGGATCAGTACTCGGTATCGGCCGATACCCTGAGTCCAGGTATCGGAATTGGTATCGGGAAGGGAAAAAGGGTATTGGAACATCTCTAGTGAGAAATGTAACCAATAACAGTCATATCAGTTGATCTCTTGAATGCAATGGCCAATCAGAGATGTTTAATTTAGTCAAAATCCAGTCACCGCTCAAAACGCCTTAACAAATCCTCTCATTCACAAACAAAGACGTAAATAAGCGATTCATTATCCAGTGTAGACTAGTGGTCGACCGATAGACCAACGCTACTTTTGCGTCATCAAAGGGTAATGCCCCTTTTGTTATGTTATTTTGATTGATACTGTGAAGCTGCTTTGATACAATCTATACTGTGAAAAGCGCTATATAAATATATTTGTACAAATACAAATTGATTCCCCTGAGAACAGAACTCGCTCTAGTTCTAAGTTAAATATGATCCAAGTGACATGGCCTCATCGTCTAGTTTGTCATACTGTTAATGACAAAAAAATAGGCTAACTACTTGGTGATTCCACGATAGTGGTAGATGTCTGAATAGTCCATATTTGCACACTGCGTGGGGACATTAATCCCCCAGTTTTCAACCATTTGAAAACTGACACCTCTGTAACCCCGTATCCAGTAGCTTCTTTAAATACCGCTCACGGACCTTGGCCGGCAAAGAGAGTGTGTATGTTTGTCATTTTTGCTATCAAGAAACTTTGCAGATCTAGAGCGAGTTCTGTAATGACTACTTTAGCAATGAAAATGATGTAATGTAACGTCACATTTACCTCACAAAAAACTCACAAAAACCATATGTGACTATAAACTTGCGTTAGTCAGCTAGAAAAATTAGCTCTAAAGAGGAGCATTTTGCTAAATATATTCACCATATTACATATTCATTATAATTTTTTTAATGTTTTTCAATATTTAATGCATGTTTTTATGACCGCCACCATTTAAATGTTTATATTTCATATAACTTTCTTATTATAAAAATAAATAAGTGTAATTTAAGTGTTTGTATAGCTGCAAATACAAATCAGTTAATTTTTACCTTCAATATTATGTTAGGCTAATAATATCCTTTTCTGACATTAGTAGGCTACAACTGACTCCCATAGTTTAAAGCATTAGTTAAGAGATTTGTTTTCCTTGAGAAAATTTGCCATGTATTGTACCTGATATCCAAAATAATCAATATTGAATTGAATCGGAATTGAAATCAAATCGAATTGCAAGCTTGTGAATCGAAATCTAATCGACTGAAATTTGTGTCAAACCCAGCCCTACTAAATATAATCACCATGTCAATTGCTATTAGTGTGTTTAACTAGAATGGGACAAAAATATGGCGTGTCAAAATAGATACGCGTGATGTAAATGCAGACTAATAGAAACCTATTTGTATCAATCACTGATCTATAATGACTGGATTGCTCATTGCGTTCTGAACTGCCATCATCACCGGAAGTGTTCGAGCGGCTATTTTCCTCTTCTCTAGAGCGCATCATTGATTTACAGCTAACAATTGACTTACAATTGTTACTTCAGATGTTATCAGTTATGGTCTTTTCGGAACGGATAAATCAATAATTTGAAATCGTTAATGTGGGTGTGTCTACTGCACACTTCCGACACCGGTAACCGACCTAACAAAAATATATTTTTGTTTGGATAAGAATTAACCCGGTAGTAAAGCGCGCCGGTGATCATCTTTAGCTTCAGCTCATGCAGCTCAAAACAGCAATGCAGGACTGACATATTACATTCAAATAAAATAAATAAGGAAATTCACAATGTTGTTCTTTTTTTAAATTGGCCATAGGAGTGTAAAATATTTTTTACAACTTGCACAGGTTAAAACTAGGCTGTACTGTATATGTTTATTTTATGTTGAAGTGCTTGGGACATGCATTCTAATGTTGAGACTTATTGTTTATGCTTTTTGAAAAAACGATTTTTCTGAAAAGGAGGACATACTGCCCGTGAGGTTCATGTCAGGTTACAGTGGACCTCACACTTAAACACACAATTCTATTTCACTGTTTGATGTATTCTTGCTTATATAACTGTCCTCTCCTTTGAGTTGTCAAATCATTAATTCATAACACCTGTTGCATGAATACCTCATATTCATCCGTCTTTACTCAGCTGGCTCATCTGCATTGATTCATGTAAATGTGTTTCTCCTGTACAGACCTTGACAAACAACGAATGTTCCAATCACAGTTTTGGTAGTCTGGGCTTCTCCAGTGATAAAGAGTCAGAGGTAAGTAGTGCCTTTTTATTTGTTTATGTATGATTGTAATCTTTAAACCAAATACCTGTTATTTATTGTGGCATATTTCCAAACAGAATATTCAGTGGGAAATAATTAGTGCTGGATATTACAAGACAATACACATCATGATTCATTACAGTTAGCGATAGACTAGACTGATGTTATTGCCCTCACTGATTTATCAGTTGATATTTTATAACTTTAAGATTAACAGTATTAGCCAATAATTTATTGGCCAAATTAAAATGATAATTGAGGCAAAAATGAATTCTGTCATCATTTGCGCACCCTCATGTCATTTCAAACTCGTAAGACTTACGTTCATCTTCAAACCTTAAAATGAAGATAATTTTAAAGAAACCTGAGAGATTTCTGTCCCTCCAGTAAAAGTCTGCAACCAAACCTGACATTTCAAAAAGTTCATAAAGACATTGTAAAAGTAATCCATATGAATCGAGCGGTCTTCTGAAGAGTGACAAATGCTTTATGATGAACAGATTAGATTTAGGCTTTTATACACATTTAAACATTCATCAACTCGCATACATTGAGCATTTATTTTTATCAGTAACTTTAAATCTAGTAAACAGAAGCTTAAACGTGCTTGCTTAATGTACAAGAACCAATGGCGTTTGTTCTCAAGTCAAGCAAGTACGGTTGAGCTTCTGTTTGCCATATGTGATGATAGTGATGAAATTAAATCTGTTCATCACAAAGTGATTGGGTCTCTTCAGAAGACTTGGAGTAACATTACTTTTACAATGTTTTAGAAAGTCCACTGCACTTACATTCTTATGCTTCAATGGAGGAACTGAAACCTCTCCGGTGCCATATATTTATATACAAAAGGGTTTGGAACGACATGAGGGTGAGTAAATTCTTTACTTTCAAGAGAAGTATGGCCTAGTCGGAAAGGTCAATCGATGGCCATTTTCTGCTTCCGAATATTTTATTAGTGAATTTTGAGTAAATATTTGTTAAATAAGTGTTCATTGGCATTCAAGAGTAACGCTTATGAACACGGCTTTTATTCTTGGTGACAGACCTTCAGAGGGTAGACCTCATATAGAATGAAACGGATGAATACAAGACTGTGAGGGATAGACTTAGTCTTTATAATGGCAAGCACTGTATATGGGTCCTTCTGTACTTCTATGCAACACGGCCTTGTTTTCATTCCGGTCAAAAAGGTATATTCCCAAGAAAGAAGCACTCCATCCTGTTTTGAATTTACTGATCTTTGGAAAACACCTCAGAAAATACTTATTCAAAGTACTCGCACACAAAATGTTGCCTGTCTTCATTCATCATAGCAATTAGATCATGGGAATCAGCCTTCAGGATGCTATGTAGGCATTAGTGTTGTAGGAGTCTTCTCGCCATTCAAGAAGTGTGGCGCTCCTGCTGTAATCAGTGAAGCTGGCCACTCTAGAAGTGTGTATGTGATTGTATCTGTACAGCTTTTATCCAAAAGGACTGTGATTGACTAATAAATAAATAAATATATCAGTAAATCGTTAATTGATGCACTGAAGCATTTGCTCCAAACTGAGATCCGTAATGGATATGCTTTTCTAAACTGCTCACGGTTGAGTCCTGATGAAAGCTGTTGTTAATAACTCTGCACCATCTGCTGAACTATGAACAGAGACGTTCTGTTGTGTTTTCTTTGAACCAAAGCGTTACAGAGAAATTGATTGTGGTGTGTGTGTATGTGACTCAGGCCGATGGGAAATGTTCCCTGTAATGAAGCTCTAGTTCTGTGTATGCTGAGGGTTGAGCTTCTGCCTCATAGAGGATGCTGTGTCAGAGTGTGTGTGTGTGTTTAGGTTTTGTAGCAGACTCAAGCTGGGTTGGCATCTGTCATAACCCCCAATAGTTAAACCATCAGCAGGCAAAGTACTACACATGTACGTACACACACACACACACACACACGAAGCATCATAGTAAGATGAATTGTCCTCCCCTCCCCCTGCACAACACACCTGCTGTGACATAAATCAGAGCAAGAGGAGGAGGAAGCCAATGAAGCGAGTTATGAAGGAAGAGAAAGTGAACTGGGAGGTTGAGAATAAACTTCTCTTGTGGCTGTGAGCTGCTTATTATGCCAGACACCTAGATACTGTAGACACACACACACACCTGTCACACACATGCTCCCACTGCATTAGAGCTGCCACACACACACCACTGTCAGACTTTCACTCAAATTGCAACATACACCCAACACAGCACTAAAACCTCCATTAAGGCCCCACCTCAGACTATATACACTAGATTACCCATAATCCCCTGAACACTAATCACAGCCTCCTACACCTGCAGCACATGACTCATTTTATGCAGGGTGATTTGCATATTCCTGATGGATTTGAATATATATATATATCAAGGATTATATTTTCAGTGATTTCAGTAGTTTTGATGCATTGAATGAAATGTGCCTTTGTTTCTCTGTAGGCTCTTGTAATTTGAGCTTTAGTACTTGTATTGCAGTGATGGTTAAGGTGTTTCTGTATGTTCTTGTTCTGAGCTTGTGGCCACTGTGACCCAGAAGTGCCAGTTGTGAGCGTGCAGAACATCAATATGAGCCTGTGCGACTCGTTAGGGCCAGCGTGACATTCTGTCATTGTCACTGAGGGCTAATTATAAACACCAGCTTCAGCTCCTGACCCACTCGCATCTAAAACACTCTCCTTTTCTCCTTTCCTTTACTTATACTTATTATTGTCTCTATCGGTGTCCTTTTTATTGATTTATTTTACTTATACTTTCCTCTTTTGTTTTCCTTTTCTTTACATTATCTCATTTCCTTTTTCTTTTATCCGATTTTCTCTTTATCATGTTCCTCTTCCTAATATTTTCTTCTTTTGCTTATTTTCCTTATCCTATCATTTTCACATTGGCATTATGATTTTCCTTGCATTTGTCTTTTTTTCCTTTCGCTTTCATTTTTTTTCCATTTCCTGTTCTTTCACTCATTTCTTTTTCCTTTCATTTTCTCCTTTCATTTTCTCCATCTTTATTCCTTTTGTTATTTTCCTTTTCCTCTCCTCTTTTCTTTTCCTTTTATTCTCTAATTTCCTTTTCCCTTTCCGTCATTTTCCCTTTTCCCATCCTTTTCTTTTTACCTTCATTTTCTCCTTTACTTTTTTCCTATTCATAATTTTTTTTGTTACATTCTCTCATTTTCTTTTCCTCATTTTTTTATATATATATTAGGGCTGTCAGTTAAACGCGTTATTAACGGCGTTAACGCAAACCCATTTTAACGGCGTCAATTTTTTTATCGCGAGATTAACGTTCTTTTTGGCCTAGCAAACTTTGTAGTTTTTTACATGCTTTTGCAACAGGATGCGGCATGCGCGGCGCTGCGCTATGAAACCCATTCATTTCAATCATGATTTCAATGGCTTAAGTTGCGCCGCGCGAGGACGTTTTGTTGCTTTGTCAACCAAAGCGCAAGCGCAGTGGCGCGCACGCCACGGTCAAAGTTCGAAATAGTTCAACTTTTGACGCTGCGCATTCTTCGTCCTGTCTGAAAGTTAAACTACAACACCACACCGGATCTAGCTAGACCAAAAACAACAGGCACGCGCACACACTTGTTTGGGCTTGCGATCCGGCCAAGGAGAAGTAGGCTGGGTTAACGTTACATTTTGAGTGGATGACAAGCGCGAGACGCCGAAATGGATGGCAATAAGATTCTGAATGGAAAGTTTACTTTTAAAAATTTGCACAAAGCAAGCCGATCCACTTTTCCATGTTGATAAGAGCATTAAAATGAGAAAAAACATAATGGGAAAAAAAGAAATCAAGAGATATTTAGAATAAATAAAAATGTGCGATTATTTGCGATTAATCGCGAGTTAACTGACATTAATGCGATTAATCGCGATTAAATATTTTAATCGTTTGACAGCACTTATATATATATATTTTTTTTATTTTTTTATTTTTTTTTTTTCCTTTCATTTCTGTCCCTTCCTATTATTTTTATTTTCCTCTCCTCTCATTCTCTCTTCCTCTTTCTTTGTTGCAGGGATCAGATGGGAAAAGAGGAAGCTCTCCTGCGTATTCAGTAAGTGTCTCTGTCCCAGTCATGTGAGAATTGAATCGAGACATAAATGATGCTTTTGGAGGCTCTCGGTTCAAATCAACAGTCCTCTCTTTGCAAGGATATGATGTGGTTTCCAAAAATGCACTGGTCTAGCCCACATGAGTGTATCATTTCTACAATAACCTCAAATTAAGCTTAGATTGTGAAATTAACATGATGAAGCCATGTATAATATTATACAGGGCGGAGTTGAACCACATCTATTTTGGAAGCTCTCTTTCTCTCCGTTTCTCAACTATAAAGAGATTAGCATTTTAATTAACATACAGAGGAGGCAGCGTTTCTTTTTATATATTAACTGCATGTGTAGGACACAGTTTATCTCTTAATGGTGTGTGGGTATCTGTTGCTGGAGTTTGGTGGCAGATGTGTAGGTTTCAGCCCAAGCCAGTGAGCAAGAACTGCTCTCTGATCAGAATGCAAAGATGCCCTTGGCAGTTCACCCCTCTTTGTCTGTGCTGAAAAGAGCAGGATATTTCTGCATCCTTTCCCTGGTGAGGGAGAAAATAGACTGATTATTGGTCCAGGCCCTGGATTATGCACACTCACATTAGAGATATTCTTAGAGTCATTTAGACTCAAGAGTCATTAAATACTATTTGAAGACACACAATGTGTCTCATTTTACTCTGAGCTGATACTCAAAGATTGTATGATTTGCTCTCAGGAGACTATGAATTTAAATGTGGTGCTCAGTGCTTTGCTGAGGCCAGCGTTATCGTGCATCGAGTGCAAAATAAGACCTGAATAAATTCATAACAAATGGTGTATGAATGTAATATCTGTCATTTATAGACTCCTGAAAAGAAGCACTCTGAATCATCACGGGGCAGGAAGAGGAAAGCTGCTGACAACCAATCAGAAAGCAGTCAAGGTAAACGACTCACTCACTCACTCACTCACTCACTCACTCACTCACTCACTCACTCAATGTGTGATTTCTAGTATGTACTTTACATGTAGCTTAATATGCTTATTCATATTTTTTTTTTCCTTCTCATAGGGAAGTCCGTCATTCGGGGACTGAAAATAAGTGATTATTTTGATGTGAGTATCTGCCAGTAATTAGAGGGAAATGTATGATACACCTTTGGCATTGGCTTAATGAGAGCGGAACTGACATAAAGTCATTGCAACTTGGGCAATATTGCTTTAACCCTCTGATGCTGTTCGGTCGTTTTAGACTGAAACATTTTGTTAAGTTAGAATTTCCTTTTTCGGAACGGTACGAAACTTGGTAAATGTTTTGCCACTTTTATGTGAACACAACACAAAAATCATTGACATGATTCTAAAAGGTTAAATGGTCCTGAAAAAAAAGGTCACACTTGTACTTGTTCGCGTCATTTTGGAAACGAATAGGAAGAGAATTTCATCTAGTGGAAATGTTTGGTACTGCACTTTTTCTTTTTAGATATTATTCTCAAATTTGAAACACAACTTGTTTAGATTTATGGCTTTGATTTTCTCACTGTTTTAGAGTATACATGGTTTGAAAAATACCAACTATAATCTGCCTAATGTCTTTTTTTAAAAGAGACCAATCTTGAGTCTGTGCTCCAAAGCAGTTGAAGTTGGAAATTTCATTCTCAGGCCTATGCTCAAAAAGTGATTAACTGGTAATAAATTGATAAAATGATAATTTCTATTAGTGGATAAATAAATATAAATAAATAAAACTTCTATAAATATAATTTAGTATCATAAAATCCACTAAAAATACAAAATAGTACATAAAAAAAATTATCAAACTAAAATGTAGTACATTAATTTAATTGAAATAAAAAGAAAATAATCAGACATTTTTGACCATCTTGCGAGCAGCAAACAGAGGGTTAAAAATGTGAACGCATTTGTAGCATATTTAACATATTTTCAAGCAAAACTGAAAATTTGGAACAAAATAATGTAGTATAGACCTGATTTTTATTTGTGATTTGATTGGATTGTGAGAAATATTATTATAATTAAAATACAATTAATATTATTTTCCCACCCAAGCGGTATTGCTACATCAAAAGTCATTTTAGAGGTGGAGAAACATTTCATTAATGAAAGGTTTTTCATTTCTTTAGAATAACAAACTGATGAGTCAGACAAAGTAAGAACAACAATTTATCATTAGTCAAATTTATTACCAATTATTACCATTTATTGAAAATGGTAATGGTGTCATTTTTTTTATTAGATTCCGTCTTTGTATGTGTAGTAATGTATTATTTTTGTGCTACCAATATAAAGCGGCATTGCAAAAAAAATTTCAATGATTAATTCTTTTCAAACAAGGTTTCCCGAACTCATTCCCTGTCTGCCATGGGTCTGATCCAAATTAGAGCCAGTTTTGCTATATTGGGAGCAAAAATTTAACACAATGTCCAAGCTGCTCTGTTCCATGCAGTGAAAGCATACAATGACCAGTGGCTTTCAACCCCACACCCCCTCCCCAAAACCAAAAAAAACCCTAAATTTCAAGTCGTCTGAATATCTTACCTTCTGCCGCAGATCTCAAATCTCATTGATATTATGTACATTAAAACCTCATGTGCTGACGATGCACATGAGCTCGAAGGTTTGTGCACATTTTTTTCTCCACTTCCTCTTCATATGGTGTTAAGTGGAGTGGTGTCTTGATGTGCTTGCATAGATCATAATTTCAAGCGACATGATTTGTTTCCTTCTTTCTGTAGTTTCAGTGTGGTAATGGGTCCAGTCCAGTAAGAGGTTTACCGCCTGTCATCCGTTCACCCCAGAACTCACATTCCCACTCTGCACCTGGATCCAGCGTATGTCACACACTCTCTCTGACCCTGTTTACACCCGGTGTTAAGAGCTGTCTTGACTGATCTGATCACAAGCTGACAGACGGCTGTTTTTTCCCAGTAGTAACATGCGTCTGTGAACACTGTGATCAGATTTCAAAAGGCGGATCTCTGATTTCACCATTATGTTATAGTGCTGTTTGAGAAGAACATTCACATTGATGCTGCGATAGGGCTGTGCGATATCACGATTTTCTTTTATCTGCTTTAAGAAATGTCATAGTATCGTGCTACAGTGCACGTTCTATCAGTGGCAGTTCGGGCGCCTCTGTCTCAACGACGCGACGTACATTCACATAACATGCAACAAAGAGTAGAGTTACTCTCACGGGACACTGCAATTCACAAAAATTAAAGGAACACTCCACTTTGTTTGGACTTCATTTTCCAACTCCCCTAGAGCTAAACAGTTGAGTTTTACCGTTTTTGAATCCATTCAGCCGATCTCCGGGTCTGGTGGTAGCGCTTTTAGCATAGCTTAGCATAGATCATTGAATCTGATTAGACCGTTAGCATCTCTCTCAAAAAATGACCAGAGTTTCGATATTTTTTCCTATTTAAACTTACTTTTCTGTAGTTACATCGTGAACTAAGACCGACGGAAAATGAAAAGTTGCGATTTTCTAGGACAATATGGCTAGGAACTATACTCTCATTCCTGCGTAATAATCAAGGAACATTGCTGCCGTACCATGGGTGCAGCAGGGGCAATTATATTACGCAGCGTCTGAAAATAGTCCCCAGCTATATAACTTCCAACGTGACCGGCACTAAGTTTCAGTCGCTGCTCAATATCATTGCGCCTTCTGCACCCATGGTACTGCAGCAAAAAAAAACGCCAGACCCGGAGATCGGCTGAATGGATTCGAAAACGGTAAAACTTAACTGTTTAACTCTAGGGAAGTTGCAAAATGCCTATTTCCAAAAAAAGTGGAGTGTTCCTTTAATTGTTTGTATGTGCCTTGCCGGTTAAACATTTCTTTCGCATACTGATGCGCTGTTCTAACATGCGCTTTTCTGAGCGCATACACGAAGCTCACAGGCAATAAAAGCCTGTCAAACAGCGCCTGGTTACTGGACTAAGTTATCTTTAGAGTCTTATTGCGCTAATACTGTCAAATACACAAGGTTTACATAAACACAGTTGGTTATGTCTAAAGTAAACGCAAACATTTGAGAGAAAATTGTGTGTGTGTGTGTGTGTGTAGGTCTTAAAGTGACAGTAGCCTAATAGTTAGCATGCTGCCGCTTGTCCTTAATGGATCAATTTTAAAAAGTTACACATAGGTCCATAGTGGACAAAAGTGTCTTTGTTAAAAAACTGTCATAAAAATGTGAAGCTTTGGTGCACAGACTTAAGTTTGGTCTCATTTTAAAGAAGACCCTTGGCAGATTTTTGTTGAAGTAAAAATAAAATAAAAAGTAAAACTAAAAAAAAAGTTATAGAGGTTTGTTTATGAAAATGATTTATGAACAGTATTTTATAAAAAAAATGTATATTTTGTGAAACATGTTGAACTCTAAAACTGCTAGAAAATCAAAGCCAGAAATCTAAGCAAGTTGTGTTCCACATTTGAGGTTGATGTCTCAAAAAATGAGCTTTCAGTAAGATCTTGTTTGGACGCAGTACCAAATATTCCCCATTAGACGCCAGCAAAACTCCACTGGTGCATAGAGCGGTTGGATTTGTGATTTGCAGTTGAGTGTTTCTCTCTCAAATATTACAAGCACACACATGCAAAAATTGTTTTATTACACACATATAAACCACACTCTGACATCCATACCAACACACCCACACAATTATATCTGCATAATTTATCCATTTGGCTCTATAATATGCCGAAGCAAAAAAACGGAATAAAGTGATTATTTGCTTTATAGGCCAAACCTGAAAAAATGGCACCATCTGGTAAATATTATTTTAAAAATAAATACATTTTGAAGCCTTGCCAACAGAATGAAAGCCTCTTAACAAATGTTGCATCATTTATAGTTACAAATGTTGCTGGGATTAAATATTGCAGTTTAAATGGGTTTCAATGCAGACATTTTTGTCCAAAAGGCGCTGAGAGGAACTATCTTGTGTATCTAGTGCAAAAAAAGATTTAAAATAAAAGACAATAAAAATACACACCTGTGCCAAATTTATGCAGTTGGCATTTACATGGGCAAAATTGGCAAAAAGACAAAAAATTCCATAAGGATGTGCACGGGTTATGGGACACTTCACCCACAAATGATAATTCTGTCATTATTCCAAACCTGTATTAATTTCTTTCTTGTGCTGAACACAAAAGAAGATATTTTGAAGAATTTGGGGAACCAAACAGTTGCTGGTCCCCATTGACTTTCACAGTAGGAAAAATATACTATGGAAGTCACCGGGGACAAGCTATTGTTTGGTCAGCCAAATTCTTCAAAAAAAGTTAATTTTCAACCGAAGAAAGAAACTTATTCAGGTTAAAACAACCTGAGGGGTAAATGATGACAGAATTTTCATTTTGGGGGAACTATCCCTTTATTGTTAATAAAACAACAAGACAGAGATAATCACTCACTGCCTGAGAACTTTACATAGACTGATTCTGATTAAAGCTACTATTAGTGTTTTTATATATATATATATATATATATATATATATATATATATATATATATATATATATATATATATATATATATATATATATATATACATACAGTGAGGAAAATAAGTATTTGAACACCCTGCTATTTTGCAAGTTCTCCCACTTAGAAATCATGGAGGGGTCTGAAATTGTCATCGCAGGTGCATGTCCACTGTGAGGGACATAATCTAAAAAAAAATATCCAGAAATCACAATATTTGATTTTTTAACTATTTATTTGTTTGATACAGCTGCAAATAAGTATTTGAACACCTGTTTATCAGCTAGAATTCTGACCCTCAAAGACATGTTAGTCTGCCTTTAAAATGTCCATTTATTATCCTAAATTAGATGCACCTGTTTGAGGTCGTTAGCTGCATAAAGACACCTGTCCACCCCATACAATCACTAAGAATCCAACTACTAACATGGCCAAGACCAAAGACACTAGAGACAAAATTGTACACCTCCACAAGGCTGGAAAGGGCTACGGGGAGATTGCCAAGCAGCTTGGTGAAAAAAGGTCCACTGTTAGAGCAATCATTATAAAATGGAAGAAGCTAAACGTGACTGTCAATCTCCCTCGGACTGGGGCTCCATGCAAGATCTCACCTCGTGGGGTCTCAATGATCCTAAGAAAGGTGAGAAATCAGCCCAGAACTACACGGGAGGAGCTGGTCAATGACCTGAAAAGAGCTGGGACCACCGTTTCCAAGGTTACTGTTGGTAATGCACTAAGACGTCATGGTTTGAAATCATGCATGGCACGGAAGGTTCCCCTGCTTAAACCAGCACATGTCAAGTCCCGTCTTAAGCTTGCCAATGACCATTTGGATGATCCAGAGGAGTCATGGGAGAAAGTCATGTGGTCAGATGAGACCAAAATATAACTTTTTGGTCATAATTCCACTCGCCGTGTTTGGAGGAAGAAGAATGATGAGTACCATCCCTAGAACACCATCCCTACTGTGAAGCATGGGGGTGGTAGCATCATGCTTTGAGGGTGTTTTTCTGCACATGGGACAGGGCGACTGCACTGTATTAAGGAGAGGATGACCGGGGCCATGTATTGCGAGATTTTGGGGAACAACCTCCTCCCCTCAGTTAGAGCATTGAAGATGGGTCGAGGCTGGGTCTTCCAGCATGACAATGACCCGAAGCACACAGCCAGGATAACCAGGGAGTGGCTCTGTAAGAAGCATATCAAGGTTCTGGCATGGCCTAGCCAGTCTCCAGACCTAAACCCAATAGAGAATCCCAATAAAGGTAGCTCAAACCCCCGTGTTTTCAGCGACAGCCCAGAAACCTGACTGATCTAGAGAAGATCTGTGTGGCCAAAATCCCTCCTGCAGTGTGTGCAAACCTGGTGAAAAACTACAGGAAACGTTTGACCTCTGTAATTGCAAACAAAGGCTACTGTACCAAATATTAACATTGATTTTCTCAGGTGTTCAAATACTTATTTGCAGCTGTATCATACAAATAAAAAGTTAAAAAATCATACATTGTGATTTCTGGATATTATTTTTTTTTAGATTATGTCTCTCACAGTGGACATGCACCTACGATGACACTTTCAGACCCCTCCATGATTTCTAAGTGGGAGAACTTGCAAAATAGCAGGGTGTTCAAATACTTATTTTCCTCACTGTATATTTTTTCATTTAATTTCTTTCTTGAATGCTACTGTTAAATACAAGTACTGTAGCTGAAAAATAAAGCACTGTTTATTTCATTTGTATGTTGTGTATGTGTAATGTGTATCTTTGTCATTATTTTATTTTTTTATTAAAAAATAAGAAAGATTTTTATCTTCTCCACTTTGGCCTAAATGTCTGCCTTTTTTTTTTTTTTTTTTTTTACTTTGTAAGGCTATGTTTTTAAATAGGGACATTATTTTGGCTGTAATGCTCAGTCACTTGCAAAATAGTAAAACCAACATGAAAAAGAATCGTGATAAAATTGTGAATCGTGATATGATATTTTTGCCATATCGCCCATCCCTATGCTGCAAACACATCTGAAAAATAATGCTGGATGCAGTGTGAGCTATGGCAGGAAAATAAAAGCATGCAAGTCTGTTAAACTTCACAACCTTCACTGAAAGAGCGCATGCATGTCAAACAGACAGAGCACAATAGAAAGGGAATGCCATAATTCTGACTAAAATATACATTTTGCATCCAAAACTGTAAGCATCTCAAATCTCTTCTCCCATTTACAACAGCACCATAAACTGGAGAGCAAAGATTGTGTTGCAACCGATTACTAAATACCGCTATGTATTTCAATACCGCTAATATTGCTGCAGACTA
Organism: Meda fulgida; assembly: GCA_030578275.1. NCBI lineage: Eukaryota > Metazoa > Chordata > Actinopteri > Cypriniformes > Leuciscidae > Meda > Meda fulgida. The sequence goes on from CM060624.1 coordinate 31,757,166, forward strand.
ATAAAACAATTCAGATGACTAAAACTAAATGGCATTTTAAGCCTAAAAACTAAATAACAATTTGCTGTCAAAATGAACACGATATGTGCAAGTGTAAACTGGGCCTCGCTCTGACTCAGTTCATTTCACTAATTGTGTATCATAATCAATGACTCACACACATAAACACACATACATGTCACAACACTTGTATAGTTTCAGCTCAGCCACAATACAAACTGTCTACTTGTGCCTCTCATTACTATGCAGTTTAATCAAATAATTTACAATCTTGTATTTGATCAGACCCGGCAAAGCAGCTCGTCTCCCACCAGCCTGTGTTTTGGGGACTCTGTGATTTCTTCTAGACTGATGGCAGTCAAGAGTATTCAGGTGGGACTCACAATGCACCACAAGAAACCAGAATCTCATTAGCTATCATCTCAGAATAAAACTGTAGATTACAACAATCTATTAATCTGATGAGTTTGACACTCCTTGTTAAACAAGTATGCTTACATTTGAAAAGAGAGGTGAAAGCTTCATTAAGGGCAAAAAGTGTTGATTGTGGTAGAAATGAGAGTAAAAATATAAAATATTGAAAAATTATTTCGGCTTTTTTTTGTCTGGGATAATGGTCAAATAATAAAATCTAAACATAAAAGGCGTTTTAAAAAGTAGAACAAATAAATGACTAATGTGTGTTAAAAAGTGTCCTTGACCTTTATATCAAAAATAAAAAAGTGAAATCTGTTCTGATACAAATTAACCTTGCAGCTTAGAATTACTGTTGTTGAAGGAACACATTTATAAAACAACATAAAAATGTGAAGTTGTCTTGAATTGTTTGTTTGTCTTTTGTTCTCCTGCAGACTGACCTGACGGTGGTAAAACTGGCCACTATAGAGAGCAATAAGAACCTGGACCTGGAGAAGAAGGAGGGCAGGATAGACGATCTGCTGCGGGTGAGAAAGAGAAAGAGAGAGAGGGAGGAAAAGATGGGATGGGAAGGAGTAACAATTTTTGATGAGATTGATTATTTTGTCTTATGTATCAAATTGTTTGTGCAATGTAATGAGAACTCTTTTTCCTGAAGTAGTTCAGCTTAGCAGAGTCTGAATTTAAAAAAAAATGCATTTTCTCTTCCTCTTCTCCACAGGCAAACTGTGATCTAAGACGACAAATTGATGAACAACAAAAGCTTCTAGAAAAGTACAAAGAACGTTTAAACAAGTGCATCACCATGAGCAAGAAACTTCTGATTGAGAAGGTGAAGAATCCTTGTGATATTTAAGAAATCAGTGTTGTAGCGTTCTAACCATGACCCAGTGCTGGCCTGTTATTACACATCAATTATTTGGTGTGTGTGTTTAAATGTGCATGTCTTATTACCTCTATATCTAAAATTATTGTGTGTAACCTGTGTAATGGCATCGTTTAAACAAAAGCTTCAAAGTTTAATAGTTTTAAAATAGTACAAAGAGTAAGAAGTGGTTCAGATCTTTATAAAGTGTGTGTTTGTCCAGAGCACACAGGAGAAGCAAGCGTGTCGGGAGAAGAGCATGCAGGATCGACTGCGTTTGGGTCATTTTACCACTGTGAGACACGGAGCCTCGTTTACAGAGCAGTGGACAGACGGATATGCCTTCCAGAACCTCGTCAAGTAAGACACTTACTGAAGGTTGACGGCATACACACATCATCTAATGCTTATAGGTGATCTGGGCTCTGATAACTTGACTTGTAAAAGAAGTATACTTTGGGCTAAAGTGCCCCAACTGTTTTGTCTGTCGTCTTCACTCACATTTTCACCCATCTCTATAGTAAAGGCTTGTTCACACCAGGGACGAAAACTACAACTAAAGTTTTTATAATTGGTCTTATTCATCGGGAATAGGAATACACCAAAACTTTAAAAATAACAACACAGAGGAAAAACATGGTTGGAATTTTAGAAAAAAAAATATTTCAGCTGATGAACGATAAGAAAATTGACTTTAAATTATCAGGAAGTTAATTCTGAAGTGAACCAATCGTTGACTCTCCTCCACGTCATCCAAGATGTTCATGTCCTTCTTTTTTTTCAGTCGAAAAGAAATTAATATTTTTGCGGGAAACATTCCAGGATTTTTCTCCATATAGTGACTTCAATGGGGTCCGACAAGTTGAGGGTCCAAATGTCAGTTTCAGTGCAGCTTCAAAGTCTCGACACGATCCCAGCCGAGGAATAAGAGTCTTATCTAGACAAACTAGCGCTCATTTTCAAAAAAAAAAAAAAAATTATTTGACCACAAATGCTTGTCTTGCAAGATGCGCTACAAATTATGTAATCACGTTGAAAGGTCAATCGGGTTCTGGTTCAAAAAGGTAGGGTAGGGCGGAAAAAGAAAACGGGTTCGCTTTGTAAACACTAGGTGGATACTTCCGCCTCGTCACACGTGATCGTTCAACGTGATTACGTTATGTGTGGCGCATCACAGCTAGTGCAAGATGAGCATTTGTGGTTAGAAAGTGTGTGTGTGACATATATAGACATTTGGACCTTCAAACCGTTGGACTCCATTAAAGTCCACTATATGGAGAAAAATCCTGGAATGTTTTCCTCAAAACATTCATTTCTTTGGACTGATGAAAAAAAGACATGAACATCTTGGATGACGTGGAGGAGAGTAAATTATCAATGAATTTTATTTCTGAAGTGAACTAATCCTTTAAAGAGCTTGAGCATTTCAAGCCACAAACAGCACAACTGTCACAAAAAACAGAACAGTGCCTTCTGCTGTTGTGGACGCAAATATAGTTATCTCTTTATATTGTTATTGTTCTTAGTGTGCACGGGCCTATATTGCCTATATGAACTTTTTTTATTGCCTTTTTTATGCAGACAGCAGGAATGGATCATTCAACAACGTGAAGAAATCGAAAGACAGAGGAAATTGTTAGCTAAGAGAAAACCACCAGCATCCAGCAGCTCACAGTCGCCCAGCACCAACTCTGAGCTGAAACAACGAAAGACCAAGGCTGTGAATGGTTCTGACAACGACCCCTTCCTCAAACCCAGCCTTCCACAGCTGTGAGTCATGCAATACATCTGTTGTCCACACACACATTCACACAAACAAATCACTGATTTAATTCTCTAGAAATGATCCTTAAGCAGACGTACCAAGAATATCCACTACCAGTCAAAAGTTTGGACACACTTGACTAACATATTTCTGAAGATCTTAGAAACCTTTTGATCGGAGTGATTCTGTTTAAATGCTTGAAAATTGTTTTGTTGATAATTATTAAAATCTGAATTATTTTAAAATAAACAGCAATATTGTTCATAGTTTGAGAAATGGCAGGACATGGTTTATTAAGAGCCAAATGTAAGTTTGAAGACATTTCTTTCCACAATATGAAAAATTACCTGTTAAGTGAGCAGTGTGGTGAGCTTCTTCAGAATCGTGTAATTGTTTCAAACTCATTGACAGTCAGAGCATCCTAACCCAGTACATGTATGGAGGTTTTTTTTTTAGTCCTGTTCCTCTGATGTTCCTGCAGGCTAACTTTAGCTGAGTACCATGAGCAGGAGGAGATCTTCAAACTGAGACTCGGACATCTCAAAAAGGTCAGTGCTCAAGCTCAGTGGCTCCTGTAGGATTCAGATCCTCCTGCATTTCAGAACGGGTTAAAACTGGGGCTGTCAAAATGAATGTGTTAATGCATAATCTGTTTTTTTTCTTCTATTTAATGTGTTAAAAAAATGTAATGCAGTTGAGGGCAGCATCTGATTTTAATGTCATCCTTAAGCTAGCATTTAGCACGCTTTTATTCATGCAAATGTGTCAAAAAACCTCCTGCTGTCTGTCAATGTTGATCAAAGAACAAAAGAAAAAGAAAATCACTCACTGCTCTTGACTGAATAACTTTTATAGCTTTAACAAGGATTAATCTACATTTAATTTATAATTTATCCAGGGAAGACTATGAAGTGTTTGATAACTTTATATTGTAAAGATTTGATCTAACAGGTAGGAAATATCCAGAAATTGAATAATGTATGTTGTTTCTACACTAATTTGGAGATTAAATGTCAAATTATTATAATATAAAAAAAATATATATAAAAGTTTTTAATATTATGTGCGATTAATTAATTACCAAAAAAATGTAGATTAATTCATTTTGGCATTTGATTGATAGCACTAGTTAAAACATTTAAAGAAGAAAAGATGCTGTCTGTCTTTGTTTCTGCAGTGTAAAATAAAGACATTAGTCATCTTTTAATGTGTAATTATGAAGGTGCCAGAATTTATTAATTTATTTGAAATCTGGGGTTGGTAATATTGTTAATGTTTTTGAAAGAAGTCTCTAATGCTCACCAGGGCTGCATTTATTTTACCAAAATAAAATAAACAGTAATAACATTTCACCATATTATTGTTAAAATAACTTTTCTATTTGGATATATTTTAAAATGTAATTTATTTGTGATCAAAGCTGAATTTTCAGCATCATGTCTTCATCATTCTAACATTTTCTGCTCAAGAAACATTTGACAACCATATAAAACCTTATGGAAACAAAATGACATTCATGACTTTCTTTTTGTGTGTATTTGTAGGAGGAGGCAGAGATTCAGGCAGAGCTGGAGAGGTTGGAGAGGGTGCGAAATCTTCACATCCGAGAGTTGAAAAGAATAAACAATGAGGACAGCTCACAGTATGTACCGATACTGATGACATCAGCCTCTGATCTCATTTTTCCTTCCATTTTCCTTCCATTTTGTGTCTTTTGAAGTGGACATTGACTCCTCGTAACAGCAGTTTCATGAGTTCACTACATGGAAAGGGCCCATATTCTACACACTTGTAGCATTTTATAAAATGTTGTCCATTTCTTTATTGGTTTATTTGTTTCACCGAAAACATAAATTAGTTTTTTCACCAACCCTCCCTTTTTCTCCCGTTTCTCTTTGTTGTTGTTTCATCCTAGATTCAAGGACCATCCCACCCTGAATGAACGCTATCTGCTATTACATCTGCTCGGTCGGGGTGGTTTCAGTGAGGTCTACAAGGTATCTTTACCCCTCATTTATAACAGAGCCTGATTCATGCTGACCTTTGAGAAAGAAACGGATCATTTGAATTCATCTTTCTGCTCTTCAGGCGTTTGACTTAATTGAGCAACGGTACGCTGCTGTGAAGATTCACCAGCTCAACAAAAACTGGAGAGAGGAGAAGAAAGAAAATTACCACAAGTACGTTCCTCCTCTTTGATGCTGTTCATGTTAAATACATCAGTGGCATGCTGTGCATCACCGCAAGAAATCAAGTAGATTTCAGATTGTGAATTATGCACTTTAAGGGTTGACATGCTTGATTTGATGGAAAGGAAAATACACGTACAATGTTTTTAGTATGTTCAGCCAACACAACATTGGAAAATAGACATTCTCAATAGAAAAACCAATCCAGAAAACATCTCTTGTGAAACGACATTAACGTCTATCCCTCACAGCCTCATTTTCATTCAAAAATGTAATATTCAAGCTGCATTTAACCCAAAACATTCCTTTATTTTTAGAGCCAATTCTCTCTTATTTTGTATGTGTGATTTGATATATGAGCCAGCCACATTGTGGTGTGGGGACATTATGTAAGAGTGTATTTCCATGCCATTTGGTATTCTGTGCAGAACTTGAAATGTCTGGAAATTTAGTCTGTCTGTCTCATGACGCTGGTCGCCTGGGTCTCACCTCTGTTGCCCATGGTAACCCGTGCCTCTCTCCTCCGCAGACACGCCTGTCGGGAATACCGAATACATAAACAGTTGGATCATCCCAGAATAGTTAAACTGTATGATTACTTTTCACTGGACACAGACACGTGAGTTCCAGCCATGCAAATTTCACCAAGCAACTATAAAAACACATCAGTGAGGTCGGACGCAAGTTACATTAGGTTGTCTGTTTCCTGCAGGTTTTGTACGGTTTTGGAATACTGTGAAGGAAACGACCTGGATTTCTACTTGAAACAGCACAAGCTGATGTCTGAGAAAGAGGCTCGCTCTATCGTCATGCAGATCGTTAATGCTTTACGATACCTGAACGAGATCAAGCCACCCATAATTCACTATGACCTCAAACCTGGTGAACACACATTCTGTCTTTCTCTTTTCACAGCTCTCTAACACTCAGATATGCTTGACCTTCTGCCTGTATGTCACATGACCCTTCAGAAATCATTCTAATAGCTAGTTCGATGCTCAAGAAACTTTTCTTATTGATGTTGAAAACCTTTGTACAGCTTAACGTTTTTTTGGAAATCATGATACTTTTTTTTTTTTCAGGATTATTTGCTAAATAGAAAGTTTAAAAGAACAAGTAGAAGTATAAAAGTATTTAAAAAAAGAGCATATTTTTTATAATTCACCCACCCTTATTGTGCATACGTGAAGGGTATAACAAAGATAATCCAGTTTAAGGTTCTTGTGTTTTTATTTTTGTGTGGTTTTGTACAGGGAATATTTTACTGGTAGATGGAACTGCATGTGGAGAGATAAAGATCACAGATTTCGGACTGTCTAAAATCATGGACGACGACAACTACGGAGTCGATGGCATGGACCTGACATCACAAGGGGCAGGCACTTACTGGTAACGCTCGTAAATGCACTCATATTTTGGCTTTTGCCTTTTAAAGTATGTAGCTCAGTTGTGTCTTATTGTGGCTGAAAGGTACCTCCCCCCTGAGTGTTTTGTGGTGGGTAAAGAGCCTCCAAAGATCTCCAATAAGGTGGACGTCTGGTCTGTCGGGGTCATATTTTTCCAGTGCCTCTATGGAAGAAAGGTGAGGAGTAATTCTTGGAATAAATGGGAATATTATTAGTACCATTTACAAGTTAGAGTAATGGGGGGGAATACCTGTCATTTTCCTCATTTCTGGTACATCTGTAGAACTACGTCTTATTATTACAAGCTAGCATAACCATGCAAATTTGATTGGTTTTTCTAGCCATTTGGCCATAACCAGTCCCAGCAGGACATCCTGCAGGAGAACACCATCCTGAAAGCCACAGAGGTTCAGTTCCCTTCCAAACCTGTTGCCAGCAACGAAGCCAAGGTAATCAATAATATAATAATCAGTAAATAATAATGATTGAAGGTTTATGGGTGTTTGACATGACATATCACAGCAGTATCTGTAGTGTGACGTTTTAACCAATGAATTTCCTTTTCCAGTCTTTTGTGTGAATGATTTTTAACACAGTTTTTACACAATTTGTATATCCTTTTTTTAAATGCCAATGGAGTTATGAGATTTTATTAATCACTTGTTCTTCAAGGGGATTGAAGGGGTGAATTGCAATAAGAAACATTTATTTTTTTAGCCTATTTTATTGCTTGTATTACCTTATTTGAGGCCCTCTAGAGAACCCCGGCCACCTGAGAACCACTGATCTAGAACTATTTAAGCCATTTTTGCTTATTCCTTTATAAATTATTATGCTTGCAGTCAGGGCCGCTGGAAGTAATTTTGAACGGGGTGCTGATTTTTTTTTGTTTTTTTTTTGACAAAAAACATATGAGCCTATAGGCCTATTTAAAATACATTTTAAAAATAAATACATTGAGATTCACTACTTTATTACTTTATTGTCATATACACCTTCAGTGCACACAGCCAGGTTCTGAAACCCACAGACATCATCAGTTCTCAGATGAATATATGCGCTATTAATCAGAAGCAGGATCAGAAATACTTTAATAATCCCAGGGGGGAATTACTTTCGTTACAACTCCAGATATACATACATATAATGTTGTATGTAAATATTTTGTAACATCATATAATATTAATTAAACTTCACAATAACGCTATAACAATGCAATCAATTTGGTCAGCTGGCATGAACCTGAGTCACTGCATGTTTGTCACACAACTTTATTAGCTCCAAAATCCTTTTACGCACACCACAAGGAAATAATCTCTGACTATTTAAGCACGTTATTGAACAGTTCTCCACATCCATCACGCAAAGAACACGCACAAAATAACACTTTCTGTCTCCATCTCCAACCTTTTTACACAAACCACAAGGAAATAATCTCTGAAAAAAAAAATCTGAACGGTTTCTGTGCCATAGTCTAATGACCGAAACGACGAGGAACTATGTAAGTGTACTAGTCTGCTGCTGCCATGGCCCATGGATGGAACGAGCGGGAAACCTCTTTACTCGGGGTCCACTAGCCTGCCTGCCTGACGTTGACCACGTAGCTTCCGCACCTGTGTTGATTAGGCCTCAAAATAATCCAATTAAAATCCAAAAGACACGTAATAGCCTACAGCCCCACTTCCCGTGGCCGTGCTTGCGGTTGTTATTAGCTGACATTATTTGAGAGACTTTATTGAATATTAGTGCTTTTAATCATTCGTCTTCGCTGAAAGGTGATTTTAAAAATGGTGAGAAATGGTTAGCAGTTACTGCACCTAAAATATTGATAATTTCCATGTCTCTTTCTTGTTACTTGTCAAATATCCACATGCAGTGCTAGATTAGTAAAGCCCCATTCACCAGTGCCACCAGGGGCTTTGTCATTACAGGGTCTATAATGGCTGTTCCAAGTGTTTTTGCTCTAATATTTTTTTGGTAGACTGCACATGTATCTTAAAAAATGTGGTCACAAAGGAGATTTATTGATGGTAAAACTGAGATTTGACTTGAAATTAGTTTTCTTAAAAAGTAATATTTTGCTTTGGAGTGTGTTATATAAACTACAGCAGTGCTAGTGCTTTAAATCATTAACCCTCTATCAAAATACTATTTAAACTCATGCTGCCGAAAAGCTTCGAAACGTCATCCAAATCATACAAAATTATTTTTTTGCCCCAATAATGAACATTATGCAGAGAAAAATGTAATATGAACTTTATCATTACTGAACCGCTCATTGCATCATATAATCAACAAGAATGATCAATGTGTGAATCAAACTCATTGAGACTGCCAAAATTATATTTATGTTATATCCATGTGTTTGGTTTGAGATAAATCAAATAGAACTGAAATTGCACGTACATTTTTAATTCACCCATACAGCCGAATTCACCATTTCTCCAATGAAATTGAACCTCATTTAGCTTTTTCGCTGTGTGTTGCTGCTATAGAAATATATACACCGATGATGAGGCAAAACATTGACCACCTGCCTAATATGCTGTTGGTCTTCCGTGTGTGGTCAAAAGACCTCTGAATGTGTCCTGTGGTCTCTGGCACCAAGACTTATGGCCCTTGCACAAGGAGTCTGAAATTTTCATATGCGTTTTTTCGTATTCCTGATTCGGTGGCTCTGAATTGTCAGAACACCATTCAAACTGCTTGCTACGGATGCGGAAAATGCAGAAAATCAAACCCGATCCGATTTATTTATTTATTTATTTTTTTTTTTTATGACGGGCGAAAGTTTCGGAGGCAGTGTGCAAGCGTGATTGACATACTGTAACGTGAGGTTGTATTTATTTTTTAACGTGTGAAAATTTCAGACGTGGAATATGATGAAGAGTGCATTATCCTGCTGAAAGAGCCACTTCCACCAGGCAACACCATTGCCAGGAAGGGGTGTACCTAGTTTGCAACAATCTTTAGGTAGATGGCATGTGTCCACATGAATGGCCGGACCCAGGGTTTCCCAGCAGAACATTGCCAGAGCATCACACTCCCTCCACTGGTTTGACATTGTCCCACACTGCATCCTGGTGCATCACTTCCCCAGGTAAACGGCACACATGTACAGGGCCGTCCAAGTGATGTAAAAGAAAACAGGACTCATCAGACCAGGCCATCTTCTTCCACTGCTCCAAGTCCAGTACCGATGCTCGTGTGTCCATGTAACACGTTCCTCCCATATAACCATCATTAAGACTTATGCCACAGCAGACCTTCAGTCGGTTTGGACCAAACAGGATAGTCTTCGATGCCCTTGTGCATCGATGAGCCTTGGGCGTCCAACACCCTGTCGCCGGTTTGGGTTTGTCCCTTCTCGGGCACTGTTGGTAAATCCTCACCACTGCTGACCGGGAGCAACTCGCAAGCCTTGCCGTTTCAGAGATACTCAGACCCAGTCGCATTGCCATAACAATTTGGCCCTTGTCAGAGTCACTCTGATCTTTATTCCTGCCTATTTCTCCTGCATCCAACACGTCGATAATGATAACTGATTGTTTGCTTACCATCTAATCTACCCAGACCTTAATATGTGGCCTTGTTAGGAGATGATCAATGATATTTGCGTCACCTGTGACTGATCATAATGTTTTGGCTCATCAGTGCATGTTTCCAGACCCAATTCTAATTTCTAAAATATAATTTCTAAAAATAAATGTATCGTACAAGCAGCCAGTACAGCCAAAAGTTTAGTGATCATTTTACACAACTGAATGAATTCAAGGCACATTTTCATTACAAAATACTTTTTACCGTAAGCAAGTCACTTTTGAACTTTTCTTTTGTGCCTCCATGTTACTCAAAACAGCAACAGATAAGGAAGCGCTCATACCTAGCTACAGTATTCTGGCAAATAATTTGCCAACATAATAGCATACATAGGGCCTAAATTTCAACTGTTAATATGTCACATATTAACAGTTGAAATTTAGGCCCTGTTTACACTAGTTAATTTTTGTTTTAAAACGCATAACTTTTGCTACGGTTATGTCTGGCGTCCACACTACTCCAGCGTTTTTGAACCTCGAATGCAGACCCTCTTTTAGTTTGAAAACTCTGGGGTTGCGTTTCAGTGTAAACGCACCAAAACGCAGAGTTCTGAAAACGAAGGCATGCTTGCCTGCATTATGCTACCGGAACACGACAATAACAGACTAGGGCTGCGTTTCACAAAAGTATCATAAGCCTAAGTCGATCGTAGAACAATTGGCATTAATTAGGCTTACGATGCTTTTGTGAAACGATACTGTTTTTTTATATTGATATATTGTGTAACATATCAGCCTCGACGGCCGTGTAAACACCGTTTTAAAGCAAAAAGCAAAAAAAAAAAACCTTTGGAACTAAATAAATAAAACAAATAAAAAATGTTTTCACTTTTAAAATGCATAAATTGCTGAACTACATACTAGTCTGTTTGAGAAACCATTAATGTCAAAAAATCAAAATCAAAATAAAAAAAAATCATGGTGTCCTTGAGTTTTTGCGTATGTAACAAATGGCATGTTACTGTTTTCTGTAGGGCTTCATCCGTCGGTGTCTAGCCTACAGGAAAGAGGACCGGTTTGATGTGCACCAGCTGGGCAGTGACTCCTACCTGCTGCCGCACATAAGACGGGCCAGTTCGTCAGGAACCCTGGCTCCAAACTCAGCCTCCTATTGACAACTTGCACTGAGCGCTCTGACTGACAGCCCGACTGGCCAGCGTCTGATCCCTACCCAAGAGCAGGGTGGGAACATTTCCAGGCAGCCATAAGGAAAAGAAGCTGGCTTCCTCAGTTTGAGGAAGTGTGTGATGAATTAATGTGCTTTTGCAGCAGCGAGATTTGGGTTTACTACGAAAAGTGTTTCGGAAGCAAATGAAGAAAAATAAAAGCATGAATATTTAGACATCTAAAGAATGTCACAAAGTCATTGAAGAAAAATAATGCCTTCTAAGGACTCAATAGGGCACAGCTACTGTTAAGTACTTTGAAATGTGACTGTTGCCATTTGGGTTTTCACATGGTTGCCTCCAAGCTCAAAGAGGAGAGTCCTGGCAAACCACTATCAATTCCCATGGTCTCAGCTGGGTTTCAGTAAATTAAGGATTTCTTTGAAGAGCATACATTCAGAGTTACTGTAACTGGCGTGCAAAGGTTTCATTTTTCACTCTGTAGTAATGTTATGTGGTACAGACAACAGTGTTAGCTTTCCTTGCTTTGTTCAACTAGCTATGAGAATGTAATTCTAGCATACAGAGAGGCTACTGGCACACTAGGCCCAGGCAGCAAACTAATGTTAAATGCACAAAATAACCAAATGTAGATGAATGGCAATGTACAGAATCCTATGCAGGACAAAATAAAAGAATCCCCTCTGGAGAATTCATGTATATTTGTTGTACAGGACCTTAATTTCAGATATTAACTTTCAGCAGATTCATCCTGTACAGAGGTTTAACATTTTGCTCTTTTTTTTTTTCTTGTAAATTAGGTTTCCTGGTGTGATTTTGCTGCTTTGATGTTGCTCTTTTTCAAACCGCTGTATAATGTACTTTGGGTATAAATTGTACAGTCCTGTTAAAAGACTTTCAAATAAATGCCAGGAAGCTCCATTTACTGCATTGCATTTGGTTTAGTGATGTGGAATTGTTGTTCTGACATCAGTCTGTAGCGCCACCCACTGGCCTTCTAAAGGAAAGCTCTGCATGTGTCAAGTCAGAATGAATCGAATGCAAAATACATGCTGGCAATGGCATTTTATTTCTGTAAATTTGAAATTATTTTCTGTGGGGTAGGATAAGCCACACCTGCACCTAGTGAAGTTTAAAGTGTCCATCAGATCAATCTATATGTAGTGGAAAGGTGTGTTTGTGCTAAAGATGTTTTTGCATATAATTTATACATATGCAGGCATGTCAAACATGTTGGTGACTTAAAAAAAAAAAAATCAATGATTTAGAAAAAAAAGAAAAAAATCATGCCAAACATCACTGTATGTTGGCCATATTTTTTACAGTTTATGATTCTAACACAGAAAAGATTAAAATGCATGTTTGAGCTGTTTTTACTGAAAGTAACTTGCACTGACAAAAATATGAAAAATATGAAAGTATCATCTTGAGATAAAACAATGGCACTAGCATATTGAGGAACGTTTATAAAAGCTACTTCAATGCCCTAATTGGACTAAGGCCCAATCCTGGCTTAATCTAAGCTCTGTTTGTGAAACCAGGCCAAAACAAATTAGTTAAAAAATTGCTAAGACAGTACCACATAATAGAGACCTTATCAGATACAAGATACATTTAAAAAATAAAAGTTTTAGAGGTAGCTCACCCTGAGCTCATGACAATTTCATGAAACGTTTGTATTCTATAAACAATACAAATGATTACACATTTTAATCATTATAATCAATACACACAATTAAAAGGAAGTTTTTGATATTCACAAAAGTTCTAATATCCTTGTTTTAGTGTAGCGAAAAATTTGGTTTGAATCCTGTTCGTGATGCCAAACTAGGTTGGTTCAAGGTCTCAGTTTTATTTATAAAGCACTTTAAAAACGTCAATGTTGACCATAGTGCTGTACAATAAGAAAAAACTTGACATATACAATTTACCAATTATATAAAAACATATAATCAAAACAAATTCATAATCAATATGCTTTAAATGTTAGAGAAAAGTTTTAAACATGATCCATGACATGTAAGAACTCACTAACCTTGTAGCAGCAATGGAAATAGCACTGTCATATTTCTTTAGAGTAGTAAAAAAAAAAAAAATTAAACTGTAGAGATCACACTTATCTTTTTAATTTTGGTTCTATTTCGTAACCGACCATCAGAGGCAGTGTTTCACAAAGGATATCTCTTGCTCATGTGCAGCACATGTAGAGGCTGGATGTGAAATCGCATACTATATAGTAGGCAAAAAACAGTATGTGACAAAAGTAATATGTCTGAATTCACAGTACTCATAAGGCAAAATCTACCAGATGACCTACTACTTCCGGCCAGATTCTGAAGTGTGCATGGGATGGACACTATCCCATGAGGACACAGAAGAGGATTTGTGAATGGAGATGAAGCGTACTTCACCACTAACTGATGCTGGTAGGTCACATGATTATGACAACATGGTAAATGTAGTATGTCCTGATTACATTCATACTACACACTCATACTATATAGAGCGTTTCAGCGGTTGTAAAGTAATTACTTATTCAAAATAAATACCTACTCAAGAGATTATGCGATTTCGGACGCAGCCACATAGTAACAGTCATCACATGACATGGAATGTCATGCGAATCTCCCCTTTTTAACCCCTTGATAGGCAGCAAAGTGTCCCTTCAATCTCCCCGCATACGTGCAAAAAAAAAAAAACGTTCATTCAGAATACCTCGGATTCCGTCTTTCACAAACATCTTGTTGGGGTTGCGTAATGCGGACTAAAATACAAACCTTGTCCCACTGGATACTTTAATACTTCACCAGTGGATGAGATGCTCCTAGTGGCACCAAATTGGCCCACAAGACCATGGTTCCCAATGTCATTTAGGCTTCTCAATGGGTAATCTTGGAGCCTTCCTGGAGACAGGACCTTCTCCTTGAGCTACAGGGACAGATTTGGCACCCAAACCCACATTCACTGCAGCTCGGTGTCTGGCCTCAGAGGAGAAGGAAATAACTATTGAGGACTTGTGATCTTGAGTCTCAGACTGTTAGAGTAAGGCTACTCGTGGGACATTAGGCTCAAAAGTGTGCTGTGTAAGTGATCTTACGATCAGACTATGTAGCATTGTAACCTAAAGTGGCTTTAAATGAAGACAGCATGCCTCTAAGCCATATAACGGCAGCTAAGCGTGTTTGAGCTCCATGCATTGTCAATCCATACATCTTGCATGCCCTGGAATGTGGATGAAACAATGGTTACCTTGTGGCCCAACTCCTCACTTCTCCATTCAACATTGTTTAGAAACCAAGGAATTGAGTTGGTAGCACTTAATCCTCCTATGTCAGACACACAACACAGCAATCATATTGAATGACTATGCCCAGTGCTAGCCCTTTTGGCTATCTGAAAGCCACAGAGAAATACAACAGTCAGACCAACTCTTCCACTGCTATTGCAGGCCAACAAAATGGCCGCCTCTGTCAGAGTTTCACTGGGTGGTGGAAGTTATCACCTGCTTACAATGTCAACAACCTTACCTTACCAGCAGGCATAAGGTGCCGTTCAGTAAGAAGTATCTTCACATCTTAGGCAACATTGAGATGTATTTATCTAACTGACATTTTTGCAGCGGCTAATTGGTCATCTACTGATTTATTCTTCAGATACTACAGGGTTACCATAAACTCAAAAGCAGAATGTTATAGTCCACTGTAAATTTGACATTTTGTAAACTTGACTAGACAAACTATAAAATATGAACATGAAGAGGAAGTCACTAATTGATTGAAGATAAGTTTTACAGTTTTTTTTAAAACACTTACACACTAAAAGGGGTACTTGAGGCCTATTTAACAAAACCATTCACTCATTTACCTAATCTTCAGAGCAAGTCTGCAAAACTGCAAGCACATTATATGCTTTACACGTTACACTCTAAAACTAACAGCTCTTGTTTTTAATTTTAATAATAATAGAAAATAATAGAAAACACTGCCATTTAAAAGCCACATTCATTTCCCAATTACCTACACGGTGTGAAAACACTTACACAAAATTGATCACTTAGAAATAAAAAAACTCAATGTTTTCAGAAAGAAAGAAATTATTTTCACGCTCTTGCATTTCTGTTTATAGTGTAAATATAGCTTATTTGATCACTTAGAAATCAAAACTCAATGTTTTGAGAAACAAATACATTTTTGACCCTTGAATATATATACTAAATATGCACACCTTATGCAAGTCACCTTTATTTATTGAGCACTGTACAGATTGTTTCAAAGCAGCTTCACAATAGTAACAAATTAAAATTCTGCTGTAAAACAGTTCTAACAAGCCAACTGTGTCATTATTCAGCTCAAGTCAGTTCAGTTTGTATTCAGTTCAGACTGTATACAGTGTATTTGTGCACATACATGTACGTGTGAGTGCTATGACAAACTCCTGTACACTCCAATGCAATGCACACCGGATAAGCTAGTCATGTAAAAGAGTGAAAGTAGTTTTGAATGAAGTTTGCTTTTGCAAGAGATGTGTGACGTTTTGCATGTTGTGTGTGTTTTGTAGTTTTGTGCGTAGAGTTCTGAGAAATTGAGCCATAGTTTCTTAAATGGTCTGTAAGCAATTAAAAAAAGAAACTGTAATTTTCAGCTAAGTCAACATCGGTCTTATCTGTGTCTTCATAATCAAACCTGCTGGCATCCCTCGCCATCTCCAGCATCTTCCGGTGAGCCCCACAAGACTTCTACTCCCATATCGGCTGTGGTTTGTCTGCAGATTTTTCCTCAGAAAGTCCCCAGACCTGAGCCTTCTTCACAAGTCTGATCTCTATTTATGCTGTTCCTAAGTGACGGAGCTGAATAGTAAACCTGCCCATTTGGACTTCCATCTCTTGCCTTTTTGAGGCATTAGTAGGAGCACACGTGACATGTTTTATGGCATTTTTGTTCATGAAGTCCTTGAACTCCAAACTCACACAATAGGCTACATTGTCAGATACTATCATTTCCAGTAGACCATGGCTGCTGAAAATCTTCTATAAGCAATCAATTGTTGATGATGCAGAGGCAAGGGGATAGATCTTTTCACCTCAAATGAGCATCAATGCGTATCAAAAACTTATGGCAAAGGAAAGGATCTGCATGATCTAGGTGTATCTTTTCCGGTGGTTTCTCTGGCCACTCCCACGGATAAAGCGCTGCAATAGCTGGAGCTTGCCTGTGTTCCTGACATAATGAACAGTTTTAAACTTGCAGTTAGACAACCCCTGTGGAGGCATAACAAGAGACCCAAACGAGAGACTGCTGTTCTGCACACTCAGATGTGATACCAAGGGAATATCCTCCATCATTAATATTTGGTCCTCATAGGGAAATAACGGGAACAGGATCATGACTGCCCTTTAAATTTGTGATGACACAACTTGTGGAACAGCTTTCAGTTCACTAAAGAGGAATAAAAAAGTAACAGACAACTTATCTAATATCTTTGTCTCTTTGTCAAGATGTGAGTCATTTTGTTCTCCCAGTGTGAGCATTCTGGACATGAAACTGATTGATCTCTCTTTGCCATCCCTCATCCGATCAAACATCCGATCATCCCACAAAACAGCCCATAAAAAGATGCATTACGGGCCAAAATGAGTCTTTTTGAGTATGATAACGAACAAGTACCCCGAAGTTGTTTGATTTCTCAAACACATCGCTTTGTTCACTATCCCAATGGCATTTCATGCGTTTTTTCCTCAAGAGGCAAGATGTAAAATCAGCAGCCTTCAAGAGGTTCATCCCTCGCCGCTCTCTGTCCCGCCAGCCAGCCTCCAGCTCCTGATACTGCTGAGAGAAAAAAAAAAGTGCTACTGTTTGAGCCCCCTCAAAGAGCTAATGTAAAAGTAGCAAATACTTTTTTTTACAAACTTTTACTAACAAGTAAAAGTTAATGTAAGTAAAATCATGTCCGGGGATTGTTTTGTGAGGGTAGATCTAAAGGATGCACTCATACTTCCATATATCCATCCTTCAACAATAGCGGAAGTTCCTCAGGTTCGCTTTCCGGGCGAAGTGTTCCAGTATCGCGATCTTCCATTCGGCCTAGCTCTATCCCCTCGCACCTTTACAAAGAGCATGGATGCAGCACTGGCTCCTTTGAGACTCATCTAGGTCTAGGCCTCTAACTATAAGGAAGGCTGAATGAGTTGACTGAATGTGACTGGCTGATTTTAGCCCGGTCACAAGAGATGGTAGTTCGACATTGAGATGTCGTGCTCACATAAGGTGCTTGGGGCTGAGGCTTAATGCCAAGATGAGGGTGGAGAAAGGCTTTATCTCTCCCAGGAGCAAACTCCAAACAGGAAGGAGAGACAGACAGGGCTGCTCAATGCCAAGCTAGGTTAAGCCATACGAGTAAAAAAAAAAAAAAAAAGATTACTGGGGCTCATGGCAGCGTCTAATGTAATTCCTTTTGGCCTGATGTACATGAGACCCCTGCAGTGGTGGCTCAGAACCAAAGGGTTTTCCCCGAGTGCGTAACACTGATCATACAGGGTTACGCACTCGGGGAAACCCCTTTGGTTTTCTATCGTTCCCTGGCTATATAGAAGAAACCTGGGTTTTTATCTCAAGGCTGCCTTCCATGCACCTTTAAGCACGGGACCATTGGGGAGACACCACTTGGTTATCCATTTCTAATGTGGTGCATTGAGGATGAGGCCTGCGGCTCATGCCAGGGTTCCATTTTGAGACCTGTCTGTGGTTCTAGAAGGGTTGTCCCTGGCAACCTTTAAACCCATTGAGTCCGTATCAGAGAAGTTCCTAACTCTAAAGGTGTTTTTTTTTTTTTTTTTTTGCTGTCTATTACGTCCATCAAGAGACTGGGGGACTTACAAGCCCTGTCTGTCTCTCCTTCCTGTTTGGAGTTTGCTCCTGGGAGAGCTAAAGCCTTTCTCCACCCTATGTGCCCAAGGTGCCAAAAATGTGGCATTGCTATTTTTCACCAGGCCCTCCTGTTAGTGTGCTTGGGGTCTCCCAGGAGGGGTCCCCAGCATCAAAGCAGACCATTAGCAGTATGCCTTCACCTCTGCTGATCAGGGCACACTTTTCGAGGAGTGTTGCATCCTCGAGAGTGTTGCATCCCCGAAATCTCTATTGTCATGGGTCTCCCTTCCAAGAGGTCTGTTAGGCTGCGGGTTGGGCCTCCACACACATATTTATGAGATTTTATAGTTTGGACCTTCCTTCCACACCGGTCTCTTGAGTACTCTTGTCCTGAGTTCACACCAGGGCAGGCATTAGTCAGTGTGGCGCAGTGGGCATTTTGTTGGAAGTTGTACATTAAAATTATAAAAATACTTGAGTGTGCAGTTATACTCTAAGCTGTTGTTTGTTAATTACAGTACTTGAACAATGAAAACAAGACAAGTATGCTGAACTTTATGAAGTTCTGGACAGTCAGTATCTGTGAACTGTGTGTGTATTGCATGGCCAGAGAACCCATAGAGTTCATGATCACCACCGATCACCATCAACAGGCACGTGAGCATCAAAACTGAACCATGGAGCAATGGAAGAAGGTTGCCTGGTCTAAGAATCATGTTTTCTTTAAGATCAGGTGCATGGCCGTACATGTGTGCATTGTTTACCTGGGGAAGAGATCATTGCAGGATGCATAATGGGAATGAGGTAGTGCTGGGAAATATTGGGTCATGGCATTCATGGATGTTACTTTGACACATCCCAGATTGTTGCAGACCACATTCACCCATATCATCACCCCTAATGTTGTGGCATATCATTTTGTTTATGTTGTGGGCAAAACAAGGTGAATAACAGGAAACAAATATAAGATATTTATTTTTGTGCAAAAATACCTATAATATATCATATATCAAATAATAACATGAATATTTTACATATCATACATATTCAACATACATACAACCTTTCTGTCACCAATTCAGATGTCTCACCACCATTATAACCATGATCCATAAATCCCCTTCCTATAGTGAGAATGTTTAAAGCGGCTGCTGTTAATTCTCCAGTGTTTCTATTCCCTTACATTTCTGTACATAGCCTACCTGAAGGACTTTTGAGCTTGTGAATTACTGACCAGCAGACTGTTGACCATAATAAGAGCACAATACACTCTGGGCCAAACTAATTGCTCCTGAGGCCAGTAGATATTCTGTACAAAAAACGTAAACATCATATTGCAGAGCATAACAATTGCTTGAGGAACTGATGATGCTTTTCAAAGAAGTCTTGTTTCAATAATAAATCTTACTTTACATACCTGATTAGGCGTGGATAATGATGCAGTAATCATTATGAATGATTGCTGAATGAATAATCAGTCAAGTATGGTTAATAGTAGCTATAATTTATCAGGACTGCACAATATGCAGAGGTTAAAGGATTAACGTTACTGATTACAGTGGCAGAGAGAGTGATTTTAGGAAGGAACAAATAAAGGAGAGAACGACAGGGACAGCATATTTATGTCAATATCATCATTGTTTCAATTGCAGGGTTCAGCACAAAGTGTCTGTCAGTATCAGATGTAGGCAGTGACAGAAAACGAAAGAATAGCAGCTGCAGATTGGACCACTTGAGGGCGCTGGAGCGATAACTTGAAGAGATTGTCTCTGAAATGCAATATGAGCGTATGCTTTGCTGCATTCTGCGCAGTACACAATTATGCCTGCTGTATTTGTAATAGTAGTGCCATTATTCCACTATAAACGTTGCAAATAGTATATAATTCCTGTCACATGACCTCACCATAGGTCCTGTTATTCAAGGAGTGGCTTTCAGTTATTACATATTTTCACCTATAGGCTACTGGCTTTTATTATAAGACATTTTACAAGTAAAATTAAAGTAAACACTACAAGTATTTTACAATTAAAATTGCAATTTTACAAGTAAAATTGCAAATCTCTGTGTGTAATACATACATCATTGGCATAAATCCACTAGCAGTGTGTACATATGATATAACTTCAAGTTTACATAATATAAACAAAGGTTTTCTTTCAAGTGTAAAAAGGCACTTCAAAGAATATCAAGATACTTTTAGGTTATTGTAAAAACAGACATAAATTGTAAAGAGGCAATCTATTTTGGTTTGGGTGGTTATCTTATAATGGCAAAAGCGCATGGTATTTCTCAGTCTACTGCCCATAGTCTGCACAGCACACCTGAGAGGTCGGTGTGTGTGTGTGTGTGTGTGTGTGTGTGTGTGTGTGTGTGTGTGTGTGTGTGTGTGTGTGTGTGTGTGTGTGTGTGTGTGTGTGTGTGTGTGTGTGTGTGTGTGTGTGTGTGTGTGTGTGTGTGTGTGTGTGTGTGTGTGTGTGTGTGTGTGTGTGTGTGTGTGTGTGTGTGTGTGTGTGTGTGTGCAGGAACAGAGCCAAGCTTATTCTTTCCAATGCGGCTCTAAGTTTAATAATGCTTGTAATTGGAATGGATGGGTGAAGAAGAGCTCCGCTAAGACTGAAGGTAATGTAAGAGCTTCTTTGGCTGCTTTCCACAAGCTTCCACATGGCTTATCCATTTGACATTATGGGGAAATAACATTTACAGGTCTACCAGCAGTATTTCAAACAGAAGGAGAACAAAATTGAGTTTTGTTGTGTTTAATTAAAGGGATATCACCCAAAAAAATGTATTCTGTCATCATTTAGCCTACTCCCTGACGTTCCAAACAAGACTTTTGTTCATCTTCGGAACACAAATGAAGCTATTTTGTATAACAATAATCCATATGAATTGAGTGGTTTAGACCACATTTTCTGAAGAGACTCTATCACTTTATATGATGAACAGATTTAGTTTAGGCTGTTATTCACATAAACATTCAGCAACTCGCGTGTTTGCTTGACGTGCAAGAACCAATGAGGTTCATTCTCGTATTACGCATCACGTTTGAGCTTCTGCAAGAACCAATGAGGTTTGTTCACGAGCAGGTTCGGTTGAGCTTCTGTTTATGTTCGCTGATCCATGTTTAAATGTGAATAAAGGCATAAATTAAATCTGTTCATCATATAAAGTGATCACGTCTCCAGAAAATTTGGACTAAACAGCTAAATTCAAATGGATTAGTTTTACGATCTCTTTATGAACTTTTTTAAACAACAAAGAAGTGGTTGTTCCGTAGCTATCAATGGAGAGACAGAAATCGCTCATATTTTAGTACAAATATCTTCATTTGTGTTACAAAGATGAACAAAAGTCTGGGACGACATGAGAGTAAATGATGTCTGAAATGTCCTTTTTGGGTCAACAATCTCTTTCATTTTATACACACTTAGCCTACCATGACTCTTTAAAAAAAACAATTTTTCATATTATTTTATGTATCATTATCTTGTTATTATGCACAAAATTAGGTTTACTCCACCTGGAAACTAGTTTGAACTGGTTACAGTGTTTCCACAACAACTCTGTCATAACAACTGTCTTTTTAAAGGGAATTCAAGAGCTTCCTCTCTATTTGTATGGTTATATTGTCTATTATAGATCGGTGAATAGTTCTTCTATGGCATCAGTGCGTGAAAACCTTTTTGAACCTTTATCTTTAAGAGTGCAATGCTGTTTTTTCCCATGTCTCTTCATTGGCAATTCCAGAAACTGCAGTTTCAGTCAGCAGAGTGAACCCCAGCTTGAGATGAAAAAACAGAAATAAACCTTTTCTCCTGCATCACCCCAACCCAGATAAAAGCCAGCAGAACGCTGAAATAGTCTCCCCACAGTTCTCCTTGGCTTATGAAAGAGAGCGCGGCCTGATGGCTTTTATAATAAACATCTTTAAAGAGGTAAATGATGAGCAAACCTGCTCCCACAGAGGGCTGGACACACTTCACTGCTGAGATCTCAGTAAAACTCCTGCTCAGGGTTAATAATGCGAGAAGCCAAGAGTCACCGAGGAGATTGAGGAACGAGAGGCTGGATATAAGATGAGATACTGAGTTTCTTTTCTCCATCCTTAGGCAAAACACTTTCACTTACGGCAGAGAGCTTTCTTGAAAAGGTGTCTGAAATCTGCCACAAGAAGCTTTTTGAATAAGGTAATGGTAGTGATTGCATTTCGATTAGTGAGTTGCATTAAATGCTGCAGCTGTGTCTCAACATTACATCCAAAGGCTGTGAAATTCACAGATAATCCCTGTGAAATGAGCTGGAACATGGAAATTCAGAAGCTTATGCAGTTTAATGAGTGGAATGGCTTTTTATCTGTTTATCTGAACGAATGATGACCTCGCCACTACTGGACCATGAAGGGAGTGATTCAATGACACTCCTTTTTTCTTCTTCAGAGAAAACCAGAGAAAACACAGAACACTGCATTCTACGTCTTAATAAACACAAAACAAATCAACATTTTTTAAAGCTGAGTGTTTATTTGTATTGGTGACAGTGAACAGCAATATTGCACATATACTGCAGGCCATTTAAAATGCACATCTTTTGGCTAGTAAACACTCAGGGCCTTTAATGTAGAGATCTTTAGCTTTACATCTACAGTGCAGACTGAAGTAAGCATATAGAGTACACAAAATATTAGCATAGTTTGTTGATTCAGGAATGTGTTATTGTGTTTGGCCGATACCGAAGAAATAAAACCTAATTACTAATACCACAAATAGCGGTTAATAAAATACATTTTCCTCTCTGGAATGTTACGTTGCTGTGCTTCTCTCTTAACCAAATAAATACTTAATTGTGAGCATTCTTTCTTTTTTTAAGTGTATTAATTGGTTGTTAACCATTCACTGCACTATGGTTATAAAATGCTCTGTTATATTGATATCATAACACATACATTTTTTAGACTATGTTAGATACACTATACAGCCAAAGGCACTGATGTTGGGTATGACAAAGTGGTTTAGTGGGGTTCACGTCTGGGATTTTTGTAGACCCATCAAAGTCTTTGTAAACCATATTTATATGGACCCTGTTTTAGGCACCAACATTTCTCAAGAATGTCATTGTGATGTAGCATTAAAACGTCTTCACTGGAATTACCGGAATAACCAAACCCATTAACCCTTAAATGCATCCAATCATTATTACATATCCGGGTCTTTAGTGACCCGGCGGATCTATATATCACAATTACACGGATGGATCTCTAACTGCCCCAATAATATAGAACTTTCTTGAAATTGTAATAATTACAGAAGCATATCTTGTTAAGTTTTGGAACTTGGAAGGGTTGAATTTGAGCGGATGCTTTTTACCATCATCACTGTCCATTTCCCAGTACATTCAGCATCGGCTCATCTCAAAAATATTCTCAAAACTATCATTTTCAACGTCTTCAAAATCAAACATTTGTCCCGGGTCGCTAAAGACTCGAGCTGTGCCTTTAAGGGTTAATTAGAATCCACATACTTTTGGCCATATAGTGTAGTGTTACATATATGTAGACTGACAATGAAATATCACTTTTGTTGTCTTTAGTTAATAAATTAATAAAATCTCTAATGCACTGTTTTAAACCATATAGATAAATATTGTCTCTCAAAATACAAATGAACATACTTAGGGTAATCTCTATCACACAATTAATATTGTGATATAAATAATAACTTATCAGATATCCCTATTTAATTACCACTATTCAAACATTTCATACTGTTAAACCATGTTATATAGGTTTGTCACAAACAATCACAAATTCTAAAAACACAGCGTGTCAATACAGTGCTTGGTACAATGGTACACACTTCAATTGATGGTCATTACATAACAGCTAAGAAATTGTTTGTACATAAATGTTGTGTTTAAATGAATGCGCTTACAATAGAAGTCTGTAGGGCAAGACATACAGGTTTTAAAGCACAAATTTGAACATGTTATTATTTTTTGTTAATCAACAAAACTGCGTGAAATTTGTTGTCTAAATCGTATTAGTGAGTATATTTTTAATGCAGTGTGGTATCATGATCCTGATGTAATGCTTTGCTCCTTATATTTCCATGGTAAAAGCTAGTGTAAGCACTATTTTTTGTTTCTTTGTACAAATTGATGGACAAATTATTTGTGGTACTCAACCTTGAACATTCCTAGTTGTGCAGTTTATCGTGAGCATAATAGTTCCAGTTAAAAGAAAGAACAGAACACAACAGAAAGACAGTGAAGAGGAGAAGGTCCATCATTATGAAATAATAGCTCAAAGAGCTCCTCACCTTAACATCCTGGTATGTTCAATTTCCTAGTGGAACATTCTAGAACATCTGCGAGTTTCATTATTTTAGAGCACGTCACTGGCCTAATACTCCGGAATGTCTTCAGAATGTCTTCTCCATTTCCTATATTCCTACAGAATCTACTAACGTCTACTGGATTTCCAGTCTACACTCTATAAATCCTGTGCCAGTCTTTCTATCTCGTCTATCAGGAAGTCAAGGTCAGATCTGGTTACAGCCGCGTTGGAGACGACCATCCTGAAGAAGTTGACCTTCTCACCCTGAGGCTGGTAGCCCACCATTGTTGTCCCACACTCCATCATCATCGCCTTGATCCTGGGGGCAACCTAGATAGAAATCACAAGACGGAAGTTTAATACTTCTACAGTATTATGAATGAATGAATACTTGTATTTTGTAGTACTTGTAATTTTCAGTATTTTGTTGTACAGTATTATGGCATGCTAAATAAAGTGAGTTCTTTGTGGTGAAATATGTAGCATACCGGCCAAAAGTTTGGAATAATGACTTTTTTATGTTTTTGAAAGAAGTCTTATGCTCACCAATGCTGCATTTATTTGATCAAAATTACAGTAAAAACAACAATATTGTGAAATATTATTACAATTTCAAATAAGAGAAGGCTCATGTGACACTGAATACTGGAGTAATGGGAGATGAAGAAATTCAGCTTTGCCATCACAGGACAAATTTTTAATTTTAAAATGTATTGAAATAGAAAATTGTAATAATATTTCACAGTACTGATGTTTTACTGTAATTGTCATGAAACAAATGCATCCCTGGTGAGCGGAAGAGACTTCTTTCAAAAACATTTAAAAAAAAAAAATCATAATTATTCCAAACTTTTGGTCAGTGTGTACACATTTGTATCGTATCAGTTCGTGTGTAAAAGAGTCTTTGAGTATCATTTCACCTTATGAAGCCGTTGTCTTTTCTCCTCGCCATCTGCCAGGAGTCGCAGGCTCGGAGGAATGTACCAGAAACACACATTGGTGTGCTGGGGCTGAGAAACAGACAGAAAGACAGCACGTAGAGTTTAAGAAAATGGGTCTTTCTTCTAAGCAGCAGGGACAATTGTTTTTTTATATTGTTTGAATACTAGGGTAGGCATGATACAATACAGTATTAAGTCAATACCTGAATATTGAAAATATGTCAGTGTCATTGTTTTGTCTCAAGATGAACAACAGTAATGTTTTTATTTCTAAGGCACGTTTATAAAAGCTACTTAAATGTCCTAATTGAACTAAGGCCTAATCCTGGCTTAATCTAAGACCTGTCTGTGAAACCGGTCCATAATGTTTTAAACACTATATGTTTTTTAACTCTACATTTGAGCAGTAAAATTAACCCTTAAAGAAGATCTACATCCATCATTTTCATTCATGGATATAACATGGAAAATGTGCCATGCTTTAGTTGCGGATTTCTGTCACCTGGTGGAAAACCAAGACTTTTAATCCTGAAATGACTCCTATAACCAGTAGATGGCAGCAGATGACCACTCATGAGCTGACCACTCAGGTGCCGTTTCAACTCCCTTTTATAGTTTTTTTTACGCAAGTTTTGCTTTTGGATTTATAATGAAATGAATATTATAACAAATTTGAGCAATTTTATGGCACTAATGAAGAAAATGAAGCTGAATAACACAGACTAAAATATGGGGATGAACTGAAGCCTGCCACCGGTTTCATTTGAGTTTTAAAGGGACCGAGGTGATCATGAATTAGTGTATATATCACGAAGTTAATCACACCTTTTTAGGGGGGCTGGGTGGACATTTAGGGGGGCTAAAGTCCTCCTAAAATGGGCCTAGTGACGCCTCTGCTAACCAGATATTTGACAAAGTATCTTTGAACAAATTTTACCTTTGTGAATCATAATAAACACTTTGCTACATTCTTTGTTTCTGTGCAATGGGAGTGTTAATTTTCAACATCTCTAAGGACGTCTAAGGTCTGAAATGTACTAGTCTACACAAGCACATGGACGTAAACACTTTCAGCAAAACAAATGTATTGAGTATCAAGTATTGTTGCATTCTAAAAAAGTGTCAGAATGCAAATATGTGCTGCATTCTCAGCACTGCCATGAGGGGCAGTGTAGTGAAGTAAACTTCAACAGTTTTCTTCTGTGGTCAGTTTTCTCTTCCAGGTCAACTGCTGTCAGAGCAAAAGTTTGAGGAGAATCTTGCTGAACTAGTTTTTACTGTTAGTTAAACTTGAACCACACGAGCAGTGTGTTACAGGCCCTTATCAGATTGTAGAACATAGAGCAACTCTCTGCTAGTCTTAAAGACACAGGGCAGCATTAAAAAGCAATGATATGGCTCACACTAGTAACAGACACCTTGACTCTGAATAGTACTATAGTATGTTATTATGGACAGTGGTAAACTGTTGTGTTTTCACTCACCTCCCCTTGAAACACCATCTCATATCCTTCTCGGTTCTTGATCTTGTGGTAGAGATACTCAGACAGCTCCAAACATCTGTCAATGTGTCTCTCAAAGCCAATAGTGCCCTGTTAAAGACCAAAGATCCATAACAGGACAGCTGATATTCTGTCCATTCATCATCCATCCATCTATCTATCCACCCATTCATCCATCCAACTGTTCACCTATCTATCCATCCATCCCTCCATCCATCCATCATCCCTCCATCCATCTATCCCTCCATACATCCATCCCTCCATTCATCCATCCATCCATCCTCCCTCCATCCCTCCCTCCATTCATCCATCCATCCATTCATCCAACCATTCATCCATCCAACCATCCATTCATCAATCCATCCATTCATCCAACCATTCATCCATCATCCCTCATCTATCCATCCATCTATCCATCCATCCATCCATCCCTCCATTCATCCATCCATCCATCCATCCATCCTCCCTCCCTCCCTCCCTCCATTCATCCATCCATCCATTCATCCAACCATTCATCTATCCAACCATCCATTCATCCAACCAACCATTCATCCATCCATCCATCATCCCTCCATCCATCCCTACCTCCATCCATCATCCCTCTATCCCTCCCTCCCTCCATCCATCCATCCATCATCCATCCATCCATCCATCCATCCATCCATCCATCATCCCTCCATCCCTCCCTCCATTCATCCATCCAACCATTCATCCATCCAACCATCCATTCATCTAACCATACATCCATCCATCCATCATCCCTCCATCCATCCTTACCTCCATCCATCATCCCTCTATCCCTCCTTCCATTCATCCATCCATCCATTCATCCAACCATTCATCCATCCAACCATCCATTCATCCAACCAACCATTCATCCATCCATCCATCATCCCTCCATCCATCCCTACCTCCATCCATCATCCCTCTATCCCTCCCTCCCTCCATCCATCCATCCATCATCCATCCATCCATCATCTCTCCATCCCTCCATCCATTCATCCATCCAACCATTCATCCATCCATCCATCCATTCATCTAACCATTCATCCATCCATCCATCATCCCTCCATCCATCCTTACCTCCATCCATCATCCCTCTATCCCTCCCTCCCTCCATCCATCCATCCATCCATCCATCCATCCATCCATTCATCCAACCATTCATCCATCCAACCATGTGCAATCATCATACATACATCTACCCATTCATTAATCATCCGTTGAACCGTTTATCCATCCATCCATCCATCCATCTATCCATCCATCATCCCTCCCTCCACCCATCCATCCATCCAACCATTAACCATAATTAACCATAATTAACCATAATTAATTAATTAATTAATTAATTCATTCATCAATCCATACATCCAATTGTTCATCCATACATCCATTTATCCAGCAATCATCTATTCATTTATCCATGCAATCGTTCATCCATCCACTCATTTATTCATCAATCCATTGAAGGGGTGGGACTCTGAAATCCACTGCTGCTTTAATGTATACGTAATGAGTGATTATAATCAAGGTATTAATCAAAAATGTTCCTTCTAAATGTCACATGAGTTGAATGACTTCTCTAGGCTTATGAGATTTTACATTGTTATAGAAGTTACCAGTGTGATTACTGAAATTTTCTTTTCATGTATTCTCTAGTGTCTGAATTAAATATCTGAGAGGTGACTGAGGGTCTGGCCCATGCCAGGAATGCAGTAACAGTGCTTGCTCATTTAGCCCCACTTCCAGAAATGAAAGGTGGACTCGTTTTGTGTTTGAGAAAGGTCTTCAACATGTCAATACATACATCTGCTTTTCTAGGGTACCCTGACAACTATGGGCACAGGGGTCATTGAAGTCTGTAGTTTAAGGGATCATATGTTTGTTAAAGCCTTACTTTACATTTAGATTAAAGTGTCCTCTCCTTGAGAGAAAGAATATGTTATCTTGATGTTGTGAGAAAACTCCACATCCAACCTTGAAGAAGCTGTGTTTCTGTGTGTGTGCTAGTATTCTTGTTTATAGGTTAAGGAACAAGTGGCATTATTGGAGATTGACTGACTTGTTTTCTTCCGCATGTTGGTGCCTAGACACAGTCTTGTGACCTCGGAGGGCCACCCGTACCTAACTCAGGGTCCTGGTGGCAGCCGTACGACTATGGAGATGTGCTACTGCCTATCAGTCCATGTGTGGAAAAAGTTTATCTATTTCTTAGCCAATCAGAGTCCTTCACCCTGAAGCAATGACATAGCTTAGACCTTGGTCAAGGGTATAACTGCTGTGATCTGCCCTGTGAGAGGGGCGGCCTATACAAACTCCTTTTGAGTCTTGAAGCTGACTTCTGCTGATGAAACTGCAAACTATCTTCAGTAAAACCTTTCTTTAATTTATTATAATTCTGACTCTTGTCATAAATTGACTGACTCCGGGTCTTCATTAATCATATATAGTCCTGGGGTCTTTGACTGTAAATCCCCTAACACCATCGATTCATTAGTTTGATCCATTCACGAGTAACACAATTATCAGACACTGAGGTTCTGATCTCATGAATGTGCACACACACCTTTGACTTCCACATGAGCCAGAATTTGAAGATGTCTACATGACGGCCACACTGTATGGCCTTGTCCCCCGTGTCATAGGTGACATCATACTGTTTATCCGGCTGAAAGAGATATCCAGCACACATGGAGTTGCAGCCCTGTAGTAGACCCTGTTAAACACACACACAAGGACACAGTGAGATAGCATGAGCACCTAGCAGAGATGAACATGTCCCGTCTATCGCTCTTTTACTTTCTTGTCTTCGGAACATTTAGTTTCTAGTCAGTTTTCTTTGTTTCAGCCGCCCCCATTTCTGTCGTTCTCTCTCACCTTCTCTCGGACCAGAATGGCGGAGCACTGTAGTGGGACACCCATCATCTTGTGTGGGTTCCATGTGACAGAGTTAGCTCTGCAGAAACAACACTGATCAGAACACTGTGCTGGCACACAGTTTAGTTGGTTGTAGAGGCAAGAACACAGTAGAGTATGTACTTAAAAGGGGTTTAGCAACCATTATAACATTTAAAAATGTCTAAGTCTGCCCCTCCCAGTTTTCGGAATTCCTTTTATCATAATTTAATCTAGTTTGACTGCAGTGCAAGGATGTATCTGGCTCATAAAACCAAGGACTTTAGGACCAAGCAGAAACCTCTATCAACTGGTTGAATTGGTAGTGGACAGCTCTTGTGAAATGAGTACTTTTTACAGTAATAGTATACTTGAAGGAATAATTCACCCATAGACTTCCATAGTATTTTTCTTCCATACTATGGAAGTCAATGGTGCTCCACAACTGTTTGGTTATACCGACATCCTTCAAAATATCTTCTTTTATGTTCAGGAGAAGAAAGAAACTCATTCAGGTTTGGAACAACTTGAGGGTGAATAAATGATGACATAATTTCCATTTTTGGTTCAACTATCCCTTTAAGTGCAAACTGAATGTAATGCTTTTGGACACTTAATTACATGTTTATTGTAATTAAATGAAAATAAAGTTTAAAAAAATATTAAATGCAATTAGCATTTGACAAGCTTTTATGGTAAACAAAAATATACTTTAATGTCATTTCTACTATAATTGTATGTCATGTATTTAAATACATTTAACTACACATTTTTAATGATGAAGTTGCAATCTAGTGCATTTAAAATATATTAACTTTAAATGTACTATTGAATAACAAACTACAATTAAAATTAAAATAAGGGTACTTCTTTAAAGCATCACAGACGACTATTAAAACATAATTATTTAAAATGTACTATACAATATTAGTGAATATAATATAATATTAATGAAGCAAGCTCATAAGGTTTCGTACGATCATCTCATTGCCACTGGTGCTTATGTATGATACCTCTCAATGCCGTTAAGCTTGTGTCTATGTTTTCTGGACATCAGCAAACCTCCACCCCACGCTCCCTTAAAAAACACATTCACACAATCAGTTAAAAAAAAAACGTATTCACAGCATTCAATTCGTCTGTTTAAGAGAGTAAAGACATAATCACAAACGTACATCCACATGAAGCCACAAGTTGTATTTTTCACAGATGTCAGCGATCTCATTGATTGGATCAAAGGCTCCATACACTGTAGATCCAGCTGTGGCGTTCACAAACATTGGCACAAACCCCTGGACAGCACACACACACAAAGCCATTTCACCAGATAAACCAACTTCACATACACAATCGAAATCAAAGTTGCAGTGCTCACAAATAATTACATGTTAATTGCAATTAAATAAAAATGTGTTTAAATTCATATTAAATTTCTTTAAATTGTTTGACCGAGGACTTCCTTAACTTGTAATAAACAGTCCACAAATCAGTCATTACATTATACATTAGTGACACAATGTCAAATGATTATTGCAGTAAGAATGATTATCGCCTCTTAACACGACAAGTAGCGCAAAGAGCTCAATGTCTTTTGTGAGGCTGACAGAGAGCTGTATTGAAGAGGACATTGATGTGAACAGGACGCTCACCTTCTGTTTGGCGTCAATGACTTTGGCCTCCAGATCAGCCGGAATGACTCTACCTCTAACAAAGAGACACAAATGTAACACAGAGAGGATCCACACACACACACACACACACACACACACACACACACACACACACACACACACACACACACACACACAGACACACTTACCTTTCATCTGTTCTCAGCAAGATCAGATTCTCTGTGCCAAAACCCAGCACTGCACTGGCCTTCTTTATAGAGTAGTGACTCTGAGAACAATATAGTAACAGACTTGTAAGTGTATGATATTTCTTACTAGAACCAGGAAATATGACCATATTAGCCCGGTTCTGTCAACACTGCATTGGCTGCCTATTAAACATCGTATAAATTTTAAAATATTGTTGATTACTTACAAAGCACTAAATGGTTTAGCTCCGCAGTATTTGAGCGAGCTCTTAACGCATTATAGTCCTTCACGTCTATTGCGATCTCAAAATTCGGGCCAGTTGATAATACCTAGAATATCAAAATCGACTGCGGGCGGTAGATCCTTTTCCTATCTAGCACCAAAACTTTGGAACAGTCTTCCTACCATTGTCCGGGAAGCAGACACACTCTGTCAGTTCAAAGCTAGACTAAAAACACATCTCTTTGACCTAGCATACACATAATACATTATAAACTTCTATAATTCAATGTTAGGCTGCATAGATTAGGTCAGCCGGAACTGGGAACACTTCCCTTAAATCCTGATGTACTCGTTACATCATCATAAGAAGAATGGCATCTACGCTAATTTTAGTGTCTTTGTTTATCCCAAGGTTTTCTCGCAGCCTGCCGGATCCAGGCCGTATCCAGATCTGACTAGGAGCTTTGCCTGAACCCGATGACAATGCAGTGCTGAAGTGCCAACTAGCCTCTCCCTATGGAGGATCCCTTTCCCACTCTACAGATAAAACATTGTGATTCCGGTTCGCGTACCCACCCCGAAGTGATCAAATAAAACAAAATTCTGTATCAAATTACAGTTACTGTAAATCCAGCCTCTAGTTCATAAACGCCAGAGGAGAACTGGCCCCCGACTGAGCCTGGGTTCTCCCAAGGTTTTTTTTCTCTCCATTAGGTCACCTGATGGAGTTTTAGGACAGCAGTAGGTCACCTGATGGAGTTTTAGGACAGCAGTAGGTCACTTGATGGAGTTTTTCGGTTCCTTGCCACTGTTGCCTTTGGCTTGCTCAGTTGGAGATATTCAAATTAATTAACCAAGCTTTAATACCATTGATCAGCCCTACCAAACGTGGATGTTTTTTCCACTAAGAAACAAGCATTGTTATGTTATTTGTTTGATACTGTGAAGCTGCTTTGATGCAATTTATATTGTGAAAAGCGCTATATAAATACACTTGACTTGACTTGACTTACATTAAATGTATACTTCACCAAAAAAAAAAAAAGAAAAGAAAATTAATTCATTCTCCTTCATGTCATGCCAAACTTGTGTGACTTTCATTCCTTTGTGGGACCCAAAAGTAGATCTTCTGCAGAATATCCTTGTGCCTCTATTCCATACAATGAAAGTGAATAGAAATGAGGTCTGTCGAGCTTCAAAACTGACAAACACGACCCATGAACGCACCATCCAGCATAGCTCTCACATCTCATTTGCATTTAAACACATTAACATATGGTGCAAGACACATCACACCAGGTTGGACATCAATGATGATCTGTCAAGGAACCGAGAACGTTTGATGTCATTGATATCTTAATGTGTGGACATGAGATGTGAGAGCCGCGGCAAATGAGCTTCACAGAGAGCAATGGCTACAATTTTAGTCTTTTGATCTCACAAAATGCTAGCTTATGGTTTCTGAAGACTTACAATCAGTGGTTGTGTCAGATTTTCTCATTGTCCTTCATTTTGATGGAGATGGTCGTAAAAATTCCGTCATAATCTATTATTACCCGTCATTTTAATTTTCATATTTTAAATATAATAAGCCATTTAATAGCTTTCGTAATGTTTTCATTCACATTTTCATTTTTAATCGTGAATGACCAGGATGAGCACATTAAATAGATTATGCAGTTAGTTATTCAGGAAGAGAACAGATTACCAGTGCATCATTTTTCATGTTCAACACCACGCAGTGACAGCCACTAAAACACGACCTTTGTGCCTGAACAGTCAATATTGCAAAATACAATTACAATTAAAAAACACGTAGAAAATGAACTGAACTAAACTCAATCGACTTTCTATATCTGAACTCAAACCTTCCTCCTGGTCCGCATGGTGACTGATAAACTGACCAGTTGCTGATAAACGTTGGCTGTGTGTCCGAAATCGCCTCTATACCCTCATTCACTATCCCTATAACACTACTAACCCTATAGTCCACTAATAAAGTTCACTTGAGTGAATGAAAAAGAGTGAGCCAATTGTGCATAGTTTACCCTTGCTGTTTAATAACTATTTGAAACTGAGCAAATTAGCAGCTCCAGTACTACTGAAATGAATCTGTAATGGAAACTGTGTATAAACTTTAATTAAACTATTGAAGAATCAATAAAAAAAAAAAATGTATAGCTGTATGATATTACGCTGTAGCCACATTGGACCAGTGGTTTGGAAAATGTAAGGATGATTTATTCGTAGGCGGCATCTTCTGGTCAGATGCAGGAATTCATTCTGCGCACAACTCACAAAGTCCATTATGGGTATTCTCTAGCGTTGAGAGCATAGATATGTAGTAGTAGATGGCACATTCGACCACTCACTGTAAGAATAAATGATGCCACAACATTGCACAGCTTCTGGTTGTGAAACGTCTCGGTTACATATGGTAACCCTCGTTCCCTGAGGGAGGGAACGGAGACGTTGGTCATGACTGACCAATAGGAATCTCGCTAGAGAGGCCAATCTACTTCGAGTGAAACTAAAACAAGCCAATACACATTGGTTTGCAATCATTTGCAACAGCTGTGCAGCCTCGCAGCACAGGTATTTAACAAGCAGCTGGTGCGATTGCACAGTTCGTTTTTTGCAGAGGAGCCAAGCCTGAGAAGCTGGCCGCCCCGGCAGGCGGCAGCAGATGTAGCGACGGGACCTACGTCTCCATTCCCTCCCTCAGGGAACGAGGGTTACCATATGTAACCGAGACGTTCCCTATCGGTCAGTCACTACAACATAGGTCATGACTGACCAATAGGAATCCCTACCAAAGCGCCACAGCTGCTGCACGCCATCCAGCGCCCCCGTGTAAGCCTCTACACCTTCTTGCCTGGAAGGACGATAGGAGGAGGCTTACACAGAGTGAGTTTGACACTGTTGTTCCGTGATAACCCATACAGTGAGATATTGGATAGCACTGGGAAAGCGTGCCCTTTCTGTTTAGGAAGGAACGCTGCGGAAGCCACTTCTTCAAAGAGTTATGTGGAAATACATATCGACTAGCCCGAAGGCTGTACTGCATATGAAATAATGGGTGACTTAGCCCAAGGGAAAGACACGGGCTTCCGATAGGAGCAGCCGTGGAAATATACACATATGGGATCCCCGTAGGGTCACACATATGGAACCCAGCCCAGATCCGGTTCTCAAGGATTCAGCGGATAAGGGCCTGGCGCCGGACGCTCCGCCAAGTCCGGGCCGAGGGGTTTTGGAGGACTCGACAGGTTTTTAATCTGGAGCAATAAGGGTGCACAGTAGGGTGCAGCAAGCCTACAGAGCCAGGCCTCTCAGTGCTTCTACCCGTCTAGGGTGAGAACACAGGAGGAGACCGGCTCTACACATAGGCTATAATATCTAGCGAACGTGTTAGGTGTCGCCCAGCCCGCAGCTCTACAGATATCTGTTAGCGTGGAGCCACGTGCCAGTGCCCAGGAGGATGCAACGCCTCTTGTGGAGTGTACATGCAACCTGAGCGGGCAGGGCACGCCTTGTGCTTGGTAAGCCAAGGCGATGGCATCCACTATCCAGTCGGCCATCCTCTGCTTGAAGACAGCCTTTCCCTTCTGCTGGCCTCCGTAACAGACAAAGAGCTGGTCTGAGGTCCTGATGCTTTGAGTTCTGTCCAGCGCTTGCAGGTTCACTACCTGGTCTTTGAAGGGAGTGGTAGGAACCTTGGGCACATAGCCAGGCCGGGCTCTTAGTACCATGTGGCTGTCACCCGGCCTGAACTCTAGGCACGATTCGTCGACCGAAAATGCGTGCAAGTCTCCTACCCTCTTGACAGAGGCCAGTGCAACCAGCAGCAAAGTCTTCAACTTTTAGTCTACTGACAGCAGAGGCTCAAAAGGAACATCCTGAAGTGCTCGAAGCACCAGGGAAAGATCCCAAGAGGGTATGGAGGGGGGTCGAGGAGGATTTAATCGTCTCGCCCCCCTAAGAAACCTGACGATCAGGTCGTGCTTTCCAACTATTTTGCCATCTATGTGGTCGTGATAAGCTGAAATAGCGGCAGCATGTACTTTGAGGGTGGAGGGAGACAGTCTACGCTCCAACCCTGCTGCAAGAAGGAAAGCTCAGACCCTATCGAACATCTTCGGGGGTCTTCTCGGTGAGAAGAACACCACTCGACGAACCACTTCAGGGCGTAAGTACGTCTCGTGGACGGTGCCCGTGCTGAAGTGATGGTGTTAAGTACCTCTGGGGATAAGTCACCTAGAACCTCTGCGTCCCGTCCAAGGACCAGACATGGAGTTTCCAGAGGTCTGGGCGCAGGTGCCATAGGGTGCCCCATCTCTGAGTCAGAAGATCCTTCCTCAGAGGAATGGGCCAGGGAGGGACTGTCACGATGAGCATGAGTTCTGGGAACCAAGTCCGGGTGGGCCAATAGGGAGCCACCAGAAGGACCTGCTCCTCGTCCTCCCTGACTTTGCACAGTGTCTGCGCAAATAGGCTCACTGGGGGAAACGCATATTTGCGAAGGCCCCGGGGCCAGCTGTGTGCCAGTGCGTCCGTGCCGAGTGTTCCCTCGGTCAGGGAGTAAAACAGCTGGCAGTGGGAGGTCTCTGAGGAGGCAAACAGGTCTACTTGAGCCTCTCCGAACTCTCTCCAGATCAGCTGAACCACCTGGGGGTGGAGTCGCCATTCTCCCGGAAGCACAGCTCGTGATAGCTTGTCGGCCACACGGTTGAGCACAACGGGGACATACATGGCTCGAAGCGACCTCAGATGCTTCTGACTCCAGAGGAGGAGATGCGTAGGCCACCTTGTTGGTTGATGTACGCAACGGTCGCAGTGTTGTCCGTGCGGACCAGTACATCCCTGCCCTGTAGTGGCCTTTTCAAGCAGCTCAGAGCGAGATGTACTGCTAGCAACTCGAGGCAATTGATGTGCCAATGCAGTTGGGGGTCCGTCCACACCGCTGACACTGCATGCCCGTTGTATGTGGCACCCCAGCCGGTGGCAGAGGCATCTGTGAATACCACAGCATGCCTGGACACCTGTTCCAAGGGGACTCCTGCCCGCAGGAACAAGAGGTCTGACCACGGGCTGTAGGTCTGGCGGCATGCCAGTGTGATTGCCACCCGGTGAGTGCCATGATGCCACGCCCATCTCGGGACTCGGCCGTAAAGCCAGTGCTGAAGCGGCCTCATATGAAGCAGGCCGAGCGGGGTTACCGCTGCTACGGCTGCCATATGCCCCAGGAGCCTCTGAGAGAATTTCAGTGGAACCGCCGTCCTGCCTTTGAACGTGTTCAAGCAGTTCAGCACCGACTGAGCACGCTGCTCTGAGAGGCGCGCTGTCTAAGCGACCGAATCCAACTCCATACCGAGATAAGAGATCCTCTGCACAGGGGAGAGTTTGCTCTTTTCCCAGTTGACCTGAAGACCCAACTGGCTGAGGTGCCTGAGCACAAGGTCCCTGTGTTCGCAAAGCTGATCTTGAGAGTGTGCTAGTATGAGCCAGTCGTCGAGATAGTTGAGGATGCGAACGCCCTGTTGTCTCATGGGAACAAGGGCCCCCTCCGTGACTTTCGTGAAGACACGGGGGGACAGGGACAGCCCGAAGGGTAAGACTTTGTACTGATATGCTCGACCCTCGAACGCAAAGCGCAGGAACGGCCTGTGTCGAGGAAGAATCGAGACATGAAAGTACGTGTCCTTCAGGTCGATCGCTGCAAACCAATCTCGGGGACGGATGCATTCGAAAATGCGTCTCTGCGTGAGCATTTTGAACGATAGCTTGTGGAGGCTCCGATTCAAAATTCGCAGATCCAAGATCGGTCGTAACCCACCACCTTTCTTGGGTACAATGAAGTAGGGACTGTAGTGCCCTGACCTCATATCGGCTGGAGGGACCAGCTCTATCTCATCCTTCGCCAGTAGGACTGCGATCTCCGCACGCAAGACATGGGCATCGGCTGCTCTCACTGTAGTGGAGTGGATGGCCCGAAACTTGGGGGGACGCCGGGCGAACTGAATCGCATAGCCGAGCCTGATGGTCCGAATGAGCCAGCGAGACGGACTGGGCAGTGCTAACCAGGCTCTCAGAGACCGTGCAAGCGGGACCAAGGGGACCGTGGGCGTACTCGGAGTGGGGCAGCGAGGTGGAACACAGGGACGCGGCTCGGGTGGCTCTCTCTGGGAGGCGGCCCGTAGCGGGGTCTGTGTGTGCTGTGCAGCACTTACCTGGTTCCACGGGGCAGGAGGTGCAGGAGGCGGCTCGGTGGCGTTCTCGAACTGCACACTGCTGCTCACTGGCGACAGAGGAGGCGGATGAGAGTGGTGAGGATTCTGTCCCCCCACTGCTCTCTGGGTCCCCTTCTACCCAGAGATGGTAGAAACTGCTCTTTTATTGAAAATTTGGGTACCGCTGGTTTTAAGGCCAGCGGCGGAACACAAACAGAACGAAACAAAGATTTTCCACCCGGCCCTCTTCCGGGGGAGGCAGCGATGCGGTCATCGTCTCCTGGAGAGCAGTCCCTTCCATCTCCGGGGCGGGGCACCCTGCCTGTGACTGGCTCCACGGCGCCGTTTAGATGGAGGCTGCTGCTGCTGCGGCGCGGGAGCAGGGGCAGACGCAGGAGGACGCCCCAAGGCGACGAGCAGACTGAGGAGCCGTGGGCGGTGGGGTGGAGGCAGCAGCTGACCGGCGTGGCAGGATGTGCTTGATGGCCTCAGTCTGCTTCTGTACAGCCGAGAACTGCTGGGCAAAGTTCTCGACCGCGTCGCCGAAGAGGCCGGTCTGGGACACAGGGGAGTTAAGGAACCTGAGCTTGTCGGTCTCCCGCATGTCAGCCAGACACAGCCAGAGATGGCATTCTTGGACCACTAGTGTGGACATCGCACGACCCACTGACAGCGCGGTAACCTTCGTCGCACGAAGCGCGAGGTCCGTAGCGGTGGGAAGTTCTTGGAGAACTTGTGGGTCGTGACCACCCTCGTGCAGGTCCTTCAGTGCTTTGGCCTGATGAACCTGCAGCAACGCCATAGCGTGCATGGCAGAGGCAGCTTCCCCGCAGGCCTTGTAAGCCTTGCCGGTTAAGTCCGACGAATACTTACAGGCCCGTGAAGGAAGACACGGTTCTCCACGCCAAGTAGAGTTAGGACACAGTTGCATAGCAACAGCCCGTTCCACTGGCGGGATACGCGTGTATCCCTTAGCTGCCCCGCCATCAAGGGTGGTGAGGGAGGAGGAGCCACCGGAACGGTTTCTGGCAGTGAAAGGTGCCGTCCACGTCCCCGTGAGCTCCTCATGCACCTCCGGGAAGAAAGGCACTGGGGTGGGTTGCTGAGAACCAGCGCGCGCCACCCCGAGATACCAATCGTCCAACCTCGAGGGCTCGGGACACGGTGGAGGGTTCCACATGAGCCTGATCCTGTTGGCGGCCCGAGAAAGCATGGCCATCCTCTCCGGGTCCGACTCGGGCACTGCTGGCACACCCGAAGGAGGTAGCGGCTCTGAGCCATCGTCCGCGGAGAGGTCTGACCCACCCTCCGATGCAGCGATCGACATCTGGTCGTTGCAGGGAGCGCCGAACGAAATGACCGGTACACATCTCGAGGATGGTCCAGCACGTTCCATTGGCAGCTCAACTGGTTGCGGAGCATGAGAGGAGTGAGGGTTCCTAGGGGGTTGGTTCCCCGAAGGAAGCACGCTCACTGTAATCCTCAGGTCACCCGTGTCACTGCCCGAAGCAACCCGCGAAGGGGGGTTGGAACGAGGTGCAGGCGCGGGGACTCCGCCCCTTTGCAGGAACGTGAGTCTCGACCTCAGCTCCGAGATGGTCATCTTCCCACAATGGGTACATGACTCATCCAGGAACGCTGCATGTGCGTGTTCGAGGCCCAAAGGCAAAAGGCAGCGATCGTGACCATCCCGCGACCCCAGGTAACGACCGCATCCAGAAACACACAGATAGAACGTCATCTTGAAAAAGACGCAAACTATCTGTGCAAGCTCTTTTAGGGACTACTCTCACTGGTGCTGAAGCACGCAGGGGAACAGCCACAGCGATCACAGACGGGAATGTGCATCCATCTGTGCGCTGGATCTCTCTCGCTGGGAGGGCTTACCAGCTGTTACAACAGCTTTTGAGCGCTCTGAAGCGCACCTCACCAGCTGTTAAAACAGCTTTTTTCTTTGCTCAGTTTTAAAACAAAAAAGAAAGAAAAAGAAAGAGAGAGAAAGCGAAACTGTTCACGCTTCCGTGCTGTCACGCCCAGCACCGGAAAGGAGAGGTCCAGAAGGCTCGTAGATCAGTTTCAACTGACTTAGCAGAGGCATCGAAGTGTTTGGCTCCGAAGCAAAAAGCTAACTGTACAATCACACCAGCTGCTTGTTAAATACCCGCGCTGCGAGGTTGCACAGCTGTTGCAAATGATTGCACGCCAATGTGTATTGGCTTGTTTTAGTTTCACTCGAAGTAGATTGGCCTCTCTAGCGAGATTCCTATTGGTCAGTCATGACCTACGTTGTAGTGACTGACCGATAGGGAACCTCAGAGATTTAAATTCCTGGAGGCTAACCTTTCACAGGTGAGAATGTGTTGGCTTGTGTTTTTATATGCATTTACTCAATATTACAGGTTTCGAAACTATGGTAACTTTTAAATGTCGTGTTAGCTGACGCCTTCGTCTTGTTGTTTTGTTTTCGTTTAACAAAATCATCTGCTAAAGTCTATTTAAGATATAGATGAATGAATGACGGCCTTCAGATTTGTCTGTCAATACAAAAAAATTTTTTTTTTTAAATCAATGACAGAAAATATTGGGTTAACACGACCACTGGTTACAATAAATGGCACAAGTTGTATGGACTACTTATATAATACTTTATGGTGCTTATTTGATCAGTTTTGGAGCTCACTGCTTCATTATGGAAAAGAGAAACCAGCATATTCTGCAAAACTTTTAGGCTCTCAAACCCACAATAATTTCATCAGTCAGTTCTGCACATCAACACTGTGGTGTTAAGTGAAAATACTATCTAGACAAAATAGTTTATTTTAACTTTGACTTTGAAGATAGTTTATAGCTTTTAGATAAACTGAACAAAAGGATTTTTACCCGGAAATCACAATTTTCGATTAGACCAATATAAAACTGCAATAAATGACACGCAATGACACATGCAATGTCGTTCCCCTTTTTTCAGTGCACACACATTTAACTACACACAGAGATAGAGAGACAAAAAGGGAGAGAGAAGAGAGAGAGAGAGAGTGAATGACCTACATGTTCTGAGGTGAACAGCACCAGTCTGGGAACCGCTGCCATGCCTTTGATTTTAACCTCAGGATAGTGTTTATACCGCGCCACCATCACGCTGTACATGTTTGAGATCGCTCCTCCTGCAGAAACAAACATTTTGCCACATTTGACTGATGAGTATAGGTCTGTAATTAACATTGTGTACTTATAATCTCAAAAACAGACAGTCACATGTACATGTGTCTTAAATAAATTGAATAACAAATGATTTAGTCAATTTATCAGAATTATTCTGTGACTGAATGTTATTGGCTCAAATAATCATTTGTGCATGCATGCGTTTATAATTAGATGGGCTCCTCCATCCAGTTTTGGCTTCTCATAAGGTTTCTTCCTTTTCATATCTCGTTCAAAAAAATATTAAGGCCTAAATTTAAGATTAATGTGTTTGAATTGCATGTAAAATTTACGCAGTTTTAACTATTTAATTTGATTTAATTTAACACCAAGCGTGAAGTGCTGAAAAGTGAAGCCAAAGCGTCTCGATCGCCCCCCGCTGGCTGGTCCCAGTATAGGTCATAAAGCCCGCCTCCCCATGGGGTCTAATGGACGCGGTGGAAACTAAACAATCAAATTACACTTCAAATGACATTTTTTCCAAAATGTTTTCTGTCACTTTTGGTAGTTTTTATCATGAAGATTTAAGTTTAAAGGAGAACTCTGGTCAATTTTAACGTTGAGCTCATTTTTTTGTACATTTGGAGTGCTGTCAGTACAGACAAAAACGACAAAAATCGGTGTTGCCTACACCGTCTTATCCTCTTTTTAAAATTCACACGTTGACTTCAATGGGGCAAGTTCTAAACCTGCTTTTAGCTTCTGAACATCCTTGATTTGTCATTACAAGTGCACAGCCATGTGAGTGGTGTTATTAAGAGTGACCAAGGGCAATCTGACTGCAGTAGATATGAAAGATATTAATAAAAATGATGTTAATTCAGCCAGCTCACATACCTGTCTTTACTTCCTGTTTTCGGTCGAAGTCCACAGTAGTCGATTGTCGAGTTCGCGCGCGCGATCATTGGTAACTAAGCAACATCATATCATAATGTCATAGAATATCATAATATCAGAACACCACACAGCACCGTCATCGGCTGACAGCTGACAGTCTGAGTCTCCACTGTTGCTTAGTTACCAATGATCGCGCGCGCGAACTCAACAATCGACTGTGGACTTCGACCGAAAACAGGAAGTAAATACAGGTATGTGAGCTGGCTGAATTAACATCATTTTTATTAATATCTTTCACATCTACTGCAGTCAGATTGACCCTGGTCACTCTTAATAACACCACTCACATGGCTGTGCACTTGTAATGACACATCAAGGATGTTAAGAGGCTAAAAGCAGGTTTAGAACTTGCCCCATTGAAGTCAACAGGGTGCGAATTTTAAAAAGAGCATAACACGGTGTAGGCGACACCGATTTTGTTGTTTTTGTCTGTACTGACAGCACTCCAAATGTACAAAAAAATGAGCTCAATGTTAAAATTGACCGGAGTTCTCCTTTAAGTGTTCGTTTTTTTTAAATAAGTTTGGTCTTAGTTAGTTATTTGATGCTATAAAATCTGGAATGTGACATCATGATTGACAGTTGTGATCGACAGCTTCTCTAAACGAATTACTCACTGAGGCACCAACAGACTTTTTTGGAGCTTCAACTTATTTTGGAAAAATATGTATTGACTTATTTCAATTAGTTAAATTCTAAACGAAAAAAAAAAAACACATAGTGACCTTTAATCTAGAATTTGTAATTATTCTGTGGATTAAAAGGCCATACCTGGTGAGAAAATTCCATCGCCTTCTCCATTTGGCCAGCCAATAATCTCTCGCATTTTCCTCAGGGTGAGCTGTTCCATCAGTACAAACACTGGTGCAATCTCATATGTGAACCTGTAAACACACACACACACACACACACACACACACACACACACACACACACACACACACACACACACACACACACACACACACACACACACACACACACACACACACACACACACACACACACACACACACACACACACACACACACACACACACACACACCTCATTTCTACTTGTCCCACATTAATGAGTGTCTTGACAGCAGGAGGTAATTCACTAACTGTACTGTATTTATGGAAGTCTGTTCAATCCATCACAGAATCATTCTGAGGCATCTTCAGCCTTTTAGCACCAGTCAATACGGTGATTAGTAATGACGAGCAGCTCATTAGCACATGCAAATGTCAAGTGCTCATGCAGTTCTGTCTAATCAATATAAACAGTACTGACATATAATTTACTGAGAGCAGGAAAGGTGAAGTCATATACTAGGGGAGACCGGGGCTAGTTGTCACATGGGGAAATTGACGCAAGGATGTATCTCATGCTGCCCTCAAGTGTTTTATGGAATTGTCCAGGTAAAGATAGTCTTGATTGATTCACTTCCATTGCAAGATCATTAGTTATTAACTTAGGGGCCGCCTACACGACACCGTTCTAACAGAAAAACCCATAACACGCTAGTAACAGTAAGGTTAAGTGTCAAAAGTGATATTCTCTAGCAGGTTTTTTTCTTTCTTGTTATAATCTCCATATTAAATTTTGTTTTTGTAAAAGCTGTTTTAAAGGTCGATTATATATGTCAACATTAATGCGTTAACACAGCTTGAACCGACTTTCGTGCTTAAATGTACAAAAACAAAATAATGTAAAAATTCCCATTTTGTCGAGTATCATAAGCACAGTCTTAAATGAGCTAAAAAGTGTTAAATGCACATAAAGAGTTGTGAGAAAATAGGATGTGTGTCAGATCCGTGTCATGTGCGTCTTAAAGTGACAGCAGCCTGATAAACCTGCAGCTGTCTGTCATTAATGTTAATCAAAGAAAGAAAGGCGTTTCTCAATAAACAAGTATGCAAAGTTCGAATTTGAGTCCTTGGTAATTCGGACTTGCCAGTAATTCTACAAATGGAACAGCAGTGTTCTTGATAGCGTCACTCAGCTCTCTGTGACTACTCCGGTTTCCTAATTTTAGCACACCACATTTAACATCCAGTAACTTTAACACCATTGTAACAAAGGGAAAAGTAGTTAGTTAGATTACCCCCTTACTGAAAAAATAACGTTGTTACCTAACACCATTCTTTTAAACGGTGTTATTCCAAACACTGGTTATCGTCCTGTTTGTAGTGAGCACATGGCTTGTCAGGTGTTTCGTTGTGCCATGTGCTCTCCTGTGGATTGTCTAGCCCCTCCCATCCTGTTACCTGATTATTGATTAATTTGCCCCACCTGCCTTCCTTCGTTACCCTCTGTCCTGTGCTGGTTCGTTGTCTATGTTCCCTCGTGTTTCTTGTTCCTGCTACAATCTAGTTGGAATCCCTTGATGCCTGTCTTGTTTTCCCCCCACGGGGTAGTTTTTGTTTGTATTTTGCTTTATTTTTATTACTTAATAAATTTCCTCCAACCCAGACTGTGACAGAACAAACCAGCCAACTGAGGACTCAGCAAAACAATGGGTATCTTCCTTTTTCCATCTCCCTGCCCCTCCGCTCATCAGATGGTGGAGAAACGTAGCTTGCTAACCAATTCCTGTATTTAGCAGAGGGGCTCAACATCAGTGACGCAGTGCGAAAGGATAGATTCAACACCAGCCTTAATGAG
The DNA here is from genome assembly GCA_030578275.1 of Meda fulgida. Lineage (NCBI taxonomy): Eukaryota > Metazoa > Chordata > Actinopteri > Cypriniformes > Leuciscidae > Meda > Meda fulgida. The sequence continues at coordinate 31,802,090 of CM060624.1, forward strand.
CCTGTGGCTGCCTGGGAGATGGGAATGCTGGGGATACTGTCATTCTGGCTGTTTGTGGGGTACGTTTACCATCGGGGAGAGGGACGCGGATGGGAGGGTGGCCTTCCGCTACTTGGCCCATCTCCCATTTACCTCACAAACCGCCATGTCCCCGGTCCTCCGATGACCCCTTCGGGGAGAGGGAGGAGGAAGAAAAGGTTCCACCCATCTGACTCCTATTCTGTGGTGGCTGAAGAAGCTGCAGAGCCCCCAGAGCCGGCTCTTCTTGTAAACTCAGAGATGTGGATTCTGACAGCAATTAAATTACCTCACGACCTGTTCGTCAAAAAACAGTAGGTAATTTGGCCAAGGATTTTTATGCGGGTAGTGTGAGAAAAAATCGGACATTATGGATTCAGACGACAAAAAAATCACAGACTTATCCCTGTAAATGTTTAAAATACCGTAAGAGCCAATGATAAACAATTAGGGTCCGTTAAGTCAATTAAGCATTAAGTATCCTTAACTAAGAGCATTTGGGGAAACACGTTTTAACGATAAGGTACAGCTTAAAGGACAACTCCGGCGCAAAATGTACCTTTGGTCTAATTACACATTGGTACATAGTCAACCGTTCTCTGAGATTTGTTTTCATGATTATCGAATGTAAAGAGTATTATCTCTAAAAACTGTTTCGCCTATAACGCTAGTATATAGGCCATAAAATAATGAAAATAAAAAACGCTAGTTAACACCATTAACAAGGCTCAAAATAGCCCAACACTAACACGGTAGCATAATGAGGGTCCCTACATGGAAACCGAAGCATTGAGAACGTTGTAAGTGTACAGACAGTTTAATAAGAAGATATTTTATAAAGACAGTCCACTTCGCATATACAGGCAGGAGCCATCTTTGGAAAACAGTCTCGACCAGTCGAATCATGAACGCCGAGCCAAGTGCGCTGAACCATATGAGATTCCAAGACAGTTCAGCGCACTTGGCTCGGCGTTCAAAGGTACATTTTGCGTAGGTGTCCTTTAAGGTGTAACTTAAGAACGACGTAGCGTTGAGGAGGTTTCGGGAAACCCAGCCATGATCTCAGATTATAACCTAGATGTGCTGTGTTTGACAGAAACCTACCAGATGATTACATTACTTTAAATAAGTCCACCCCCCATTATTGTTATAAACATGAGCCTCGTCTGAAAGGCAAAGGGGGAGGTGTTGCTGTAATTTATAGAAATATCTTCAGTATTACTGAGAGGTCTTATTTCAAATATAATTTTTTTTGAAGTGTTGGTGCTTAATGTAACACTATCTAATGTAAATGATAAATCACGTTTGAGATTTGTGCTGGCTACCATATACAGGCCACCAGGGCACCATATAGATTTTATATCAGAGTTAGTACTTGCTGTGGATAAAGTCCTAACTGTTGGTGATATTATATACATGTAGATACCAAAAAAGATATATTTGGATTGGCATTCAAAGACATTCTGAACTCTATTTGAGTTAGACAACACGTGTCAGGACCCACTCATTGTCGTAATCATACTCTAGATCTAATATTATCACATGGAATCATTGTTGATGCCGTTGAAATTCTGCAGCAGAGCAATGACATCTCAGATCATTATCTAGTCTCATGTAAATTACATTTAGCCAAGGCTGCAAAGCCGACTCGTGTTATAAATATGTTAGACCTGTAACTTCTGCCACTAAAGATTGCTTTATCAATAATCTTCCTAATCAGTTTCATCATCTCAGCATCCCGGATAGCTTAGAAGAACTCGATATTGCAATAAAAACCTTTAACTCTCTCTTTTCCAGCACTTTAGACACAATTGCTCTGTTGCGCTTAAAGAAGATTAAAGAAAATAGTCCAACACCGTGGTACAACGAGCACACTCTTAAGAGAGCAGCCAGAAAAATGGAGTGCAACTGGAAGAAAACAAATATTTCGTATTTCATGGAAGGAGAGCTCGATTGCTTACAGAGAGGCTTTAAAAGCTGCTAGATCTGCTTATTTTTCAACCCTATTAGAAGAAAATAAACATAATCCTTGGTATTTATTTGAAACAGTGGCTAAATTAACGAAAAATAAAGCTTCAACCCCAGACGTTTCCTAACAGCACAGCAGTAATGATTTTATAAACTTATTTACTTACAAGATTGATAATATCAGGGAGAAAACTATGCAACCGTCTACTACAGTATCGCATTAGGGAGTGCACTGTAGTCTCCCTGAGGAAAATTTTGATTCATTCAATGCTATAGGAGAGAAAGAATTTTCTAAACTCATTAAATCATCTAAATCAACAACTTGTACGTTAGACCCTATACTGACTAAGTTATTGAAAGAGATGCTTCCAGAGGTCATAGATCCTCTTCTTTATATCATTAATTCATCTTTGTCATTAGGATACGTACCAAAACTTTTAAGCTGCCTATGATTAAACCGCTTTTTAAAAAACGCAACTTGATCATGCAAAATTAGTCAATTACATGCCGATCTCGAATCAACCTTTTCTGTCAAAGATACTAGAAAAGGCAATATCCTCACAACTACCGTATGTTCCTTTTTAGAAATAAATGGTATCTGCGAGGATTTCCATTTAGGATTTAGACAGTACTATAGTACAGAGACAGCTCTCATCAGAGTCACAAATTATTTGCTCTTATCATCCGATCGTGGTTGTATCTCTTTATTAGTGTTACTCGATCTTAGTGATGCATTTGATACTATTGACCACAACATTCTTTTAAATGGACTTGAAAATGTTGTTGGCATTAGTGGAATTATATTAGCACAAATCATACTTATCTGACTGTTATCAGTTTGTAGCAGTAAATGAAGAGATGTCTTATCGATCACAAGTTCAATATGGAGTACCACAAGGCTCAGTACTAGGACCGCTGCTGTTCACCCTGTACATGCTACCATTAGGAGATATCATTAGGAAACATGGAATTAGCTTTCACTGTTATGCTGATTATACTCAGCTGTATATTTCTTCACGTCCTGACGAAACTTACCAATTCACAAAATTAACGGAATGCATTGCTGATATAAAAAACTGGATGAATAGTCATTTCCTACTACTAAATTCTGAAAAAAACAGAGATTCTAATTATTGGACAAAAAACTTCCTCATGTAATAACCTAGAATACTGTCTAACACTTGATGGCTGCTCTGTCAAACCTTCGTCGTCGGTTAGGAACCTGGGTGTGCTCTTTGATACCAAACTTTCATTTGAAAGTCACATTTCTAGTATCTGTAAAACCGCATTCTTCCATCTTAAAATATATATCTAAATTACATTGTAGCAATGTTCAGGGAAGAAAGAGGCGGGAACCGACGAACAATCAAAATATAATTTAATTAAAATAAAACAAACAACCAAAATACCACCAGCAGCCCCTCGCGGACGACTGCTGGCTACCGAAAATAAACATAAGGAACTGCCAGCAGCCCCTCGCGGACGACTGCTGGCTAAAATAAAATACATAAACAAAACAACTAAAACACAGGCCTGTTCCTCTCTCGATCATCAACGTCGTCGCTCCTCCTTTATGCTTCCGCTCCTCCGTGAGAGATGCCTCGCGCCGTTCTCTCACGTCCCTCGGCCGTCCTGTTCGCCACATACCCCCATCGCCCCTCACAGGCCGGGGGGTACCCACGAGCCTGTGCCTACTCCCCCCCCGGCGGCGGCGATCCCTGGGGAGTATGGACAGACAAACCGAGGGAAACGGAGACGGAAGCATGAGGAGCGACAGATCGAGAGAGGGGAGAGAGGAAAAAAAAAATTGGTCCGGTTCCCACAACGCGCTGCCATCTGGTCCCCCACCAGCTGTGCGCTCTCCTCCGCGGTGCCTGGCGGTGACGCTGGGTAGCCCTCGGTGGACGGCTCGACGCTCCTCCGCCGCCCGGTGGACGGCGACGGCTCCTCGGGTGCCTTGGGCAGACGGCAGGAGTCCCCCGCTCCCTGCTCCTCCCCTTCACTGGTGGACGGCAGCAGGCTCCGGCCCACGGCGAGCGGCGGCGACTCCTCCTCTCCCTCCCGGATGGCAGCCGCCCCTCCAATACCCAGGCGGCCGGCAGCGAGCTCGACCGTCCCACCGGCAACTCACTCCAGCGCACCGCCTCGAGCGTCCGTGGCCGCGAGTCCCCCGCTCCCTGCTCCTCCCCTCGCTCGGCGGATGGCAGCAGGCTCCGGCCCACGGCGAGCGGCGGCGACTCGCGCACCATGCTCGATGGCACCGCGGATTCCCCACATCGGCGAGGACTCTCTGACAGCGCGTTCCTCCCTCTTCCCGGGTTTCGGCACCAGTGTAGCAATGTTCAGGGAAGAAGGAGGCGGGAACCGACGAACAATCAAAATATAATTTAATTAAAATAAAACAAACAACCAAAATACCACCAGCAGCCCCTCGCGGACGACTGCTGGCTACCGAAAATAAACATAAGGAACTGCCAGCAGCCCCTCGCGGACGACTGCTGGCTAAAATAAAATACATAAACAAAACAACTAAAACACAGGCCTGTTCCTCTCTCGATCATCAACGTCGTCGCTCCTCCTTTATGCTTCCGCTCCTCCGTGAGAGATGCGAGACCGGTGTGCTTCACAGGTGTTGCTCATTAGCAATCGCACCACCGGCCTCGCGCCGTTCTCTCACGTCCCTCGGCCGTCCTGTTCGCCACATACATCATATGCTCTCAATGACAAATGCAGAACAATTAGTTCATGCGTTCATCACATCAAGGCTAGATTATTGTAATGCTCTACTGGGTGGTTGCCCTGCACGCTTAATAAACAAACTACAGCTGGTCCAAAACGCAGCAGTTCGAGTTCTTACCAGAACTAGGAAGTATGACCATATCAGCCCGGTTCTATCAACACTGCATTGGCTCCCTATTAAACATCGTATACATTTTTAAATATTGCTGATTACTTACAAAGCACTAAATGGTTTAGCTCCGCAGTACCTGAGCAAGCTCTTAACGCATTATAGTCCTTCACGTCTATTGCAATCTCAAAATTCCGGCCAGTTAATAATACCTAGAATATTTCAAATCGACTGCTGGCGGTAGATTCCTATTTAGTACCAAAACTTTGGAACAGTCTTTCTAACATTGTCCGGGAAGCAAACACACTCTGTCAGTTCAAATCTAGACTAAAAACACATCTCTTTGATCTAGCATACACATAACACATTATAAACTTCTATAATTCAATGCTAGGCTTAATAGATTAGGTCAGCCGGAACCGGGAACACTACCCATAAATCCTGATGTATTCGCTACATCATAAGACGTGTCTACGCTTATATTAGTCTTTCTGTTTATCCCAGAGGTTTACCACAGTCCGCCGGATCCAGGCCGTATCCAGATCTGATGAAGGTTCAGCGCCTGGACACGACAACGCAGTACTGAAGTGTCTATTAGACTCTCCCCTGTGAGGGCCTCCTTCCTTTCCCTTTACCTCTGTACAGATAAAACATTGTCAAAATAGTTCCGCTTCACATGGCTACTCGAAAGCGATAAATAATTCTGTATTATACATTTTTAAGACCAGACAAGTAATTTGTCTGGGTCAATTTGTAAATAAAGACTACACGTCTGCGCACATATACAGGTCCTTCTAAAAAAATTAGCATATTGTGATAAAGTCATTATTTTCCATAATGTAATGATAAAAATTAAACTTTCATATATTTTAGATTCATTGCACACCAAATGAAATATTTCAGGTCTTTTATTGTTTTAATACTGATGATTTTGGCATACAGCTCATGAAAACCCAAAATTCCTATCTCAAAAAATTAGCATATCATGAAAAGGTTCTCTAAACAAGCTATTAACCTAATCATCTGTATCAACTAATTAACTCTAAACACCTGCAAAAGATTCCTGAGGCTTTTAAAAACTCCCAGCCTGTTTCATTACTCAAAACCGCAATCATGGGTAAGACTGCCGACCTGACTGCTGTCCAGAAGGCCATCATTGACACCCTCAAGCAAGAGGGTAAGACACAGAAAGACATTTCTGAACAAATAGGCTGTTCCCAGAGTGCTGTATCAAGGCACCTCAGTGGGAAGTATGTGGGAAGGAAAAAGTGTGGCAAAAAATGCTGCACAACAAGAAGAGGTGACCGGACCCTGAGGAAGATTGTGGAGAAGGACCGATTCCAGACCTTGGGGGACCTGCGGAAGCAGTGGACTGAGACTGGAGTAGAAACATCCAGAGCCACCGTGCACAGGTGTGTGCAGGAAATGGGCAACAGGTGCCGCATTCCCCAGGTCAAGCCACTTTTGAACCAGAAACAGCGGCAGAAACGCCTGACCTGGGCTACAGAGAAGCAGCACTGGACTGTTGCTCAGTGGTCCAAAGTACTTTTTTCGGATGAAAGCAAATTTTGCATGTCATTCGGAAATTAAGGTGCCAGAGTCTGGAGGAAGACTGGGGAGAAGGAAATGCCAAAATGCCTGAAGTCCAGTGTCAAGTACCCACAGTCAGTGATGGTCTGGGGTGCCATGTCAGCTGCTGATGTTGGTCCACTGTGTTTTATCAAGGGCAGGGTCAATGCAGCTAGCTATCAGGAGATTTTGGAGCACTTCATGCTTCCACCTGCTGAAAAGCTTTATGGAGATGAAGATTTCATTTTTCAGCACGACCTGGCACCTGCTCACAGTGCCAAAACCACTGGTAAATGGTTTACTGACCATGGTATTACTGTGCTCAATTGGCCTGCCAACTCTCCTGACCTGAACCCCATAGAGAATCTGTGGGATATTGTGAAGAGAAAGTTGAGAGACGCAAGACCCAACACTCTGGATGAGCTTAAGGCCGCTATCGAAGCATCCTGGGCCTCCAGAACACCTCAGCAGTGCCACAGGCTGATTGCCTCCATGCCACGCCACATTGAAGCAGTCATTTCTGCAAAAGGATTCCCGACCAAGTATTGAGTGCATAACTGAACATAATTATTTGAAGGTTGACTTTTTTTGTATTAAAAACACTTCTTTTATTGGTCGGATGAAATATGCTAATTTTTTGAGATAGGAATTTTGGGTTTTCATGAGCTGTATGCCAAAATCATCAGTATTAAAACAATAAAATACCTGAAATATTTCAGTTGGTGTGCAATGAATCTAAAATATATATGAAAGTTTAATTTTTATCATTACATTATGGAAAATAATGAACTTTATCACAATATCATAATTTTTTGAGAAGGACCTGTATATTCAATCGCACATTCCTCTAGACTAAATATGTAATACACATGTGCACGCCGTCAGCGTTTTCACAGGTTTGCGTTTTTAAAACTTGTGCATATATATATATATATATATATATATATATATATATTCTTCAAGGCTTGCACCTTGGAACCTATTTTAAGGTTTGCGTTCTCGAGCCACCAGGCACTGTTGTTGTGCAAATGAGCGGGCCGGAGAGTTAAGAGTTTTCTTCTAGAACAATGTCGTGTAAGCGGCCCCTAAGTTAATAACTAATGATCTATGCAACGGAAGTGAATCGATCAAAACTAACTTTAGCTGGACAATAACTTTATTCTAGAGCTGCTGTAACGCCAAAACAACCTCTGTTACTTTCTATTATCACTGTAAAGCTGCTTTGAAACAGTCCATATTTTTTAAAAGCGCTATATAAATTAAGGTGACTTGACTTGGCTTGACTATTGATCAAAGGAGAATTTGGGCATGGACTGTGAAAGACATCATTAAATCTCTGACCCTCAGAGGTCAAACAGGACCAGGGTTTTCACCGCTGTTGCCCTCACATCAATGAAGAACCTCCCAGTGGACCAATAAAAATTCTCAGAGAGTAGAATTTAACTTCTTTTTAGTTTTGTAATCTAACAATAGAGTCATTAGACCATTCCAGCCATCCCTGTCGTATGACTGTCAAATATTTCTCACAGATTCCAGTCTGCTGTAGGATGAGAAGAGGATGGATGGTTAGATAGATATATAATGTAAAGATGACTTTATGTTTAAATACTGAATATGCACTGTCACTGATGTCAATTTGAACGTTCAACAACAAGCTGCACTGCAAACTGCAATCTGTTTTTAAACATAGTTCTTTTAAAAAAAATTAAAAAAAATAATAAAATGAACTGACATAGTTTGAATTGAAGCAGTACATTAAGCGGTTTGGGCTAAATTAATAGTATCATTTTTAATACACCTTCATAACAAGCCCCATTTAGAGAGTTTGGGGAATATACGTGCAGTTCTGTCTTACAAGCACTATAAAACTTCATTGCCAGTGTAATCACATGGTCACATTGCTAAAGGGTATAATTTGGTCAAATTAATTTAAATCCTTTCATGGACTTTTAGTTTGTATCACATTTTCATTGGTTGTCATGGTTTTTCATTAGTTCATTGATTATCTGTCACCTGTTTCCTTTCAGTTCATTATCTTGTGTGTATACTGTATATTTTCCTCAGTTCTCTCCGTTTTTTTGCCTAGTGGCAGTTTCCCCTCGGTGTGCTTTTTTTGTTTCAATATTTCAATGGACCGGAATCAATTATTCAATTTATACTTCGGTCACCACACCTCAAGACATTGTTCAGATTATGTTTTTCAAGGCATTTGTCAGGTTTTTGTCCTTAAACGCTCATGTCTAGGACTAATTTCTTACACATCTAATACCACGCCTCCGTTGCTTATTCCAAAACGTCATTTTAGAGCTAGTAATGAGCCATTGATAGCAGACTGATAAAATGTTAGTTTGTGTGTGCGTTTTGAGTGGGAAAGAGAGTGGGAGAAAGAGAGTATGTGCTGTCAGTACATAACATAAAACATGGAAATAATTTGTCGTTTTTATCCTGTTGTTTACTATATGTATTTGCTGGATAAGTGTCGCTGTTGGATTTGTTTCTTTTGCTGTTGTCGTCTGTGCGGACCTTTGAAATGACTGAAAACATTTGGCGAAGTGATATGGAACTGTAATGCGCACCTTAGAACCTTCGTCAACCAATCAGAGTCAAGCATTACAAAATCCCGCAGTATAATGAATGTTTATGCTGCTAAAGATCCGTCATCTTGCCTTGCCTCGTCATAATCTTCATCGAAACGTTACAAAATCACAAGTGAATGGAAGGAAGCTGGAACTCACATGTTAGTGTTGGCAGTAGAAGTTAGCCACTCTCCAGCTAAGCCAATGATGTCTAGACCTGAAGACAACTGGTTAAAAAACCTTGGGTGACCTGCAGGGAAAGAGAAAGGGGTAGAGAATATGATACTGATGGTTTTTGTACTAGTCAACAGGACTGAAAGAGCACGTCACCTGTCCGGACTCCGTATTTGAGCGTGTCCCTGCAGTCCACCAGGATCTGCTCCAGGCTCTCGGGCTGATCACACAGCTCTAAGTTGAAGCCCTCCATGCCCTCCAGCAGCTGGTGTGGATGATGGAAGTCCAGCACTTTTGTGGATCTGTCGAAGGTCTTCCGCACATAGTTAGTGAGGATCTTCACCACCTCCAACAGGAACTGCATGGTGTACTCCTCTCCATTTTTAGCAGGAAGCAGATCTGTGACCAATTTTGTTACCAAGTTTCATCAGTCAAATTGCTGTTCTACACAAATGTTGGAAACAGTTTATTTTAAGGTGTCCTTGTTACAGTGTAATTATATATTTAAGGAGTAATAATAATTAACTATAGGGTTTAGTTTAGGGTTAGTTGCATGTAATTGTGCATAATTTATTACTATTGTATCTACACGTAACATGTAACAAGACACTAAAATAAAGTGTTACACAAATGTTTTTGTTTTCTTGCTATATAACAAGAAAACAAAAACATTTGTGTAACACTATTTTAATGTCTTGTTGAACTCATAATACAAAAAATATATAAAAATGACATATTACACATAACAAACAATAACATATATATATATATATATATATATATATATATATATATATATATATATATATATATATATATATATACACTACCGTTCAAAAGTTTGGGGTCGGTAAGATTTTTTATGTTTTTAAAAGAAGTCTCTTCTGCTCACCAATTCTGCATTTATTTGATTAAAAATACAAAACAAACCCAGTAATATTGTTAAATATTATTTCAATGTAAAACAGCTGTTTTCTATGTGAATAAATTTTAAAATGTAAATTATTCCTGTGATCAAGCTGAATTTTCAGCATCATTACTCCAGTCTTCAGTGTCACATGATCCTTCAGAAATCACTCTAATATGATTATTTGATGCTCAAGAAACATTTATGATTATTATCACAGTTGACAACAGTTGTGCTGCTTCATATTTTTGTGCAAACAGTGATTCATTTTTTTCAGGATTCTTTGAAAGTTCAAGAGAAAAGCATTTCATTAAAAAATAAATATTTTGCATTATTATAAATGTCTTTACTGTCACTTTATATCAATTTCATGCGTCCTTTCTGAAGAAAAGTATACATTTCTTTAAAAAAACTAAAAAAAAAAAATTGACCCCAAACTTTTGAACTGTAGTATATATTATGTTATTGCTTGTTATGTGTAATAAAATATAGGCCTACTTTTTGTATTATGAGTGCAAAGCAGAATATTTTAAATGAAAATAATGTTACATAAATGTCATAAAGGTAATTCATGTAAAGCATTTGCATAAATATAAATCATGGTGACATTTTTGTCAAATCTTCTGGCAGAAAGATATTTTACAAATCATTTAAGGAAGAAATACACTGTCAACACAGACTCTATAACAGATCAAGTTTAAGAAGGAAAATCTACTCGAACTACAACAACGAGAACTTGAGAGTTTTACTTTTGGTTTTACAAACTATTTACAAACTATATTGACCCATGCTTTGATGTAACACTCTCTGCTTTTAAACCATGGAATTTAATTTTGTAACCTTTTTTCATTTCTTCTAAAACACAAATGACTTTATTTAATATAAACATTTTCTTCTAATATAAAGTATCCAAATGCAAGTTCTATTTTTATACTATGAACAGTTCTGGAATAACCAGAAAATAGTTATTTTAAAAGGCAAAAAATAAACTCAATCTTTGAGTTTTCTGTGAATTATGGTGATTATACTATAAATCTGCATCTTTTGTGAGTTAAGTTTAAAAAAGTGAGGCTATATAAGCTTCAGGTTGCCTAATAATAACTGTGCAAGGATTCTGCAGGAAAAAAAGTTTAATGTATACATTTATTTGTCGGCTTGATAATTTAGAGAATGATATTATTATGCTGTTTGTCAAACCATAGGCGAAATTGGGGTGCGATAGTCACATGTGAGAATATATATTTTTTTTTCACTCTTTTTTTTTATATTACTGTTTTTTATTGTACTATATTTTGTACTGTCTGTCACCGGTTCTTCTCATAATGATCTGGGAATAAAGTGTAGTCTCTCACCTCTTGCGTACAGATTGGAGAAGTCAGTCTCTGTGCGCCTGAAGCCTGACTCCCGCTCGTTGTCCCGTGTTAAAATGCTCTTGGGCTGCTGATCGTTAAAAAACCCGACAATTCGGCTCTTGTCCTCAACATTATTGTTCTTCTGCAAAAATCCTACATTACACACAGAGGGAGACTGAAATGAGCGGCCTCCGTTCCCAAACATTGCAGCAAATAATTGAACACAATGAAATGTGTTTGAGCGTCTCTTCGAGATCGGAGCATTGGGGTGTACTGTCCGACTCGTGTATTTATGGCACATGTTATCAAGGGGGAGGTCACACTGATGACATCAGAGTAACAGTGATTTAGATGCCCAATGAACCTTTATCACCATCATCATCATCATCACCACAGAGAAGCAGTAATGAGCGCAGACTGGCTGATGATGTCAGGGACCACCGCAGCTCCGCATAAATGCAAAAACAAATAAAAAATATTTTTACTTTTGTATAGGTTAGGCTTTAACAGTAGGCTACTTTATAGCTACGAAAAAAAAGAAGAATATATACCCTAAAGATCTACTGTATCTGAGAGCAGAAGTTAAGATCTCATCACATTGCATTAATTAGAGGAATTCGATTTATCATAACGTCGGATTATGTCCTTAACAACAGAAGCTCTTTCCATCCGCATCAACGACACTTGTTTCATTTTGTCTTCTGCTGCAGCTTCCTCATTGTCCTCATCTTCATCTTCTTCAGCTCAATATGGGATCATTCAAGCGACGGCAGAAAGCGATATGAAAGTGCCAAATCATATGGTAAATAGCGTAATATTTCATTTAAATCGTTTTTCAGATAGGGGGAAATTAAATCCTATGTTATTGTGATTTTATAGGAGGTGTTATTTCTATTTGACAATTTATATGTAGGCCTACATTTTCCAGTCGTCTGTAATGAAACATAAACCGATTTAGGCTATAGCACGACTAATTTAACTTTTGAAAGCATGTTATCTCGGCAAAACAGAGGCTTGACGAATTGCCATTTAACAGATTTCCATTGAGAATATATTCTCTTGGGACACAGATTTATCGGCTCACCTCTTAAAACAATCGCAAAAAAAATCTATTCTTTAACCTTTTCGAAGGGGTTTTCTCTTTAAATCATGTGGTTATGTTTAAGCAAAAATCAACATTAAGCAAATTCTCTAATATTCAGAATGTTATGTTCCCCCCCCCCCCCCCCCCCCCCCCATCGGTAGGTTATTCAGTCTGCAGAGCATCTTCGGTCTTTCGGATGATCATGAGTCACACACTCACCCCTTTACATTTAAAAGGAAACGCATTTGCAGGCTTCTGCTTCCTTCATGCTAGAATTGAGGTAGGCTAATTGATGTGCTGTTGACTGTCACTTGGGTGACAGAGCTGAAACCACCAAAAGGTGGCGCTAGATGACACGTCTGCTCATTAAAAAGCAATTAATACAGACATAATGCATATAGGCTGATGTAATAGTTTATGGTATTTAAAAAAAAAACTGGCACAGTATTTCAAGCCTATACGAACCCTAAACACGTCCATCTTAGCCACTGATTTGTTTATAAAGTAGTAACAAAAAATGTTTTCAACTTACCGCATATCTTCATTCCAAGTTTCCTTGTACATCCATGAGCGACTCCACTCCAGTCATAGTCTACGGGGAGACAACGGCGGAACCAAGTAATCTTGCAAATAAAGCGATAGCTAATACATCCACAAAAATAGAAGCCATCTTCCTAAATTTACCCAAGCGGTAAATGCGCCATCCTTTATGCTACTAATTTGAAATGAATGTGGGCAGCTAAACAGAATTCATCAGGCCAGATCAGGACAAGAGCGTCCATCTGGGCCCGCCCCGCCCCTGCGGCCCAAAGCCTGAGTTCAGCCCCATTTACCAGCTCATTATCTCTGTCGGACTCGCACAGGCTCCCTCACTCCCGTCACATTCCCCCCAACTCCTCTATTCATCCCAGGAGCATTAGGCTACAACGTTTTCAACTGCAATTTTAATGTAAATAATTGCCATTGGTATAAAAGTGGCATGTGGGGGGAAACGGATTATTTGAAATCTGATTAGCCTAAATTACATATTTCTCTTCACAAATGTCTAAAACCAATCCAATTTGAACCTTTATGAACATATCATTTTGAAAAGTTTGACAGACTCAAGTTCAAGAGGATAATTCTATTGAATTAATATAGAGATAATTTTTCGGTTTGGAAATTATAATACATAATAAATAAATTAATAAATATGTGAGATCAAATATACTTTATACTAACTTTATAGCCTAAATATATAGCCTAATTGAAGACTTCAAAGTCCGCCTGACATTTTTCTTTTAAATTGGCATTTTTATGTTTTTATTTTACTCTCATCAGTGAACGTTTTTGAAAATAAAAGGCATTTCAATAACTGACAAAATTTCATTGTCATTAAATTGAACCGAACCAACACATATAGGACTTAGAGGCTTTTTACCGTAGCCTCGCCTACACGAAGTCACATTATGCCGTGACTAATTTTTGAAAAGCCTGTTTCTGTCCCTTTCACGAGGAAAGTAATCCACCGAGTGCGCCTCCGCCACACACTGAAGCGCAGAGAGACATTAGTGCTGATTTACACTGCCTACAATTACAGATGCTCTTCATAGAATTACACATCTACTGACGACAGACTCGCTCCTGTTTTTTCCTTTTAGACCGAGATGACAAAAATATATTTAATTCAATACTGACGCTGTGGAATTGTCCTGTAGCCTATTCATAATGATGGTGATAATAATAATAATAATAAGAAGAAGCTAATTTTAATGATAGGCTATAAATAATTGTAAATTATACATTTAAAATGGCCTAATAATAATAATAATAATAATAATAATAACAATAATAATACTAATATTGCATGACAGCAATAAGTTCTATTTAGGTAAAAATCTAGGCTATTAAAAAACGGATGATGATGGACAAGAGTTGTGTTCTCTAATTGCTGTGAGCAGGTGTGTTTACTGTTTAAAGGCCATCAGCAGTGCTGACAGCAGCATCGGCCTGCCTGTCTGTCTGCCTGTCTGTCTGTCTGTCTGTCTGTCTGTCTGTCTGCCTGTCTGTCTGCCTGTCTGTCTGTCTGCCTGTCTGTCTGTCTGTCTGTCTGCCTGTCTGTCTGTCTGACTGTCTGTCTGTCTGTCTGTCTGTCTGCCTGTCTGTCTGTCTGTCTGCCTGTCTGTCTGTCTGTCTGCCTGTCTGTCTGCCTGTCTGTCTGACTGTCTGTATGACTGTCTGTCTGTCTGACTGTCTGTCTGTATGACTGCCTGACTGCCTGTCTGTCTGTCTGTCTTTCTGCCTGTCTGTATGACTGCCTGACTGCCTGTCTGTCTGTCTGTCTTTCTGCCTGTCTGTCTGACTGTCTGTCTGTCTGTCTGCCTGTCTGTCTGTCTGACTGTCTGACTGCCTGTCTGTCTGACTGTCTGCCTGTCTGTCTGTCTGACTGCCTGACTGCCTGTCTGTCTGTCTTTCTGCCTGTCTGCCTGTCTGTCTGTCTGTCTATCTGACTGACTGCCTGTCTGTCTGACTGTCTGTCTTTCTACCTGTCTGTCTGTCTGTCTGTCTGACTGCCTGTCTGTCTGTCTGTCTGTCTGCCTGTCTGTCTGTCTGACTGTCTGTCTGTCTGTCTGACTGCCTGACTGCCTGTCTGTCTGTCTGTCTGTCTGACTGTCTGTCTGTCTGTCTGACTGCCTGACTGCCTGTCTGTCTGTCTGTCTGACTGTCTGTCTGTCTGTCTGCCTGTCTGTCTGTCTGACTGTCTGACTGCCTGTCTGTCTGACTGTCTGCCTGTCTGTCTGTCTGACTGCCTGACTGCCTGTCTGTCTTTCTGCCTGTCTGCCTGTCTGTCTGTCTATCTGACTGACTGCCTGTCTGTCTGTCTGTCTATCTGACTGACTGCCTGCCTGTCTGTCTGCCTGTCTGTCTGACTGTCTGTCTTTCTACCTGTCTGTCTGTCTGTCTTTCTGCCTGTCTGTCTGTCTGTCTGTCTATCTGACTGCCTGCCTGTCTGTCTGTCTGTCTGTCTGTCTGTCTGCCTGTCTTTCTGCCTGTCTGTCTGTCTGTCTGCCTGTCTTTCTGCCTGTCTGTCTGTCTGTCTGCCTGTCTGTCTGCCTGTCTGTCTGTCTTTCTGCCTGTCTGTTTGTCTTTCGGCGTGTCTGTCTGCCTGTCTGTCTGTCTGCAGGCGCGGGAGGTCCGACGCTCAATGCTGCGGTGATTTGTTGGTCCTGACGCGTAGCGAACAGCGCCGTTTTCCCGCCCGACCGACAAGATTAATGACGTTGGCCACAAAGCAAATAGCCGGAGTGAAATGGCGGTTTAAGGTGATGGACCTACTTGAGGAAGGTGGCCGTAAATCTGTTGAGTTGGGATCCGGATCGCCGCCAGAGGAGGAAGAGCAGGAAGAGGAGGGTGCCGACGCAGCCATCACCACAAGTGTTCAAGTCCTCAATCACTTTCAGAGAAACTGCTCCTGTTTCAGCAGACAACACAAGTCAAGCTGACTCTATAGGGGAGATTCATGAGGGATTCAGCAACACCTGCAGAAGCAATGCTTCTGTATATCAGTATTACATTCAAGCATATGTTTCATCTTATAGCCTGAAAGAAAACGTTGTTACGGTGGTTTCATATAGCCTGTCTGTAGCACTTTATTTTTTTTTCTTTAACATTTCAAACACTAAGTTCTTTGGGTTGTAACAATAGCATCCGTTCTCCTGGAAATAGAGCCATATAAAAAGTAAAGTGCAGGAGAACAAAGACCCGTTTCAGCATGAAGGATTCTTTCAAATAAACTATTAAAATCGTTGAACCCCGAATGAATCCTCTTTTTTAACAGTCTACACACAGTTGCCGAGCCTGATAAATGAAACAAATGAATTATTTTTAAGCTATAACTTCGCTAAATAAGTCAGACAAGACAAGAACAAACACACCCGTGATAATTATGTTTTGTTTGTTTTACTGAGAATGCTACTAAAATAAAACAGATTTATTGGAGTCTGTGGTTCCACGAAGAACCTTCAACATCCATGGAACCTTTCCATTCCACGAAAGGTTCTTTATCGTCTGCCTTAAATAACCTTTTGTGGTTCTTTAAGGGAGACTTTAGAGGTATATATCCTCTATAGCCTTCCTGTAGCTCAAACAGAGCAGTGGTGCTTGCAACGCCAAAGTCATGGTTCGATTCCCAGGGAAAGCAAGAACTGATAAGAATGTAAATGTGAAACTTGAAATGCAATGTTAGTCGCTTTAGATAAAAGCGTCTGCCAAGTGCATAAGTGGAAAGGGGTTATTTAGATTAGGTTCTTTTCAGAACTGTTCACTGAAATGTTCTTGTGGGAAATCAAAATGGTTATTCTATAGCCTATAATCATTGCAAAACCCGCGTTTAGCGAGCTAAGTGTGGAGGCTATATGTCAAATCATTTGAAGACGTCTGCATTAATAATCCCTGTGAACTGAAACAGGGCTCTGAAAGTTTCTTTCTCAGAAATTGATTTGGCTCATCATCATGCCAATAATAGGAATCACACATTGTCATGATTAATAGCCCAAACACAAAAGCATTGATTAAGAAATGGTGCACATTGATTTCTCAATTCAGATGACGTATGGATGATTGAAATTGATGACTGTTGAAGATTTAATAGAAACCTGATTTTATGTCCTTATGCAATATAGATTGACATTATGAGGTTCAAATAGGCAATATATATTTTCCAGAGAACTCCCCAGACATAATTCACAGTTTTGCCGATTGAAGGCACTGAGATTTACTGACCATGACTGTGTGAAGCACCTGTTAGATGAATCATTTACGGTTTTACTTTGACATGATCAACAGAAACATTTGAAAGTAAAGGAAGCCGCTTACCTGGTGAAGGAATCTGGAGAGAATCGCAACAGTGTCCAAAATCTCCACGCAACTGAGCGTGCACGCGCCTCACTCCTCCAGAATCAGCTGAAACCCTCTGACGGATCGCGATGACCTTTCCGAGGCAGTGCTTTACTCGCCGCTGCTGGTTATGCGCAGACTCACGGCTGGTGATCCTCGAACCTGCACAACATCACACTGCCTCTGAAACACATCTCATGGCATGAGCGTTTCGACAGCTCTGGCACGCGTTCCCGCAGGACTTTGCGCTTAAATGAGCAAGCAAGTCACGAACAAACACTTTTCAAGTTGAACAGTGAACACAACAGCCACACACAACCCAGCACAACACATTATGTGCCTGTTCAGAGGACTCTGTGTCGTTCTGACCTTGAAAGATCAAGGACGACAGTGTTTTCAGAACACCAAACGTCTTGTTATTTTCGTGCGTTTCAGCACCTGTTTTTGAACTGGCTGTTTATTATGAATACTTTAGCATTGAGCTCGGAGGTTTATATGCTTATGGGACCTCCTCTTAACCTTGAAGCATGTCTCAGAAGTTTTAGTCCTGAATGTTGGCAGCGAAATGAAAAGCTTTTCAGACTGATGTTGAAGAAGGATTCCACATGGTGGCAGCAAGCGTTCAATGAATGGAGTTAAACTCCCGCGGTTCACTCACATATTCGTAGTTCACGCATGCAGTTTTCCATTTTTTTCAAGGAACCTGATTAGATTTCCTTAAGCATTATTTCCTCTATGTTCATGTGATTTGACGCGCAGAAAGGCATCGACTGTATAGGGATAAAAGTGATCATGTTGCGTGTGAGTGTTTGTGCAGGTTTCAGCAGCTGGACAGCTCCCTCTCTTCGTCACTCACATCTGCACAGCGACTCCAACAAAACACAACACATTCATGACATTCATTTCCTCAATGGATCGTCAACTCAAAGGATGAAGAATCACTTTCCGTCGAACTCCGACTGGTTCCTCAGAAAACCATGCTGGTGTTTCGGGTTCTACATTACATGCAGTCTAAAGGAATATATATTTAAACATTCTTTCCTGATACGACAAACACCTTTTGTTCATTTTAAAACCTTATATTTTAACAGCGCAACTATGTGTTTGCTATCAAACATTTTTCCGTGGAATGTAGACACTGGCCTCATTACAAAATGAAGACAACTTTTAATGTTGTTTGGTTTGAATTTGGCGGAGGGGGAGGGGGGGGAGAGAGAGAGAGAGAGAGAGAGAGAGAGAGAGAGAGAGAGAGAGAGAGAGAGAGAGAGAGAGAGAGAGAGAGAGAGAGAGAGAGAGAGAGAGAGAGAGAGAGAGAGAGAGAGAGAGAGAGAGAGAGAGAGAGAGAGAGAGAGAGAGAGAGAGAGAGAGAGAGAGAGAGAGAGAGAGAGAGAGAGAGAGAGAGAGAGAGAGAGAGAGAGAGAGAGAGAGAGAGAGCTGTTGGCTAATGGATCATAACTAGCGCTGCTGAGAAAATGTCCCACAAGTCGCCGCAAGATGGCGCTGGTATATTAATAGCTCTGCCATCATTTGCACCTGCTTCTTCTATGCAAATGTCATCATTTAAATAAAAAACCCCAAGACACACAAAAAAAAAAAACATCAAACAATCAAACAAATACAAAATTAATATTTTAAGTTATGTTTGTATAGCATAAAGTGTTCTTTAATTTTGACTAAGCCATTTTTTTTCAATGTGCTCAAGTGCTCACAGGCTTCAGGAGAGTAGTGCTAATGATAATCCCTGCAGTACTGGCAGTGTAAAGATGTCATAGCCTAAAAAGAACGCTCAGTTATGTTCACTGACAATATAAATAAATAAAAAATCTAAATATATATATATATATATATATATATATATATATATATATATATATATGTATTTCAGTAATACATATATTTTGTCACACACACACACACACACACACACACACACACACACACACACACACACACACACACACACACACACACACACACACACACACACACACACACACACACACACACACACACGTGTAAATATAAAAGTATTATATTAATAATTGTGTTGGTTTCTTGAGTACTTTCCGAAGGCAACTTGTTTTATTTTTCTTTCCAATTTCAGTCTATAGCAGTTTATTAAGTTTATTAATTTATCAGACAAACTCTGTTTATAATGTTTTTTTAAATGAACAGATGACTCATTTTTCTCATAGCACTGCACGCTGCTATAGCAGATTGTTACTTTTTTAAAGCACAAAAGTTCTATCTTTTAGTGGAAGGATGCTGCTTTGTCAATTACAGCTTAATAAAATGTTTACAAAAATGTTATATGTAATATTTCATACGTAGTAACTATTTTAGAAATGCAATTAGGCAGTCAAGTCACAAAATAGCACAGCATCTCGTGTCTCAGTGCTGAACAGAATGTGTTGTTTTGAAGAAAAGAAAAAGAAAGTAAAAGAAAAAGCATGGGACGTTGAGTTTGCATTAATCTCTTGACGTAAAGTGTCACTCCAGTCCGTTCTCAAGACATACGTGATGCTCTTAAACACCCCAAACAACCTTTGATGCTCAGCTAGGCCTGAGTGTATTCTTTTATTTATTTATTTCCCACATTTAATACTCTAAAATAAACAAGCGCATGTTAGATGTGAAGTATGCATGCTTAAGTATGTGTGTCTAAATGGCTGATTCTGCCAGACTCTCAACAGACTCACATCAAAGGAAGATCAGAGTGTGGCATTCAGATCAGGTCACGCTGAGGCTTAAACACACACTCCCTGCAGCAAACACACATGTGCTGTTGTGATAGCCAGACCATATCTCACTCTCTGGAGGAGAGGAACAGCCGCTCTGCCCCGTGGGAACTCAGGGGCACACTGAGACATGTTACTCCAAACCTGAAACAGGTCCTTCAGGTTTTCACTTCATAACGGGATATTTTATAATGCGTTCTATAGCACGACACCAGTCGGAACAAAACTGACTGCTAAAGCACTTTACATGTTATTTTGTGCATTCAGACCAATTGAAACACATGGACCCTTTTCACATTTCCAGGGTTCTCAGAAGCGGAAGTTGTCAAAGCTGTGTAAACTTCTAAAGCAATGAAGAAGAGATGACGGCAAATGTCTTTTTTATCTTTCTATTTGCTGCAAAAGAAAAGTTTCCATGACTTTCCGAACGACAGATTGATTGTGTTGGTCAGAAGAGAGAAAGATGAGAAACATCACAGCGGCGTTTTTTTTTCTTTTTTTTCTGTCGTTTACTGACAAGGTAATAAAACACAATAGTGTTATACATATATATAAAAAAATGAAAATATATAATACTTTACTAGATTTGCAATGTTGATAACTGTAAATGCGTCATCACCGTCTGAAAAGGGTCCATTATAAATACTTTTTAAATAAATTTGTCTTATATTTTTTAAGTTTCATCTTGGAAATATGTGAATTTAGTAACATGATTAACTGACCATTATAACCAAATACAGTTATTTCTATGGGCTTCTCATGATGTTTTCAAGGGATGATTCACCCAGAAATGAAAATTCTGCCATCTTTTACTCAACCGGAAGTTGTTTCAAACCTGTATGAATTTCTTTCCTCTGCTGAACACAAAAGAATATATTTGGAAGATTATGGGTAACTAGACAGTTGCTGGACCCCGTTGACTTTCATACAACGAAGAAAAAAGAAAAAAAAAATCTATAGAAGTCAATGTTGTCCATCAACTGTCTAGTTACCCATATTCTTCCATTCTGTTCTGTTCATTTTTACACATTTAATACTCAAAAATAAACAAGTTAGATTGAACCGAATTTAAATTTTTTGGTGAACTATTCCTTTAAGGCCAAACTTACTGAACATGTATTTCTATGTGTTCTGTGTGAAAGAAAGGACTTGCCACAAGCATGGATGTGAAGAGACAACTAAGCATGTCTGAATCATTTGTCCTCTTGTTTTGCACAACAACAATAACATTTTCATGTTGACAAATATAAGTATTCATTATAATAGAAGTTAAAAAAAGTTGCTTCCTTAAATTTTTAAGTACAATCAACTTGGATGTTTAAGTCATTTCAACTTAAAATACATTAAACTGACTTGAGTTGAATCTAGTATAACATTAGTTGAAAATTGCTTAACTTAATTTGATGAGCTAGAGCAATGTATAAACACTTGTTATCATAACTTGTTTATCAAATAATTTTGTGTATCATAATTCAGTGTAAAATAACTGGTTAACAATCAAGTTTAAAGCTATTTGTTGAATCAATATATTTATAATTTAAGGTAAATAAAAAAAAGGGCTTTTCTTCTTTACATAATTTAGAATTTGGTTGTAAAAATATTTAGCTGAATCATGTTTATGTACGAAGATCCAGGAATTTATTGCGTTTACCTAAACCAGCAGACACATGATTTTTCTAAAACAAAATGCATTAAAACGCTTTTTATAAGTACTGTGAGTTTGGAAACTAGAATTATGGCTTTCATGGAGTGGTTTTAAGAAAAAAAATATAATAATAATAAAAAAATATCCCCCCCCCCCTCAGAATACATAAATACATTTGAGGAACACATTACAAAACACCCAAGTGTCAGAAACTTTAACTCAAACACAATAACCTCATAACATAACACAATTCACCAATAACCTATCGGTGTATGTCCTCAATGAGAAAGTGGTTTTGTGAATCCAAATAAAAGGTTTAAATAAGTGGGAAATTAAAACCTTTTACAATTTTTGCAGAACTATAACAATTATATTTGCAATTCAAATGATTAAAGCAGCATGGCACTAGTTAAGGTGTTGCTGTATTTGCACTTATAGAGCTGAAAAGACATTTGAGTCATAGCTAGATCCTCTAAACACAAGTAGGGCAAACATTCGAGAAGCGTTTAGGGTTTTACCAGCAGAGGCGCTGTTGCTGAAGAAGCAAAGACAGGATCTTTCTAGGTGCCAAAAAGCCCCTTCCAAATATCATTAATAAACACGTCCTTCATATATTCCAATCTGACTTAGCAATGCTGGTTTTAGATGTTGTTATGTGTGAAACGTTTTGTCAAGCATTTGAAAGATCATATAAATTGTAAGAAAATTGTCGAAAAACCTCCAAATGACCAAATGTTTACTTTTTTTTCAAATGTTTGTGGGCTTTCTGTGCAACTATGTCTTTCTCCATGCAAAATTGTCAGTTCAATTCAGACATATAATTAATTATTACCATCATTCTCCTTCTATTTAGAGTTAACTGCCAGAAACCATCTAGTAAAAATCAAAACTCATTGAGATTGAGGTTAAAATGGACTTGATTTGATATCAATTCAAAACAGCATTATGATCTGAGTGTGAGCACATCAAAATCGGCACTGACATTAGATTTGCTGTTGCAGAGCATCTGAATATGTTGTATCAAGATGGAGCAGATTTGTGCGGCACAGAAATGATATTCTATTTTATAATTAATACCATAGATGGTATTAAATGAACTTTAGATGACATGATAGTAACACATCTGCCATGCAGTTCGTCACGTAATTTTTTTCATTGATGCGATTCTGAGATTTCGATGCAGCGCGAAACACTTCAAGAGCATTTCTTTAATAGCTCGAGGGGTTGTGTTTATATATTTGACATATCAAACACTGACAGCATCTGCAAAATGCTCACGAGTGACATAAAAAACAGAAAAATACAGCTGACGTCAGTTAATGTTTGCTTTATTGTCATTTTTGCTAACTTAAATCATAATGCCGTCCTTTGAACTCTACGTATCCTAATAACTGATGCATCTCACAGTGCTTGATTCTCAATCACAGACGCCCAACAGAGTTTCACTGTTTCTCTGTTAGGCATTTCATACACACTCACACGCTATAAAACTTTGACATCCATTTAACTTGCATTTTTCCTCTTCAAAAAATAGATCTATGCACTTAATAACAACTCCACCTCACCGTCTTGTTTCTCGATGGCATGTACAAGTCGTTTTCTTTATTTTCACACAATAATTTTGGAAGTTTAACAGATGGTTTTTAATAGCATGCTAAAACACCCCACAAGGAGCGAAAAACTGACACTTTCATTCAACAAAAGCTATCAATATATTTACAGGATAAAGAAATCTTCCACCGAAGACAGAGATCTTAACACAAGTTAAAACTTGTTAATGTTTTGAGTAGCTCAGGGACAGGACACATTATCCAGGGTTCCTTTAGGAACGACTTGAAAATAATATTTACAAGTCCAAGAAAAAAGACTCCCAGTCTAAGTAAGTCTCATGAACCTTTTTTAATGAAAAAATAAAAGCTTGTTTTTCACTTCATTAGGATCCTGAAGATTATATTGCACTAGTCTATGTTCATATAAGTCAACTACACAGGTCTCAGGTCTTCTCTTTTCACGTAATCAGTCTTTTCGTGACTTTTGCTCTTCTTGTTCTGGTGCGTCTTCACGTGTTTGGCCAAATGGTCGCTCCTCATGAACCTCTTGCAGCAGTCCGGACACACGAAGCGTTTTTCCCCCGTGTGAGTCCTCAGGTGCCTCTGTAACTCATCCGATCTGGTGAAACTCTTCCCGCAGAAGAGCCAGTTACACACGAAGGGTCTCTCTCCCGAGTGCCAGCGCAGGTGCGCCTTCAGGTGGGACGTTTTCCCGTATACTTTCCCGCATCCGGGGATGTGACAGATGTGCTGCTTCTTTTTCCCGGGCTCGTCGCTGGAACTGGACGACTGACAGTTGGGACACCGGCATCTCCGGCAGCGCCGGGCCGTGGCCAAGGGGGATTTGGTGTGGAGAAGGGCTGCGATCTGGGTCTGGTACTGTGCAAAGTCCGTGTGTCCCAACACCAAGCCCCTCTGGATTGGGAAGCGGTGGGGACCGAGGGGCGACGGGTGGCTGACGTGGTTTCCCTGCTGAAGGCTCCACCACGGTATATCCTCGCCCGGGTTTGGAGAGAGCTGTCTCGGCTGCTGATGGACCAGGCCTGAGTGTCCCGGGACAAAACCGGGAATGGAGGGTGGGATGGGGGCCGGCGCGGCGTAGGTGACGGCGGGAACGTAGGTTGGCGGACAGCTCGACTGTAACGACTGCATTGAACATGGCAACATCTTAACCGGAGAGAAATCATATGGATACGTGGGATCGGCTGGAGGGGTTAACGGGAGCTCATGGTGGGAGGCGTAGGAGCCCTGCAGGTGAGATTTGGAGGATAGTCCAAAAGAGGTATTGCTGGAAAGTGTGGATTGGGGATTCGCCTCGTTACTCCATGGGTGGAAAATCCGTGACGGCGACCCGAGGGTCGTGTCGTAGGGAACTTGAATAAAGTCCGTGTGGGCGGATCCGTGATGATGACCGATCCGGTTACACGTCGCCGCTAAAAGTGCCAGAGGAGAATGTTTGCTGTTTTCCGGCGAGGAGTTTGGAGTGCGATCCTGGATCGTGAGAAAGAGTCATGTTAAATATTTACACGACACATGGTTAAAAAAAAAAAAAAAAACTTTTTTGGGGAAAGATTTGCACACACGTTTTGCTAAATGATTCCTACAAGATTCTCATGCACATGTGCTTTATTTCACAGGGTTTATTATGAAGGAATTGAAGCAATATGCAGATACAATTTCAAAACGAGCCAATGAAACTATTATGGACAGACATTTAATTTCAATTTGCATAGCTTTAGCTGCATTGGTGAAATATTTTTAGAATCGTATTCAAGTAACTATTTGACTCGGTATAAAGTTCACACATGGTTTGGCAATAAATTTACGATTAAGGGCTAAAATTAGTTACACTTACAATGAGTTTGACTTATTGGCTTGCTCCAAAAACCACGGTGCCATAGCAGTCAGTTATCATACGATTTTAAAAAAGACGATTAAATAATCAGTGATGTTTGACATCGTCATACACTGTAACTGTAAAAAAAAAGAAAAAAAAAGAAAAGAAAAATAAATTACACAATCCACTAAATTGAAGTTTAATTGCATTCAAAATGAAAGCATTAAACTACAGTAGCAAGTTTATTGCACTTTTTGTACCACTGCATTTAATTAGACATAATTAAAATCGAACAGTAAGTTCAGTAAAGTAAGCCCTTTTACTGTTAAATTCAACTGAAAACTCTATTTAATCCAATTATACTACTGATAACTAATTAAATGAATGGAAAACGCATTCCTATAATTCTTATGTGCACACGTTTGCTTAATGACGAGTCTGAAATCGTTTGAATAAAGTAATAATGTCTCGTAATCTGCAGTAGTTTGCATAGTTCAGAGACACTCAAATAAGTCAAATAAAGCATCGTTTCTTTGCGTTACACCAATGTCCCGCGCGTCGCGCTTTACGAACGACGTTTTCAACAATATCTGAAAGTTTTGACGAACCTGCAGAAATGCCTGTAGTGTGTCGTTCCTCAGCACAGCCACAGCTGCCATGGCAACACTTCCTCGAGTTCCTCAAGCTTCTCGATTTAAAGCAGCCAAATTCAATTCTTCAAAATAAAAAAGACTTGAGCGTGTTGTGCGTGTTGTGCGCGGTGGCGTCGCGTCCTCTCCTCCAGCTATCCCTGGACTATCTGAGGGAGTGAAGGATCACTTCTTTGGATTTGATAAGGACTTTGGTGGGCCGCCAGCCAGTCAGGAGTGAGATTTATGACTTTGAAGTTCGCCGCTGCCCAATCATCAAAGAAGAGCGGCTCTTTGAGAGGGGGAAGCAAATCCTCTGAATCCACACAAAGCTCCTATGGTGTGTTTGTTGGTCTGGATAAAAGGGCTGATTATTAGTGGGGGATGGGACGGGTGGGGATAAAGGCGGGACAATTAATGAAGTAATCACTATGTGGGAAATGTATATACACAAATAATTGGATTTTCTTGATCAAAGACCCCCTCGCCGCCTGGAGACCCCCGCTATTGGATGCCGGAGTCACCCGATCCCCCTTTCTGTAATTAAGGATTTGTTGTGCGACAATGAGACTGTGTGTTATCTCCAGAGATCTCGCGCGGGCTTATGAGATAACTTCAAGAGGAAGGAACCATTTGACTCAGTATAAAGTTCACACATAGTTTAACATTTAATTTACGATTAATGGCTAAATTAGTTACACTTACAATGAGTTTGACTCCAAAAATCACAGTGAACATGCCATATCAGTCAGTTATTATACCCATGATGTAGCCTAGATAAGTTTGCAATGGTGTTTTTCAAAATAGAATTGATCAAATAGAATCTAGTGATTTAACAATTAGAAATTGCAAGTTGTCCTACATGTGAGAAAATGCAATACAATTTGCATACATAAGATTAGGGTCCAATTCTCACTATTAACTACGACTGTGCCTCACTAAACTCATAATTAGTCCTACTGCTTATTAATAGTTAGTAAGGTAAGTTGTAGTTAATAATTAAGTAGGTATTATAAGGAATGTAAAATATGGTCATGCAGAATAAAGCATTAATATGAGCTTTATAAGTAGGCTAATAATAAACAGTCACTATCCTAGTAATATGATGCTAATAAGCAACAAGTTAATAGTGAGCATTAGACCCCAAACTAAACTGTTACCTAACAATTGAATTGAATTACAAATAACCCAACATGACATATGTGGTAACACTTTACAATAAGGTTTCATAAGTTAACTACATTAGTTTAACTAACATGCACTAATAATGAACTGCACTTCTACAGCATTTATAAATATTTGTCAATGTTAATTTCAAGATTTACTGATACATTATTAATATCAAAAGTTGTATCTGTTAACACTAGTTAGTGCATTGTGAAGTTACATGAAGAAACAATGAAACTGGATTTTTAATTGTTAACTAACGTTAACAAAGATGAACAAATACAGTAACAAATGTGTTGCTCATGGTTAGTTCATGTTAGTTAATACATTCACTAATGTTAGCAAATTAAACCTTATTGTGAAGTGTTACCAAATATGTCTTAAACACATCACTTTGATGGACAGAGCACATTTTCCCAAAGAGGTTTTTTTTTAACAAATAATAAAAAAATAAGACTAGGTTGTCAACAGAACGGCTCTCAAATCACATGCACTAATTGATTGTGACTAAAGAACAAAAAGAACAAGCGCTTGCTTATTGTTCTCAAAGACAAATTATTTAGTAAAGAACTGTCCCACACCACCCTGTGCAAGTCAGCGTCGACCCATCAAGGTGTGGAGATGACATGATGATGACGATGATGATGATGATGTCTTAGTTGTGTGATTTGCAGGCTGGCGAGAGGAGGAGATCCAGTCTTTGAGAAAGTCGGAACATTTTCCAGTTCTCCTCCCTCTTCCCCGCCCCGGACCAGTCAAGCTTTCACTGCAACCCAGTCTCCGACACACGTAACGCCTCCACAAATATTACAGGAATCAAGCATCGTGAATGAGTGCTCACATGAAAATTGCTTCAAAGTTTAGTAGTTTCTAAGTCTTGCAGGCGAGTAAACTGTCATATCAGTGAGTGCAGCTTCTGTGAATGTGAGCAGAAACTAAATAAAAACAAGACAAGCAAACTCCCACTGAGAGATGCCTCTAATCTATGACTTTTTAAACTGTCTCTTTCCAGCAGTTTGGAGTGCTTGGTGTTGAAGCAGATCAGCTCTTTTGATGGGATTAAGGTTTCTCACATAGTAACGGGGGAAGGAGGGGGAATCCCACAGGGAGGAGGTCTCAGTTTTCCTGAAGACCTTAGAGAATCGCAAGGGGACAGAATTCTGTTTATTCTTCTTAACAGTCACTGCTTTAACTAAATATCTCTCTTTACATAAGAGTATAGTCCTGGGTCCAGACAGGTTAATAACGACCACACATTTTGGCAACCTTAATTCAAGTTATACGGTGCATGCAACGAGTTTTAATATAGCAGCACACGATAAATGACAAAAGTGCAAACTTTATTTTGTTGACTTTATTTCTCAGACAAATTAGGATACAAAACAGCTGGTGAGATTGGATTGAGAACACCAACCCAAACTCACACGCCATTCACAGAAGTGTAAACTATGTAGTTGGAATGAATCTATCACCAGAAAAGGGAGTTTTATATCAACACAACGAGTAATGCAGAGAACAAGGATGTACACACTCTGCTTTATGGCCAGAAGCTCAGAAACGGCTCACACCAGACAGTCTTAAAAAAGAAATAAATAAAAGCAGCACAGTGAGTCAGCCATCGCTCATCTAATCATGTTGTTTGGCAACAAATTATTGTAAATATTAACAGTTCAACAGGCTGCCTTTGAGAGTCCGTGTATAATTAAATATGTGTTTTTCATTTTTATTCTAAGAAAAGTGATAAATAGCATGCTTGCCTTTCATAATAAATACGCAAATTCAAATACTGAGAAAATAATGCATACAGAAATAATCGCTCATCATTATTTTATATGTACAGCACATTTCGTAGCAAAACACTGGAAAAGGCAATCTGTAAAAGAAGAAAGAAAGAGCGTGATTAATTTTAGCAGTTACATAAAACATGAATGCACGCATTTAATCCTGTAAAGCTTGATATTAAATAATAGTGCGATAAATCTAATTTTATAAAATGGAATGGTTTATCGAACCTTTATACAAATTATATTTAAAAATAACATACAAAAAATACAAGTTTGCACGTGTTTGTTGTTGAGCATTATATTTGATGGCTCATACTCGAAGAGGGGAAAAAACCCATGTCAGTTTGATAGCTTGTAATGTAAATCAATGAGATCTTTATAACAGAGTAGCATACGACGTACATAAAATGCATACATATCAGCTGTCAATCACAAATCAATATATTGCTCACTGTTCATCATCGTAAGGTGTTACGAGTTATTCTGTGATTACTTGATAAAAATGTGAAGGGGGAGACTTATAGAATTATGCTTTACGGTCTTTTACTTCATAAAAAGTATATACTAACAATCAGATGACAGAAGGCATGTGGAAGATTGTGTGCAACAGGTTTTTTCAGCCAAGTTTTTATCATGTTAATTTAGTGACCAAAGAAACAGTAGGCTTTAAAGGGTTAATGGGAGATCTTAATCAAATCATATGTAAATATGGTAAAATATCGAGTTCTCTGGTGACACACAACTTGTGATGTCTTCGGTCAAGATCACGGCGCTGCCTGCGAGTTTTTGATAAAACTGTCAACATCATTTGTAGGTCTTCTTCGGACAGGTCAGAGCCGTGTCTAGCTTTTCATGTTCTTTGGACAGACAGCAGAGGAAAATAAGTGAAAAAAGTCTAAAAAAGAAAAAAGGGTCTCCACATCTGTCTCACACACAAGAGCAGGAGAGATGGAAAGGCAGAGAAATGCTCGGGGCTACCGGGTACGAGAGCCTCTGTAATGGTGTCTCGTATGAGAAAACATCTGTGAATTTCCTTAGTGATCTACAACAAAGTCCAACTCAGAGTAGTCACTCAGCGGGCCTTTGAAGTTTCTCCCTGACAGAAAGCTGCCATTGTGTTCTGCCCTCGACGCGGTGTAGCCTGACTCTGCTCTTGCTAATTTCCAACATTTTCCCCTGAAACCTGATACTGTTGCCTGTGCTCGGGCTGCGCGTTTAAAAGGAGCGGTGCGCTGACGGGCCTCGGGTCAGGAGATGAGGGAGAGGTCGTCCCTTAACCAGCCGCTCGCCGCTGTGTGTGGCATCGCAACTCTGACCCGCCCGGTTCCCGCGGTAATTGTTGGGGTCACGTCTGGCTTCCTCGAGTGGGATCAGAGGTTTCGGATTGTACGGAGGGGCTGAACATATAGTTCAGGGATATTTACTAATTTTAGATTCAATCTGACGGGGTTTGAAGTTCTGTGCAGATGTTTGTCCTTGGGACAATTGTGGCTCTTTTTGTTTGCTGAATTAATCAAACACTTCAGTTTTTTTTTGAGTGCAGAGAGCGAGTTAATTAACATTCAGATTTCACTGTACACTCATACCAACAAACAATTTTGAAGGCAAATTAATATTAAACAATGGTAGGCCACATAGAGTTAAAGATCATGTTTTAACCATTGAATGATGGAAAATAGAGCTGCAAAATCCACAAATCCCAGAGGACAAAGCATTTCTCACAGATCAAGAGACGTAAAGGTAGGGTAGGCAATTTCAGAGCTAGCTTTGAAAGCCAGATCCCACCCTCCCTTCAGAGCGTCTCCAACGCCACACCTTTAAAACACATGAACGTTCACAGCAGAGTCTGTAAAGTATCACGAGAGGCGGCGTTAAAATACCTCATGTCTCAAAGCACATAACATTACAATACTAATGAACGTAAACAACTTAAAGAGCTCTAGTTGTACCCCCTGACTGCTGCAGATTCATTTCACCGTTGATAGTGTTTACACAGAAATGCATAAATCTGAATCTGAGGACGTGAACAGCTCCAGGTAGAATGTCAAGGGTTGCCGTCTCGTAATTACGGTTACTGTTTGTCTTGGTTCAGGAGGAACTGTAAAAGACGGCTGTGGTTTCGTTTGTGGCTCTCAGTGACTGATGTCTGTCTAACTCTGCACAGCATGAAACGCTCTGATGACGTGTGATAGAGAGCAGGTGTGCGGAGGTGTGGAAATACATATGTTGACAGACAGGGAGGACATCATAACGTATTGAAAAAAAATTGCCTAACCACCTTTAATTGTGTTCTCAGCTGTCCTTAAGAATCAACTTTATCTCAAATGTTTTTCCTGAAATGCATATATGATAATGCATATAGACTCAAATGTGTCAATAATCAATAATACATACAATAATAGAGCAATAAAGTAAATGTAGATGGTAGCTCAGATCATCTGGTCTTGAAAGAATTGGATATTTTACAATTATTTTAATTGGTGAATCAGGACACTTAAAGGGGAACGTGGCAACTCTAGCCATTTCTTTGCTGATTTTCACTTTTGTTGTCGCATGTTTTCTCAACGAGCTCCCCCTACAGCTGTGGGGCGAATATTTCACAACACTGTCGTAAAAAACTCACTTGCGGCACCCTCCTCCCCCTTTCTACCGCTGCTCATGTGCATTTGTTATTATCGGAGCCGGACAACTTTATCGTCAGTTAAATTCTGTCAGTAATTACTCACCCTCATGTTGTTCCCACCCCCGTGAGACTTTCGTTCATCTTCGGAACACAAAGTAAGATATTTTTGATGAAATCTGAGAGCTGTCTCACTTCTTCATAGGCTGCTAGGTAATTTCATTCTGCCAGCCCAGAAAAGGTAGTAAAGACATCGTTAAAATGGTCCAAGTGACTACAGTGGCTCAACCTTAAGTTTATCAAGTGACGAGAAAACTTTTTTGTGCGACAAACAAACAAAAATAACTAATTTATTCAGCAGATGAAATTACCTAGCAGCCTATGGAGGAGTGAGACAGCTCTCAGGTTTCATCAAAAATATCTTCATTTGTGTTCCGAAGATGAACGAAAGTCTTACGGGTTGGAACGACATGACGGTGAGTAATTACTGACAGAAGTTTCATTTTTGGGTGAACTATCCCTTTAAGCAATAGACTTCATTTGATTTTCATTTCATCTGTGTGAGTCCAACGCATTCTCATCCTTTGGCGTCATATGGGTGACGCCATATGACATTTCGTCGAAATATTACGCACATGGCACCCTTTAGCGTCAATATAACACGCACTGTTATGGGTAGGTTTAGGTCTGGGGTAGGGTCTGCGTCTCATATTGACGCAAAAGGATGCTAGTCACCTGTATGACGCCTTGGGTTCTGCGTCTCATATTGACGCTAAAGGCTGCCATGTGCGTAGTATTTCGACGAAATGTCATATAGCATCACCCATATGACGCCAAAGGATGAGAACGGGCTGGTGAGTCACGATTGAGATACTAAAGAGATCAAGTTTAGTTTAGCATTTTTGTGCATTTAGGCCGTTTGTCCACCAAAGCGATTTTAGCCAGCTGAAAACAACTAGCTGGGGGCGTTTAAGCCGCACATTTCAGCGTTTTAAGTGACTTTGTTCCATTGATATTGTCATCTGTTGATGTCATACAAGCAGGATGTGGTGGTTGGTTGCTTTGGTATTTGTCCCGCCCCTCCTCCACTGTGATTGGACGGCTGGGTAAAAAGTGGGTAGACAGTGATGAGCTCAGATTTTTATTCAAAGACTCATTGCGTTGCTGCCAATTTTTCTTTTTTAAATACGCAGCGTTCCCATTGAAAGAATTTTAAAAACATGCTGGCCTCAGAAAATAAAATGCTTTGGTGGACACATAGCCTTAGGTTAGCATTTTAGTGGTTATATTGAAGTGATTATATTATATCCTATTAGTTATCCAACCCAGGGTAGGTTCTTACAGTTAAGTATATGTTAGTATAAGTAAGCTATAACGAAATCTAACAACATAAAAAAATAAATCGCTACTCAAAACAAAAATAACTGAAATGAAATAAAAGTTTGTTTTGTTCAAATAATATTTTATTTAGTTGCCAAGGAAACATTTCTTAATTGCATTTAGTTTAACTTGATGCACTTACATAACTAAAACTAAACAAAATTACTTAACCTTTAAGTCAAATTAAAATGAAAGCCAATTCAAAATATAAAAAAACCCTACAATAGTATCTCTAAATAATATAATAATATATGATACTAATATAATACCGATCCAACTACTTTTTCTTTACAGTACCGCTCAAACATTTGGAAACATAAAGGTTTATTAATCTCTTAAGCTCACCTAGGCTGAATTTATTTGATTAAAAATACAGTAAAAACAGTAATACTATAGAATAGTATTACAATTTAAATTAATTGGTTTCTGTTGTACTATATTTTAAAATGTAACAAAATCCATTACTCCAGTCTTCAGTGTCACATGATCCTTCAGAAATCAAACTTTTGACCGGTACTCTGTCCTTAAAGATCTTTTTATTTATTTATGATGCCAGAATTGATATTCTGATAAACAGGAAAAGCTGAAATAGGTCAATTACTTTCCACAGGTACATGGGTAGCTATGGATGAGGCACAAGAATCAGTCTATACACTGAGTCTCTTTCCGTCGCTGATTTGTTGTGTTTCCTGCTGAATGTGCACAGGTCCTGGCCACCTCTCGCAGGCGTTTGCTCAGTGGCAGCTGCGAGCACCATCTGGGAGGGCTTCAGCAAGGCCAAACAAAACAGGTTACACCTTCGGCCATGCCAAGAGCTGTAGCCTATTCCTGGTCTGCAGAAACAACAGGGGCTAATCGCAATTTCATGCTCTGATTTTCTCCAGACCTCAATCCAAGCCCCACAGGAAAAGAAACTTTAGCTCATTTTCAGGAGATATGGGCTACACGCGCTTCCATGTGGCCGTGCGCGGGACAGCGTTCAGCTTACCCCATGATTAGATAATTCAGCACTTTCACGTTTCTCCAACACTTTTATAGTCTCTACTTCATTTTTGTACTATCAGCTAAAAGTAGATTTGCATACATCACAGGAGAAATCTGTCTAACTGTCTTTGTCACATGTCAATTTACATATTGCATTTAATAGAATTCTCTGGTAGAAAACGCTTTTTTTTTTTATAAAATGGACAACTATGCTTATTTTATAGCTAGCATTTTATTTATCCTACATACACACCAGTAAGTTATATTGTTAAACAAGTAACTCTGCTGGTCTGTTTGTTGGTCTGACTGCCAATTAGTGTACAATCTGATATAAGTCGTTATCACATACACTACCCATTTAATTGTGAAAGTAAGGACATATATAATGTTACAAAAAATTTCTATTTCAAATAAATTTGAAATTGGAATAAAATTTCACAAAAATATCAAGCAGCACACCTTTTCAAACTTTATAATAATCATAAATGTTTCTTGATCATCAGATCCTCATATTAGAGTGATTTCTGAAGGATCGTGTGACACTGAAGACTGGAGTAATGATGCTGAAAATTCAGCTTTGATCACAGGAATAAATTACAGTTTAAAATATAGAAGTATTAATTAAATATAGTATTAAAATATATTCACATAGAAAACAGTTATTTTATATTGCAATAATATTTCACAATATTACTGTATTTTCGATCAAATAAATGCAGCCTTGGAGAGCATAAAAGACAAAAACATTTATTTCTATTACTGACCTGAAACTTTTGAACAGTATATAGCATAACAGATATTTAAATGGTTTATCTTTATTGTTTGCCTGTTTAGATTATGATAGTTTTAACTATAAAACAGTTTTTTTTATGATTTTCATATTTTAGGAGCAAAAATCGGGGTAAAGTAATTAGAACCTTTTTTAATGTTGCAAAACTAAACAATGAAGCCACAGTGAAAAGCTCTCAAAACAGTTTTAGAAAAAAGTTCAAAATCTGATTTTAAAATAATCAACTCGTCCCGGGACATAAAAGATCCTGTAGTTGAGGAACCGGAAATCGATTGCCAAAGTATAGACTGGTTTGGTAAACCTTAAATCTTTCAGACACAGTTGAGCTAATAGCTCAGTTACTGAGAGACAGATGACGAACATTGGCAAGATTTGGGCACATTCAAGTCCAAATGCAGCGGGGTAAAATCTCCCACTTTTATCCCTTCGGTATTCACTCAGTGCTCATGCAAATGTGGGTAATTCAGCAGGGCATAGAAAGCCCTCAACAAATTGCAGGTGTTAGGAAGCCGAAACAAAGGCCACTACAAGCCCTAATGGCATCCACCATCATTAGCAAGTCTTTGATGTGCATACTCCACTCACTCTTTTATCTCCTTCTCCCCCTCTCAGCCCTTCTCTTTCTACATCTTACGCTATAGCTCGCTCTCTCCTTCTGTCTTTCTCCTCGTAACCCTCTCTCTTTCCGCGGTTCTTCATTAAATCAGTCTTTAGGGAGGGTGCCCACCCCTGTACCCGACATCTGTTTGGCTCTTATGCCTGTCTGTCTGTCACACATCAGTCAGCGTAAAAGTGTCGCGGTGCTAATCAGAAAATATCCTAAAGTACCTGTTTATTCGGAGAGGCGGCAAGCAAAGACGCCAAAATAAAGTGTTTACTTTCATTCCCAGGTTTATTATCCCGGCCGCGATTAGGAGATGCAGCTCGCGGGAAGCGTTTACTAGCAAATGAACATATATGGGAGTGCGGGAGTGTGTGTTCTTGTGTATCAATAGCAGGTTACCTGCTTTACATCCCAGCAGGTTTGAAAGAGAGGCTTTGGAAACACTGCTATTCAAAACTCTTCCTTTGAACTCTAGAGGATATAGAGACAGGACAATGCTAGTCTATTTGTGCTCCCCCTTTGAAGTCCACCCTGTCTATTAGTATGAGAGAGTGTGCTGTCTGACAATAAATACTCCTCTATCTAAAGATTACGGCTGCAGAATATCTGAAAGGTGCCACATTGCTCTGCATACTTGGGAAAGAAAACACACGGTCTAGAACAAACAGTTAAAACTGAGGGGGGGAACTCTTCGGCGGAGTGCGGACCACAATAAAAGAGATCGTCAGGCGCTCCAGATGCGGAGGGCGCTTTAATGAGCGCAAAGAATAGGCAGTCCTGGTTTTAAGGAGAGTTATTGAGATATTAAAGAGCACAGGTGCAGGGCCAACATTGAGCTTCTGACACAAGATCAGCTTTGCTCGTCAATAAAATGATTGTGCTGGACAATCAGAGTTGCACATAATTTACGCCATATACAGTTTCTTCGGTTTGATATTGTCTCGGCTAAAGAATGTCTACTGAAGAACTGTCCCCGCCATGAAGGCAAACTTCAGAGGGTTCTCACAAGCACAAAACTAGAGAGCTTGTTTAAAATTGATTTCCATGGCAAAACAGGGCCAAAATAATCTAGGGAACAAGATCTCTCTTAATGGATTCGATGTTCTTTAAAGAGGCACTCGCGGGTGTTAGAGTGACCTATTTCAGCCGGCGCTTTTCAGAGGAACTAAATATTCTCAGACGGGGAATAATGCTCGCCGAATATTCTCATTACCGCCTCATCCGAGCGCAGGAAAACTGGACACGGCCAGCTATGATTAGAACTAGAGCTAGTCCGTATGCACACAAACACTGACAAACACACATTCACTGAACTTTGGGATGATTGTTTCTATATTGTCTCTGTCTGCTGGCTTAAGCATTACTGTCATTCAAAATTAGGCCTCGAGTCATTTTGGTAATCGGTTCATTTTAATTCAGTGTTTTAGAAGGAAGTTGCATGGAAGTTGAGTATTAAATCGACACTTTCGGTTAAACATTCAAATGAATTCTGACTAACCTTTGTTGTGAGACATTGAGGCCATTTATGAACAAGGAGGTTATTAATTCACTGTAATACATGGGAGAGCACTCGTATCCACAACGCCTTCACAGAATAGTGCATAATGTGCCAGCTAGAAAATCACTCACAGTAATATTTGTCTTTAAAATGTTTTCCAATTATGTCACAAACTTGGCATAAATTTAAAGATCCACATTTCTGAAAGCCTCGAGCCTATACACTGTCAGAAAAAAAATACAAAAGCTGTCACTGGGACGGTACCCTTTCAAAAGCTAAAGAGTGACCTTAAAGGTACATATTGGTACCAAAAGCGTCTATACAGTATTATTATCTAAATGGTAAATATTAGAATATTTTTGAAGGGTACTGTCCCAGTGACAGCTTTGTACCTTTTTTTTTTACCCATCTAACATCAAAATCACAGTAAAGACTAACTAGTTCAGTGCGAAACTGCTTTATGATGCATGTAAAAGGAAAGAGATGAGAACCTAATAAGGGGTAGCACTTTATTTTACAGCCCCGTTTCGGATGTACACACTATATACTCATTGTTGCAATTACAATAACTGGGTAATAACTAGTTACCTAACCTAACCTAAACCTAACCTTAACCCATGAGGTTACCTTCTATTACTCAGTAGTTTCTTGGTAAGTACACTGTAATTACATTAAAAGTGCACGTACTGTAAAATAAAGTGCAACCAACCACAGAGGAGTTTTTCTCATCTCTGTCAGAATACTTTGAGGAAGGAAAACGGATATCAGCTACAGTAGATACAAATTAGGACAGTACAGGAACGGAGGAAACTGGACAACACTAAACAAAGATCATGAAAAATAGATAACTGGAAAAGCAATACACTGTTCTATAATGAAAATAACAAAGTGTGCACCACTTTGAATATGCAGAGACCATGAAATAAATTGCAAATTTAGATCAGCTGTTCTCAAATTCATCTCTTCAGGACAAGCATATTTCCCAGCATCTGAGATCAATGTTTCATTAACATTATTTGACTCTAATTATTAATATGGGATATGTGTAGACCTGTGTAAAATACAAGATCAAATTCATCCACTTTTTTATAGTGACTGAAATTTACTGAACAAATACCAAATTGGCTTCTTCCCAAAACGTCACACATCAGATGATGCATCCTCTCAGTGGATTGTAATTGATTAACAAATAACCCTAAATATAGGCAAAATGTTCCTCTGCTTCATGGATTTCAAAGAAAAAAACCTTCATATAGTGTTTGACATGAGAGTCTCCAAATCAAAATGACTGACAGCAATTCTGAAGGAAAGACTTCCATCAAATCAATATAAACTATACTGTTACAATTGGCTACAAACACACAGATCTCCTCACTGCAATATGAACTGATGAGAACCCGATCCAGAACAGAAACAACAAACACAACGTGCCATAAATGGACAAAAAAGATTGTGCCATTACTTAAATCAAATATCAAACCACCAGAATCATTTTGTATGAACTGCAACATGCAAGTGTGGCTATAAGATATGTGAATTATTGCTGTTTGAACATGTGTGCAATATTTATTAATTAAATGTCATTCTTTGAAAATATTGGAAATGTAACCTTGTCAATTCCAATAAGGCAAGTATGCTAATAAGGCTGTACTCTTAAAGAGAGAGCCAGAAAAATATAGAGAGAGTTTGAGAGAATAAGATCTGTCTACATCTTCACTAAAGATCAGATTTTCTTCTGGGCCCTGAGGGGTCAACAACTTCAGATGAACCAAATGATATGCAAATTTTATTAAACAGCGCCACAAATTGGCTTGTGTGCACTGTGCGGCCCTTCTCATCTAGAGAGAGATTTGTCCAGAATTTCTCATCTAGAATCTCATCTACACCAACATCACGGCAGGTCCGCAAATGTTGTGTTGAAGAAAAAAAAAGATTTAGGGAAAAAGTAAAAAAAAAAAAAAAAAAAAAAAACATGTTTAAAGAACAAAGTGGAAAACAATTTGAAATGCAAGGCATTCATAACAGTCTTATCTTGCTCTCTTCATGTCTTTTTGTCTCTGTTTCTGTGAGAGGGGGGATCAAAAGCAAAGAATCACTTTTCATGTGCTAATGTTATCTGCCTCCTTGAGCAGAATTCAAATTAATGATTGTATCATTATTGGTTTAATAAACTGTGTTTAATGAAAGAACTATATCAAGGATGTGAATCAAAAATAAGAAAGACATTGTAGAGTATTCCTCAAACTTTCCAAAACCATGAGAGGCTTTGAAATGCAGATATTGCCTGATGCCATGAGATAAGGTCAAATCAATCTCTGAGTGTGCAGGGCTGCCCTAAACACCACACAATATTAAAAAGGGCAGTTCAATATTTGGTTCATAGGGCCTTAAAAATGAGGTTTAGACAATAAGGATCATAAAAAAAAAAAAAAAAAAAAACACTAAATAAAACTAAATAAATGTATTCTCGGATCTTTCATTGTTTATAATTCAAAAGATAATTATTTTTTATGGTGAATTATCTTCATAACTTTACATATAATTAATCTTTATAATACTCATGTTTTATAATACTCGTCATGTATTATTTATTAATACAGTGGCCTTACGAAGAATTTTGACACCGAAATCACACTTTCTGAATGTCATTGCAAAAAATATAAAATAACAAAGAAAGTGTCAACCACTGCTTCTCTTCACTAACTTCCCTTTTTTCATAAGTTTTGCTCAATACATTATAATCAACAGGGGTTTTGTTGATTTCCATTAGTGGATGTATGAGGTCAGTTCCTCTGAAGTTCACACATACCCTATTTCCACCAGAAGGGTTCACGTTCTCGGCCAGGCTGGAGTCTGTCGCAAATCGGTTTAGTTTTTCCACAGACTTGAGGGACGGACTGACATAATGCTGCTCTGTGTTGTTTACCTGGCTTTTGTAACATATCAACGTCTGTTTTGGTTTCGTTTTCATTGTGTTCGGTTTTGCCAACCTAAGTACCTAGTTAGTTTCCCTGACTGTTAATTAGTTTCCACACACCTGTTCTGTTTTACCTTGATTACTCTTCCTGTGTATTTAAGCCCTTAGTTTCCTAATTTTTTTTTATCTGTCTTGTCAATGTTTTATGGTTGTGTTCTCCTGAGTATTCTACAATGGATATTATTATTAAATTCAGTTTATTTCACAGAATCTGCTGTGTCTTGCTCTTCCTTGCAGCCTAACGTGAAAGAAGACCGAACCTAGAAGAAATTTGTTTTTGTGCCATTTTTTTTTCTATTTTTTGCTAACTCACTTGACTTGACTTGGCCAGGTGCGTGAGCCGCCGCTGTGGGACTGCTCCTGGAGTATGAGGGCATGGAGGAAAGCCCGCCCACACTCCTGCAGCTGTGAGCGAGCTGCAGCTGGCCTCTGCAACATTTTATGAAGATTTGGAAGAGGATATTACCCTGATTCTCCCATCCCTGCTGGTCCAACTCAGCTCAAAGTTTCCTGTGCCCCCGCTGATTCCGCCCAGCTCGAAGTCTCCTGTGTGTCCAGAGTACCGACCCAGCCTTCCTCTCCCGCCTCTTCTTCCATCTTCAGCCAGCTCCTTGGCCTTGCTTTCGCTGGTTCACTTCAGCCCCTTGGCTCCTCATCTGACACCACTCTATTGTGTGGATTTGCCACGGGTCTTCCGTTCTCCGGCTCCGCCCAGTCAAGAGCATCCCCTGTCTTTGTCTCCAGTTGTCGATCCATTCACTCCACCTCGGCCCGTCGACCTGTCGGTTCTGCCTTGGCTCCTCCCTCTCTTGGCTCCACCTGGGACCATCGTCCTTAGTCCACTGGCACCTTGGCTCCACCTCGGATGCTCATCACTGCAGCTCCACCTCAGTCTCCAGGACCATCGGTTTCGCCCGGTCTTGCTGGCTCTTCGTCGGCGCCCTGGGCTCCACATCCATCTGCCTCGTCTCTGTCAGTCGTCCCCCTGCAGTCGTCAGCCAGGTTCAACCACGGCTCCTTCCTCCCTCGACTCCGCCGTGGGCCATCGTTCTGGCTATGGTCTGGGTCCCCACTTGGCTCCTGGTGCTCCTGGCTCCTCCTAGTCATTACCACCCTGTTCTCTCCCTCTGTCATCTCCCCAGGTTTTCTGTCCTCTGCCTGTTCTGCGTCTTCCTCCAGAGTCCTGCTTCTGCTTTGCTGTTCACAGTATCGGGAATGATTCTAGTGAGCCTGCAGCTCGCATATACTGCCGGTACTCTCATCTGTCCTTTTCGGATAAAAATTAAACTCATTGATTCACTCACTCCCTCTCAAACTGGGTCTCTCTAGTGTTCACATAAAGAGCAATTTAGTGCAATTTTATTAGATTGCTCAACAATGCGCTAGCATTTCGCTAGCCTGTTAACCTGCCATCCGTACTTGCCGTCTTTTTTATCCTGCGCGCTCGCACCTTAGTCAACAAACACGGTGAGTCATGTCATCTTCTCCTGTTATTGTCACTTGCACTGCCTGCCACATATATAGCATAGCCTTCTCTGTTAACGGCGAGGGTTTCACTTGTGATAAATGCAGGGAGATAGTCAGGCTGATGGAGAAGATATCAGAATTAGAAACACGCATCCAAACTTTAATCGAGGACAGTAAGAATGCAAGGGCTTTAGATACTGTTTTGGATGCGACTAGCTTAGCGAAACCCTGTACATTATTCGGTTCTGGCTGTAGAGCAGGACAACTGAACATCAAACAGGTTCTCCTCACTCAGTGACACACCCACTGAGAATCTTGTTGAACGTGCCCTAGTTATTGGCGATTCTATTACACGGAATGTGAAAATAGAGACACCAGCCACCATAGTCACATGTTTGCAGGGAGCCAGAGCAGCTGACATCAAAGCA
Organism: Meda fulgida; assembly: GCA_030578275.1. NCBI lineage: Eukaryota > Metazoa > Chordata > Actinopteri > Cypriniformes > Leuciscidae > Meda > Meda fulgida. The sequence goes on from CM060624.1 coordinate 31,843,559, forward strand.
AATATAAAAGTGCTGGCTAATGCTAATTGTAAATTCTCAAAGATTATTATTCACATCAGCACTAATGATGTCCAACTTTGCTAGTCGGAGATCACTAACATTAACATTAAAGAGCAGTGTGAACTCGTAAGTACGATGTCAGACACTGTAATTTGCTCTGGCCCCCTCCCTGTCCACCGGAGTGATGAGATACTTAGCAGACTGTCCTCAATGAATGGCTGGCTGTCAAAGTGGTGTACGCAGAATAATATAGGGTTCAAGGACAATTGGAAAAGTTTTTGGAGCAGACCTGACCTGTTAAAAAGAGATGGTATTCATCCCTCCTGGGGTCTTAGAGTTGAACCTTGAATAACTGGGACCCAAGTCAGGAAGCAGACAGACTGGCTAAACAGCACGTCTCCTAGCTGTCGCACGTCACAGAAATCAGTTAAATCCAAACACAGAGACTCTTTTACCTAGATATCATCATATAGAGACTCTTTTCCCCAAATTAGTAAATACAAAAAACTCTCAAACCCATTTAAGGATAAAAATTGTATTGATGTTCAACAAATAAAAAACAGATATAATACAGATGAACTAATGATGACCCGTTATCAGTTTGTAGCAGTAAAAGAAAGGGTGCCATATCGATCACAAGTTCAATATGGAGTACCTCAAGGCTCAGTACTAGGACCATTGATTTTCAACCTGTACATGCTACCCTTGAGAGATATCATTAGGAAGCATGGCTTTTGCTTTCACTGTGTATCACTGATTCTCAAATCTGAAAAAGAAAACAGAGATTCTGATTATTGGACCAAAAAACCCCACACAAAGTAACCTAAAATACAGTCTAACACTGGCTGCTCTCTCTGAAGTCTTCGTCATCAGTTAGGAACCTGGGTGTGCTCTTTGATACCAATCTTTCATTTGAAAGCCACATTTCTCGCATCTGTAAAACCACATTCTTCCATCTTAAAAATATATCCAAATTGCATCATATGCTATCAATGACAAATGCAGAACAGTTAGTTCATGTGTTCATGACCTCAACTAGATTGAGCTAGATTATTGTAATGCTCTAGATTCACGTTTTTGAAGTTTACATGAAGATGATCTTTTTCAAAACTTGTGTTCAAAAACTTAAAACCTACTTCAAAGTTTGCGTTCTCTGGCCACTAAAACACTGTTGTCATGTAAATGAACGGCCAGAACGTATTACAAGTTTCTGTTTTTATTTAAATGGTAACTTGACTTGACTAAAAAATGTCACTTGCTTTGATAAATCAATGAAATTCATCTATTTTTTTTTTTTAAGTGTGTCTTTAGTGTCCAAGTACTTTTGGGGGCCAATATGTATATGGGTAGAAGAAAGTCAATAGAAAGTCAGGGTTTCTGAAAATAACTGCTGTTGTGTCCTGAGTGACTATTATGACACCACAGGATGCCAACGTCTCCAAAATCAGTGAGCTCTGTCATTAAATTCTTCATTCATTCATGCCATGTGACATCTGCAATGTCTGTCATGTGTATAAGGGCAAAACGTGTCTGATCTGACAGTCTGCCACAGCACACAAGACTACAATCACAAAAAGAGGTGGAAAAAAGAGCACAGAAATAAAGAGGCAAAGCAGTCAGTGAGTGATTTATTGTTTCTCTGAAGAGCAGTTTTGCTATATTTTTTAGTAGTTCTCATTTATCTGTGTTTGAGTACAGAGAGAGACACTGACACTAGTCCTGTGCCAAGGTCTGTTACCATTGTCAAAAAGTACCACCTTTCTTCTGTGGCCAGGTAAGTGTCCTGTATAATTCATCTTTATAGAACTGATGGTTCGGGTCAAAAGTCTGACTGGATGAGCCATGTCTGAAGCCAAATTAATTACACAATAAAATATGTGAAGTTGTGCTATATTGTGATCATATTCAAGGCTAAAAGGGTCTGAAAGCAATCGTAGTATCAACTAACCAGTTTCTCAAACATTTATATTTAACTTAAACATTGTTGTACTAAGCAAATGTATGATGTTTCAGACATGCATGATGATTCTTTTCCCGCTATAAGATATAGTTCCTGACTTGTAAACGAAGTTAGTTGGTGCCTGTGGGTGATGCGCATTGATATACAGTTTAGCAAGACTGGAATGCCGGATTGACCAATCAGCATCCCAGAAAGGAAGTGCCCATTTTACAAGAGCTGACCACATATAAACTATATCAATTAATTCTATATTAATTATCTACAATACAGTACACTAACCAAATACTGATATTAAATAAATAAATAAATAAATATGAATAATTTTAATAAACACTGGTGGCTGTTATCCTATTTCTGTTGCTCTTTTTAAAAAAATCATTAAGCTAACATTTTGTCCGAAAACATTTTAATTTACTGGGATGGCATATTTTCTACTGAGCAGGATGTTTGGGCTGGACAAATCAAAAGTCTTGTCCTAAAATAAGGTTATTATTATTAATTTAATTGGGCTGAGACACCAATATGGTTAGAAGAAGTGGAAAAGAAGTGTGCATGATTGTAATGAATGTACTTCAAATCTTAAAAGTATTAAAAAAAAGTGCACTTAAAGAGAGTTACAGTGTACAGAATGTATACTTTTTTCACAAGGGTGTAGATGGCCTCAAAGCTAACAGACATGAACTAAAAGCGATGCTTTCATGTCATCTTTAATCATGGTAAAACATTGTAATGAACAACCTCCAATGGCTTATTGTCATTAGTTTTAAAGGAATAATTCATTCAAAAATGAAAATTCTGTCATCATTTACTTACCCTCATTTCATTCCAAAACCTGTATGAAATTCTATCTTTTTTTTTTTTGAGTAATGCAACCAAACAGGTGACCATTGACTTCCATTGTATAGACAAATAATAATAATAATTTTTGGGTGAACTATCCTTTTAAATACTTAGAATCATGATGTAACAAGTATCTAAGCCAATAAGTTGGCAGTGTGTGTTTAATTGTGTACAGACGCAGTGGTCTGCTGTCTGTGCAGCGCTCACCAGCGAGTCTAAGAGGTGGGCGGAGCTCAGCTCATCTGGATGAGATAGGGGGAGGGGCAGTAGAGTTTGGGGAGGGGCCAGATAAAACTTCCTCCTCAGGAACCGACTCTATTGTGGACAGAAGTTGATAATATTTATCCTCTCCATCCAGGAGCTTGATTTGCCTGAGAAATGAGAGAGAAACGTGATAAGAGTCGCAGACACATGAAGTCAAACAGAGCATACGCTGTAAAAATAGGCTTTATGTAATATCTAAATTAACTGGATCTATCAGTCAAAATTATTAATTAATATACCTGAATTAATTTAACTGTAAGGTTACAAGAACCAAAGTCATTTTAAGAGTGAGATAAGGTAGTTTCTGGAGCTAAGTTATGGCTCCAACATGGACATTTTTTAAATCATTGTCAAGTTTTTTTTACAGTAAAATGTATTAATTATATTTTGGTGGAAATGGCAGAGATTCACTGAGGGAAATCTAGTCTAGTTCGGGACGATTTTCAGCCCTGCCTTGTATCACATAATACGAAATAGGGTATATTTCAGGTGCTGTACTGGTTGTTATTTCATTTAAAAACACATCCGAGATTGTACTATGGGGGTTGATAAGAAAATTATTTTTGTTTTATGAATTGTTTTCGAATATATTGTAAGGCGTGGTGTAACTGAATGGTCTGGGAATCTACTGTGAAGTTGATACAGTACTGATACAGAGCTCCACATTGTAAATGAAACGAGTTTAAGAATTCATTTCTGGCTGTATCAGTACACATTTTAATAGTAATTCAACTTGTTTGAATGTTTTTAAAAGACTATATATATTTTTTTACTGTGTCCTCAGTAGTTCAATGAAATGATTATATGGTGAGGCAAATTAACTAATTAAATCAAAAACAAAAACTTGACCATAATCAAACAAAAATTATCAAAAAAACTGCATGTATTATAATTATTCAATAAGTAGTTTTTTATCCTAAAAATAGCAGGACATGTCAAATTCCCTAATTACATTCGAAACTAAATTGTCTGCCTGTCTCGTTTACAAGATTGCAAGATACTTTAACGACCTTTCAACTGTTTCTCTCTCTCTCTCTCTCTCTCTCTCTCTCTCTCTCTCTCTCTCTCTCTCTCTCTCTCTCTCTCTCTCTCTCTCTCTCACACACAGTCAGTCAGTTACATTTGTTTCTGAAATCGCAAAAAATTAAAGGGCGCTACAATTAATAAAACATATTACTATTTATTATTCCATTAGCTCCTCTTTGACAGTAAAAAAAAAAACTAAAGTAACAAACTAAGAACAAGAAAGGTTTTTTCACAGGGGTTAAAAATATGAAATAAATAAAAGAAAACCCGAGAAACGGTTAATCCTTTAATAAAGAGAGCTGATATACAGCCTGCTCTAGGTATTAGAGGAACCAGGCTTAACTTCACAGACTGTGAGGTCACATATCTCACAATTAATACATGCATTCTTATACCACGTCTTCTCTCCTCCCAAAAATAATACACATAAAAAGGCTTCTTAAATAGCCCGTATTTTCAGCTGCAAATTTGCATGAGAAGCAAACAGAGCTGTGGTCTTCTCGGCTCCCCTCCTGAGCTGGTGGGGTGTTTAGATACGAAGAAGGAAAGCTGTTATTTACCCCAGTTTTCTGGGTTTCCTCTTGCTCCCCTGATAATCCAGACTTCTCTGCAGAGAGGACACAGAACCAGCGCACGCAAACACACGCAGACAAACACACACACACACACGCGCGCGCGCGCTCAGAGTTAGAAAAGCTTCAGAAAAGACAAGCGCGAAAGCAAGGAACATGCGCGAGAGAATCATTAATTTTTAATTCAAAGTGATTTTGTGTTGAATGTGTGCAGATGCTGATAATATCAGAAGTCACAGCATAATTTTTCTTGATCAAAGCGCGTGGGGCTGAGGCTGATGAGGCAGGCATCTTGCTCGGCTTTGATAAACCACATCAATTATTCACCGTGAAGGGAGACATCCTCACATGAAAGCAACAGATAAAGCGCCAAAGCACATGGTGGAGACAACAGAACGGCAGAGCGGCGTGGGGGTGGGGGCTCGGGGGTCTGGCACAGGTAGCTGTAATTGTATTATCATCTGGAAAAAAAGTTAGACAAAGGCTTCCATGAAAGGCTTTGAACTCACGTTGAGATGGTTGTAATAAAGACTGTCTTCCGGGCTGTTCAGGAGCTTGGGCTGCTGTCCTCTACGCCGAGGGGATCGGTGATGCAGCTTCACTGTTGGACCTGCGGGACACACACACACACACACACAAACACGGGACGGATCAGTGACACGTCTCCCATTGTGTCGCCCTGAAGGAACTGCATAAGCAGAGCAGCACAAATAAAGCTGACAGCTGCAACATAAATACATCACATGCACACGCTTAACAATAGCACAAGGCGAGATTTTTACATTTTGGAAGAAAATGTGAGTGGTGTCCATGCAAAAGTTGTCATTGCAATACTGAGGCCGTTGTTATGCAGTTGCACAAATGATCGGACTGGTAATTGTGTGGTTTTTTAGGCCCTGTTAACAGCTGGTATTAAGATGCGTTTTGTTTGATCGGATCACAAGTAGACGAGGGAGACACATTCCCGTTTACACCTGGTGTTTTAATCCGTCTCTTTTGTCCACTTTCAACCACTTCTGTCCTGATTTCTTCGAGGGAGGGTCTGTGGGCGTTTTTTTTTCCAGATCTTTCGATCTAAAGGATGAAATAAGCTCATGTAATTTACATATGAACGCACATGGAGAGGACCGAAAACACACAGAGAGCATCAGCTTTAGTTTCTGCTCACATTGTGCTTGGTATGTTTTTCATCTTCAAACCGAACTTGGTTCTTCAGCCGTCAGCTTAAATCCCGTCTGGCTAGCGCTCTTCCCATAATGTTCATCATTAGATCAGTGAATGGTCAGTAGACGGTGTTTTGTGGCTGTTTGAACACATTCGATCACATGAGTGTTTAATACCAGCTGTAAACAGGGCCTTAATGCCCCGATAAACTTTAAGCAAAATCAAAGAACGAACTGTAATTTCAAACAAAATCAAACATTGTTTGTTCGATCGACAACAGTATATTGCAGTTCACGCATTTATTTAGCGCTAAACAACCCCTAAAAACTTCACAGTGAGTATATCGGGGCATTTAGTCTACTCTAAGTCAATACGCTTCTCAAATATAAGTCAATAAGATTTTTGTTAACACTTTATTAAGATGACGTAGTTACACATTACTACATGTACTTACTATAGTAATAACAGTAAATTGGGCATAATTACAAGGAACTAACCCGAACTCTATAGTAAGTACATATAATTAATTAAAATGACTAATTACTTATTTAAGTACAACGTAACTCAGCACCTTAAAAATAAAGGGTAACCAGACTTTTTTCTTCATCCATTTTATCCACTAGGAGAAAATCTGAAATATGATAGTTTAGAAAAATGTGTATAACCCTTCCACAACAAGCCATATGATTTGAGGTGTGATTTATGACTGTAGCAAAAACGATGTGGTAATCTGGCTGCATTTATTTGATCAAATACAGTAATATTGTGAAATATTATTACAATTTAAATATAAATATAAAATCATTTAAAAGTCATTTAAAATCATTACTCCAGTCTTCAGTGTCACATGATTCTTCAGAAACATTCTAATATCCTGACTTGCTGCTCAAGAAACATTTATTATTATTACCAATGATGAAAACAGTTCAAATATTTTTGTATAAACCTTGTAAAACTTTTATAATCATTCCTGTTATCACATAAAAGTTCAAGTAGTTTTAAATATGCAGTGTGTACTTTTCACAATCAAACATGAGTGCTAACCATCTGATCCGGAGAAAGAGAGAGAGTCTTGCTTCCTCATGTTCACTCGTAACCTTTCAGATCTACAAACATGACAAAATGAGCAGAAATCCAGGACACCTTTCTACGCCAGCATGTATATTTAATATCTGGGCCTGTTTCATCTCGACGAGGCAGCGCGTCTCTACTCATCATCTTTCCAGATCCACTGCAAATCGTCTCTAAAACAGAGTTCAGTGATGTACTCGTTATGAAGAACGCTCCGGAACAGAATGGCGTGATGGCTTTGAACAGACCGAAGAACATCTCTATCCTTCTAACACTTCAAAGCACTGAAGTTCAGTCTTTCTCTCGCTGGGTGTAATTCAGCTTTGCATAGATTTGACTTTCTGCTGCTTCAGAAATGTTTAAAGAGCGGGTGATGTGCTCTACTGCTGTACATTGATGCACTCATAATGACTCCACAGTTCTGGTCCACCGGTTCTCCAAATGGGTCAAGAGCACTCAGTGTCACATGAAGCTACTGCTTTAAACTTTAAATTCAATTTTTCTTTCTGCAAAAGTTGACTTTTCCCATCAAGGACCTGCAACCTTCCCATATAACAGAACTGCTCTGCAAGTCATTTCATGATTGTAAATCAAAATTCTGTTAGGACATAAACTCTATTTTTGCTCAATGAGCGGCGATCAAACAGAGAGAGCATAACTGTTTAGAATACAAATAAGAGATGGAAAAATTGAAAAAACACATTTATGAACACATTTGCTCTGATAGCAATTCAGTAATTTCATCCAGATGCTAAACACACAGAAGAATATTCACACCCAAAAATCATATGGAATAATATATATATATATATATATATATATATATATATTATATATTTAAATAATTCATTAATAATTTAAATATAAGTTATAATTACAGGTAAGCTAAATAAGAAATTTAAATGAAATCAAAATTGACCCTGTTTACTTAATTAACATGTGCCAGGTCTTAATGTGAACAATTCATCGGTTCACATTTGCGCACACAGCAGTACTGTAGTAAAAGAATGGCACGGCTATGGTTTGATTCCCAGGGAATGCATGAACTGATCAAAGTGCATACTTTTTTAATCTAATATAAGTTGCTTTGGATAAAACTTCCAAATGCATAAAAGTAAGGTAAGTAAAAGCTATTTCAAAGGCAAAAAATGTGTAATCATAAAAATTATTTTTGTTATCAAGCCTGCAACTGTCCACTTTTCACAATCCAATCTGAAGCTCAAACGTGCTGCGTTACACGAGATTGAACCTCATTGGTTCTCGCATGGCAAGTGAACATGCTTGAACTAAATAAAAATGTGTTTTTCAGACCACTCAAACCGCTCAGTTCATATGGATTTATTTTTACAATCTCTTTAGGAACTTTTTGAAGCGTCAAAGTAGTAGTTGCGTAGCTGTCAATGGACGGACAGAAATCGCTCCGATTTCATTAAAAAGATCTTCATTGGTGTTCAGAAGATGAACGAAAGTCTTACTGGTTTGGAACGAGATGAGGGTGAGTAAATGATGACAACATTTTTGGTTGAACTATCCCTTTAATAAGTTGTGCTACTGAAGCAAAAGGGTTTCGAATGAAGTTTCATGTAAAAAGCTGAAATGTGATAACGTGCAACTGAACTTGCAAGTCAAGTGAATGCAGTTAAACCACTGAGAGAGACAGACAGAGAGAGAGAGAGAGAGAGAGAGAGAGCGAGAGAGAGAGAGAGAGAGAGAGAGAGAGAGAGAGAGAGAGAGAGAGAGAGAGAGAGAGAGAGAGAGAGAGAGAGAGCAATGCCTTTCAGTTGGATACTCTCCTAACACAGCCTTTAAGTAGTTTGACCTTGAGCTATTAGTGATATGTAAGTCCCACTACCGCACACATGTGGGTTAGTGCCTGATCCTCCCCCTTTGTCTGGGAAATCAGCAGCATTTGATCCAGAGCTCTCCCTCAGGGCTGCTGCTCTTCCTCTGATAGGCCAACATCACACAAGCAGTCAAAAGCCATCTAAACGCTCTTCATCCCGCCTAGGGCCTGTGTACCACACTTCTGGAGTACAGAATCCCACCCCAGACAAAGACGGGACAACACTCTATAAAATCAGGATCAAATTGAAGCTTTTTTTCTTAGAAAAATGTTACACAGAAATGTTTATTGAACTGGCCAGATCTTATATTAAAAAAAGAAATATGGTATGAAGCATTGGGTTTATCTGAATCTTCTAATAATCAGGCAGTCACTTTATTCAAGCATAGAAACAGATGTCCGTGCTAAAGTAAATATATTGAAAACATTTAGCTAATTTTGAGAGAGAGGCTCAGAATGTTAGGAAGAGACCATTTCTTTCACAGTTTGCATCTAGAAGTGGTTCTAACTGGACTGAGAAAGGCCAGTTTCAGGCTATCCATGCAATATCGGGAGACAAATAATTGTGATATATTGATATATGTCTGTAACAACAAAAACCTATGGTGCAATCTATTAGCTATTCGATCATCCATCTATTACACCCAGGACAAAATAAAAAAAGTTAAAACCCATGGCGCCTGACAAAGCAAACAAAAACATAAGACTTGTGAACAATTATTTTTGTATATATGAGAATAATTAAAAAATTGTTTACTTCCTTGAATTTAATTATGTACTGTGTGATTCAGAACATTTAAAACAGAATCTTTCGAACAATACTTAAATACTAAAAGCAAGAGCTGCGGCACAGCCTTCAACAATACTCACTTCACAAAACTAGTCACTGGTGTACCCCAGGTTTTGGTGCTTGGACCTCTCCTCTTCTCAATAAATATAACATTATTGGGACTAGTCAGGCACACAAGCCGTGAATGAAAATTCATACTCCACCATCACATATGATTCGGATGCTTTTTGGACTGTGAAGGACCAGGTACTGTCAATCAATCAATCATTCCACCAAAACATGAGTTTTAAACTTTGTCAGGTATGACCCCCAAAAACATTCCTGTACTGCAACAACAGAGTATGGGGGTAGCAATGCCAAGGTCATGGGTCTGATTCTCTGATGAACTGAATGCAAAGCAAGTCACTTTGGATAAAAGTCTTCATCTAGGAAATAATTCATAGGGTGGCATGAGGGCTGTGAGGGCAACACCAAAGCAAGCAAGCATTCAATCATCTATACCTAACCTATTCTATATCATCTATACTACATCTATACTATAATTAAAACCAAAATACAGCCGCGAACAGCCATCATCAGAGTCCAAGCACCAATGGCCCATGTGAATGACTAGCGATCCAATTGAAATGTATCTTGTGATTTTGTTTGATTCAAGTTAGAAAAGTCCATTTCGAATCTTGACTTAAAGTTTGATGAAACAGGCAACAGTAACACACAGGTGTCAAAAGTGGAACCTAAAGAAATCACTCCCTCTTACTATTAGATTAAAAGAGAAGTAAAAAAAAAAAAAAAACTGTACAAAAATGTTTACTTTCGTAGGAAATGTGATCATAATTTTTATGGTGTAGGTCTATGTGTGGACTCAATTTAAAATGAGAGGAATATCATATCATAGGAAATCACAGGACAATTTCAAAGGAATGTGAAGATATTATTTGCAGCTCAAAACCTTATTTATCTGAAGCTTTTATTTTAAAGCCCTTTTCATTTGTATCATACATTTGTGTAGCCTAACCTTATGCTTACAGTTTGAGTATTTTTTATGATTATTATTCATACCACAACAGTAAAACAGTCTTTATAGAATTTTTATAATATAATATCCTGAAAACGACAAATAAAATGGTCTCTTCATTTTAAATGGACAGCGATTTATTGTATGTCAGGCAACTATGTTTTATTGGTGTATATTAAAGTTAAATAAACATTTAATGATCTACACGCATTTCACAGATTTCTATGTATACTAATTATATAAAACTGTATTGTCAGTACACCATAGTTATACAAATGTATCTATATATCTTCACCTTCAAATTATTTTAAATATTAAGAAAATACCTTGTCGGGCTGGGCCGAGTATTATAATGTCACTGGATGGCAAGAAACAATGACTGGATCACACACACATCCATTAACACCATTACAAGCCATTGCATGTTTCTTATTGTGCATGTTTGTGCTGGGAGGGACATCAATCTCTAAAGATTTGCACAAATATAATCCTTTATTCAGGACTTATTGATTTGTCTTAGACTGTTGGGTGGAAAAGAAAAAAAAAACAATAAGATAAACCACTAAGGGGGTTGAGTTTTATTTTGTACCATTTGCCTTGCATTTCGTAAATGTTTGTATTTGATAGATCTGAGAGCTGAGAAATCTTCTCGGAGAGAGGTTTTAATTTGACAAGACTCAGGCCGCCTGTTAAAAAGCACCTTTAAATCCCTTGAAAATCAGAACGAGCTTCAGAAACTACATAAAAGAGATGCTAAAAGGGTTTTTAGTCGTAAAACGCGGGAGGCGTATTGATTCCCGTCGCTCACGTGCGTGATCACCTGACACGTCTCGGGCCGGGCCGAGCCGTCGGGGTTTGTTTGTACAGATGGAGGAGAAGGGCTGGATTGTAAGGCAAAATCATCAGCAGCGCTCTTTGATGTCTAAATGAAGCATGTGCAGACCAGACCATACACACACACACACACACACACGAACACACTGCTGAACAGAGACGCTGAGAAACAACACACACACACAAACACACACACGCACGCACGCACGTACGCACAGATAAAAGCACACAGAGACAACACTAAACCACATACCTATACACACACAAAACCCCCATACACACACTAACACAGGTCTGTCCTCTGAGATTGCATGCAGACTGCATTCTTGAACCCTCCCAAACAAAGCTACTGAACAAAACTAAAGTGAGACACTCGGGAGGATTTCCAGGCCAATCTGGAACTATTCTGACATCAGGCTCTCAGTAACGTCTGATGATTGGAATTGAAACAGGCTTGTTAAAATCTAATCCCAAGTGCTTAAATTCACAGAGAACACACACGCACACACAGACATACACACACACACACACACACACACGCACGCACGCACGCACACACACACGCACACACACACACACACACACGCTGGGCTTCCATGTTTTATGGGGACTCATACCTGAATCTCATTCTTGTAATGTAGTGAAAATCATAGACACAAACCTACACTACCACTCAAAAGTTTGAGGTAAGATTACATTTTTTTTAAACTCTTATGCTCTCCAAGCCTGCATATATTTAGACAAAAAACAGCAATATTGTGAAATAGTATTACAATTTAAAGTAACTGTTTTCTATTTTAATTTATTTAAAAATGTAATTTATTCCTGTGATCAAAGCTGAATTTTCAGCATCATTACTTCATTACATCATTACTCATTACTCATTACTCTTCAGTGTCACATGATTCTTCAGAAATCATTCTAATAGGATGATTTGCTGCTCAAGAAACATTTCTGATTATTATCAATGTTGAAAAACAGTTTTTGCTGCTTAATATTTTTGTAGAGAACATTATACTTTATTTCGGGATAAATAGCTCTCTCTCTCTCTCTCTCTCTCTCTCTCTCTCTCTCTCTCTCTCTCTATATATATATATATATATATATATATATATATATATATATATATATATATATATATGACTTTGATAAGAAGAGTCTTTAACTCAAAACAGTCACACCTCAGGAGGATGAAACGAAATCCACGCAACTCATCACCAAGACTTAAACCATAATACCATAGATGCTAATATGCTAATAGATGGGACAGTATAAGTATCATTTTAAAGTCTCAGTCTGTTACTGTCCCGTGTGAAAGTACATCCTGTTAAACTCTGTTAAAGTTACTCTGTTTCTCACTGACATTAAGAGGATTTCAAAAGTTGGCACCAAGTTAACCAAACTTTCCCACGATACAGTGCTCTGGCTAATCTCACCGAAAACAGGTGGAGAAATGAAGAGCAGTGTTTAGCGAGAGCTGGAAAGCATCTAATCAAAGCAGCTAACTACTAAGAGAAATATGTTTTACATGATAGAATTATCTTCATTTATACTACTGAAATAGAAACTTGAAATATTAATAGATTAATGAATCAGACTTCCTAATGCTTGCGCAAAATAATGCAACAAAACAGCGATTTAAAGTTTTGTCATGCTATATTAGTTATTTAGCTACATGCTAAAATCTAGTTACGTTAGTATTAGGGCTGTTGACTAGTTGTCCAACAACACTAAGAAAAGTCTGCAAAAATAGGGCCCAATGTGCTGTGTGAATATGATGTAATTTTCCATATTGATTTACCTGTATTTTGAATTACGCATTGCCTTTTGTTGTGTTTTAGGGTTAAAGAAAATGTCTGTAACCTTAACGGATAATGTCCTGGCAGATTACCACTACCTATATTTTTATGCATTTTCTTTTGCATTTAAAAAGAGATTCAGTTCTCAAATAATTCTGAAGTTGTTGCAATGTGCTAGTGAGGGGTGTAACAGTTCAAAATACTCATGGTTTGGTTTTTGTCACAGTTTAGGTATACAGTTTGGTATGTGCTACCAAAAGAACTACTGTCAACAAATAATCAAACTACAAGCACCAGCACAAATAAATACAATAAAATAAACCGTGCTCTTCAGGTTATTTAGGTATATCTAACTCTAGTAATAATAGTGTGTAAATATGTAGTAAATTACACTGCGTATAATATTCACTGTATAAAATAAATAAAGATTCCTCATTATTAAAGTTTCAAAAGCTATTCAGTCAAGAGCAGTGAGTGATGTTCTTGTCTTTTGTTTGATTAACATTAAAAACACAGACAGCAGGAATATTAGTCTGCTGTCACTTTAAGAATAATGCACTGATCCAATACACTGATACACGTGTTCTTTCTCGTCTGTTTACGTTCACTTAAGACATACTATGTTTAAAAAAAAAAAAAGTGTGAATTTGTCCATTCAAGCGCAAGACTTAAAAGAGATCTCAATATTTGCACGCTGTCTGAGACATGGCTTTCTGTGTGCGTGCTTAGGAGCTTTCGCGTCTTCTTGCGACTGAATGTTTAAACTGGCAAGGCTTAAATGAGTTTAGCTTGAACACAGATAGCAATGTGTGCTATTCAGGTCCCACCAGCGCTCGTGCGCAATCAACACCCGGGTGATGACGGCATAAATGACTGCTCATATACGGCACTCGCATTGAACAAAGTAACGAATCCCCTGCTGTGAGCAATGTTCCCATTAATATGCACAATCCACAGGTTTATTTGTAAGATTAAAGCAGTGTTTTTTCTAAAGTCTGTTGCTTATTCACTACGGTGTGCTACTCAGTCCTGCGTGTCTGTCAGAACAGATGGCCACTTTAATAAATAGCTGCTATAGAAAAAAAAAAAACTCAAACTGTTTGGTCCCACAAACTAGCCAAAATATTTCAGACCAAACAGTAATACACTTTATGTGGCTCAGTGAGTTCAAGTGCTCAAATGACATGGAAGTGCATCGTTCTGCAACCCAAGTGTTTTGTACCGCCAAGTATTGGAGCATTTCTTATAAAGTCTTTAACAGTGTTATCTGTTTATTTGTTGAAGATCTGCTTGTTACCCTATTGACGGGCTGCACTGAATATTTATATATACCTGTTCAAGAGCGGTGGACATGACTAATTATACAGGGCTATCTAAAGACTGGAAAAACATTCAGACAATCCACCAACTAGCTGATTATGAACATTTGTAGTTTTGCCAAGTTAGTAGGAAGGAGGGGAGTGATGTTGCATGAACGAGAGAGAGAGAGAGAGAGAGAGAGAGAGAGAGAGAGAGAGGGAGAGAGAGAGAGAGAGAGAGAGAGAGAGAGAGAGAGAGAGAGAGAGAGAGAGAGAGAGAGAGAGAGAGAGAGAGAGAGAGATAGACTGGCTGGTCTCCAGATAGTCGGTGTGACAGAGATGATGACTATGGTCGTGACAATAACGGACCCAAAATATAAATTCCAGATCTGTGTTGGTCTTGCATGGTATGACGTGTTCCCTGCGGCCGAAACAGTCAACAGAGCAGCCAATTACACACAGTCAATGACTGTGTCTATCATCCTGTGTCTATCAGGTGATATGATCTCCAGGAACAATGTCAGAAGATGTTAAAAGATTTAAAGGGGTGGTTGATTATGATTTCACTTCTCTAACTTTAGTTAGTGTGTAATGTTGCTGTTTGAGCATAAACAACATCTGCAAAGTTGCAATGCTCATAGTTCAAAGCAAAGGGAGATATTTTCTTTTACAGAAATCACTTTTTAAGGACTACAACAAACGGCTGGTACTAGGGACTACATGGAGCTTCATCACACTTACCCTAAAATTTACATAAACCCCACCCCCGGGAACACGATTTAGATTATCATGACAGAATATGCAATTCCACATCAGCTAAATAATTTCATCAACAAACCTTTCAGAAATGTCCTGTTGCATTCTACATGTTGTCACTTGTGTCTGAGTCTCTCTATCTTTGTCCGACTCTGGTTTGAACATAAAAGTCAGAACAGTTTCTGAAATCGGCTTTCAGTTTCAAGCTATTGAAGCTCCGCCCTCTGTGCCGGGAGCAGCAGCTCATTTGCATTTAAAGGGACACACACAAAAATGTTACGTTTTTGCTCCCCCTTAAAAAGTGACAATTTTCACATGCTATAAAAAATATCTGTGGGGTGTTTTGAGCTAAAACTTAGGGTTAGCTAACACTCTGGGGACATCAGAGGCATATTTTAAATCTTGTGTAAAGTGCATTATAGGACCCCTTTAACAAATATTGCTTGGTACTGTCATTGTCAGCAACAACATTTTCTAATGTACACTGGCCCACACAATTACTTGGACACTCAAGTCAGTGAGAACAGCATGCTTTTCTCTTGATTATCTTCACTTTTCTTCATTTTTTTTACCCAGTGTCTTTTAATCAGAGTATTTTTGATGGTTTTTAGTGGATGTTTTAGTCAAATCTCTAGTTCCCACAGCTGTAGCAGAGGAACACACATCAACACGATCCACTTCCAGTATGTCAACCATTTTTAAAGTTGCTATTCTACAGTAAACTTTAATTATATGATGCTTTGTTAATTAATGAAAACAAATAAAACAAAGATAGCATTCATTTTGCGGCCATTTTCTGTGCGTACATACTGTGTACTTACTATAGTAATTACAATAACTGGGTAATAAGTATTTACTGAACCTGTACCTAACGTACCATGGGTATTCATTTTGCTTTACTCTCAAAGTGATGGTGGTCATTGACTTGCATGAGGGTAAGTTAACAGCAATTTTTCATTTATGGGTAGCCTGGTTGACACCAGACCCTTCTCAGTTGTAACAGAGTGGGTCTGGGGAAGGTTCATTCACAGCCCATTTCCAAAGTGGCGTCACCAACTGACGTCGCTCAAATGCCTCTGGGCCCAATTAGATAGACCTAAAATCAATCAGAGCGATGAAGGAGATGACGCTTCAACGTCGCTGCGCTATCGTCATCGTGTAAAGGCCACCTCAACGTTTGTGATCGGTGCCTCAATTTGGAAAAAATGGAAATGGGCTTGAATGGGGTCTTGGCCAGACGGACTTGCAGAGCAAATCTAAAATTTGCCGGAAGTTCTTCAGGGTTTTCCCAGGCCAATTTATGGGTGAACTATACCTTTAAACCATTAGTTACATTATATTACCCAGTACCATATATGTTACATGTATGGTCTGTCTTCTATGTTTTCATTGTTTTTTTGGTTTACCCCAGTCTGTTTAATTAGTTATGTCATTCACCTGTACTCTGTTAATTTACTAATTTACTAGTTCCTTTGTCTGTTCTGTGTATTTAAACCCTAATTTCTCTCTTAGGGTCTGTTTACACGTCACCATTTTAAACTAAAAACGTAAAACATTTTATGTGTTTTGGCTGCTCGTTTACACCACAACAGCGTTTTGGGTGCCTGAAGTCCACGTTTTTGAAAACGTTCTCCGTGTAAACAAAAACACGAATATCTGAAGACGATGAAGTCATGCACATGCGTATTAAGTGTTCAGTCTGTAGTGTTTTCATCGCCATCTAATGGTCTGGAAGCAGAATACAGCGTATTTACAGCCAAAACCAGAGAAGAGGTCGGAAGGAGTCATCACCCGGGAGCCCATACCACTGCTAGAGTCTGACCAGGTGCGTGAGCCGGAAAGATCAGTCGTCGTGGAGGGAGTGTTAGTGGAGTTCGATGGGATAGAGTGGAGCTCCGCCCATGACCCCACCGCGGTGGAAGTGTTAATTATGGAATCTGGAAGGTATTTAGAAGAGCTTAAAGACATTTTTTTAAGTTAACTTTTTTGGAAAGATTATTCCCAATCGCCCCTTGATTCTCTAACATCTCCTGTATCTCCAGCGCTCCCTGTCTCTCCAAAATGTCTGCCCAGCCTCCCTCTCCCACCTCCTCAATCAACCAGTTCCTCAATCCCGCCTCTGCTGATGTCATTCAGTCCCTCTGCAGCTTCCACATGCTGTGAAGACCTGCCCAGTGTCTTCAGGCCACCAGCTCCATCCAGCACAGAGGATCTGTGCTCCAGCCTCTGTGTCCATCGCTCCACTTCGGGCTGTTTACACATCAGCTCCGCCCTGGTTCCTCCTCACTCGGCTCCACCGGAAACCATCAGCCTCACGGCTTCTCTGGGCTCCCTTGTTCCTCAGGCTCTACCTTGGTCAGCCGCCGAACTGCCTGCACCTTCAGGTCCGTCTTCCCCCCGGCTACGCCTCCGTCCTCGATCCCAGCGGCTCAATCTCTGTCCTCTGGTTCACCGGTTCCACCTCGGACGTTTTTCGCCATGGCTCCACCTCATGGCTCATTGGCCTGTCCTCTCCACCCGTTTCTCCCTCTTTGACAGCTGAATCTCCGTCGGTCGTCCCCAGGTTACCTTCCATCAAGTCAGCACCATGGCTCGTCCCACGTTTGACTCCGCCCTGGGGCCTCGTCCTGGCTCCTGCTGCTCCTGGCTTCTCACTGACTCCTCCCATCATCCACTCCTCCATGGACTGTTTTTGTTTTTGCCCTGGACTCTTTTTTTTTTTTTTTTGTCAGCTCCACGCCTACAGAGCACCCTCCCTCCCTCCTCAGTTGGACTATTTACGGCACGAGGACGCACCTTTTTGGGAGGGGACGTACTGTAACATGTATGGTCTGTCTTCTGTGTTTTCATTGTGTTTTTGGTTTAGCCCTGTGACCTAGTTTTCCCCAGTCTGTTTATTTAGTTATGTCATTCACCTGTACTCTGTTAATTTACTAATTAAGTTCCTTTGACTGATCTGTATACTTAAACCCTCAGTTCTCTCTTAGTCTCTGTCCGTTCGTGTGTTTGTGGTTTTCTCCTGCGTTTCTCCTGGTTTCTTAGTGTTTGTGATTAAAGTCTGTTTACTGGAATATTCCTCATTGTGAGAGTTTCTAATACACCACGTAAAAATATACATATATGCAAAATATATATATATATAAAATGGCCAATGATTCATTAATAATGTTTGCAAGTGCTACCATAAAATCTCATTATTTTAATATGATGGCGAGGTTTCGTCTAGATCAGAGTTACTTACGTAACAGTTTCAGAACAAATCAAAGAGAAGATTTTGGCTTCAACCCAAACCAAGATTACATTTATTTGGAGACAAACTACCTAAAGGAAATGTGCACTTCCTGAACTTAATCCACCAAAGTGAGTGAAGGCACACTAAATAGGGATGACACTATCTGTTAGTGTGCACACAGTAATTTGTTTTGTTACTCATTTGTGCTAATCCTGTAAAACTTTTGATCTTGCACTCGATGATGCATTCAAATGACATGTTCAGAGGTGTGTTTCACAGCCAACACACTGAGTAAAGCCCAGATCAGACTATTCTAACACTCCCACTCCCCAGAACCCTTCAGGCCAATGTGCAGGCCTGCCATCCACACGCAAATAAATTGGAGAAGGCAGCATAAAGTGTTTCTTTCTAGAATTTTCTTTATGCCTTTCAAGGACACTTATGTATGTGGAATAACTCATCATTGTCTTTATATGTCCATACTTCATAAGTGCAAGTTAGTTCTCTTCTGTTGCTCCCTCTTCTAAAAAGGATCAGACTTCATGGTTTATGAAAGCTGAGCTCCTTATGTTAACCCTCTTTATAAAGATTATGCTTTTGGTAAACATACATGTCAGTAGTGAGAAAACAAGAAAGGTAAGATGCTGAGGGGCTGAAAGAGAGAGAGACCTTAACTTTCAATCTCTACTTTGAAGGAATATCCTGTTTTTTTCCAAACTCATTGTCTATTCTTCACTTGCTGTCGATTAAGACAGAAAACAATTTCAACTAGTTCTTTAAAAGAAACAAACATAAAACAAGTATGAGAAGTATACTTTAGCATATACCTTTAAGAAAAGTACTTATTACGGAAATAATATATACTTTAAAGTAATATAATTTCGTGTGATCTGAATGTAATGATTTCAGACACTTAATTGCATTTATTTGCAATTAAATGCAAATTTTGTATAGTTAACGTTTATATTTAATGCAGTTAGCTAAACCAAAAGTGCTTTTTTGACCCTATTAAGTAAGACTTAAGTACATCATTTTATGTAATTTCAAAATTACTTCAACTGTCTTTGAAATATGTTTAAAATTTACTTCTGGATGTACTGACAAGCATTTATGGTAAACAAATAATAACATTTCTACTGAAACTTGTATGTCAAGTTCAGTTTTATCCGAAATCTGTGTGTGAATCTGAATCTAGCAATGTTTGAATACGTTGGTTGTTGTCCGTGTCGGGGCGGTTCGGAAATGAAATGTCTGGTGAGTGGCACTAAAAGGTTAATGTATTATGTTTGAAAATAGCGTTCCACGTACACTAAATCCTACCCTAAATCTGAGCAACATGAAAAGCAAAAGCAAACATGAAATAAAAATGCATTTGCTGAAGCTTCTACAATTCTTTGAGCTCTTTCATCGTGACTCTTGTTTCACATCGTAAGTGCAGTACTGTCCCAGGTGAGCAACCAAGCAACTTTACTATGTCAGAGAAGCCATACATATAAAGCTGGTTATTCAAACATCAAAATGTATAATTATAAGACTAGACAAAGGGGAGCTGGAGCGCTGCTGGTATCCCTTGTATCCTCTGGTGATCTTGCAAGGGTTAATTGTTCATAAAAAATGCCACCCTGATGAAGGCCAGTGGGCCGATACGCGTTGGTGTTTTAATGTTTTAGCCCTTAAAATAACAAAGGCTTTTTAACTTTTGGATCCTACTGAGTGCCTGGACTTATATTTTTTACAATTTTTTTTTTTTATCAAAATCTATCAGTTTACAAATCATGAACTACAGTAGAAGTCTTATGAGGTCATAAAATATAGTATTGTGCAAGGAACTGCACAAAAATAAGTCTTTATTAATTGATAATCTGCTCTTTTATTCATCATTTGTTGGCAAAAACGCAGGTAGATGCACATTTTCCAATGAGCAGGTTGGCTTTTGTACGTTAGTCAACACCAAATTTAGTGTCCTTTTTAAGTATAACAAAAGATTATTAAAACAATGATTAAAAATGTACTTTGTACACTTTATTTCGATGGTCCACTTTAGATATTATACTAATTATAAGTAACTTTGCAAAATTATTATAAAAACAATCATGAAAGCGTACCTTCTTTAACTACACTTAAATGGCTTTTTATTTTATTAATATTATGTTATATGGACAGTTTTTCTTTAAAAAGGGATTTGAAGTACACTACAAAAGTGCATTCAGTATACAATCACACTTTTTTTGCAGCAACAAAAAGTTCAAAATGCAAAACTATGGCACTTAATCATTACACACACACTAGTTTGACACTGGTGCATAATCGTTTAGCAACCTTGTTATCCGCAAAAAAAAGAGTAAACCCTAGTATCGCTTGTTTTCTGCTTGAGGATTCCGGGGAGGACGAGATGCAACGTGATGCAGTATACAATTGAGTACACAGTACAGAATACTCCATCCCATAATGTAGTGCACTCGTCCTGTTTCCAAAGTTCTTTCCGAACCGCCAATGTCACGAATGAGCCAGAAGCTGCCATTTTTAACACCCTTTTGGACTTTTTATTTATTCTGCCAGAAATGTAGGAATATTTAAACAAAACTTAAACTTCAAAATCCAATTTTCGAAATGGTAACTGGATGCTACTTGCTGTAATAACCAATTTTTGCAATAAAACATTTTTTTGTGACGTCACAATAAACATGTCTGTGGCCCCCATGGTCTCTTTAATTTTAAAAACAAAGTGGCACCCATAGCTATCACATGACGTACAATTATGAATTTGTTTTTATACAGTAGTTTTGACAAAAAGGTATATTTTTTATTATAAAAATAAATTTGTCAGTCTATCTCATGAAAAAAATAAAATAGTTATGAAGTCCTTTTTTTGTAAACTATGTGGAAACAATCTGTCCATAAACATTAAAGGGTTAGATCTGCTAAAAATGGAAACTGTCGTCATTCACTCACCTTCATGTTGTTCCAAATCCATTTGACATTTGTTCAGCTTTGAAACACGATTCAAGATATTTTAATGAAACCTGAGAGACTTCAGTCCCTCCATTGGAAGTCTATTCCACCAAAACAATAAGACTTCAAAAGTTCAAAAAGACACTGAAAAAGTAAAACCATATGAATAGAGCGGTTTAATGAAGTCTTTGGAAGAGGCATTGTGAGTTTATGATGAACAGATTTAATCTATGCTTTTATTGACGTTAAACATTGATCAACACGCATACATAGAGCAAACGAAATACTGAACACTGTTTGACAAGCAAAAACCAATGAGGCTTGTTCATGGGAATCACACAAACACGTTTGAGCTTCCACACAAAACAATGTGGCTTGTTCTCGCACTTGTGAGGATCGTGTACGGATTATTTTTAGCATTTCTTCATGCACTTTTTTAATTGTCAAAGAAATCTCTCAGGTTTCATTCAAATATATTCTGCAACACTTTAAAATAAGATTATGTTTGTTAAATGCATTAGTTATCATTAACTAACAGTGAGAAATACTTCCAAAGTATTTATATCATAGTTATTGTTCATTTTAACTTAAAATCAAAAGTTAATATTGTTTCATTGACTAACATGAACTAACAATGAACAGTACATTTTTATAAACAAATTTTAACAAAGATAAACACTATAGCAAATGTATTGCTCATTATTAGTTAACGTTAGTTAGTACATAAATTAATGTTAACTAATGGAACCATATCTTCATTAGTGTCTCAAAGATAAACGAAAGTCTTACGGGTTTGGAATGACATGAGGGTGAATGAATGACAGACATTTTATTTTTGGCTGAAGTAACCATTTAAGATGTGAATAATCCAGCATAGGCTCTAGTGTGTGTACTGAATCTACATCATTACGGTAGAGTTAAAATCATAGCGCATGTGAAATGGTGCTGATTTTCTGTCCAGCTGGAAGCACACACCACATTCTGACACAGCTGGGGTCAGATCAGAGACTCAGCAGCACTTAACATCCCATAAAGACAGCAGAAGAGTGTTTGGGTCTCAGAGTAACACACTGACCATGACCTCCAGAACATTTGATAAGGAGGGGTTAGACAGGGATAATGTGTGTGTGTCTCTAGGGTGACAGCAGTAGAATGAGAGGCAGGAAGTGAGCAGAACTCCAGACATCTGGCACTGCCGTCTCCCCTGACACACACACGCACACACACACACACACACACTCTGATCTCCTACGATCAAAGTCTGCCCTGCTTACTCTTCCACAACACACACATCATCCACACACACTTACACGTGTTCTCCTCACAGACAGAATCAAGTCTTTAGCTTAGCCAACAGCTCCTCTGATGAAGGCATCAAACTGTGATCTAAAACCAGTCTGTGTGTGTGTGTGTATGTCTCAGGGCAGTCCAGTCAGCAGTTCTGTTTTTTGCATATTCAAGGTGAGGTAATTTGACTTAAACTGCTTTAAACAGCGAGCAAGAGTGATGCTGAGAGATCTTTATCCTCCAGCACCACATGAATGTAAATTCAGTGAGTGACAGACTGAACTGTGGGAACAGCACAACCAGAGCTGGACAGTGTTGGTCATGAACTAAACCTGATCAACACTTTCATCGCTAGTGAAAACTACTGTAGCACTAGCAGTGGCGGGACTGGAACTCTCCAAGTGTGTGGATACTTCTTCTGTGCCTCTATCCAATAATATTATTTAGAATGATGTCATTTTGGGCTTTTGAATGAATGAACAATTGCAGTTAGGGTGACATCATCACATTTGAAAAGATACATGTAAACTAAATATAAATAGTTGGATCCCTGGGAAGGGAACGAGACGCTGCGTCTGAAGCACATGTGGAACTATTCCAGTCCTGATTGGCGCAAAACCGATACTGGTAATCTCCGCCCCCGAAAGCGAACCTTAGGAACTTACTGTGTTGAGGTTGGATGGAAATATGAAAGTATATGTCCTTTAGATCTCGTCAAACCAGTCCTCAGAACTGATTTGAGTCCCGATAAGAGGATCGTCAATATTTTGAACCTGTGTTTAGAATATGGTTTAACTGACGCAGATTTAATGGACTCCTCAGGAGGAGGAATGGCGTCCTTCACCAAGAGACGCTGAACTTCTCGTTCCAGCAGCTGAGCCTCGCCGCCATGCGTCACAGGGTGACGTTGCACCAATCAGGATGGGAATAGTTGCACATGTGCTTCAGACTCTGTCACGCTGAGCGTTCCCCGTAGAGTCGACATCAGACACAGCGTGGAGTTCCCTCGAAAGGGAACCACAATACTCCCTATTTTATAGAACTCAACTGAAGTAGAATGAATCAGACTTTCCAAGCTACATTTGAGAGAGAGATCGATTCACTATCGTCTTGTCACTAAAAGGCTGTTATAAATTGTACGAAACTTTACAGGTTTCATATCCTCAATATCAACACATAACGAATTAAAGTCCACCTGTTGTGAAAATCAAGCTTTTAATGTATGTCTATGTGGTGTTTTTATTAATATGCTTTAAGACAAACCATGTGCAAATTCATAAGTCAACACCATTGTTAAGGTATTTTCTCCAAAATATGAGTTCCAAAGACTCAAAAAAGGTTTGAAATCGATGGTGTTTCTGACGTCACAAATTACCTTGTGACCAATCAGATCAACGTATGATCGTCAACGAGTGGATCTCTGAGCTAGAGTGAGTGAGTGGAGGCGGGGCTCTATGAGGTGCCTCTAGGGACATTATTCAGAATTACCATGCACATACATGTACTTTTCCTCTCACATACACATATGAAACCAAATTCATTCACATTCTATAGTGAAATGCTCACACACATACAAGTGAAATGCTTTTACAAACACAACTGAAACGCTCTCATACATACAACTGAAAATATTACGCTCACACACACAGCTGAAATGCTCACACACACACAACTGAAATACTCTCACACACACACACAACTGAAATGCTCTCTCACACACACAACTGAAATGCTCTCACACACACCTCACACACACAACTGAAATGCTCTCACACACAACTGAAATGCTCACACACACACACAACTGAAATGCTCTCACACACACAACTGAAATGCTCTCATCAAAACAACTGAAATGCTCACACACACACACAACTGAAATTGTTCCGCCCCAACGCTAATGAAATACGCAAGTAACAAGTAGTATCAGTATAGTAACAAGTTGTATCTAAATACAAACTAACTATCTAGACATCAAATAACAGCAAGTTCAAAAATAAAGAAAATAAAAGTGCAGCTGTGTCATAACTTGCATAAAATTCAAAAATAGAAAAAATAAAACTGCAGTTGTGTCAAAATTTGTATCAAGTTCAAAAATAGAAAAGAAATAAAAGTGCCACTCGTCATAGCATCAGCACCCCCTGGTTGGGGGCTGTGGACTAACATAATATTGTACTTAAAAACATGAAATAAAAAAAAAGTATATATCACACATATTAAAATAGACATAACATTTGATATGGGATTAAAATGATGGGCAGTGTATAAGATATAAACTAATAATTAATTATTTTAATATTCCTTTGTTCCGATCAGAGCATGTGAGGGGAGAGAGAGCGTTTCTGAATATTCCTCCACTCGCTCATTCCGCTCAGGCGCGCTCAACCCAGAATGTCCTGCTGGCTCGAAAATATGTGGAATAAGGGCTGTCTCCGACTAAAGTTTTTTTCTAGTCGACAAGTAGCTGTTCATTTAAGCCATTAGTGGACCTTTATATTGATTTAATTACTTAAATAGGCTACAGGATAATGAGCGTTATATTGCCGTACTCAAGCGCACGCATAAAGCTTGCCACAAAGAACCGGTAATGATTATGAATGTGTAAAAAATAGCAATGAGACATTTAATTGTTTATTAATACACTGGTGTTTTCTGTGTTGCTGCAAAGATGAAGTTGACGATGCGGACTCGCCATCAACGAATAAAGATATAAAGGCATAAAAAGATAAATTTCCCCCAGTTTGGCGCGCGCCACCTGTCACTTCTCTATTCCCCACCAGTGGGGCGCGCCCCACACTGAGAACCGCTGGTGTAGCATGATTGGCGGGCGAACGAACGGTCAACTTTGTCAACTTACGGTTTGTAAAAGCATTTCACTTGTATGTGTGTAAGCATTTCAGTTGTGTGTGTGAGAGCATTTGAGTTGTGTGTGAGCGTAATATTTTCAGTTGTATGTATGAGAGCGTTTCAGTTGTGTTTGTAAAAGCATTTCACTTGTATGTGTGTGAGCATTTCACTATAGAATGTGAATGAATTTGGTTTCATATGTGTATGTGAGAGGAAAAGTACATGTATGTGCATGGTAATTCTGAATAATGTCCCTAGGGGCACCTCATAGGGCTCATTTGCATATTCATAGAACCGCTTATCCTAAATAGTATACTAAATTTTATTTTTCAAGAAAAAAAAAACTTTTAAATGTGTAATTTTGGTGATCAAAGATGATATTCTTGACTACAGGGGGACTTTGAGGACTTTAATTAACAAATTAATAAAAACTATAAATTAACCAAGCAGATATGTAACAGACGCAAAATAATATACAAATGTGCTTAATTTGCAGTTTCATTTTATATTCACACCATTAGTAGGCCTATATTTTAGTAGCTTTGATAGCTCAGGATTATATGACCTCAATAATTTGCAGAAAGGTGGAGCTGGATTGAAGGAGGGATGGCGAGACGTAAACCGCACTTACATCCACCATATTTTCAACGTTGCCACCGCCATTTTTAAATTGAATGTGTCTGGTTTCCGGTGTCATCCGCTTCCAGTTATTTTTAACAGATTGTTATGCAGCTTGAAATTGCAAACTGGTGTTTCTTATCATGTTATATTAAGGTCATAGTTATAAACAAACTGGTTGGTAGTGCAAATAGTTTTATAATTTCCGGCACTTTGTTTATCTTCTAGTTATTTATCTATAGCAACTAAATAATCAGAAGTCTCGCACATTCACAGAAAATATCTTGCAAGTTGCAAGATAAGGTGGATATTATTGCTTAAAGGGACACTCCACCCGTTTGCATTAAGCTTTCCATTGTTAGAAACCCAGTAATACTATTGAATGGTCCTGAAAAAATCTTTCATTGTCCCCTGAGACGAGAGAAATCCACTATTTACCTTTTTCACTTCCGCCTACAATGACGCAAAAATCGTCAATTTGCGTCATTGTAGGAGGAAGTGTAAGAATGGGGTATTTCTGTAAAGACTACAAGCACTAGTTCCCACCCTTTCCAACCCGCCCATTGGGGGATGGACCTAATGCGCTAACAGACCTATCACAGATCAGTGCCAGTGGCGAAACTTTTTGAAAAAATGGACGCCGAAGGTTCTGAAAACGAAGACGGACACATTATGGAGGATTGGGATTTTAATATGGCAGAAACAGATGTTCGTGGCTACCTTTATGAGCCTGAATACAGCGACGAGCAGCTGAGGGCTATGGAGGAACAGGAGGCGGCTGAACCTGCTTCCACCACAGCCGATCTGCCTGCCGCGGACGAGGAGCCCGCAATGCCTCGAGCTGGGACAGATTGGTGGTGCCTGTGCTCTCACTGTGCGCCAATGGACACAGAAGAAGAGTCAAGGTAAATCTAGACGGAATTGCGTTTTTCAAAAGCGCGGGTCTTTTCAAACCTAAGGGGTTCGCTTCGAAATCCTCTGGCTTGAAATGTAGACTGCACACCATAAGATTTTTTAGTGCTTCAATGGCTGTGTCCTCTCCGAATTTCGGGTTATTGATAGCCCTTAGCCACTTTTTGCACAAGTCCAAATCTTTGGGTAATCTGTGAAAACTTACTCCGTGTATTTTCCTTGTACTGGATGAACATGTCGGAACTATGCAAGTGCACACCATTTCAACACAAAAAACAAGGAGTAAATCAATAATTGGGTCGAAAAATAACTTGTCAGTACCAATTGTGTAAAGTAGTTTCCAGGCAGTAGCGCAAGCGCAGTGGAGCTCAACTGTAGTCTACGTCGATGGGCGGAGTAGTGGGAGTGGCCTGTGGAGCTGAGCATTGCAATGCACTATGGGGATTGTTGTCTATAATCCACAAGCACTAAAAAGTCATTTTCGGCATTTTATTGGACAGGAAGGAACAAAATTAAACATTTCTGCTACTATTCTACTACACATATTACCCACTTTCAATACACATTCATGTCAAAATCGGTGGAGTGACCCTTTAATTGATCAAGTTAACAGGCTCCTTTTGAATCTTCATTTGTATGTGAAGTGTGTACAATAAAGTGAATACATTATGTGTGTGTGTGTGTGTGTTCAGACAGACAGGATGAGTGGGGTCACCTGTTCTCAGTCTCACAGAGTTAGCGCGGCTGTCTAACCCAGGCATGCTGTGGTGATCTGACAGTAATCCGAAGCCACTGCAGTGCGGAGTGTGTGTTACATTATCTGTCTTAATCCGGTAATCCGCGGACACACAGCTAATCTCAATCCCACCCCCGCACACACCTTCCTCAGTAATCACTCTAATGACGGACCCCGGCAACTGATCCTAGCAGCGCCGCCCCTGATTGACACACCTGAGGGACACACACTAACACACACACACACACGCACGCGCACACGCACACACCTCCCAGGCTGCTCTCATTAATGAAATTCACAGCCCGGGGCAAAACACAAAGCAAACATATGTTCAGCAAATATGTGTGTTTTGGTCTCTGTGTCACTGTAACTGGGAGTGTTTAATAGAGTCACTGGAGTGTGTGAGTCTTTGATGTGATTGGTGTGTTTTGTTACCAAAAAAATTCTTTACAAAGACACACACCCCATCCACTGCCTGGCCGGAAACTGAAAGCTCAGCCAAACCATAAGCTGATATGACAGGACATGAATATATGAGAGAGAGAGAGAGAGAGAGAGAGAGAGAGAGAGAGAGAGAGAGAGAGAGAGAGAGAGAGAGAGAGAGAGAGAGAGAGAGAGAGAGAGAGAGCAGGTACTTCTGAGATTCTGTCATCATTCACTCACTCTCATGTGGCTCTAAACCTTTATGGATTTCTTTCTTCAATGGAACAAAAAAAGAAGATATTTAGCAGAACATTTGTGCTGCTCATTGAGGCCAAGCTTCAAAAAGCACCATAAAGTAGTCCATTTGACTCGTGCTCTATACAATAGATTTGTGTGATGAACTGAAATTTAAGCCGTTTTTCGCTAAAAATCTTCTTTGCTGTAGCTCTTAAATCGATTTCATTCATACCGGAAAAGAAATCATGTTCAGTTGCATTAAATGTGCACTTGTCGTGTACTTCTTAAAAGTATATTAACTTAAGTCCTACTCTAGTGGTTCCTAGAAGCACTCTAAAGTTCAGCTAATTGTGTTTAATACAAATTTAAACTATAAAACCTTTTCATTTAATTGCAAATAACATCAAGCAACCAAGTCAGAAAATATATAAGTATATTACTTGAGTACTCTTTTTAAAAGAATGCTAAAGTGTACTTTTTTCACAAGGGATGATTTTATGTATTCAAACTTTGATTTCAGTAATTATCTCGTGTGTGACGATTGCTCATGCATTCATTTTATTAAAAAAATAAATAAATAAAAAGGCAGCTTGGAGGTTTTTCAAAATTTCTTTCTTTTTGGAAGGAATAAAGTCAGTTTAGAACAATAAATGAATAAATGTGGAATAAAATGTATATCTGTGTTTTGTATATCTGGTCAGTGTAAATGTGTGCTTGTGTGTGCATTTGGGACTATGAGAATGTTGCAGACACACATTTGAGTGTGTGTGTGTGGACTCACCTTGCTTGCTCAGTGCCGATCGCCCCTGCAGCCCGTCTCTCTCTCTGCTGTCACTCAGTTTGTCTGTCTTCAGCACAGACGAGTCACTGGAGCTGACAGACACAACCTGAAAAGAAAATGCACGCACAAACACACCCACGTCAACAGAAAACACATCAAGAAACAAAGCGCACAAATACAAACAAGCGCATCATAATGAATAAAACAGCAGCAGTCTTTTGTGTGAATGAATTGATGTGATTTAATAAGAGCAGGCTGGTTTTGAGCATCCATTAACACACAATGTTTTTGCAACAGTAAGTGCTAATGCACTGGTACCCGAGTGCTCTCTCTCTCTCTCTCTCTCTCTCTCTCTCTTGTCACGCTCATTGTAATGCAGGAAATAACGGAGGCCGTCCTCGCAGACTTCCACACACATTTAATTTTATCTTTGAATAAAAGAGCTATAGGAAAGAATTAATCTGCTTAACATTTCTAAGTACACCCTCCAAAGGAGCGGGCTGTTTTAATCTTACATATGCTCGGCAGAGTTACTGGCAAAAACTGTACGTTTTCTTCATCTCATCCTTTCAACATCAAATGGCGAGCAGCAAAAATTGGATCAGACTTCAAAGCTCGGCGATGTGCTCCAAGTCACAGAGTGGCTCTACTATTTCACATATTGAATTCGAGTAGGATATCAAAGTCCTAGCAAAGAACCTCAGGTCTTTACTGGAAAAAAAAGGGGCTCCAACATCTGTAGAGAGAGCAGCGAAAAGACAAATCACCTCAGGGAGAAGTCAGCGTTTACTCTCTACCATGCTTTTCCAGTCTTTTGATTCACTCCTTCTCTCTCTACCTCCCTGGGTTCCTCTCTCTCTCTCTCTCTCTCTCAGTGGAGAAGTGAATTCTCTATGAGGGAACCGTCTCTTTTGTCTCAAGAACCGCGCTGTTTGATCTGAGGGTTGCTCTGTGTAATATTCAGTGCAGTGAGGTGACAGTAGAGTTCATATTAACATGAGCCGTATCAGACGTGCGATTAAAGGAATAGTTCACTCAAAAATGTGATTTCAAACCTGTATATTTTGAGGATGGTCATGCTGCACTATTCCATACAATAAATGAGTAAACTAGTGACCAAGGGCAAAGGGAACAGAAGCAGGGGAAACCTTTCTGGTGCTTTTTTTGAGTAGCCCGGAAAAGAGCAACATGGCAGTTCTGCAAAACGTCTCTTTTTATGTTCAACAGAAGAAAGAAAATTATACATGACAGTGAGAAAATGCTATTCCTTTAAATTCTGGAATGATCATATCTGACCTTTTCATCTGAGATGAGATTGGTGGAAGATCTTCTTTCAGGTGTGGATTGTCTGTGGACAAAAATAATCATAAAACAATCATAATTCATCATTCCTCATTCATTTCTACAATTCTGAGAAAAAATGTGGTTAAATACAAGACGATGTCATTGATATCAGATTACGCCATTCATTTCAAAAGCACTTTTATTGTGTGTTCTGTTTCTACATTGTCTGCTGGATTACATCTCCTTCAAACAATTGTTAACCTCTGTTCTGCAAGCACTGTGTGGTCCTGAGAGGGCCAATGAAGTCTAGTCTCATTCTATGAACAGCGAACCAGAAGAAAGGCCCAAAACATTATGAGGAACAGCTCATGTTCTCCACCAGGTCCAACTGCTTCTTCGCATTACGCTGTATATGTCACTGTATTTTTATTCTGGTCCTGGTTGTTATTCCACTGAATTAATTGTTTATTTTGCAAGTTGTATATTTTAATTATAAATGTTGTTGTTCATAACAATGCAGTGTGTAGCAGTTTTTGTGTTTCTTATGAGGAAAAAAAACCCTTAAAGTCCACCTGTGGTGAAAATCAAGCTTTTAATGTTGTTTATATGTCTATGTGGTGTTTTTAATATGCTTTAAGACAAAGCATGTGTAAATTCATAAGTCAACACCATTACTGAATATTTTCTTCTTAAAACTGCAGTGAAACAAAAAGACAGTTTTAAAACCGTGGTTTGAAATCGCTGGTGTTTCTGAAGTCACAAACTACCTTGTAACCAATCAGATCAACGTGTGATCATCAACGAGTGGATCTCTGAGCTAGAGTGAGTGAGTGGAGGTGGGGATAATTTGCATATTCATAGTACCGTGCATACTAAATGAGGCAAGGGTGTAGAGTTACAGTACATTCAAGCTAGAAAAAAACTTTTAAATTTGTCATTTTGGTGATCAAAGATGAGTTTAAAGGGATACAATTATTGACTACAGGGGGACTAATATATCATGCTTCAGAAGAGATATCAACAATGCCTCAGTGTGCTCAGATTTGCCAAGACATTCAGCAAAAGTCAATGTAAACTCAGTTATTTTAAAAAGTTAAAAAGTTCCCTTAAAGTTCCCTATCTGTCAGTCACTTCGACGAGGTGTCTTGATTGTTATGCCGTACTAGTCCACCCAGACTTGTTTTCAGAGCTCATGCTCCTTGCGAAAGCCGTTCCCTGGCTCTCACCCTGAGGATGGATCTTCTTTCTCAGGGATGGGGCACAATCTGGCTCCCGCACCAATACCTCTGAAACCTCCATGTCTGGCCCCTGGATGAGACGCAGAAGACTAGAGTGATAGACACCATTACTCAGGCTAACCCCCCCCCCCCCCCCCCCCCCCCTATACGAGGCGGGCCTAAAGAGTCTTTTTCGCTAACTGGTGTGCTTTCCCAGGGAAAGAGGAGAAGAGGTTGGAGGACCGGCTGTGTCTCATTCCACCTTGAAAGGGTATGTGGCTGCCATAGAGGCACATCATAATGCAGTGGATGGTTAATCTTTAGGGAAGCATAACATGATAATCAGGTTCCTCAAAGGTGCCAGGTGGATAAATGCGGGATGAAGCAGATTCAGACTTGTTGTTGCTGTGTCCAGTATGTACCCTGCATGTTTTCTTGGACCATACTCAGAGCTTCAGAAGCTCGGAGCAACTCTTTGTCTGTTTTGAGGGACAGCAGAAATGGAAGGTTATCTCAAAACAGAGGATGGCCCAGTGGATTGTGGATACAATTGCCTTAGCATACCAGGGCCAAGGCATGCCGTATTCCTTTAGGATTGTGTGCGCGCTATTTACGAGAAATATTGCATCCTCCTGGGCTCTAGCAAACGGCACCTCTATAACAGACATCTGAGCAGCAGGCTGGGCAACACCCAATAACTTCCAGACATTTAATAATCTCCAGGTTGAGACAGTTTTGTCAAGTCAAGTCAAGTCAAGTGTATTTATGTACCGCTTTTCACAATATAAATCGCATCAAAGCAGCTTCACACTATCAATCAAATAACATAACAATATTTGTTTCTTAAAGGAAAAAACATCCACGTTTGGCACGGCTGATCAATGGTATTAATGCTTGGTTAATTAATTTGAATATCCCCAACTGAGCAAGCCAAAAGCAACAGTGGCAAGGAACTGAAAAACTCCATCAAGTGACCTACTGGTGTCCTAAAACTCCATCAGGTGACTTGATGGAGAGAAAAAAACAAAAACAACAAAAAAAAAACCTTGGGAGAGCCCAGGCTCAGTCGGGGGCCAGTTCTCCTCTGGCGTTTATGAACTATAGACCGGATTTACAGTAACTGTAATTTGATACAGAATTTTGTTTTATTTTACCACTTCGGGGTGGGTACGCGAACCAGAATCACAATGTTTTATCTGTACAGTGGGAAAGGGATCCTCCATAGGGAGAGGCTAGTTGGCACTTCAGCACTGCGTTGTCATCGGGTCCAGGCAAAGCTCCTTGTCAGATCTGGATACGGCCTGGATCCGGCAGGCTGCGGGAAAACCTCGGGATAAACAAAGACACTAAAATTAGCGTAGATGCCATTCTTCTTATGATGTAACGAGTACATCAGGATTTAAGGGAAGTGTTCCCAGTTCCGGCTGACCTAATCTATGCAGCCTAACATTGAATTATAGAATAATGTAGTCTATAATGTATTATGTGTATGCTAGGTCAAAAAGATGTTTCTTTAATCTAGCTTTGAACTGACAGAGTGTGTCTGCTTCCCGGACAATGGTAGGAAGATTGTTCCAAAGTTTTGGTGCTAAATAGGAAAAGGATCTACCGCCAGCAGTCGATTTTGATATTCTAGGTATTATCAACTGGCCCGAATTTTGAGATCGCAATAGACTTGAAGGACTATAATGCGTTAAGAGCTTGCTCAAGTACTGTGGAGCTAAACCATTTAGTGCTTTGTAAGTAATCAACAATATTTTAAAATTTATACGATGTTTAATAGGCAGCCAATGCAGTGTTGACAGAACCGGGCTAATATGGTCATATTTCCTGGTTCTAGTAAGAACTCGAGCTGCTGCGTTTTGGACCAGCTGTGGTTTATTTATTAAGCGTGCAGGGCAACCACCCAGTAGAGCATTACAATAATCTAGTCTTGATGTCATGAAAGCATGAACTAATTGTTCCGGATTTGTTAATGAGAGCATATGTCGTAATTTAGATATATTTTTAAGATGGAAAAATGCGGTTTTACAGATACTAGACACGTGACTTTCAAATGAAAGATTGCTATCAAAGAGCACACCCAGGTTCCTAACCGACGACGAAGACTTAATAGAGCAGCCATCAAGTGTTAGACAGTATTCTAGGTTATTACGTGTGGAAGTTTTTTGTCCAATAATTAGAATCTCTGTTTTTTCAGAGTTTAGTAGTAGGAAATTACTAGTCATCCAATTTTTTATATCAGCTATGCATTCCGTTAATTTTGTGAATTGGTAAGTTTCGTTAGGTTTTGAAGACATATAGAGCTGAGTATCATCGGTATAACAGTGAAAGCTAATTCCATTTTTCCTAATGATATCTCCTAATGGTAGCATGTACATAGTGAACAGCAGCGGTCCTAGTACTGAGCCTTGTGGTACGCCATACTGAACTTGTGATCGATAAGACATCTCTTCATTTACTGCTACAAACTGATAACGGTCAGATAAGTATGATTTAAACCATGCTAGTGCAATTCCACTAATGCCAACATAGTTTTCTAGTCTATTTAAAAGAATGTTGTGGTCAGTTGTGTCAAATGCAGCACTAAGATCAAGTAACACTAATAGAGAGATACAACCAAGATCGGATGATAAGAGCAAATCATTTGTAACTCTAATGAGAGCTGTCTCAGTACTATGGTGCGGTGTAAATCCTGACTGAAAATCCTCGCAGATATCATTTCTATCAAGAAAGGAACACAGTTGTGAGGATACTGCTTTTTCTAATATCTTTGACAGAAAAGGCAGATTTGAGATCGGCCTGTAATTGACTAATTCTGAAGGATCAAGTTGCGGTTTTATAACAAGCAGTTTTATCATAGCCAGCTTAAAGGTTTTTGGTACGTATCCTAGATACAAAGACGAATTAATGATATTATGAAGAGTATCTGTGACCTCTGGAAGCATCTCTTTCAGTAGCTTAGTCCATATAGGGTCTAACATACAAGTTGTCGATTTAGATGAATTAACGAGTTTGCAGAATTCTTCCTCTCCTATAGGAACAAATGAATAAAAATTGTCCTCAGGGAGACTACAATGCACTCCCTGATGCGATACTGTAGTAGACGGTTGCATAGTTATAATTTTGTCCCTGATATTATCAATCTTATAAGTGAAGTAGTTCATAAAGTCATTACTGTGTTGCCCGGAAACTTCTGTGCTTGAAGCTTTCTTTTTCGTTAATTTAGCCACTGTTTCAAATAAGTATCTAGGATTATGTTAATTTTCTTTTAATAGGGTTGAAAAATAAGCAGATCTAGCAGCTTTTAAAGCCTCTCTGTAAGCAATCGAGCTCTCTTTCCATGAAATCCGAAATACCTCTAGTTTTGTTTTCTTCCAGTTGCGCTCCATTTTTCTGGCTGCTCTCTTAAGTGCCTGAGTGTGCTCGTTGTACCACGGCGTTTGACTATTATCTTTAATCTTCTTTAAGCGCAACGGAGCAACTGCATCTAAAGTGCTGGAAAAGAGAGAGTTAAAAGTTTCTGTTGCAATATCAAGTTCTTCTAAGCTATCCGGGATGCTGAGATGATGAAACTGATTAGGAGGATTATTGATAAAGCAATCTTTAGTGGCAGAAGTTATAGGTCTAACATATTTATAACACGGAGTCGGCTTTGCAGCCTTGGCTAAATGTAATTTACATGAGACTAGATAATGATCTGAGACGTCATCGCTCTGCTGCAGAATTTCAACGGCATCAACATCTATTCCATGTAATAATATTAGATCTAGAGTATGATTACGACAATGAGTGGGTCCTGACACGTGTTGTCTAACTCCAATTGAGTTTACAATGTCTTTAAGTGCCAATCCCAATGCATCTTTTCCATTATCTACATGTATATTAAAATCACCAACAATTAGTACTTTATAGGCAGCCAATACTAATTCTGATAGAAAGTCCACAAATTCTTTGATAAAATCTTTATGGTGCCCTGGTGGCCTGTATACAGTAGCCAGCAGAAATCTCAAACGTGATTTATCGTTTACTGTATATATTTTTACATTAAGCACCAACACTTCAAAAGAAGTATATTTAAAAATAGATTTCTTTGTGGTTTTGAAAATATTACTATAAATTACAGCAACACCTCCCCCTTTGCGTTTTAGACGAGGTTCATGTTTATAACAGTAATCTTGTGGGGTTGACTCATTTGAAGTAATGTAATCGTTTGGTTTTAGCAAGGTTTCTGTCAAACACAGCACATCTAGATTATAATCTGAAATCATATCATTAACTATGAGTGATTTTGAAGTAAGGGATCGAATATTTAGCAACCCAAGCTTTATCATTTGCTCATCTGCATTATATCTGTTTTTTATTTGTTGAACATCAATTACATTTTTTATCTGACGTTTTTTGGATTTCCAAATTCGGGGAACAGACACAGTCTCTATATGATGATATCTAGGTGAAAGAGGCTCTATGTGATGGGATTTATCTGACCTTGGTGACGCGAGGCCGCTAGCAGACGGTCGGTTTAGCCAGTCTGTCTGCTTCCTGACCTGGGCCCCAGATTGTCATGTTTTAGCTCTAAGACTATGTGCCATATTACTAGAGAGAAGAGCAGCACCATCCCAGGAGGGATGAATACCATCTCTTTTCAACAGGTCAGGCTTGCCCCAAAAACTTTTCCAATCGTCTATGAATTCTACATTATTATGCGGACACCACTTAGACAACCAACCATTGAGTGAGGCCAATCTGCTAACTATCTCATCACTCCTGCGAACAGGAAGGGGACCAGAGCAAATTACAGTGCCTGACACTGTACTTGCGGGTTCACAAACCTCTTTAATATTAATTTTGGTGATCTCCGACTGGCTGAGTCGAACATCATTAGTGCCGACATGAATAATGATCTTAGAGAATTTACGATTAGCATTAGCCAGCACTTTTAAATTTGTTTTGATGTCAGGCGCTCTGGCTCCCGGCAAACATGTGACTATGGTGGCTGGTGTCTCTATTTTCACGTTCCGTGTGATCGAATCACCAATTACCAGGGCACAATCAACAGAATTCTCAGTGGGTGTTTCACTGAGTGGGACAAATCGATTTGTTATGGTAATCGGAACGGAAGAGTGGTTTTTTGATCCGCGACTAGAGCGATCTCTCACGGTCACCAATCTGCCCTGCTGCACAGGCTCTGCTTCAGCCGGAACCGAATCATGTACAGAGTTCACTATGCTAGGCGCATCCAAAATAGTATCTAAAGCTCTAATACTATCCTTACTATCCTCAATTAAAGTTTGGATGCGTGTCTCTAGCTCTGAAATCTTCTCCGTCAGCCTGACTGTCTCCTTGCATTTATCACAAATAAATCCTATATTGCCATCGGAGAAGGCTATACTAAACATATGACATGTGACAAAGATGATAACAGGACAAGACATTACTCACCGTTTGTGTTGACTGATTCTTACTTACCTGGGCTTTTATGAACTCAAAGGCGCGGGCGCGAGAGAAAATAAATAATAAATAAATGAGTGCGGGTGACGGGTTAACACGCGTTAGCGTGCTGTGATAACAATAACGGAAGCTAGCGATGTAAGGTTAATCTGAGATGGTGAGTAAACTGTATTTAGTAATATAAACAACTAGAAATGATAGTAAATGATGGTTCAAAAAAGAAAGAAATACGAAGCTAATACGAGGCTTAGAGCTTACAGCCTCGACGCAAACAAACTCACAGCAGGCAGGAAGGCAGACAGGAGCAATCGATCACCAACAAGTAATGTTGTCTCGTGTGCTATTGGGTACGAACAGGTAAGTTATGGACAACAGGTCAGGTGTACCACTTGCACGCAGCACCTACCTGTCCCCGAGGTGATAATGTGCGCTTTTTTGTGCATGTGAGTTCCCTGGACCGGCGAACCCTGGACGTGAGTTTTCCCTCAGCACCTTGACAGTTGAATTTCGGTGAAGTAATTTGACGCCAGGCCCAGTACTCGTGATGAAGGCCTATGCCCTTTTCAGGTCAGCCTGTATACTTGGGATAGGTGCTCCATATGTAGCGATTCCTTGATGGTAACCCCATATGATGTATTGTCCATGATACAATTTCCGATAACGGTAAACCCGATTATTCCCCAAGGCCGAGCTCTGTCTGTGCAGCCAATCGCTTCTTTTGTAGTAGTTCCTCCTTTTTCAGGTTGGACCTACCGCAGGGACCTCTTTCCACGTGTGGTACTTCCCAGTTGGTAAGTCAATGTGATGTATTCTCCATATATTAACCTCCCTTAGGGCAGGATGTGGTCTCTGTGGTGTTCTTCCTCCTGTCCAGGAGAAAGAGCGCTTCTCCAGTGCTAATTCTAGTCTGCACAGCTGCGAGAGAAAAGGTCAAAAAGACTGGCTGAAGTGACCTTTTCCCATGGTAAGTACTGTCCTCTCTGTCCCTGTGTGGTCCAAAGGACTACACGGCTTACATGGGGCGTTAGGTTGGTTACGATGTTGAGAGTGTGCTTATTACCCAGGGATTGCCAACATCTGTACCGCCAAAACCTTGTAACACAGTTAAGCTGTTGAGGTATTTTTCCCCAAAAAAAAAAAAAACAACAAGAAGAATTTGGCTTGACTTTTCATTTAGGGGTTGAAAATGAATAAACAGCTTGAATATTCAATCTCTACATGTGGACGGGAATGAAACGCCTCTTTCAGTTGATTGGCCAACCAAAGATAAAACCGTGCCGTCATCAGTTGTTCCTCAATTCCTCAAAGAACACTAGTTATATGCTGTTTCTGCTGTACGGATTCCTAAAGTGTTTATTGCAACTATATTTCATCTCTTCCTCATCAAACAACCAGACTAACGAATGGCTTGACACAAA
The DNA here is from genome assembly GCA_030578275.1 of Meda fulgida. Classification (NCBI taxonomy): domain Eukaryota; kingdom Metazoa; phylum Chordata; class Actinopteri; order Cypriniformes; family Leuciscidae; genus Meda; species Meda fulgida. Next base: position 31,882,186 of record CM060624.1, read on the forward strand.
CTGTACTGCGCCAGGCAAGGGCCGGTGTTCTGACGATGCGTGCCTATAGGGGAACTAGGAAGCCGCTAGGGCGGCAAGAAAGAGAGAGATCTGGAATTATAGCACTTATGACAACAAGTTATCACCCCATTAGTTATTCGAAATCTAAATTTTTTCTAAATCTAAAACTTTCCCTCATTATAGTAGTGCCAATCCCGCCTGCCTACACCCACTACACCCGAAGCGACAAAAGACAATAGAACCCATTATAACCAGTGATGTTGTCTACATTGGACGTGGCACGACATGACAAATCCTCAACAGTAAACTGATGCCTCCTTTCCAAACACTTGCGATACTTCTCATTGGAAGGACAAATGGATTTGCAACGGTAACTTCGTCGCGTCCAGTGTAGACGGTGTATGAGCGGCATCGGTCTACATGCAAAACACCCTGTTGCACATCCAAAAATGTCATCAAAACAAATAAAACTATCCGGACATAAATACAAAAGATTACAACTTTTAATGGTGTTCTAATGATTTTATAAGGTCCAATGTTGTTTGGACCCCAACTTTCTTCAGCTTATCTATTGTTTTCCGCAGATCAAATTCAGGCTTGAAATGACATGAGGAGTAAGTTAAGACAACATTTCTCATTTCTTCTACTTTCTGAGATAATTCTTCTGAGAAAAGACCCAGAAGTAAATGTCACATATGTCTCCTCTAGGGTTTCAAAAGAAATCGTAATAATGTGCTTAGATTTGCCAAAAAAACAAACAAACAAAAAAAAAACCTGCAATCTTAAGTAAGAAATCTCAAAATGACCTGAAACATTTTTTAAAAATTTCAAAGACCAATTATCCCAGTTATTTTTTAATAGTATGTAAAAAAGATTAAGTTAATTATTTGTGTATATTTGTTCTCTCACATAACACCTGCGTTCAGTGCATTAACATCACAAAATGTGTAGATGTATGCAGTTGCAGTTGTTCCAGACATGTGACCCAAAGATGAATTGATAATGAATTGGAAAAGAAAAAATTCCCTTGTGTGAATAGCTTCAGAAGTACATGTGTTTATTATTGAGTGAGCACATGTGACTGCCACAACATCAATGACATCATCATCATGTTTCTCCAAGTCACCATCTGTGACATAACTATTTATTGCAATAACTCTGATGCGCATTGGAACATGTATGATTTAACTGCACAGACACACACACACACTGACGTCAGCTGGTACTCGAACGGCGTGATAACATTCCTGTCAGCTAATGAGCATGTAGGTAGGTTTATGAACTTTACAAGGGAAAATTGAGCCAGTTGATGTCAAAATAAATCTATAACGTTCCTCTCCAGCTCTGATGAAACAGAATAGCAAAGTGTGAGGTTTGAAGTTTCACCACTGAGACTTCTGATATAAACAAGCATTGAGAATCCCCTCTGATAGGCCAACTGTCTGGAGGATACACACGCAAACATATACACACCCACCCGAAACACTGGGAGGGTGGATGAAAACTTTGGATTTTTTTTTAAACAAGTTATTACAATATAATTGTCATCTTTGTGCTACATAGGTCTAAATAAATTATAAAAATATGTGCGCTGTACATAGGGCACAACTCAGAGATCTCATTTGAACTGAGACCAAGGTAAAAAGCGTCTTTGATTAAAAAAAAAAAAATTGTCAAAGCTATGGCATAGTGGTTAGTGCACATGCTTTAAAACCTTGAGCTGTTGTGCTGTTGTGCACACACACACACACACACACACACACACACACACACACACACACACACACACTGTGGTGCTCATGTGCGCAATGCACGGTAGAGTGCAGTTTATGTCTTGTAAAAAAACAACAAAAAAGCACAAAATACAACAAAGTACAAAACATACCAGAAAAAAAGTGCACAGTTGCATGGTTGAGTCCAATTTATGGAAGCTTGTTTCCACCACAGATTAAAACATTTGAAAACATAATTGTGATTTTGATCTCACAATTGCGAGTTTATTACTGACTTTATTTCTCGGAATTGTGATATATAAAGTAAGAATTGCGTGATATAAAGTTGGAGCTTTAATTATTATTCATACATTATAATGGCTTAAAATACCCTTATAATACATTATAAACACAGGCTTCATGGTAACACTTTATAAAGCCTTTATATATAATGCATTAGTATTTTTAATGCATTAATTATGTCTTGTAATGTATGGTCTCATCAATCATTATAACCACTGTTATAATACAATAATACAGTATAATGCAAAAAAACATAAACAACCCATTTTGACTGTAACAAGGAACCTGCAAATATTATAAAGCATTTTAACTTTGGTTACAATTATTTAGAGAAAAAAAAGATATAATGCATTTTGTGCATTACAAATACTGCATTATACAACGGCTTTAAGAAGTGTTACCCATATCATTTTTTATATAGTTGCCATTTAATAAGTACAGATGAAACTCAATGGTCACAGAACCTTTACTGACTTCATTTCTCGGAATTGTGATATGTAAAGTCAGAATTGCGTGATATAAAGTCGGACTTGCGTGTTATAAAGTCAGAATTGCAATCGCAATTCCAGGATAGAAACACAATTTCGAGTAATAAACTTTTCTCGCAATTGCGAGTATATATTGTGCTTTATTGTATTCATAAGTGAATACACCCATGCTGAAGTTGACTAAAGAGAGGCATAAAAAATACCTAGAGATTGGCATGGGGTACTTTTCATAAGATCATCTTTCAATGCAAATCAAACCAGCTATTAAGCTAACTGAAATAAAACCATGCCGATCTCTAGGTATGGTGACGGGTAAGTGATGATGGGGATATTTTAATTCCAAAGGCCGAGGGAACTTTATCAGGATTCATAGTATCCTGGATCTATGAAATAACTGGCCTTTAAAAATACAAATCTGCCTGCCTCTATGGGAATTTAACATAGTGGTGTACTGACTTATGCCCCCTGTATTTTAAGGAAGAACATTTTTTTTTTTTTACAATACATTATTCATTCACAGAGAAAATTGGTGTCCTTAAAATTAAGGCATTAAGATCAATTTCCAAAAGATGATTTTTCACTCCTCTTTTTAGTCATCTTTAGCATGGGTGCATTTACTTATACTAAGCACTGTTTCTCACGATTCTGAACTTATAACACGCAAGTACTACTTTATATCATGTAATTCTGACATTATAACTCGCAATTGCAACTTTATATCAAGCAATTGTGAGATAAAAAGTCACAATTACCTTTTTATTTTATTTTTATTCTGTGGCAGAAACAAGCTTCCATACCAATTTGTGTCATTTGTCACAAACCACAAAAAAAAAAAAAAAAAAAAAAAAAATCAAAAATCCAAAAGTTTTTTGTGCATGTTTTATATTTTTGCCAAATCAAATCCAAAATTAATTTTACAAAAATAACTTTTTTTTTATTATTTAATATAATTAGATGATGACTATTGATAGTTTGACTATTTATAATTTTGTTGTATACTTGCATTCAATAACTGATCATCAGTTTCTTTTTAGCACCGCAACATTCTGTGAGAAACTGTGTGTGTGTGTGAGAGTGTGTGTGTGTGTGTGTGTGTGTGTGTGTGTGTGTGTGTGTGTGTGTGTGTGTGTGTGTGTGTGTGAGAGTATGTGGATTGTCGCTGACTAGTTGTAATTTAAGGAATGTGAATAAATACAATCCTTGCATTAATGGGAACCTACTGTATAGAACAAACAGATACCTAAACACAAAAACATGTAAAAATACACTATGATAACATACAAAGGAAACAAATACAATGAACACACCCTCACTTACCCTGTTTGTCGACTCTGTTTGTAGTCTTTCCTGACTCTGTAGCCTCTGTATGCTGTAACACATATAAATGTCAAACAATGAATAAATAACATCATTTCAGAAACCAATTTTCTAGTATTCTTGTTTATACAGTAGAAGAAAACCATAAGTCGTAAACCATAAGATCACTTAGAAAAATAACAGCACACATATTTAAGGAATATGTAGTGCAAATGGTGTAAGCAAGATAAATACATAGAGTTGGTTTGTTCAAATCACTAGGTTATCGTGATTTTGCCAAGTAAGACATGTTCTTGGATCAACATATTTTGTTGATCCTAGATCAACATTCCTGTTCCAAAATGTATTCCTTACCCAATCCCTACCCCTAAACCTAACCCTACCCATAACTTTTCCCTAAAATCAGAGGGTAATGATAGGTGAATAACACTGATGTTTAAGTACCTCACCCTGGTTCTAAGCCTAAACCTGACATAAACTGTAAACTTGTCCCTCAAATCTGATTGGTTGATTGGAAAGTTGATCCAGGAACATGTGGTACTTGGTGAAATCACGTTCACCCAAATGACTACTAAGTTTGAGCAATAATGTTTGAAAACCCCATTAATATTTTTTTTTAAATCCTAAATTAGTATGACTAATAGCGTATGCTTGGTTGTATCAAATGTAATGTAACAGTTTATTACTTGCTTTGATTTTGATTCTGTTATATACATTCAGATTAATTGAATCCTTTGATCAGACACTAATGTTTAGGAGAAAAACACAATGAGCTCTGAGTGAGTAATAAGTACTTCATCACATACACAAATGAGTGTAAATCTCAGAACAGATGAAAGCAGCTGCTCTAAAATGCTAAAGTAGTCATTTATTCCACTTTCAACGAGTCGCCCAATTAAAAAGAAAAAAAAAAACGTACAAAATGTATGCTTTAATCAGAGCAGAGTGTGCGAACACAACCCCTCACACACAGTGTGGGACTGTACAGTCTGTACATGTGTCGATGGGACAACATTGACTTCCATGGTATTTTGATTTTTCATATTCTGGAAGTCAATGGGGTCCGTCAACTGTATGGTTACCAACATTCTTCAAAATATCTTCTTTTGTGCTCAACAGACGAAAGAAAGTGTTTACAGGTTTGGAACAACTAGAGGGAGAGCAAATGATGACAGCATTTTCATTTTGGGTGAACTATCCCTTTAAGTGTTGTTTTAAACAGCCATAAGATTTCATATATTATTATATGACACATTTGCTTTGAATCTTTTATTGTATGTCAACAAAACCATTTTCAGATGTAAATGGGTAACTAGTTAACATAAAAATAGCTCACACTGAAATGAACATTGGCCTCACGGGAAACAATGTGAACAACCATCCCTAACCACTCATATGATACAGTAAGATACTGTGCAGATTTTAAATAAACATTGAACAAAGATATAAGACCTATAATACATTAGAACTATACTCCATTATAACTTAAGTGGATATAACATGGTGTTCATCGTGTTATAAATATCAAAAGTTATAACCACAAATAGAAAAGTTTTATATCATGTATTATAACTGTTGTTACGATTATTTGTGAGATGATACAACATCAGGTTTTTTTTGTTTATTTTTTATATATATATATATAAGCTATTATGTATGGAATCTTGTTTCCGCCACTGAATAAAACAATTTAAAAGATAACTGCGACATTTTATCTCGCAATTCTGACTTCTTTTCTCAGAATTGTTAGATATGAGCTCGCAATTGCAGGGGAATGACTTTCCCCCCTCAGAATTGAAAAAAAAATGCAAAAAAACCCCCACATTATAAACAACCCATTTTGACTGTAACAAGGAACCTGCAAATATTATAAAGTATTTTAACTTTGGTTACAATTATTTAGAGAAAAAAAATATATAATGCATTTTGTGCATTATGAATGCTGCATTATACAAAGGCTCATTTTTAATATAGTTGCCATTCAATAAATACAGACAGAACAGAAACTCAGAACAGAATGGTCACAGAAACTTTCCTGAAAACAAGTTAACTTCTAAATTTCTAAATTTGACCTAAAACCTCAATTTTAGGAGTCTAGTTCATTTACATGTCATTTACAAAATTGGTTACACTTTAACTTATTTTAAGTTAGCCCATGTTACAGTATAATTACACAAATAAATACTGAGTAATATTACTTAACCACGTGTACTGGATACACTTTACTTTATAGTGTAATTATATATTAATTTCTGTAATAGTAATTAACTACATGTACTTATTATAGGGTTTACGGTTAGGTTTAGGGTTGGTTGCATGTAATTATGTATCATTTATAGTTATTACTATAGTAAATACATGTAACGTGTAACAAGGACACATTCAAATAAATTGTTATAACTACTACTACTACAATATATATATATATATATATATATATATATATATATATATATATATATATATATATATGATTAGGGTTTGGTTTGATTTGATTTGATTTGGTTAGTTGATTGTAATTATGCTTTTTTTTTACTATAGTATTACTATAGTAATACAATACCAAAAAACAACAAAACTCTATTTTATGGGTTAAAAAAGTAAAAAATATCTCTTTAAGGTAACAAATACAGGTTACCACTTTCGTTTTTCCCCCATAGTGTACGGATATCCTAACGTTCCCCCACTGAAAGCCTGTTTTTTTAATCTGCATACTGTGCTCAGCGTATTCTCTGCATATGGATCTCGAACGTTTGAAAGACGAGTGTTTATTTTAGAAATGCTAATGTGGCCCACCTCAAAGTGTATACACACACCTCTACAGCTCTGGACATGTGCCGTACACTGAGCCAACTGCACCAGTGGACATACTGTGAGCACAGAGCGAGAGAGAGAGAGAGAGAGAGAGAGAGAGAGAGAGAGAGAGAGAGAGAGAGAGAGAGAGAGAGAGAGAGAGAGAGAGAGAGACGTCTGCCAAACAGGGGAACTGAAGTGCTCCAGAAGAGGAGAGGAGAACAATAGCATCACTCCTCCCTCTCCTTCCTCCCCCTGGACCCCTGCCTCAGAAGACGAGAGAGAGGGGCGATGGAAACGCACCCCGAGAAGGTTAATACGCCCGCTTTGATCTCCGTCAGGCCACACTGAGGAAGAATTCATTTACATTTCAGATGAAAAGGGTGACAGTATAAAAAGCCATCTTGTTTCTGGTATGTGAGAGTCTGTAATGGGCCGGGAATGTGAGAGAGGAAGTGGCAGGGAACCCCCAACACCCCCCATCTCTCTCTCTCTCTCTCTCTCTCTCTCTCTCTCTCTCTCTCTGCAACTCTGTCGCATGCACTGGGAAACAGATGAAAGCAAAGAGAGCTCAAAATGCAGCTTTCTCCTGAAACATGGGAACCAAATGCTGTGACCTAAACTTTCAAAAAGAGACGCTGGCTCCACAAATGATTAATTTAGCAGCTCTGTTTCATGGGATTGTTTGTTGAGATCAAAAAGGTACTTTGTGAAAATGCTGAAAATTATGATTGGAGGAAAGATTTGGAAAGACAGAAAGAGGGAACCGTCTTAGCTCTTGTCTCATTCACTGAACTGATTTACATTTTTACTACTGCTGCTACTTATTTTTCTCTCTTACTTTTTCCAAACACGCAAGTTAACTTTTTTAGACTTTTTTTAATGTTTTTGAAAGACTAGAAATATTGTGGAAAAACTGCTACAATTTAAAATATTTGAATTTATTTTAAAATGGAATTGATTTGAATTGTCATTAGCCTGTATTTAGTGTCATATGATCTTTCATTAAATCATTCTAATATGTTGATTTGTTGCTCAAAACACAGTTATTATTATTATTATTATTACTGTTAAAAACAGTTGCTGCTTAATCTTCTTTACAAACGAGTGTTACTTTTAATTCCAATAAATCAGACTACCCTGAAATTGAGAGAGAAAAAAGAAAAGAATAGAGTATAAATTCTCCAGGAAATATGTGCACACCTTTGTGACATGAATAGTATTGGGTTGAACAGAGCACTCAGAGATGTGTACCTGACTGGATCTGCACAGCAGCCTGCTCGCGCTCTTTCTTTATCAGCTTCATATTCTGACGGGCCGTGTGACCCCTCCAGGCTGAACAGAGCCAGAAGGAACGAGATGACGGGAATAAAACACAGAAAATGAGTTACTGATGAACAATTTCGAGCGGCCACAGCAATGTGATACGAATCTGAGATTTGTTTCTGTTGACCTAGTTCAGCAAGTAGTTCAGATATTTACTTACAATCTTTTCCCTGGATAAGGAGTCAGATACAGTATGTGAAAAAGTCATTTTTAGTAACATTTTAGTATATTTATAGTAGTCATTCATTTATCATAACATGATATACACTACTGTTCAAAAGTTTGAAGATTTTTAAAGTAATTAATACTTTTAATCAGCATTAAAGGGGACTTATTACGCCCCTTTTCACAAGATGTAATATAAGTATCTGGTGTCTCCAGAATGTGTCTGAACTTTCAGCTCAAAATACCCCACAGATCATTTATTATAGCTTGTCAAATCTGCCCCTTTTTGGGTGTGAGCAAAAACAAGCCGTTTTTGTGTGTGTCCATTTAAATGCAAATGAGCTGCTGATCCCGCCCCCTTTCCAGGAGAAGGCGGAGCCTTTACAGCTTGTGCTTCGGATACTCCGGCAGAAACAAAACTGGAGAATCTCACACAGCCAAAATGTCAAAAAGGGAACCATTTCCTGAATTTCTGAACCTCGTTACCCTCATCAGCCACCAAATTCAAGAACCTGTACTTACAATTGTACCTCTTGTATCTTTCTAATGCATTACTGAGCATGGTTTCCACTGCTGTTTTTGTGTGTATGACCTCGCTTCTCCTGAGTTTACCCCTTTATTTGCTTTTTGTTTGGACTTTGTATGCCTGGTTGGACTGTCTTGCTGGATTGAACCTTTACATTAGCCTGCATGCCAACCCGAACCCCGCCCACAACATTTTTTGGTCGGGAAGTTCGGTCTGGACTCGATCCATTGAGGAGTAATTATGATCGGTTCAGAAATCGTCGGGCCAATCAAATTGCCAGGGCGGGCTTTATACGATGATGGACAGATCATCTGCAGTTACGTATTCATCACGTCATCAAAGAGCGCTTGGTTTACAACAAAGATGACTGCAGCTGGAGAATTGAGATGTATAGATTCCGCTACCGCGTCTGTTGTAAAAGAAATCGACAGCGGATTAATTTTAAAAGACGAACAGAGAACTGCAATCAAGGCATTTGTCAATCGTAAAGATGTGTGTTTGCCGTCCTTCCTTGCCGTTTGCTTGCCCTGATTGGTTGTAGATCTATCCAATTGAGTGCAGTTTTTTTTTTCCCTGGTTCGGTTAAGACACGCCTCATAATCAAAGCCCTATGGAGCATTATCAGACTCACATTCTGACTAGAATATGAGTATGATGAAGTCAGGCTACCTTTACATATCTTACAACCCTGTCCTTGTATTTGCCCAATAAATCCCCTGCACCCGAGTCTTCTGTGTCACAATCATAAGTGACTTCGTTGAAAAACATACAAATATCATACCGCCCCAAACTTTTGAAAGGTAGTGGATGTAATTCAAAGCAAGTTCTTAAATTACAAATGCAACTTTTATTGCAATTGTATTGTCCTTGAAAAATGTTTTCTTGCTGCTGAGCCCTGCACATCTGTCATCAGAAGTGTTATTTCGTAATGAGTTTGAGAGATAAGAACCTGACTGAATGATAATAGCCCCGTTGTTTCGCTTCTCTCTCTCTCTGCGGTACCGCCGAGCCCCCAGCCAGCCCTTGGTGTAGGCCTGAATCAACACCACCCGAGCAATCACCTCCCGCAACATCAGATTGAGCTGCTCCACGTGATAGTACTTCAGAAACACCTGCAAAGACACGTACACACATCTATTCAGATGCAGGGAAGCGTACTTATACCTCACAATGAGCACTCTACCTTCATGTGTCTGTCCGAATATAATCGCAGGTAATGGGTTCGGGATGAAAAGAGGACACAAAAATGCGAGGAAAGAAACCATGACCTGGAAGTATTGGTCTGACAGGCAATGCACTAAAAGAGAAAGCTAGATTTGTTCTCTGTGCTATTAAAGGTAAATCACATTACATATCTATAGTAGACATGTCACGTAACCTTCTCTGGGACACAAAGTTAGTTAGGACAATATCTAGAGCTCGTCCTGCCTGATCCACAGCTCTAGGTATATATTCTATCAGACATTCAAACAGCTGTTAAAAGGACAATACCTGTCATACACTTTTTTTTAGCGTAGTAACTTTTAAATCTCTACCTTAGTCTTGCCCAGGACCCAGTGTTCCAGCTTGGCTTTCTGCAGTATAATGATGGCGTTCTCTTTACTGCCTGCTGGCATCTGATGGGCACGAAAGGCCAGATAGTAATACCTACAAGAAAACAAGATGATCAGGCTCAGATTACACCAGTCAAAAAAGCACAAAAACAAACCTCAAACCCAAGCTCACACTTTCGTTCAACTTGACTGATCATATTGTAAGTTGTACTGGGGAAATATGTACCAGTAATTGTTTTGATGCTTTCTTCTATACACGTGCAAATAAGTTTTAAGTCAAAGGTTTGAATGTTGCTCTGTTTGCAGAAAGCGGTAGTTTGGAAACAATGGTCATGTTCAGAATATCATACCATCCTATTACTATTTGTAACACTTTATAATAACTGCACACTATGAATCATTAGTTAAGCATTAGTAAACAGTTAATTCATCATTTATAAAGCATTAATAGACATTAATAAGCAGTTTATAAAATACAGCTATAAATGTCTTATTCTTGATTTTAAAGCATATCTATAATGTGTTTAATAATTTTATTTTCATACTTTATTAATGATCAATATATAATTTCTAAATGAGTATTGCATTATTTACAAACCAGTAATTTAGGCGTTGTCAGTGGTTCATAAGATCACTTAGAAGGTGTAAGTAAATTATTAATAAATTATTTAAATGTACATTCATTCATCTTATTATTCAGACATATAGTAATAGTTACTTAGTGTGTTAGTAAATGCTTTATTAACATGTATTTATACTGTAATTCAGCATTTAGTAGTGGTCAGTTAACTATTTTTGTGAGCTCATCTAAAGTGAGGACTATTTATGGCCTTGTAAAGCATTTACAGAGGAGATTTAAGGGATCTTAATATTTCTATGTTCTGTATCACAATGTTGTGTTTGTTCATTGTTTCTGTTTAGAAGATAAATGAGCCTTTAAATCTCCTTTGTAAATGCTCATGGCGTTCTAAAAACACGGCGCTCCCATTGAACACAATGTCGTTTCAAGACAAGTAAAAGCTTAAAAAAAATTGTTGCCATTTAACTAAATATATTTTATTGTTTATTTTGTTAAATGTTAATTTGACACCATTCACTAAAATAAGTATCACACACTTAACATAGAAACTCATTATTTTTGCAATTCTGTCTACTAGTGGAGCAGAAATAACACACCTCTGATAAAAGAGCATGGTGAGACTATCTTTCGAGATCTCACTATGATAGAATCTTTCTGCTACAAAAAAAAAAAACAGAGGTAAAGCGTCACCTGATTCTCTGATAAAACTATACATATGGAGCTTTTGTAGCTTTGATGTTATTGTCTGTGGGCCTTCAGTTATACTTCTGAATACACCTGCCTATAAATACACTGGCATGAATCTCATAAACGAGTCTCATCGAAACATCTGAAGCTTGCGGTTGATCCTGGGTATTTATTTACTCTGAAGAGGAAGATTTCAGCCTTTGTGTTTAAGAAAGAAAACTGCCTTTGATTCCACTTGAACCGTGCTCTTTCATAATTATGCTCCTGATAGCTGTTATGTCTCTGGTAGAAATTACAAAAAAAGGCTCTCCTTCACGACACCAGAAGGTTTTCCAGAAGAGATCCATTTCTCCGTATAGAAGCTGTTATTTCCACAAAGTCAGTGTGGATCAGCTCGAGACATTGTACGACTAAGAACATGCGAACAGAACGGTCACAGAGTATTTCTTTTTCATGTGAACTGGTCGGGGAAGTCTGGGGAAAATACGGATAATCAGGACACTTCTGTGATCAAAAGGATGACAGGGGAAAAAAAGCCTTGCATTTGAGCGGCTCCTCTGAGTGTGGAGAAATTGTCTGGGATGTTTATGTAAAAGAGATGACCTACATGTCCACCATCTCACGGCCCACGAGAGATAGAGATGGATGGGTTGAAAGAAAACGCAAAAAAGCGAAAAGTTTATGGAAAATGAAGTGCGATTCCCTAAGCTTCGGAAAAGTAAATTTGGACCATGAATTTCCTCGGCGCTGAGAAACTTTCAGCGGATTCACTCCGCCCCTCAAAAGTATCATTTCACCGCTAATTACTCAACCAGAGTCTAATTTAGCATCACTTGTGTTCTCAAAGGCTTAATGACCTATTATTGATAAGATTATGGTCTTCTTTCAGCACTATCAAAATATATAGATAATAAACCTGCGATGTGAGTTTCCCAGGAGCTTTAAGGAGCACTAGAGGAGGTGGGTATATTCAATATGCGCTCATGGAGCAGCTTTGATCTCTCTTAACTGTCTTTCTGTCTGTCTTTCTTCCTTCTTTTTATGAAGCCCAAGAGCTCCAGCTAATTAATCTAATAACATTCCTGTAGTCCAACAGGAACACCCGCAATAATGTAATTTTGACTGCAAAACTGATGAAGCCTTGGAGTCAGAATGTTATTTTTTTTCTTTGCCAGATAACCATCATTATGACCACTGTTATTAACATAACCTATCTAAAATGGAGCAGGAAAGATTCGGCCTGGTTTCTTTGTGACCCAAGTCTAAAATATTATGAACTCTAGAGTCTCTCCTTCGATATAAGTCTAATTGATTTTATTGTCCTCCAGTTGAAAATCATAAGTCAAGTCGATTAACAGCACACATACAGTAAGTTACAGGCCAAAGTTTACTATTCAGGGATAAAGGGACAGTTTATCCAAAAATGGAAAATATCTCATCATTTACTCACCCTCATGTCGTTCCAAACCCGTAAGACTTTCGTTCATCTCTGGAACACGAATTAAGACATTTTTTAATATTCTCTCATCAATTTTGCCCATCCTTTGGAAGTCCAACCAAAATGTTCAAGCTTCAAAAAGTTAATAAGGATGATATGATAATGTATATGAACGGAGTGGTTTACTCCAAGATTTCTGAGGAGACACTATTGCTTTATATGATGAGCAGATTTAATTTAAGGCTTTTATTCACATTTAATCATGGATCAGCACATGTACGTAGAGCTCAACATGGTAAAACATGCCAAATGAAAGAATTAAAAAAAAATCTTAATTTTTGTTCTGAAGATGAATGAAAGTCTTAAAGTCTGACTGTATCTAACTCATCTTTGATCAACAAAATGACATATTTAAACGTTTTTTTTTTCTGTGAAAAAAATTTCTTCATGCCTTAAAATAGCTTGTATGTAACTCTACACCCTTGTCTCAGTATATGTGGTTGTATGAATATGCTAATTAGCTCCGCCTCCACTCACTCACTCTAGGTCAGAGATCCACTCGCTTTCTCAACTTACTGAGGTAAACGCTGCACAATGATATCGCTCTTCACAACGTTGGACACATAACGATGATTAATATAATTAGCCTTTTGCTTGACTATGTTATCAAACAGCTAATAATGTGTTGCTAATGTTACACAAACCATGTTCCTGCTCGCCATCTCAGTTTGCCTTCTAACAATCATCAGAAATGCTTTGAGTTTGAACAACTCAGAACATTAGTAGAGAAAGGCATATAGTTCATCATGACATCGTAATGTACATCATACACCCGCTATTTCTAAATCTACCTGATTTTTCATATCAACAGAAAAATATCCAACAATATCTAACCTTGCATCTCTCAGGACTCCCCTGCTAGTTTGCTGTTAATGATATGCTAAAGCCCGCCGGCACGATGACATGATTACAAGGTACAAGGTAGTTTGTGACGTCAGAAACACCAGCGATTTCAAACTGCGATTTCGAGACTGTCTTTGTTTCACTGCAGTTTTAAGGAGAAAATACTCAGCAATGCTGTTGACTTATGAATTTGTACATGATTTGTCTTATTACAAACATATTAAACATATTAAAAACACCACATAGACATATAAACAACATTAAAAGCTTGATGTTTACCACAGGGGGACTTTAAGGTTTTGAAACATATCCTTTAGGTGTTTATTCAGATCCCTAACCCTAAATATGAGCAACATCACTAATTAAATGAACCACAAAATGAAAAAAAATCCCATTTTAAGTAGATATTGTAACATAAGCTAATGAAGTGCATCAAAAATGTAACTCAACAGTATTCTCCCTGTGAATTGTCAGTCGTGTTGTGTCATTCCTAATCTCTCTCCTCCCGCTCTCATTAGCAGCTTGTTTTGTGTGATCTTCTTTGTATCTCAGGCCCTGTGGGACAAGCACAACACTCATTCTTTGAGCGTTATGTTAGTCTGTGGATGTTTTCTACCTGTTAACAAACTCCTCGACGAGAATCCGGTTAGAATAACCCTGTCGGCGGATGTTGACGGTCTCTAGGATGCCGGTGTAACGCAGCTGAACCATTACACGCTCCTTATTGAATCGCAGAGCCTGGCGGTCATCATTGGGTTTGATACAGCGGACGAAATGAGGTGTGCCGACCACCATCTTAGACAGCAGGTCCATAAGAGAGTACTGAAAAAGAAGATGCGTACACACACACACACACGTTGGGTTTTCGTGTTTTATGGGGACTTTCTATAGACATAATGATTTAGTACAAATGGTATATTCTATCCCCTAACCCTGACTCTACCCTTAAACACAACCTTCACAGAAAACTTTCAAAAAACATAGTTTAGAATGATTTAGAAGCTGTTGTCCTCATGGGGACCAAAAATGACCCTACAAGGACAATTGTGTTCAATACGATTTCTGGTATTGCCACCCATAAATTTTGATTATGTCATTAGTTACTCCCCCTCATGTCGTTCCAAAACTGTAAAGATTTTAGTTTATCTTCAGGACACAAATGAAGATCTTTTTGATTTCTGTCCCTCCATTGAAAGCTACACAACTACCACTTTTATGCCTCAAAAAGTTAATAAAAGAGATTGTAAAACTAATCCATATGAATTGAGCAGTTTACTCCAAATATCAAGACTCAATCGCTTTATATGATAAACAGATTGAATTTAGGCTTATTCACACCTTAACATTGATCAGCGAACATAAACAGAAGCTCAAGTGAATCTACTTGATGCGCGAAAACAAACAAGAATGAACCTCATTGGTTCTTGCTGAAGCTCAAACATGCTGCGTAACACGAGAATGAATGTCATTGGTTCTTGCTGAAGCTCAAACGTGCTGCGTAACACGAGAATGAATGTCATTGGTTCTTGCTGAAGCTCAAACGTGCTGCGTAACACGAGAATGAATGTCATTGGTTCTTGCAGAAGCTCAAACGTGATGCGTAACATGAGAATGAACCTCATTGGTTCTTGCTGAAGCTCAAACATGCTGCGTAACACGAGAATGAACCTCATTGGTTCTTGCTGAAGCTCAAACGTGCTGCGTAACACGAGAATGATCCTCATTGGTTCTTGCTGAAGCTCAAACGTGCTGCGTAACACGAGAATGAACCTCATTGGTTCTTGCTGAAGCTCAAACGTGATGCGTAACACGAGAATGAACCTCATTGGTTCTTGCTGAAGCTCAAACGTGATGCGTAACACGAGAATGATCCTCATTGTTTCTTGCTGAAGCTCAAACGTGATGCGTAACACGAGAATGAACCTCATTGGTTCTTGCTGAAGCTCAAACATGCTGCGTAACACGAGAATGAATGTCATTGGTTCTTGCTGAAGCTCAAACGTGCTGCGTAACACGAGAATGAATGTCATTGGTTCTTGCTGAAGCTCAAACGTGCTGCGTAACACGAGAATGAATGTCATTGGTTCTTGCAGAAGCTCAAACGTGATGCGTAACATGAGAATGAACCTCATTGGTTCTTGCTGAAGCTCAAACATGCTGCGTAACACGAGAATGAACCTCATTGGTTCTTGCTGAAGCTCAAACGTGCTGCGTAACACGAGAATGATCCTCATTGGTTCTTGCTGAAGCTCAAACGTGCTGCGTAACACGAGAATGAACCTCATTGGTTCTTGCTGAAGCTCAAACGTGATGCGTAACACGAGAATGAACCTCATTGGTTCTAGCAGAAGCTCAAACGTGATGCGTAACACGAGAATGATCCTCATTGGTTCTTGCTGAAGCTCAAACGTGATGCGTAACACGAGAATGAACCTCATTGGTTCTTGCTGAAGCTCAAACGTGATGCGTAACACGAGAATGATCCTCATTGGTTCTTGCTGAAGCTCAAACGTGATGCGTAACACGAGAATGATCCTCATTGGTTCTTGCTGAAGCGCAAACGTGATGCGTAACACGAGAATGAACCTCATTGGTACTTGCGGAAGCTCAAACGTGATGCGTAACACGAGAATGAACCTCATTGGTACTTGCAGAAGCTCAAACGTGATGCGTAACACTAGAATGAACCTCATTGGTTCTCGCACATCAAGTGAACATGCTTGAGCTTCCGTTTAGCACAACTGATGTGTGAGTTGATGAATGTTTATATGTGAATAAAAGCCTAAATTAAATCCGTTGAGTAGCTGGAGAGACGGCACGTTTATAATCCCAACCACTTTGAAGCGGTACTAAACTGTGCAGTGGAAAAGCAAACCGAGCAAAAGTAAAGTGAGACGAAGTGGAAAAGCGCCTATAGTTGTAGTTGCGTAGCTGTCATTCAAGGGACAGACATCTCTCAGACTTCATCAAAAAGATCTTCATTTGTGTCTCGGACATGAACGAAAGTCTTACGGGTTCGGAACGACATGAGGGTGAGTAATTGATGACAGAACTTTAACTTTTGGGTGAACTATCCCTTTAAAACAGAATGATAAAACACAAAACTGATAATGTGATGTGCAGAGGATTCACCCTGAAATAAGACGCCACTGTCTGTCTCCTCATGTTAGTGGTTTCCTCAGGGTGACGCATCATTTCCATTGTGTCCACCTAAACACACATAAACACACTTACTGTAGCTTAGCACACATCACCAATATACAAGTATACAGAAATGGTCACAACATCTACTTTAGCACTAGGATGAATTATCGTTAACACTTTAAAATTAAAATATGGTTTCCTTAAAGTCTGGTCAGGCATAGGAAGAGGAGATGGAGAGATGGCAATAAAAGCAGCCATATAATGTTACTTCTAAACAAAAACACAGAAGATAATCCAACATCTTGATCCAAGCAACGATCCCTGAGCACGATTGGTTTAATACTGCAAAGATGTTCTTTGATAATGAACTTCACACTTTCAACTGTTCCTAACAAGGACAAGATATGATGTGTATAACAGCCATCTCTACAACAGACCTCATGAATTTATCAAGGTGATGCATAATTTAGAGCAGGTCTATACCACCAAAGTGTGTCTTAATATTCTATTTCATCTGAGTGCGTGGAGGCAGGTGTGTGTGATCTTTATGAAAAACGTCTGAGAAACTGAAGGCTTGGACACGAACCCTTACTGAGAGACAATCGAACTAACCCAGTGTTTTAATAAGACATCTGTCCCACTTCTGCTTACAAGCATAGCTTTTTACAAGAGCATCTCATCTGTGACTGAAGCAGTTTAAAAGTATCTGCAATATTAACCGGAATCAATTAATTGGGTTCTGTGCACTGGTGTCTAATTATATTTCTTAGATACAGCAGGTAGTCTGCAGGACTGTTTCAATCGTACCCGCAGAACAGAGGAAAAGGGAGAAATAATTATCCAGGGTGTTTCTTCATGGGAACAGTAACCCAGAACTGAAGTTTGGACATATTACTGCAGCATGAAGCAGACTGGCCAAATCCAGCTTAATGAAGTCCTCAATCTGCGCTAGATCTAAAGAAATGCATACTTCACCTAGGCCTGTCACAATCATTGAGTTTGTGCTGATGATTAATTGTAATACAATTGATTGTGACAAACAATTTAATTCTGTTTAATCCGGTTTTGTTTATCTCAATTACAGTGCAATACATTTTTTTTTACTTGAAATAATTTATAATATAATAATAATAAAAATCATAATACAATTGGTGCATATGATACATTTTAATGCACTTAAAATTATAATATAATATAATATAATATAATAAGAACCAAACTGGAAAAGGAGACATGATATTGTGTATCTGACGGCATTTCTTTCAGCCTAAATTTCCCTTACTTGAATAAAATGTTGTTGAAATTTAAACAGCACAATTATTGTGGTCTAAAATAAGTATGATTAGGATCAAATAACCACACTCAGATAATTCATCAATTAATCGAGACAGGCCTAACACGGTAGAGCCACGGACCCTCGTATCTCCCGATAACAAGACCATCTCTGTTTATTCTTGTCCTAGAAACGCATAATTCCCAGTCCGAGGATGTGAACAGCTCCGGATAGAAAGTCCACGTGTTGTCATCTCAAGAAGATATGGTAATTATGACATGGCATGATTGCAGCATATGTTTCTAGTCTATTGCAGGTGATAGGTGGTCTATCTGGGGAAGGAACATCTCATTTCATACAGCATTTGATTGGACCAAAATCTATACTGCAAGATGAGCGTAATTTATGTTGTTGTTCCACTTTTCTAAAAAACAAAACAAAAAAAAAAGTGGAAATTACATCAGAAAATATGAAGATGGATACGAATAAATTCTTACCTTTAGCAGGTATTTAGGAGACTGAGTGGAGAAAGGATAGTTCAGACAGATAATAGATCAACAGTGCAGAACAGTGAAGAACAGGAGTCTTTTTCAATGAAAACATACAAGAGTTCATAGGTTCAAGAGCAAATGCACTGGCAACATAATTACATCACAAGCCTCATCAGTTGTAATATATTCATTCAGATTTTGTAGTTGATGCAAAGGCATTTTACATGTGCCTGAGGAAGTAACTGGTACTGACCATAAACACTTCACATCTTTAACACAAAAAGATACATTACATGACAGTCTAATATTATGACTACGCTTTGATTTAACAACAAACCATGTAACTTTATTGAAAAGACAAAACTGTCCAAAATCAGAAAAGGGACTAAGATATGTGTTATGTAAATCCTTTTTATCCGAACTGAAAATACCTTATTCCTCCCGCTGCTCAGTTGAGGAGGCAGAGATCTGGACGCTGCTGTCACTCTTGCCCTGGATGTGGCCAGGTTCCCTGCTCAGCAAAGAATAAACACAGATCAGCGACACGTCAATCTTCTCTGTCTGAAGCATGAATGAATAAAACAATATGGTAGTGCAGTGCCCTGGGCTTGCAACCCGTTCTTTCTTATGCCGTTCTCTCAATAACAAAATAAACACACGACTAAAATAACAGCCCCCCCCCCCCCCCAAATGCTTGTTAGTATATTTGGCAGTTCAATTTAACCATATTTTCAAATACAATAGAATTATTACAAATTACAAATAAAGATCTTCCTAAGTCCTACTTATATGGGTGCTAAAGTTTAGTGAATTTCATATTTCATGTAAATTTAAATTATAATACATTTTCATTGAATTCTAAATAACATACCAATGAGTATACCAATTAATAGGCATACGCTTTTAAAGTATAGTATTTTCATAATAATTACTCACTAAAAGTGTACTTTTTCACAAGGATAGCTTTTTGTAATAAAAACATATTATATATTGTCATGACAATAACAATAAAATTGACAAATGACTTAAACACAGACAAAAACTTTCATTATTATAATGGGTTGTTCTAATAAAGCTGCAGCCTTCAAAAAAACAACACAAGAGTCTTTGCCTTTCTGGACCTGTAAAGCGCGACCACATTGTAGACCTACAATAACCTTCATTTACCCTGTAATTTAACTACATCAGTGTTTAAATACAAAGATCTCTCATGAAACTCTAGATGGCGCTGGCTGATAGGTCCTTAACTCAATCTGTTAGTGATCACATTGTTATCTACATAGCACAGCTGATTGGTTTCTGTTGCATGAGCAGCCAATGAGCTTGCTGTTGAACATTTAAATACTTGGCATTGTTTGCTTTTAGCAGGGCGCTTTCAGAAACCCTCCACCTTCCCCAGCTCCACCTGTATAGATCTGCTACGGGGGTTATTTCATGTCATAAGTGAGGCAGCAGCATGTCTTACATGCTCACAGCATTAACATTAACATTCCCCATTAAGTCTTTATACTTGCTCTGCAACAGCATTGCAAATCTATTCCGCCAAGACCAAATACATTAACATTATTCATTACAATCTCTCAGAGAGTTGTCATGACAGAAAAAAATCCTCCTCAAAGGAGCTGAGTTAACCTTGTGACCTATGCACAGTCTACTATCCAAGTGCTGAAAGTGTTCAGGATCAGAGTGAGGCATCACTGTCTATCATCTCTCTTTCTCCCTATCGTTAATACACTCTCTTTCTGCTTCCTCTTAAACACGCACACACGTCTTTTGGATATGAAACCCCACTGTTGCATATGCAGCACCGTCTGAGCTTTTCAAAAGTTTCTGCACAAGATGTCCAAATGTTTTCCCTGGCTGGGTCTTCAGAGACTAAACTCTGATTAATGGTACTGAAGGAGCCTTTGAAGCCGGATTGGTGACATCAAAGTGCTAATCCATGGGTGGCAGGAGTTTTATAATGAGTGGGAAGCATTTTAGCACGTTTCAAAGGCTCCGGCGCATGAATAAACAATGGCAGCACAGATGTGCCACACACCTTTAGAAAAATACCCACCGCAGAAACAGCGAGCGGATCGCAACTGTAGCTGCAGTGTGTGTGTGTGAAGTCTGAAGGAATCTAGGGAAATGAAACATCTGTTGTTCTTGTAGTCTGCGCCCCAGTAATACAGCAGATGACAGATTAGAAAGGGTCACAGGCTGAAACAAACAAACAATAAGTCAAGAAAACAATTATCGTTTTTCTTCCCATCGCCACACTTGTTTCATAATGACCGCCTCGTGTGAATGAGCACGCATGGCTCCCTGAGTTCAGAGCAGATCATGTTTAATTGCTCTATTTGCCAGGGATTAATTGAGTTGTTTCAGATCTAACCATAGCTCAGGAATCCCACGCTCCTTCCAATGGGATTACAAGTGTAGGCTGCTGGTTAGTGTTGTCTCTGCTGTAGTCAAAACACTGACACAGCACTGGAAACGGGCTCCCTGCGTAACTCTTTTCCACTGACTGCTTGGGTGCTGGTGCTGG